>JAREIS010000272.1:0-636760 GCA_030060385.1 Muscicapa striata striata | reverse complement strand
TAGTAGCACACAGTATGAAACCATAAAAGTTCATTTTATTGTATTTAGAACTGTGGTAGAAGGGTGATATCCTAAGGGAAATAAAAGGCTGGATTCAGTAAATTAGATGTAAGCTGTGTAAAAAACATATTTGACTCTCACTCTCATGAAAAGCAGCACAGTAGTAACTTGTTCCTTTCCTTTCCTTAGGCAAGGAGCTGTCAATCTTCCTCCTCTGGAGTTCAAGCCAGCTTTGATGTTGGAGACTTTCAGCATCAGTGCTGTGGTGATGGAGAAATCCATGTGCACCCCCCACAACTCCACCAATGCCCTTTCCTTCCACGACTTGAACAAACGCTACTACAACACCTTCCACTGCAACTTCACCATTTCCTGCCAGTCCATCAGCCAGCACGTGGACATGGCCCTGGTGAGGCTCATCCACCAGTTCAGCACCATGATTGATGACATCAAGGCCACGCAGACAGACATCAAGCTGAGCAGGTATACGGCCGGCTCGGCCTCCCCGACCCCCACCTTCAAAACCCGCAAGCACCGGGATTTCCGCTCCTCGGATTTCAGCCGCAGCTCCCGGGGCAGCCTCAACGGGGGCACCAGGGTGAACAACACCAAGAACAAGAGAGCAAACAATGACAACAACAAGAAGGAGTCCAGGAACAAGAATTCCCTGGGGAGGTCGGAGCGAAGGACTTCCAAAGTGTCCAGGAAAGGCTCCAAAGATGTGGTTGACCACGTGACAATCCATATGGATGACTCTGACTCCATTACCGTGTCAGAGCAGAGTGAGCCCTCTGCAGAGTGCTGGCAAAATATGTATAAGCTACTGAACTTCTATTCACTCATTTCTGATCCAACTGGCATCTTAGAAAAGTCTTCTGAAACTTTTGGGCCGACAGGTAAAGTGGTTCATGAACCCAAATAACTGAGTATGTGTGCTTTTGTTTAAACAGGGCATTCCAAAGCTTGGTTGTGAGGTGGCTTTTGAGAGTTGCCCACCCCATCTAACTTGGATCAGAGGGGCAAGTGGTGAGGATGGAGCGGAGCTTTTGATTAGATCACCAAGATGATGTACAAAAGAAAAGCTTCACTTTTCCCACTAATTTTGTAGTATGGATTGAGTTTGTTCCTCCTGAGGTGCTGTTTTGTGTTCAAGGGGCTACTGGAAATGCTGTTTATTATCATTCTGTGAAAATACTCAAGCATGTACATAAGCCATTTAGAGGGAGACAACTTCTGATTTGAGAATGACTGACAGTAGGAAAAAAAACAACTCTGAACCTTGTTGTGAGAACAGGAAAGGTGAAATACTGATTTTTCATGAAATCCCACAAAGGTTATAGATGTTTGGGTCATAATTTCACCTAAGATCTTGAGATCTGGCATAATTATTGCCATTTCCAATGTATTTCAGCATACCAGAGTAAATCTGAGAGCTGACTTAGTATCAATCTTTTTGTTGCTGAATTTAGGTTGCTGTAAATATGTAGGGGATGGTATAGCTGCCCTATACCTATATAATTTGGATTTTTTTAACTAAATAATTAAATCTAAGGAAGTCTCAAATGAGAACTTTAGTTAAACAGAGGCACTGTCTTTCATGCACAGAATATCATATCCACAGTTAGAATATCTGCACAAAATATAAATTTTCTTACGTTATTTTTAGCCTCTTGAGCATTGAAAAGGAAAACTTGCTCATCCAAAACAGCATTATAAGAACCTTTGCCTGTGAGATGATCAAAAAATAAACGGGTCAATTGGAAACTGTCAGGGCATTTTTCTGGTATAACAATAAAATCTGATCATTACAAATATTTGTATAAGGTACATAAGAGCATATCTATGAATAATAATGAAACCATATCACTCATTATTGTCTTCATTGTGTCTTGGATTTGGTTCAGTTGCAATGGTATTGGGGTGGAGTGAGCGAGGCGCAGATAATTTTCCTGAAGAGTTTTCTTGGCCCAAAAGATATGTGATCCTTGGTCTGAAATGCAAATATAAATGGGATATACCAAGGATTTATTGCAGATAAAGCCTTAAATAACTGCTGGTGTTTCTGTAGGTGTTCGAAGCCCCACTGAGGCTGCGTGCAGGGTGGTGTTTGAGAACGAGCAGGAGAACGGGCGCAAGCGCAGCCTGGTGACCTCGGAGCCGCAGCACGTCACCCTCATCGTCTTTGGGATAGGGATGGTGAACAGAACCCACCTGGAGGCCGACATTGGTGGCCTCACCATGGAATCTGAGCTGAAGAGAATCCACGGCAGCTTCACCCTCAAAGAGAAAATGAAAGGTAGGATGAGCTAGAAGCCTTCTCTGTCATTAAATTCGCTGGCAACTTTACATGTTCATGTGTGTGTGTAATGTAATAATATTCAACAAGTTATTTTAAACAATGTTACTAGGATGCTGAAGGATTTTAAAAGGATGCAAGATTTTCAGCAAGTGCTATGGAGGAAATTCTCTTAGAAGACAGTCACTCATTTTCAAAAGCGTTTTTCTTAGCACAATTTATAGTTGACATCACTTAATGGGACTGCTAAAACTGTTATTTTTCAGTTATTTTCCTGCTACAATATTTTTAAAAGCAGTAAGTGTACATGAAGTATTGCACTGACTGAAGTGCTGTTAAATTTTTTTTCCCCTAAAGATGTGCTGCACCAAAAGATGACTGAGACGTGTGCCACTGCTCACATAGGAGGTGTCAATATCGTCCTGCTGGAGGGAATTACCCCAAATATCCAGTAAGTAGGAAGTCTCACAATTTAAATTTTTCAAGTTCATACAGGTGGTATGAATTGGATTCTTTCTCTTATGCTTCTAATTGCTTTTTGAAAATGGTAGGTTCAAACTATAGGAGATTTGTAGGGAGTAGTTAATCTACTGATGTTAATTCCTGTTTAAGAGCTATAGTGTTTCTTTAATAGATAAATTTTTCAACCCTCATGATGCATCATTCTTTGTTCTCTCATGCTATTTTTACAGTTCTAATATCCCTTCTCCAGCCTCTGTATAATTGACACAACCTGGCAGGGGAGGGGGAAGAGAATCACCTCTTGTGCATGAACATATCACTTCCTCAGCATCCACATTGTTCTGGCTTTTTTATTTCTGCCAGGTTCACAGACTCAAAAGGGCCATGCATTATTTTAATTTGTTCCCAGCTGCATCTCTTTCTGTTTGAGTTGCAGAATGAGCTGAGCCACAATTCTTTGTAGCACAGATCACCCTCACACAGTTTGGGTGTTAGCTGGGTAACCCCCACTATGTGGACTGGTCTTAGAACATGACTCTGTAGAAAGGGGCTAAGCAATGTCACTTGAGTTCATCACTCCTTTTAATTCTTTGTTTTTTGGAGGATGCTGCATAGAAATTAAAACATACAGAATTATAAAATTTCCTCAGCTAAATTGCTTCCAATAAGTTTGTTTCAAAGGGATAAATAAAAGTTCCAATCTGACAGTCATGAAGGGTTTCTGAAGGTGACTGAAGCTCTTCGTGTCTATTGTACATACAGGGAGGGTACAAAAGGAAATGGGGGAAATAATGATAGATCTTAAAAACAACAAGAACAAAGAACAAACATGAGCAAAATCAAAACTTTCAACTTGGTAATTTTGAAAATAAATGTCATATTGTGGGTTACAAGTAATTAACTGACTAATTTTGCATGACTGTTTATTCTTTATTTGCTTTGTTTTTATTTTTCTTGCTTTCTCTTCAATCTTCATCTGTAGACTGGAGGATTTTCCTACATCTCCTACAAGCACAGCCAAACAAGAGTTTCTGTATGTCACATTATTATGTTTAATAGTCTCGCAATTAACTCTGTGTTGTGTAGCTAATGGCTGCATTCCTACTGTGTGTGATTGTGGAGGCAGATGTTGCTTGAATACATTTTAGTTTAACATCTGGTATTACCTAGATAAGTTATTTAAATGAAGCCTGCGAAATGCCTGCCCAAAAAAAGCCCTTGTCAGTGTTAGCAATATAGTTTTAGGGGCTACTATTGCACTGCACTCACTACTGTAATGTTAGAATGGTTTCACTGGCCCTTAAATTCTTTAGATCTGCTTCTGTGCTTATTTTTAATGAGCTGAAATACTGTTGATAAATCTAAGGGAACACAGAGGTGAGATTTGCTTTGGAACTACTGTGCTTGGAGTGATAATTGTGGTGCCATCATGAGCAGGGCCATCCATCATGAGCAGGGCCATTCCTTTTTGTCTTTATTTCCCTGTGTGCTGGTTTAACTACCAGGCATGCTGAAGATCTGTGCGTGTGGGTGCAGGTCTCCTCTCTCACAGTGTCTGTTTATTCAGTGTTGTGATAATTCAGGATTAATTTTAAAATGTCCTTATAGCTCTGGAAGGAGAGGTGATGGACTGTAAAACTGCGAGTGTTGTAGGGAAAATACTGGGATTTTTGTTCCTTTTTGTCTGGTAGCCTCATGTAACCAGTGCATCACTGAGTTGTTGAATTCACTGCCATATGATGTGGTCAACAAAATATACATGATTAAAAGAATTGGATAAGTCACTGTAGGATAGCTCTGGTGTATTATGGGCCTCTCTTGACTTTTCCTCCCCCCTCCACTTTTTACAACATTCCCAAAAATCTGTTGAGTACTGGCCTTGTAGTCAGTTCCATAGGGGGACAAAGACTTTTTGTCCCAAATTTATCTGGAGAATAATCATTTGTGGTATTGATGTGAGAATATAGAATTCTTTCTGGAAGCATTACTGGCACATAACTTAAATATTGATTAATGTTTTTAATGAGGTACAACCAGGTGTTTTCCAGGCATATCACTGGAGGAAAGCAAGTTGCAAATCTTCAATAATAAATGGATAGCCAGAGTTGTTTCACATTTCATTCTGCCATGGAAGTAGGTTTTTTGTAGGCAAGCAGTGGTGAAATGAATTTGTTGCATGAAATATGGAGAAAAGCACAGTTAATTTTGCTGAGGTTTTTTTCTTCTGCAACAGCTATACTGGTGTAATAAATTTTTAATTAAGGAAAAGTTTTAAATGGTTTGAATGGAGTAGTATTTTGTGTTATAGATGGAGATGGAAATGTGTTCTTGATTGGCTTCACAACAGTTGAGTCAGAATGGTAGCAGGAATAGAATAGGAAATGAGCAAACATTAAGAGAAATAATTATGTTTTTATTTTAAAGAGGTGGATTAAAACCATTCTGACCTTTTCTTAAGTAATGTTTATTTGTATAGTGTTTTTCGGAAAATTGTTATGAATTGTTTTGTCTTTTGAAATAGTTTCTACTTGACAGTCTGCTCTAAAATATTAATTCTGAGCTACTTTAGGTCACTTGCATCTCTTGCATAGCTGTGAAAATCTGAGAATGTTCCTTGAACTTCAGTCAATTAATTTGCTGTTGATAGGCCAGTGGTTGCCTTACAGTGCTGTGTATTTCTTGATTACAAGCAGAAGTGTGATGGTTTTTGTTTGTTTGTTTGTATTTCCACACCTGGGTTACTTTGGGCTTGCTGATATTTTAACATAAGAATAGAAAGAAAAATTAGTTAGAGATTGGAGTTCAAAGAATATTGTATCTTTCACCATGAGACCAAACTCTCTAAAACAATTTAGATAGGATACAAAAAGTGTTTTAGCTATATCCCTTGAAATATAGTATTTGAGAAATTTTTATTGAATGTTACAACTTCATAGTCTTTTCTCAGCCTTTTTAGTTGATGTATTGCATCTTGACAACTCCATGTCCTTCTCTTTGAGACTGTAATTCTGTGTTGGCTGCATAATGTACTTCCATTGGGTAACCCTCCAGGAATTGACCATAGAAACATTAATGTGTTACCCCAATATATTTTTAATAGGAGTTAAATGAATTCTGCTATGCCAAAATTCTGTAGTGACATCAAAATCTGTCAGCATAGTGCAGTTATATTTTTATCTTGGGTGTAACCTTTGTAAACCATATCCTCCTCAACATTATTATAAAGTTTAGATGATTGGAACAATTGTCATTTAGATTTTGGAACAATCTGTTTGAATTCATCTGTATTAATCTATCATGTGCTATGTATTTACTGTTACGTACTTCCTCCAATAACTTATTTGGATGCAAAACTCAGATTTGACTTTTTACCAAAAGGATGACTCAAGATTATTCCTGAACAGGAGTTGAAATGGAAGGCTCTTTTTTTGTTCCTGTGCAGATTTGTCTGTCTGTGTGCAGCCTGGTGTGTATGCACTTAAATGACCTTACATTAGGCAACACTAGCAGTTTTGAACGGGTATTTTTGCCATGCATGACGTGTAGTTCCCTTAAGTGTAGTGTAGTTGTTTGTGGCATGTAGTGAGTGCATCTGTGTGTAAAGTGAAAGAAAAAGAACTGTGGGTGTAGTTGACAAACAATATTACTTCAAAATTCGGGTTACACTTAAAAGCAGTTTAACATGCAGCTGGCAGGGTGTGCAATGACTGTTCCCTTTTGCTGTCAGAACTGTGGTGAAGTGCAGCATTGCCAAATCGCAGGCGCTGTACAGCGCGCAGCGGGGGCTGAAGACCAACAACGCGGCGGTGGTGAAGGTGGGGGCCATCAGCATCAACATCCCGCAGCACCCGGCCACGCTGCACAGCATGATGGTGCGCAGCTCCCACCAGCTCTCCAAGCAGATCTCCGACCTCATCCGCCAGCCCTCCACCGCGTGAGTGCGCCCACATCCCGCCCCCTCCCAGCCCTTTGCCACCTCGGCTGTCTGTGGCACAGCCACGCATTAACAGGATTAACGGGGAGGGTTTGCTGCTCTTTGTCTCCCTCCACAGACCCCAGCCAGCCAAAGAAGATGTGGCCACTCCTCTGCCCTCTGAGAAGACTCCAACGAGCATCAATCAAACCCCAGTTGAAACGAATGAATTCCCCCAGCTGCCAGAAGGCTTGGAGAAGAAGCCCATAGTGCTGAAGTTCAGTGCCATGATCGATGGGATTGCTATTGGAGCAGCGCTCCTGCCCTCCCTGAAGGCAGAGTACAAGATGGGAAGAATGAGGAGTCATGGAATGACAGGTAACTGTTCTCTGGAACCTTACAAACATTACTGCTTTTAGTTTGGCCTTCCTATAAGCATCCAAAAGCACTCAGTGGTTCTGTTGAGTCATAGCTAGAGCTTTGAATCTGTTGCCATCAGCTTCTTTTTTTTTATCAATCCGATGAGCCCATATAGAGAAGTTACACTGTGGTTGTTACAGACAATTAATTCCCAGAGGCAGAATACAAGAGCACGTGAAAACATGGATACATTCATACATAGCATCCTTCCAGGAAGCTTCCTTCTGGCTACTAAAATAAGTTTATAATCTCTGGTTAATTAAATTCTAATTTGTAATGCTATTTGAGAATAGTCTTGTAGGGCATTTGTATGGTCAAGGTGGCTTGTATGACTCCCTTCTCAATCTTATTACTGTGGAGTCTTCGTTTTCTTCAGAAATTAAGGCAACCTGGAGTCATGTGGGTGGATACTTGTAGTTCTTTAGGTCTGTGCACTTCAACAATATTTTAAATATTTCAAATTTTTATTGTTCAAAAACTGTTCTTAAATTTAAGGATAAATAAGAGATTCTTCACCCAGTTCATACCTTTGCTTTCCCCACCTTCCTTTTACAGGTGCCCAAACCAGATTTAATTTTGAACTTCCAAACCACAGACTGCGTTTCACTTCAAAAGTTTCTGCCACTGACATGTCAACCATTCCTCCCTCGGCCAGTCTCAACCTGCCTCCTGTCACCATGTCAGGGAAATATGTCATGGAAGAGCATGACACTTACTCTGACCAGATCTGGAGCATCGATGAGCTCCCTGCCAAGCAAGGCTACTACCTGCAGGGGAACTACCTGCGCTGTGTGGCTGAGGTAGGGCTTGAAGGCTGCAGTCAACTTTGATAATTTGGTAATATCTTTGATAACCTTTCCTTCTGTTACAACTCTGTCTATGCATCTTCACATTTTTTAACAATCTACCTCCTCCAGAAACTTGCAAGTTTACAGTTTGAATCCAAATACTGAAAAACTGGCAAACTTTTTTTTTTTTTGTGATTAGACAGCTCCGTAAGTGGAATAATGACATGACATGGAACCTTAATGATAGAAAATTTTCTGCTTGACACAGAGTGTTCTATTCAGAGGGTCTACTTCCATGCCAGTTTCCATAGTTAATTTTCTCAGAGAGAAAAGGGATGCGGCTTAAAGTCAACTTACCTGCTGAGGAAAACAGAGCATTTCTACTAACTGATTCTTTAGTTGGAAAAATTAGTCAGTCTGGCATGTTTGTAATTGAGAATTCTGATACTTGCAGCTAAGAATAAAAAACTGAAAATCCTCTTTCTTTAAAACTAAGATTTGTTCTCAAATGTGCTATTTCTGCAGGTTGGCTCCTTTGAACATAATCTCACAACTGACCTTTTAAACCATTTAGTGTTTGTGCAGAAAGTGTTCATGAAGGAAGTAAACGAGGTCATTCAGAAGGTTTCAGGTAAGCAGAACACTTAAAAGCTACTTTAAGTAAGATACTCAAACCTTGTTTGATGGCAGCATTTTGTAGCTCTCAGGATGAGCTCTTTGATTTCACAGACACCCTCATTTCACCTCTAGCACTGCCAGCAGCAGCAGGAAGCAGAACTGGAATTTGAAATAACAGAGGCTCTGGAAATTATTCTAGGCCTATCATAAGCAGGACTTTTATTGGGAAGCAGGATTGTTTGGCATTCTAGACATCAGTCTCTGTGTCTCTCCATGGTGTGACCTTGGCTGGGTTACTTTCTGTATTCACTTTGTTTCATTTGAAAGTTTTTTGAGTTATTCTAAAAGGCTGTCAGAGAAATGCAGCTAATTTTTAGTGGAAAGATTCATCAACACTGGAAACATCACAAGGAAGGAAAGAATAAAAAGTGGTAACTAAGTGAAAAGAGTGTTAGTATGTGCATCTACCTCCTTTCATGTCCCTGTGTGTGTGTATATATATATCTATTTATTTAGGTATACAAATGCAATAAAAGAATGGTGGAAGTCCACATGACATGCCCTCGAGGCATTTAGAAATGCAGTGGAGGAAATGGAAAATGCCAAATTCCCTGAAGACTAACAAGAAACACCCTGATATTTGTGCCAGCCGAAATATATTAGTATTGGGTAGTAAGAAAATGCTTAGGGAAAGAATAAATCTTCTGGCAGCTGTCATTATTCTATTAGAACATTAATTTTTATTTTTTTTAATAGAGGAGAATACAGGAAACCTTTCTTAGCTTTTACAGCATTTCTTAGACTCTGTATTTCAATCTCCCCTGCATTTTTATGTGAGGAATTTATTACCAGTGTTGTTTCTCTGCTTTTCCAGACTGTAAATTTGTATTGCAAGTAGCAGCCTGATGGTTTTTCAAATGTGACTGTTGCCTTCCATATTGGGGTAATTCAGCAGGGACGTGGTCAGGTCAGAAATCTGTGGGTGTGGATGCTCAGTGCAGAACAATGGGGGCAGAAATTGGCTTGGTCCCTCTGGCTTGGAGCAAAGTAATTTTTTTAATGGCTTGAAAATACCAATTAGTGTGATGTGCTACTGTGTTTTTTCTAATTGCAGTTTGTGTTGCACTAAAACACTGTTTGCATATTATCCTTATTTAAAAACTCTTAAGTACCAATTACTGAAGGTGAAGTTGTGCAGATTGAGAGCCAGTTAATGAACAAAGCAGTCCATAATAATTGCATCTGGAAGTTGAAGACAGTGCTGATTAAAAGAAAATTATCCAGATGCAAAATGGAGTGATAAAAATTTATTGTTGTTTGGGTTTTTTGAATCTGTGATTTAACTGCTTGTCCTTACCACTAAATAACTGTAATTAGATCAGTTGGCATATTTGGAGAGAATTAATGGCTTAGCCTTTTCCAGCAGCATGCTCTTCCTATAAACTAAGTTGGAATGTAGATAAATCTCAAGGAGAATTAAAACGAGATTGCTTCTTCAAGGGTTGGGATCAAATGTGCCAGGATGAGGAAGTAAACCCAAAAATAAAATAATTGCAGAATACTCTTTCTTACTCTCATTGAAAAATATTGATGCCATTTCAGTTCCTCATTTCAAGGAATTTGCATAGTATTTGGTCAAGTGTTAAACTTTTATTGTCAAGTAAGTAGGAGATACATTGGGGCAGGGGACAAATGACACCTTTTTTTGAAAAGTAGGTGTACTTTTGAAAAGTAGCCTTACAGGCTTGGAGACATCCTGTGGGAAGTTTCCCAGGAGGGAGGAACATACCACTGTTCCTTCCTTCTAATTGGAGGGATATTAAATATATCAGAAGATGAATCTCCACTGAGGTCTTCAATACTCATTTGTTTTTTTAAACCTTCAACTGTTTAAAATGTGGCTTAATTCATGGTCACCTGTTTATATGTATTGGTTTTAAAATGTTTTCTTTGGTAAAACTGTGACTGTGTATATTTAATGTGTACAGGAGGGGAGCAGCCAATACCTCTTTGGAATGAACACGATGGCACAACAGATGGAGATAAACCAAAAATTCTTCTTTACTCATTGAGCCTGCAGTTTAAGGTAACCTTATGATGACTAAAACAATGATGGTTTTTTTTTTTTTTTTTTTTTGCTTTCTCATGATGTCTCTGAACCAGATGCTCATAACTTTGTACCTTCCTTATCCATTAGGGAATTCAGGTGACAGCTACAACTCCCTCAATGCGTGCTGTGAGGTTTGAAACGGGGTTGATAGAACTTGAGCTCTCCAACAGACTGCAAACCAAAGCAATGCCTGGAAGTAGCAGCTACCTCAAACTGTTTGGAAAATGCCAGGTGGATTTGAATCTGGCACTGGGACAGATTGTTAAACATCAGGTTAGTGCTCAAAACCTTTGCATGTAATGCTCTTAATAATGTGTGATTAAAAAGTTTCATAATCAAGCCAAGAAGCTTTTTTTTTTTTTCCATACTATTAATATCTTGGAACTTCTTAGCCTCTTAGAAGGGTAATAACCTTTCTACTTGGCTTTCTAAGCCAAACTCAAAAATTTGTTGATATTGATACAATCTTTAGAATATTTGAATGAAAGAATAAGATCAGAGGAGATGCAGACATTGCTAGACCTACATTTTGACCTACTTTGTCTGTCTTGGTTTGACAGTTGTACCTCTTGTATTCTTAAACCTGCTGTTACCTGGAGTCACTTGTTTTAGGATATGAAAGTATTTTGTGCTGCCTAGAAACAACCAGGCAAATAGAAGTCTTAGGACCTATAAATCAACTGTCACAATAGAGGATCTGGATATATAAATAGCTCTGTTTGTTGACAGTTTATGATAAATAAAGAAAATAATGCTGTAATCAGACCTTAATGCAAAAATATTGGAGATCCTCAAAGGGACTTTGGCTAGAGAAGAAAAAGAGGACGGGACACAACTTGTTTTCATTTTATGTTTTGTTAAATGCAGTAATATGGGGTTTTTTTCTTCCATCCCCATGCCTGTACTCTTCTCTGGTGCAAACCTCTCCCTCTTCCCATTTTTTGGAATGTTTTAAGGTTTATGAAGAAGCTGGCTCAGACTTCCATCAAGTTGCCTATTTCAAGACAAGAATTGGATTAAGAAATGCTCTTAGAGAAGAAATCAGTGGCTCATCAGACAGGGAAGCTGTGCTCATTACTCTGAACAGACCCATTGTTTTTGCCCAGCCCGTGGCCTTTGACAGAGGTATTGTAGACAGTTGCTAAAAGTTTGTGTTCATACTGAGGAAGATATTTTTTCTCAAAAGGCTTGATTATTCAAAATTCAATATATTTCATGTTAAGTAGCTGAGAAATTTGAGAGATCTCCTCCATGCCAACATATGGATAAATCTGTCACCAAACATGAAAAATTCCACATGTTGAGGTGATTAGTTTCAGATGGTTGGAAGGAAGTTGCTGTTTTAAATCCTCACAGATGAATAATGCTGAAAACAGCAGGACTTTGTCTATTTTAATGTATTAACTCTGATGGTAAATGATCAGGTTTGTCCATTTTGTCCTTTGAAGCACGAGCCCAGTCACTGCACCCTGCATGTGTATGTGTCCATTGTTATACTCACTCTGAACTTAAAGTAATAGAGGAGCTGTAAAAAGGAAAATAAAATCATTTAGTCAACATACATTGCTTTTCTTAACGTGTTGATTTCAATTAAACATTTTTGGTTTCCTCATCAAGCTGTGCTCTTCTGGCTGAACTACAAGGCTGCGTATGACAACTGGAATGAACAGAGAATGGCTTTACATAAAGACATTCATATGGCCACAAAAGAAGTGGTGGATATGCTGCCTGGAATCCAGCAAACCTCTGCACAGGCCTTTGGGACCCTGTTCCTTCAGCTGACTGTCAATGACCTAGGAATTTGTCTGCCTATCACAAACACACCCCAGGTAAGCACAAGTGTGACTATTGGAAGTCTGTTGAAATACCAATTTGTGTGTGGTGTACATGTACAAGAACCAGGTGATATAAGCTTCGAAAAGAGGTCTAGTTTATAAAAGGAAATATGTGGGCTTTTTTACAGCAGTACATAATTATAGATGTGCATATACAGAGCTAGAAATTAATCAGTCAGTCTGTACACTTAAGATTGTACTTAATTGTATGTGTCAAAATAACCACCAAAAAAAAAAAAAATCACATAAAGATTAAAGCTCCTTTTTATAATTGTTCAATCAAGTCATGTGTCATCTTTCTTGGAGAAAAGAGTTGATCCTGGACTTGAGTTCTGTGGTCATGGGGTCATATGGATTATAGCCCTTGATTAAACATGGTTTTTTTTTTCCTTTTCCAGATGAGCTTGACTCCTGCTGCCCTAATAAATTTATAATGTAGGCATTGCATTTAGGCAGAGGTGATGCTTTTGAAACTCTCTACAGAGAAGGAAAAAATATAAGGAAATATGAGTAGGGGGTCAATTAATAGGAAAAGATAAATGGCATTTAGTAAATGTACAACATCCCTGTGACATTGCACTGATCAGTAAATTAACCCTGTGATTTTATTTTCCAGTCTAACCACTCTGCAGATCTTGACACTGGCTCTGCTTTAGTCCTGACTATTGAAAGCACACTCATCACTGCCTGCTCCTCCGAGTCTTTAGTTAGCAAAGGTCATTTTAAAAACTTCTGCATCCGCTTTGCTGATGGCTTTGAGACAAGTTGGGATGACTGGAAACCAGAAATAAGAGGAGATCTAGTCATGAATGCATGTAAGTAGGAGTGATTTCATATTGGACAAGAGTATTTCAGATACAAATCTACTTTTCCCTTCCTATTGACTTGAAAAACAGCTGAGCTTTCCCAAAAAAACTGAAAAATAAGACTTTGGCCTTTTGAAAGCAAAATAATGTGGATCTCAAAGGTTATATTCCTTTGTTGTTGTTTTCCATTATTAATAAACTTTGCTGCTCTATATATCATTGTGATAATTTAAGCTCTGTCCGAGAGTTGGAAGAGTTGGATGCGTTGCTTTTATGTAATTTCATAAGATCCCAGTAAGTTTTAATAGTCTAATGTAGAATATTTTTATATAGAATGGTGAAAATTCTAAAATTTTTATGGAATTTTAAGTTGATTCAATGCATATATGTATCTATACATAATACGTATTTAGAATTTTGTATGTTACCAAGTAGGTTCACTTTACTAAAAAAGAGAAGCCTTTCATTGGAAATAAAACGAGAACTGCTATCATTCTTTAATTATGGTAGGCAGGAAGCTGAGGGTGGGATTGGGAAGGGCTGCTCTAAACAACTTTGGCTGCCTAATCAGTGTATTTGCTCTGTATGCTTCATGTAGGTGTTGTGCCAGATGGTACTTATGAAGTGTGTTCTAGGACAACAGGACAAGCTGCAGCAGGTAATGTGCTTGTTTTAATAAATCAAGTCCTACATTAAAAAAGCATTCATAAAATATGAAATATAAGTCTTTTACCTGTGTTGTAATTTAATTGTTTGGAGAAGAGTCAGCAGTAATTGCCATAAACAGTTAATGTCATCCCGCTGCTTCCTGTCCTGGGGATTGATAAATCTTCCTCATGCTGAGGCTTTGCACCCTAAGCTGCCATCCCTCTCTCTTCTCTCCCAGAAAAGGCTTCTCTTTTTCCCAAATTCCTTCTCTTCCCAATCTAAGTAGTCTGCACCTTCTCCAGAGCATTCAGAAATAGCTGTCAGTCTCTGTACTGGTCATACTTCCATCTAAAAAGAAAACCAGTATCTTGAATTAGCCAAGACAAGTATTAATGAGTACATAATTCACTATGGGGGACTTTTAAGAGGGAAAACTGTTTAAACAGAATTTTTTTTTAAACACAGAAAGTAGTAGTGCTGGAACCTGGACACTGAATGTGTTGTGGAAGATGTGTGGTATTGATGTCCACATGGATCCAAACATTGGGAAAAGACTGAATGCTTTGGGCAACACCCTTACAACATTGACAGGAGAGGAAGATATTGATGACATTGCTGACCTCAACTCTGTGAACATAGCTGACCTTTCAGATGAGGATGAAGTTGACACCATGTCTCCCACTATACATGCAGTAAGTGAATCCACTAAAATAAGTGCCACTGATTGGAAAAAGTCTTGCACCAAATGGAGAGGTCTTGGTCTTGAGTCCAGCATGCAGGTCTTTATAGCTCATACAAGTCTTGTTGCAAATCAGAAACGTTTGTGTGTGTTTTCTAACTCCATATTTCAAAGGCAACAAGTTGCAGATCATATTCCTACTGGTATTATGTGGAAATACTGATCTGGATTTGAAAACATGGAGGGGACACAACACCTAACCTCAGGTACCAGAACTGTAAAAGCTGTGTCTTTCTTCTAGGATTTCTTTACAGGAGAGTAAGTTGCTAACATGAAAAATATTTTTAAAAACCTACTTCTACTCCATATGCTGCTGACCTTGCTTTTTGGTTTCCTACAAAACCATTTTAACAGCTGTTCCTTAATATCTCTTGCCTGCTGACAAAGGAAACATTATCCCAGCACACTAACGCTCCTGTTTGTTGTTCAGAAATCAGGTGGAGGTTCCTTGGGTGGAGATGCACGCAAGCTCACATTTAGGCAGCGGATTGTAAATCACCTGCTGGGTTTGAGCCCCCCGACCCACCGATACTCTGTTCCTGTAGAATTTCTCTTGGGCTCAGCGAAGCGGGATTTGCTCCAGCCTAGCAGAGCACATTTGAAAGCAGGCAGATCCTGCTCATGGGGACATGTATGTAGTAGTTACAGTGTGTCTAACTGAATGATGGGCTTTGGATCACTGGAAAAAATCCAATCAGCTGCCTATTCACACAAATTGATTCTTTTGCATGCACTAGTCCAAATTTGAAGGTGTGAAATTCACTTTGCCTGTTGTTCAAAATGTGCTGATGTCCAGTTTTTGAGGAGGGCATTAATGAAGTGTTTATTTTAAGCAGGAGATTGTTGATCACCGGCGCCAGGGACCTTCCAGTATCCAAACTGGAGAACAGCGAGGAAGGAAATTCTTTAAGCGTTTAGTTGATATTAGAGAGCTCAATGAGCAAGCAAAAGTCATCGATGACTTGAAGTAAGTGGGGTTTGCTTCATGTTCTTATCATACATCTTGTGGCACTGTTATGGTTAAGTGCAAATCGTTGCCTTTATTTAAAAATAAAAGATTGTCCTTTAGGATTCCAAAAGCAGAGGCAATATATGCAAGTACTCTCTCAAGTCTCTCTGGTTGTTCCATAAGTATCAGATTAGTCTGTATTTTTCTGACTCTGCATTTTAATGACTGATTTATAATCCTTTTCTGATTGATTCAAAATCATAGCTCTATCTTGATTTATTATCATGCTGATTACTTTAGCAAAATATATTGCTTTGAAACTTTAATAAGCTTAGGAAGAAGAAAAATATTTAAATTGACTTTTTTTTTTGCATCTTGTACATAATGTTTTCAAGATAAAACTTGAGAACTTTTATACTGTACTTGAGAAAACCCTTATGAAAAGATTATTTGAAATTTTACTAATTTCATCTGACTGTCTGTGTATTTTATTAATACTATTTGCAGACATGGTTTGTTGGGCTTGTTTGGCTTTTTCCCCCCTTTTCCCCCAGACAGACTTAAATGTAAGGGGATCTGTCTGGGATGGGAGTACAGAGGTTGGTAGTTACATGTTAAATAATGAAAAGGGATACACATTTTACTATTTGTGCTTAAAATGAAATTGCTGTCACATTCAGAGGGAAATTTTATCTGAAATTAGGATTTTAGGTTAAATGTTTGATTTTCATACTTCTGTGGCTATAATTGGAACTGGTCAAAAGTATTGGGACAAAAGAGAAAATGGGATAATTCCTGGGGAAAGCATTCTTACAACACGGAATTTTGAAATTGTGGAAATAATATCTGCAAGATAACTCAACCATGCTTTATCTCCAGGAAATTAGGTGCAAGTGAAGGGACCATAAACCAAGAAATTCAACGCTATCAGCAGCTGGAGTCAGTGGCTGTGAATGACATCCGCAGGGATGTCCGCAAAAAGCTCCGAAGATCCAGCATGAGGGTGAGCAGGATTAAGCTACTTTGGGAATATCGTAGCACTTAATGTCCCAGAAACTCTTGTACTTTGCTGGCACTCCCATGTAGAGTAGCATTTTAGCTTGCCAGAGTTGTTCTCTGTGTTCTCAGTTGTTGCATTTCAATGTTATTTCTGGCTTAGGCTGCCTCCTTGAAGGACAAGTGGGGTCTGAGCTACAAGCCCAGCTACAGCCGATCTAAGAGCATTTCAGCATCAGGGAGGCCTCCTCTGAAGAGAATGGACAGAACAAGGTGAGCCTCTGGGAATCTGGGACCTGTGATAGCCACAACAGCACATGGAACAGGGGAAATGCTGGACTTTGGCCTGAAGAGTCCTTTTACCACAGACAGCAGCTGTTTGTGGTGGAACTGGATAGGAGGAAGTCATTTTGCAAGGCAGGCATGTTCTAAAAAGCATTTTTTTCTCATTTTTCTGAAATCTCTGAGAAGATGTCACTTACTGCAACAACTTGGGGTTTTCTACAGAATCCTGTTTTCAAAACATATTGAAGAAACTTATATAAGGAAAATGGCACAGTGTAATCTTGTTTTCAACACCTGATTTACAATCATATGCCTTTTAAAAGGGCTGTTGTAATGAGAAGAAGAAAGGGGAGTGCTTTCATGTGTGTGAATAATTGTTCCATGTGTTAGATTACAAATAGTTTAATTTTCTGTACTTTCTGCATGTTGGCTCAGGATTAAAAAGCTTGCATAGAGAAATTAGCAGAAATAGAAGACTGGCCAAGTCATGTGCAGCTTCCTTCTCTTTTCTTTTCCCCCTCCTTCCTTTTATGTACCCAAATGCTTCACTTACGATTTTATATATTCTTCCCTAAAAGAAGGACAACTATGACCTTTTATTTGTGTATCTAAATGTTTGCATGACCCTAAAATCCTGTAGTACAACTCAAGAACCCGTTTTGGTTTTGTTTTGCTTGCAGCTCTCGCCTGGGAGACAGTGAAGATCTCCCAGATATCCGTGTGGATGCTGCATCCCCTGGGCCAAGAGTAACCTTCAACATACAAGATTCTGTAAGAATTACTTTATATGCCATAGACTTGTATTTCCTGTGCCATTTGGTCACAAGTTCATGATACAATTATATTCAGGCAAACCTGAAAATTATCTTCTAACAAAATAAGTCTGATGTATTCTGGTTTCTTGGCAAAGAAGTTAATTGACTCATGAGAGAAAAATATGTTAAAAGGGCTTGATTTGTTTTGTAGGCTCACACAGTAGTCATTTTCTTGGAATTTTTGTCAGAGGTGGGCAAAAAAATCACCTAGGGTTTTTTGGTGTTTGAATATATTTAGAGTTTTGGAAATGGGTATTAGTTTGCTGTAGCTCTACAGGTGTATCCTTCTCAGTGTTTGAAATTAATTGTTGAATTGGTTTGGGGTTGTTTTCTTTTTTTTTTTTTTTTTTCTGCTATGTTTTCTCATTTTAAAAATGTTCATTTTGTATGGCTGAGATTATTGTTTTAATTTCTGTATTTTTTTTTTCATTTCTGTTAAGTTGAATCAAACAGCTTTGGGGATTGCACAACAATCCAGCAGTCCAGGGGAGGGGTATTTTCAGGTATTTCTGAGCAGAAACAAATACTCTTTGCCAGAGAACTAATTTTTCTCATAGGGAGCTGCTTTTCAATATTTCATATCTTTTGCACTCAGCTAAACAGAATGTATATCAAGCTTGAAAATCTTTAAATACATAAACTAAGCAGAGGAACATGATTTTTATGTCGATGAACAACAACCAAAGTGCTTCTACACCCTTATGCAGATTAAAACTTCTTGTAAAATGAATTACTGGCTTTTTGCTTAAAGACTGAGCAAGGCTGATGTAAAGTGACCCAAATCTAGCCTTGCAATGTGCTTTAGGGGATGTTTTTAGTGTGTGCCTTCGCCTGTTACATTGTGTTCCAGTGTAACAGCAATCAACACAGGTACAAAATAATTACCAGGTGGTAGGACATCTTCTCACACTCTTATTTCTGTTAAAATTCTTATATTTAATCTGGAATGAGGCATTTTCAAATAATAGCAAGTAGGGGATGTTCCAAAACTTAATATCCTGAGAACAAGTGGAGTTTTTTAACTGCTTCAAAACCATGTTCAGGGAAAATAGTATTTTTCTTTTAAAAAAAAATTAGTCAAGCAAACCCAAAACTCAAATCAGGAAAGGCAAAACTAAACAAGGAAACAAAAAAAACAAACTGAAGAGACAGTAGTTTTTCTCCAATCTAACTCTCCTCATGCTCCCAGAAAATAAATTCCTGTTTCTGAGAGAATGTGGAAATGATACCTGGGAATGTGCAGATTTAAATATGTTCATATTTAAAAGCTCCCCTACCTATTGTTATGTAAAAGCCCAGTTAGCTTAGGTTTTATTGATCTAGCAAAATACTATCAATCACTTAGAGGTATCAAATGTTGAATATTTTTTTAAAAATGTGTTTTCCTGACATCATGGCAGTTGCTCAGCAGAGCTCTAACTAATTTGAATTTGCAGACAACAACTGTGTAGCTCTGCAGTGACACTGCAGAGGAAGTGCTGGTGTTTATCACTTGTAGGTGCTTTTCACAGGCATTTTAAGAATTTAATGTTGGAAAATTGCTTGTGGTATGATTTCTGTGAGAAGCAGGAAGCTCCTTTAGGACATTTGGTTCTGTGCTCAGGCTGGGATGCCTGGGAGCAGTGCTGTACATTCTGTGTAGTGCCTTCACTAATGCTTCCTGCAAGTCGTGGGCACTTGGGCTGCCTTCTGTCCTGTTCTTTCAAAATAGTTCTTAAATTTAAGTGAAATGCTTTCTTTTCCTTCTGAATTGGTAAGAGCATGATGAGTCTTTGGCTAGCAGGCTGAGCTCAATCACTAGGCAATGGCAAAGGTCTCCCCACCAAGCTTTCATTCCCTTCTTTTTCATAATCCCTCTTGCAATTCCTTTACTTGCTCTCTCCGTGTTATGAGGAACTCAGAAGTGAGAGTTTCTCATAGCACTCTTGCTTCTTTATTTCCAGATCTACCTACTGCATTCTCGTTGAAAGTCACATCTGTGGAAATTTACTATCTTTTTGTCTTTTCACAATCAGTTTCCAGAGGAGACAGAAATGGACCTTTTGTCCGTAACTATTGATGGTCCCTCCCATTACTCATCTACTAGTGAAGGCTCATGCTCGGTATTTGGTTCACCCAAAACTCCAGTAGTCTTCTCACCCGGCATTCCCTTCCAGCCTGAAGAGGGACGCCGGGACGACAGCTTATCCTCCAGCAGCGAGGACTCGGACAAGGACGATGACCATGACAGGGAGAGGACCTTTTTTTATAGGAAACCACCGTAAGTAACAGTCCTGAGGAACAGCACAGAAATTGAGGAGACACCTGAATATACTTGCAGTAGTTTCAGTTCTCTCAAACTTGAAATATTGAATTTAAAGCTACCAATTCTGTTGCTGGTGAAGTACTGAATACGCTCAAGTGTGTGTGTGTGTGGAAGGCAGGTGAGGTTGTGTTCACTAGAGGTGACTGTGTGGGAAGGAGGCATCCTGATTGGAAAAAGAGGTAACAGAATAAAAGTGGAAAGTGAGGCTTTTGAGGCACAGAACAGGGTGTAGTTCCAGAAACTGAATGTAATAATGTAGATAGGTACAGATATGAAATTTCTTGTATATATATATATATTTTTGTTCCTTGTTGGATTGAGGATTTAAGAAAAGCTTAGTTTTTTGTGCTAACCCTGTATTATGAAATGTAATGTGTTAATGCAAGATGAGTCACTGTATTGGTGAATATCAGAAAAGGCCTTTTCGAAAAGGTTTTTGTAAGATGATGCACTGAGTGTGGCCATAGTTTGGGAATGCCTTGTAGCCCCTGCTGAGGTAAATGTCCTGCTGATAGCTGCCCCCCACCTGTGCCTGTGCAGGAGCACCTCTCGCAAGAAAGCCACGGGCTTTGCTGCTGTGCACCAGCTGTTCACAGAGCGCTGGCCAACAACACCCACCAACAGGAGTGTCACTGGCACCACCACGGAGAGAAACATCGACTTTGAGCTTGATATCAGGGTTGAAATTGATTGTGGGAAGTGTGTGCTGCATCCCACGATGCTCCAGCAAGAGCACGATGACATTAGTTTGAGAAGGTAAGAAATTTGTGCATTAGTTCATTGCTATCATTGCTTAATAACAGCACCATAAGTAGCAATTGCTCTGGACCAGTGGGACACAGGACATTAATTTTAATAACATGAATATATTTATTTCAGGAGCTATGATCGGAGTTCCAGGAGTTTGGATCAAGAATCTCCTTCAAAAAAGAAGAAATTTCAAACTAATTATGCATCTACTACTCACTTACTTGCTGGCAAGAAAGTGCCATCATCACTACAGACAAAATCCAGTGATGTGGAAACAACAGTGTTTTATATTCCTGGGGTGGATGTAAAGGTAAAATGAAGGGATAGCTTAGCAGGGAGACAGTGACAATGTTTTCTCTCCAGCACAGTCAAACTGTGTACTCCCTTGGTTTTTTTTAATCATTTCTACATCCTAGCATGAAAGGTTCTCAACAGAATTGTCCTTGTATTTTGTGATTTGAAATCCTAATGGAGTAAGAACAGGGAAAAATCTGTCACTGCTGAAGGAAAACTTCATGCAACTCACTTGAGGCAGCATCATAAATCAAATGCTCCTCGCTTGCTAGAACTTGGCTTTTCTAGTCTTTCAGTGTGGAAGGACAATGTGTGTCCATCTCCAGTATTCCAGGCTGTCTTCAGGGATAACAGTTAATACCTCAGGTCCTGCCTGTTGCTTTTAGTCAAATTCAGGAATAACTAAACATTCTCTACAACTGCTGTTATATTCTGTGTTTTCAGTAATAGTCTACTGTGCACATAGAGAAGGTGTGAACTGTTGGAATATCATAGTTTGATTTTTTTATGCCAGTTTCTGTATGCCTGTGTTTAGTAGTGGAACAGTTCCATCACACATTAAGACAGAAAGGAGGCTGTGTGCAGAGGTGGCACAGGATGGATATGATATAACAGAAACAAGCTTTAGACACTGTTCCTAAATAATTTCCTTTGTTTCTCTGTGTTTCATTGAATTTTAAATAGTTTATTAATTTATCTTTTTTTTGTACTTAGTTTTCAGTTCTTTTTGTGTATAGGATATGAATTGGAATGTAATACATCTTACAGTAAGAAATAAATTTTGGCAGGCTAGAGTGACACCAAATGGCTGTACAGAAATTGAGTTCTTCATGCCAAGTAACTTGATCTTGCTTTTCTTTCCAGTTGCACTACAACTCCAAGACTCTAAAGACTGAATCACCAAACACTTCTCGAGGATCCTCTTTGCCACGCACCCTTTCCAAAGAGTCCAAGCTGTATGGTATGAAAGACACTGCCACATCTCCTCCTCTCTCTAGCACTATCCACAGCAAGACTAACACCTTACTTCCTCCCCAACCCCCACCCATCCCATCAGGTACTTATAGACAAACTTTCTGAACCTTTCATGGATATATTTTTCCTTGGTGTAATCTACTGCCTTTAGATCTGGCTGCACCTTACCTGGAGCACTGTATTTATCCAGGCTTGACTTTGGCTGCAGAAACCTGAACCCAGAAGCAAGAATGCACTTCATAAAGCTGCATTTTTGGATATTGTTTGCCAAACCAATCTCAGTAATATTTTTCTCGTAGTCACCATATCCCAGTGTTGGGCTGTCGCTGTCTCCTCCCAGCTTTCATTTAACAAAAGAACGTTGGAAATTGAAGTGTTAATACCTGTAAATATCTGTAAATATCTCAGCCATTGAAGGCCTTTAAATAGCTGTGATTTGGAGTAAGATGAGTTCTAATATAAGCTTTGCTTTGTCTCCAGTGACTCCTGTTTTGAAGCAGGAGGCTGTTGTTTCCTCATGTCAGATCCAGAGGCATGTAGATTCCATCTCCAATTTCTGAGACGTTCACTCTTCTCTCCTTTGGCATTTAAATATTGCTTTAAACACGAAGCCAAAATTTTGTCAGAACTGATCACCGAGCAAAGTGAGTAATTGGAACATGTGCTTGTAGGTTTTGCCTTCTAAAATCACCAGAGATGCTGGGAGAGAACAGTGAAATGAGGATACCTTCCTCAGTTCTCCATGCTGTTGAACCATTAGCTCTTTTTCCTTTAGGCGGCCATCCTCTTTATGATGACCAGATATTGTGTACTTCTCTTCCCTTTTGTTCTCTTATCTTCTTCCTAATCTTTGCCTTTGAATTCTTACCACATCATGTCCAGGTATTGAGTCTTGCTGGTTAAATGTCTGTAAACTCTGCATTTGGTGTGGAAATTGCACTTGTATGATAATATAAATGCCTCCCCAGACTAGAGGTTGGCTTGTAATTGCTTTATTTCTTTATGCATTATATTTTTATAAGTATATATCAGTACTAAATGATTTTGAAACACATATATTATTATTTATAATAAATTGTTTTTATAATTGTACTTTTCCCATGGAAACCATTCCCTTGGAATGAAGACAAACTTGTACTGTCTTTGATTTGCTATAAAAGTAAGATAGGACAATGTAGTCAAAGACAAGAGGCAGAACAGTTTGCACAGAGTGAAAAGTCGGTGCTTTCTTTTTCTTTTAGCAAATGAAAGCATTTGTTTTGAATCTGTTTTAGTAGTTAATTTTCATATTTTTCTTGGAGAATTTTAAATCTGTCTCCACTGATGTGTATTCATTCTAATAGCTATATTGCATAAAGACAGTAAGTAAACTGGTACCAATATTTTCTCTGCATATTAATATTTTGATGACCATGGATTCAAGATTCCTCTTCCACAAATTTACAAGACAGTAACCTTTTTTATTAGTTTATACTCTGACTTGTTCCAAGCTTTCAAAAATTATGGTTTAGAATCTTCAGTCATTCTTTGCATAAGTATAGAAGGACTTGCCGTTTGCAGTTTTAATATTTTGATGTATTTTCTCTATTTAAACTGAAATTCTTTCCAGACCTGTGCATTTATTTTTCCTAATACCACTTTCATTTCTAGTCAGCTGTGGTTACTTTGCACTGCGTATTTGGAGAAAAAATTGTTTGCTTTCAGTACTGTTTGCTAAAAAGTGAGGTGTTGACAATGATAACAGAGGGCTTGATCAAGAGCAGGAGCAATGGAATTACTGCAGTTAAGCCTTACAGACTAATGGTATTTTTGCCAAGTGAAAACTTAATGACTTAATTTCTTCTAGCAGACCTGATCTAGATCTCTTCAGATGATAGAAGAAATTAGAGGGCACTTCTTGATAAGTTATGAAGTGTCTTCTAAGGTTTATCAGTTACTGCTCAGTGGTATCACCTTAGACAAGTGTATCTTCTCTATGTTGCAGCCAAAGGGAAAGGAAGTGGTGGAGTGAAAACTGCTAAACTCTATGCCTGGGTTGCACTCCAGTCACTGCCAGAGGAGATGGTGATCAGCCCCTGCCTCCTGGACTTCCTGGAGAAAGCCCTTGAAACCATTCCCATCACACCCATTGAAAGGAATTACACAGGTCAGTTGCATAGTTGTATTCTGGCACTCTGTGCTTTTTTGGTATTGAGCTGCTTTTCCCTTCAAATTCCACCTTCTAATGAGTTCTTGTACTTGTTAAAAGCTGTTAGTTCCCAGGATGAAGACATGGGACAGTTTGATATACAAGATCCCTTAGAAGAGTCCACAACATCCTTGGTGTCATCCTCAACATCAGCATATTCCTCCTTCCCTGTAGATGTGGTGGTTTATGTACGAGTCCAGGTGAGGTTTTAACTCAACATTCAATCTAGTAACTTGCTTTAGTCACTGTCTTTGAAACAGTCCATGCTTCTAAGTTGGCTTTTTAAAGAATAAAAACTCAAGTGTCCCTTCTGAATGCTTTATTTTCTTTCTGCCTGTCAGCCCTCTCAAATCAAGTTCAGCTGCTTGCCAGTATCCAGAGTCGAATGTATGCTGAAGTTGCCTTCTCTGGATCTTGTTTTCTCTTCCAACCGAGGAGAACTGGAAACTTTAGGCACAACATACCCATCAGAAAGTGTGTCCATTGGTAGCAGTACTCCACAGAGTGGCTCCAAGAATTCAGCTGGTAAATCTGGAGCACCAGGTAATACATGTGTCAATTCTATATACAGAATATTTAAGCCATATTGCTGCTAAAGGGCATAATTTGTAGTGTATTTGGTCTGTTTAGTTCTGCTGTTAACATCAAGTATTATTTAATGTTTGAAAATTCTTTCAAAATCTGATTTTTGCCCCAAAAATTGACTCCAGGTTCATCGCCTGGCCTCGGCAGCCCTCTGGGCAGGACAAGGCACAGCAGCAGTCAGTCAGATCTGACAACTTCCAGCAGCAGCTCCTCAGGCCTGAGCTTTACTGCCTGCATGTCTGACTTCTCCCTTTACGTGTTCCATCCCTACGGAGCTGGAAAACAAAAATCAGCTGTTACTGTGCTAACCCCTGGATCAGGAGCCTTGGGTACGGAACAGGGTTTTGTTTGCTTTTACGAATATTATTCAAGTGTGCCATGGGCTTCTGAAATGCAGATTTTATAGGATCACAGAAGGTGAAAATGTTTCCTTCCTGCTTCTAGGGAATGTGGATGAGGAGCCAACTTCAGTCACTGGCCGGAAGGACTCCTTGAGCATCAACCTGGAGTTTGTCAAAGTCAGCCTGTCCCGGATCAGGCGTTCAGGAGGCTCCTCCTTCTTTGAGAGTCAGTCTGCAAGCAAAGCTACCAGCAAGATAGACACCACATTGATCAACATATCTGGTAAATGCTTATTTCCTTTTAGTGACAGCTAATTAGAGAACTGCTGTTGCAGTGATGGACTTTACTCTTCCCAGTTTTTTTTTTTTTTTTTTTTTGGTAAGATCTATGTAATTGTTTTCTGCCCCTGCACATGGGATCCTGCTTTACTGGACAAACAGCAGGATGGTTATGATTAATCTGCCATTAAAATCCTCCCATGAGGAGTCTGAGGCACATCCAACATAAGCAGGACTCATTATCTGTGTTCTTGGGTTCCATCATGTCTTTATGAAATACATTTGTTTCTAATGTTTGGACTTGGAGAAATGGCAACACCTCAGGAAAACTGTTTTTTCATGGCAGCAGAGACAATGCTGCTAGGTGAAGGAGAATTTGAGTTGGTTACCAGAACCTGTTATTACTGGGAATTTACAACTGTGTGCATGTGCTTTTTCAGCTGTCTGTGACATAGGATCAGCTTCTTTCAAATATGACATGCGCCGCCTCAGCGAGATCCTGGCCTTTCCCAGGGCTTGGTACAGGAGAAGCATTGCCAGAAGGCTTTTCCTGGGTGATCAGACAATAAATCTGCCAGGTAGGAGACTGCTGCTCATCACAAAAACACTTGTTACACAAAGGGTTACACTAGGAATTCTATAAGCATTTATTACCCATGTCATATTATATAATTGAATAGATGTAAATGTATTATGATTTACTCCATATGCAGTCACTCAGATGTTTGATAGGAAATCCTAGATGGAGGAAGTGAAAAATGCTGACATAGGTCACTGAATAATTTCAAGAGCATATTCCAAGGCCAGGTTGGATGGGGCTCTGAGCAACCCAATCTAATAAATGGCATCCCTGCCCATGGCAGGGTTGGAACCAGATGATATTTAAGATCCTTTCCCAAACCATTCTCTAGTTCTATGATATATAAACAAGAGCAGTAGAAAAGTTTTAGTTATATTAAATTAAATACGTTTGGACACTGTCTCAATGCTTCTTAGTATATACAAGGATATGGTTAGACACAAATGAAATAGTTTTTCTGTATTTCCTGTGCTGCTTTTTCTCCAGTAGCATCAGGCCCTGGCACACCAGATTCAATTGAAGGAGTGAGCCAGCACCTTTCTCCTGAATCCTCAAGGAAAGCATACTGTAGGACATGGGAACAGCCCTGCCAGTCTGCTTCCTTCACTCACATGGCACAGTCACCCAATGTTTTCAGTGAGCACAGTGCCAGCAGCAGTATGTCTCCTGGGGCAGCATCTCACAGCCTCAAGTCTCCAGCTGTCACAAGATCCAGGAGTGTGTCTGACTCCTCAGTGCCTCAGAGAGGTGAGTAGATAATGACTTAAATTTTTTAAAAAAGTATTTCCATCAGTTGTATGAAAGAAGTATGTCAATACTACTTTGAAAATATTCTTTTCCACAGTGCATGGCACTGGAGAGTCAATGACTTAAAGGAGGGAAAATGCCTAAAATGGATGAGTGAAAGTTGTTAGTGTATTTTCCATAAAATTTCCCCATCTGTGAGTCAATTACTGTGACAGCTAAATCCATGCATATTGCAAATCCTCTAGTTCTCACTTACCTTCTCTCATGGTTTTGTGCTCTTTGTAAATATTGTTCTTGTTGGTCCTTTCGTTATCCACTCAAAATGGGTATGTTCTGCCAGTTCTTCCTAGAATGTGGAATAATTTAAATTTTGTCTGCCTTTTTTTTGTTTTGTTTAGATACTCTCTCAAAAACATCAACTCCATTTAATAAGTCAAATAAAGCTGGAAGCCAGCAAGGAACGCCTTGGGAAACACTGGTTGTGTTTGCTATGAACCTAAAACAATTAAACGTTCAAATGAATATGAGCAATGTAATGGGCAATACCACGTAAGTATAAAATATGATTTTTAAAATCCTACCCTCTTCAGTTTTGAACTGAGAATCCCCTCATGAATTCTGTAGTTGCTTAATCCTGAAGTCACATATGCCTAAACTGCATTGTTTTCCAGTACATAATGTTCAGTTTCTCTTTTGACAAACTGGAAAGCTGTTGTCCATTTTCACCTCTGTTCTAGGTGGACCACCAGTGGTTTGAAAAGTCAGGGCCGTCTGTCTGTGGGGAGTAGCAGAGATCGGGAAATCAGCATGTCTGTGGGCTTGGGAAGATCCCAGCTGGACTCCAGAGGGGGTGTTGTTGGAGGTACCATAGATGTTAACACCCTGGAGATGGTGGGTAAGTTGGAAAATCTTCTGCTGTTATCATATGCTCCAGTCAGTAAAGGTGATACCACTGGAAAAGAGATTTTCATCTCTTTAATTCTATATTTCTGTATTGCTTTGGTTCTATTTCAGCCCATATTTCTGAACACCCAAACCAACAGCCCAATCATAAAATTGAAATTACTATGGGTTCTACTGAAGCACGTGTTGACTATATGGGATCCAGTATCCTAATGGGAATCTTCAGTAATGCTGATCTTAAACTGCAGGATGAATGGAAAATTAATCTGTATAATAATCTGGATTCAAGCATGACTGATAAAAGGTAGTAATATTTCCTGTGGTTAAAATGTATGATGTTTGATAATGACAAATGTCTTCTGTCCAATACTGTGAACCAGAAATGTGTCTGCTAGAATGTAATAGGTTTATTGTTTGTTTTTGTTTTTTGTTTTTGTTTTTTTTCTATAATTTTCAGTAGGAAATATATTAACTGCCAATTTTCTTGCTGTTTTTAATATCTAGTGAAATATTTGTCCATGGGGACCTGAAATGGGATATCTTCCAAGTGATGATTTCAAGGTCAACTACACCAGACCTGATAAAAATAGGAATGAAGCTCCAGGAGTTCTTCACTCAGCAGTTTGATACAAGCAAGCGAGCTCTGTCCACCTGGGGTCCTGTTCCTTACCTCCCTCCCAAGACAGTGGCCAACAACTTAGAGAGAACCTCACATGAGCAATGTAAGTGCTACCAAAAAACATGGTTCCAAATTAAAATGTTTTAATTGCAAAAATTACCTAGGAGACAGTGTCAGTGAAACAGATAAGAAAATATCACTCATAATGCCATGTTTTATTAAAAATATAAATATACCAGCAATATTTTTCTGTATCTTGCCTGAAGTTTGTTGTTCATGTTTGCTCTGCAGTGTTGGATGCAGCCCATCATCGCCACTGGCCAGGAGTTCTGAAGGTGGTGTCTGGCTGCCACATCTCCCTGTTCCAGATGCCACTGCCAGAAGATGGGATGCAATTCGGAGGATCCATGAGCCTGCATGGGAACCATATGACCCTGGCTTGTTTCCATGGACCTAATTTCCGCTCAAAATCATGGGCCTTATTTCACCTGGAAGAACCCAACATTGCATTTTGGACAGAAGCCCAGAAAGTTTTGGAAGATGGTAATTTAAACTGTTTGCTCATTTCTCTAAACGTCTTTAAATGAGTTTTTAATAATGTATTATTCTGTAAGAAGCAAACAAAGAAAAATTTGTTTTCTTTGTCTGAAACAAAACTATTTCCCAAAAATATACCACTTAACTAAAAATAATCTACTCCTTCCACATCTTTACCACAATTTGCTTTATCTGTGGAATAGTGCAAAGTACATTTTCAAATGTACTGGATATGACCCTGAGAATGAGCCTACCGAGTGGATTGCCTGGCTTTTTAATAGTGTGTGTGTGTGTGTATTTGTGTAGTCCTTTCTAGCTGTATAATGGATTTTGGTGATCTTATTGCTTATTTTTGTCTTGATATTGTGAAGTTTAATTGTCTGTAGCTACTGGGGATTTAATTTCTCTGTTTTCAAGCTTTATACCAGGTTTTATTCTACTGGCACACTAATTACTCATATTAAATACCTGTAGGAGAAAGAGAGAAAATTCCACTACCATCACTGAACTGCTTTTACTTTTTTTTCCTCTCCCACCCCACGCTGCCCACACCTTCAATGCAGGTACCAGTGAACACTCCACATACATTGTGCAAACCCTGGACTTTCATTTGGGCCACAACACCATGGTCACCAAGCCCTGTGGGGCCCTGGAAAGCCCCATGGCCACCATCACAAAGATAACGCGGAGGCGCCACGAAAATCCCCCTCATGGGGTTGCCAGTGTGAAGGAGTGGTTCAATTATGTGACAGCCACGAGGAATGAAGGTTAGATCAGGTTCATTCAGTCTGGGGGTTGATTTGCTTGCACAGGGAGCTGTTGAAAAGCTGCTAAATCTCAAGTGTATGGACAACAAATTTGATTGACCTTTTCTAGCTACGCTTTTGGGAGCAGAATAAAAGAGAAAATCTCTTCAACAATCACACAGCAGCAGTTTTGCAAGTGCTTTTTCTTAACTTTTTTGCCTTGTCATGATTTAATATCTCCCATTGTTCCTGCAGAGTTGAACCTGCTTCGGAATGTTGATGCCAACAACCCAGAGAGCAGCACGACAGTGAAAAGTTCAAGCTTGTTAAGTGGCTTCAGGGGTGGCTCCAGTTACAACCATGAAACTGAAACTATCTTTGCGTTGCCAAGGATGCAGCTGGATTTTAAATCTATTCATGTTCAAGAGCCCCAAGAGCCTTCATTACAAGGTGCAGTAAAACATGATTCATTTTTTATTTTTTTTTCAAAAACTATTTCTCACAAATTAGGAGTTAAAGGCAAAGTTAGTGTGCTGATAAGAGGATTTAATATGAAAATTCCTGCTAATCTGCAAGAAGAGATAACATTTTGTAGTAAAAAGTTATTATTAGGTTATTAGAGGGAATTATTTTGAGAGAGTGAAGATCTAGTGCAGCGAGTGGTTGCTTTAGAAAAAAACTTACTAAGAGAAATTAATATGAACATTTCAGCTACGCTGGCTGTTTTCATAGGCTTGGTTTCCTTATGTTTATTAAAATGTTAACTGTGGTTCTTCCTCTCAAGAGTTGCTGGTTCAATGAAAAATATTATTTTCAAATTATTTGCATTCAAATTCTATGTACTTTTAGATTTACTGTATGTATTTGTAAGTGTATTGATACTATTTTTATCTGGCTGTAGATACAAGTGTTAAACCAAAGGTGGAATGCAGTGTAGTAACTGAATTCACTGACCACATCTGTGTGACTATGGATGCTGAACTGATCATGTTTCTGCATGACCTAGTGTCTGCTTACCTAAAAGAAAAAGAAAAAGGTGAGTTGTCCATGAAGTAACACTTGTCTGACAATCTGCAGTTGTCAGATTATTTGACAGTAAATACTCTGTCATAATCTTGCTCCTATTTTGACACCTGGTGTTTAGCTTTCTCTTTGTAAGATGGTATAGGCAGATGAACACTGTTTTAGGTAGCTTTATTATTGTTATTGCAATCTTTTCATCAGTGGAGTCTTTTTAAGATATGTATTTTTCTGATTTCAGAATTATTTACTTTTCTATCTCAATATGATCAATTGCAGCATGTTCATTCTTAAGCAATATGTGGTCTTTTGCAGAAATTCTTGTCTTGTTGAGACTTTTGCTTTTGTTCTATTTGAACTGCTTACAAAAAGAATCCAAGTGAGCTGCACATGACTGACTGGCATTTTTCCTCTCTCTGCTTTGCAGCAATTTTTCCTCCTCGCATTTTGGCTGCTCGTCCAGGGCAGAAGAACTCTGTTGGTGTCCTTGAGGACAGCTCCACTGACAAAGAGGCAGAGGAAAGCATTACCTACACTACAGTTGACTGGAGGGAGTTTATGTGCAATACTTGGCATTTGGAACCCACCCTCAGGTAAGAAGTACCTTTAGCTGCAGTCTCTTTGGCTGTGCAGTAATTTCTGGGTTAGAATTTATGCAGATTAAAGGCATTGTTGAATTAGGATACAGTAAACTTAAACTCATTCATTTCAGTCAGGTTTTTTACCTCAAACATCCTATTCCTGTGAGATGATGTTCATTGATCATCTTGAGCTTATCTGTCTAAATCAAGTTGGTCACAAGTAACAGGGAAAAACGGATTTTTTTTGTACATACAAATGCCTGTTTGCTATATTTATATATTTGAGACTGGGTCTTCTATTTATTGCTTTTTTAGATTAATATCTTGGACTGGGAGGAAAATTGATCCTGTTGGTGTTGACTACATCCTCCAAAAGCTGGGCTTTCACCATGCAAGGACTACTATCCCTAAGTGGCTGCAGCGTGGTGTCATGGATCCTTTGGACAAAGTTTTGTCAGTCCTTATAAAGAAACTTGGTACTGCACTACAGGATGAGAAGGAAAAGAAAGGAAAAGACAAAGAAGAATATTAAAACAGTACAGTGTGACAACCCTAACTCCATTTGATTTTATCAAAGTGTTTTATTATATTTTAAGAACTTAAATATGGTTTAAAGAGAAACCTAACAGCTTTTTGCTACTCTATTTAAAACTTACATTGTGAGTAACTGTTTACTGTGGTACTTGATACCATTCTGTATTTGAAGTTATTGCATGATGATGATGATGATGACCAATGTATATTCTGTGAAGGAATAGCTGGAACACTGTAAATCTGATCCTCAGCGTCCATTTTATGATGTGCAATATGATCCTGCATCTTTACAATACTTGCAGATTAACTGTGAATTTTCTTAAAATTTTACTTGCCATAACACAGACCCCTTGTTGATGTGACCAGTAATTGATTTGTCAATGTAGACTGGTGTAAATTATATATATATATATATATATATATAACTTATGAAACTGTGATTGCCTTAGTGCTAAAAATCATGAAGTTTATTACACTTGTAATAAAATTTAACTACTGTACAGGACCTTTTTTTTATTATTATTATTAATCGAGGAAGCTGAACAAGAAGAAAAGAGTGTTTTAAGTGTAACTTTGCAGGGTGTGATTCAAGTGAGGTAAAGCCCAGGAGCTCGGGAAGGCGCCGGAAGGCGGGAAGCGCCGCCCCGACCGAGAAGCGGGGACGCGGCTGCTCCCGGTCCGTGACGGCTGTGGCGGCTCCGGGTGCCTCCCTTGCCCAGTGGGAGCGACCCGGGAAGGCGAGCAGGTGCCCGGGAGGCGGTATTGGAGCGGAGCCGGCAGCACGGGGATAAAACCGGGCTGCGGCCTCATTCTACAGGTGCTCCCTCAGCTCCTCCCTCAGGCATAGCTGCGGCGTCGCGCCTCGGCCGCGCCCCTCACGAAACGGCGGGAAGGGCCGTGTGGGGCCGCCCCTGCCTCTGAGAGCCCGGCGGGCTGAGCCGTGAGGGCTGCTCGGCTCTCGGAGCCCATCGCCTCAGGGCGGCTGGCAGCTCCCCGGCTTCTCCACCCTCGGGTGGCCTCAGCCGTGCTCCGCCTGCCCGCGGCGTGTGAGCGCTGAGAAGTTCTCCGGAGCAGGACGAGGGCAGAAGTTGCAGGTACCAAACCCTTCAACTCCAGCGCCAGCTCGGCCTGGAGACTAGAGAGGGATCAGCTTTGCTGCTTTAGTTCGCCTCACCTCCCTCGAGAGCGGTGTCCTTGGAGGGGCAGGGCCGCGTTAAGCGTGAGGGAAGGTGCTTGAACAGAGGGGAGAAGTGGCCACTCTGGGTTCTACCCCAGTTCCTGGTGTTCTTGTGAAATAGCTTGACCAGGAGAACTGCTGGGTTTTTTTGCAGGGTGTCTTTGCTATTGGCAGCGTTAATGTTAAGTTTCTGTAGATTGATCCGAAATGGCGAGCAGCAATGGCTGCTTTGAGGGTGCGGCAATGCTCGCCTTGGACCCCGCACCTGACGAGAATTTGCCGCCCGAGGTTCTCAAACATTCAATTTCAAAGGATCTGTCCGAGCCTGTGACTACAAGGTTGCCTCTTCCACCTTCTATGAGGTGCAGTGAACCGGGAGTGATGAAAAATCCAGGTATAGTTTGCAGTTTATACACCGGGATTGGCTGTTAATTCTACTGAAAGTAACTTTGCTTTTTCTTATCGCTGTGTTTTCTTATGTGACTTCCTTAGCATTTCCTTAAACTTCTCCCTCCTCTTCTAAAGTCTTTTTGTTCTGGAAGTTTGTTAGCCATCTGTTGCTGAGTGGCCTGTGTAGCAGCAGCATTACCTAATTATGAAGTCCAATTTTAACAGTACTATAGACTGACAAAATATAGAGTATGTTCTGCTGCATGAGTTTTCATAAATAACATTGTGAAGGATTTTAACTGCAGTTTGAGATATCCCAGGATGTATTTTGAATTGCGTCGCTTTCAGTAGTTGTGTTGAGGTAATGGCACCTGTTAAGACACTTAAAAGTGAGGATTTCTTTTAGTTCTTGGCTTGGGAGGTGGCTGTGTATCACACCCCTGAAGCTGGTGATTTTATCCATCCAGTGGTTGATGAAACTTTTATAGTTAAACAGAGTCCCACTGCTGCACAGCTTTGTGTGGGAAAAACACAGGTTCCACTGTTTGCTGTCTGCCATCAGCAACTTTTATTTGATTGTTGATTCACAAGAGAGGGGAGGGGCGATAAATGTTGTATTTTTTTTGTACTACCTGTCTATATTCAGAGATTACTGTATTTACTGCAAGTAAAAGCTTTGATGCTTTTAAAAGACTGTTTTGGAATTGCTGTTGTTGCCAATGTAGGGTTCAGTGCAAAGCAGTAATGCTCTACAGTAAATTTTGGTTTGCCTTTTTTTAAAGAAGTGTCTGAAGAGCATTTATTTTAAGTAGATTTTCAGAAAGTGTGTTCAGTTCTCTCCTTAATTTTGTTTATGGACCTTTTCTTTTTAAAGGAGCAGACACCACCACATTTTCAGCCCTTCCTTCACAGGAAGAGCTGGATCTCATTGAAAGATACAAACAGGGAGTAATAAACTCAGTATCTGCCTTGCATCTGTTTGCCAAAATACACCACCTGCAGCTTGAATTGAAAGAAACGAGTGTGGCAGGTAAATACTTCTGCTGCCGAATTAGGTAGCATTTGTTTATCTTTGGGATGGTCTGAGTTGATTTGATGGTGCTGATACAGCTGAACCTTTTTACTGTTGATTGCACTACTCCCATGTATGCTGGGTTTTGGCTGCCCTTTTGTTGCCTTCACAGCTGTTTCTCATGATGAGGTGCTACAGAAATAGATCAGGTGGATTGTCTTTAATTATGGCTCTTACCAGAACTTTGTGAAGAATGCGGGAAGGGAAAGCTGCCAAAATTTTTGGGGAGGTTAGAGATGAGAGCTGTACTTTGCCAAAATTGTCTTTTTGTCTTGTATTTGTTCTAGGAATTAGTGTAAGGACATAAAGGTGTGGGTGAAGTGCCTTAAAATAATTTCACTGATTGCATCTGCTTTTTTCTTCTCCTTTAAAGGCGATATCATAAGGCCTTATTTTGCCTTTTGTGCTGTGATAAATGGTGTTTGCTACAAGACTGGGCTGGGAAAGAACAAGAAGGAATCTAAATTAAATGCAGCTAAACTGGCTCTTGCTGAGCTGCTTAATTTGGAGACTACAGGGGCAAAGTCTTTTGAAGATTCAGGTAAATATTGTAACAACACTGAATTAGAACTTGAAGTGCTTGGCTTAACAGTGTCCTATGCAGAATATCTGTGGTTTTAGTAAATGCTGTAGTTATTAGCCTCTGTCAGGTTTTTTGAATCCTTGGGGCAAATCTGTAGTTTGGTTCTGAAACTGTTTTTTACTTTTGTCATTTGTGTATTAAGAGTTGCATCAGCTGATGCCAGGAATACTGAAGGAATTGAGTTGGTGATGCACTTGATTTGCTACTCACCAAGTACAGCATCATGAATTACATCTCAAGTGGGTTTGAATTTTTATGGTTAAAAGGGTTCCCCACTGAGATACTGCTTTCAACAGAGTTCAGTTGCCACAATATTTTATCTTCTTTTGAGTTTTGCTGTCTAAATTATTCTAAGCTTACAAGGACTTCAGAATCAGAAAAGAAAGTTCATAGAGAATTGGAGTTTGATTTGCTGGAAATGGTGTGAGATTAATGTTGAGGAATTAGGAATGACCATCCCACTTCAAAATGTTGTTAAATTCTTAGATTTTCCCTGTGCTCCTGCTGAGCTCCGACCTCCAGGGAATTCTGCTTGTGTTTCAAGGACTGGTAAGGAATAGTCTTGGTTTTCCTCTGTTGATTCAAGCTGCCCAGCAAGTAGTTTCTTTTTAGCAAATTTCTATCTTTTAATACATTTAGTGATGTCTGTGTTGTTAGTATTGTTTTAAACATATTTGAAGGCTGTAAGAGCTAGTATTACTTGGGTTGTACAGAAGGACACAACTTCAGTAAATGGCTTGAATTTCAATCACCAGTCCAGATGATAGAAATATTGTTCTCTGTCCTTACCTGAGCTGGTGTGCAGTAGGTGATCAGACTTGGGCTATATCTGTTGTTATAATGGATGATAAAAACATCAAATGTTTAGGTATTCTTGAGCTTTTTTTAATCCTCTGGATCTTCAGAATCCTGGAAGTATGTGTGGTTGTGCTTATACCCTGTGTTCAGGGTTACAATTTGACAAGTTGCTCATGTCTGTTTTTTCCCCTACCTGCAAATTGTGTCTTGATTGTTTCATTTAGGAGGAGAACATACCTATCAAAAGCTCTCACAAACCCTTGAGGACGTGTTTAAGCGCCTGACTACCCAGCACCCTGAGTACCACAGCTGTGGCAGTTCCCTGGCTGCCTTCATCATTGAAAAGGGCAAGTCTGGGTTTGACTGTGGGTTTTGGGCAGTGGGAAACTTCTTCCCACAGAGCACTGAAGCAGCTTGGTGGGCAGCCAGGCCAGGTGAACTCACCAGCATCTCTGGTTTTAGGTGGGCAGCATGAAGTGGTAGCTCTGGGGACAGGAGAGTGCAACTACAGCCGCAGCTTTGAGTCCTGTGGGAGGCTCTTGCACGACAGCCATGCCACTGTCACTGCCAGGCGTTCCCTGCTCAGGTGGGAATGTCTCTGCAAGTCCTTCCCTTGCAGCCATTGTGTCTCGCTTTTCTGCTCTCAAATTTTATAGTTATGTTTATTATATATATATTTATATATATATATGTATGATAAATAATATTTCTAGATTATATGTTGTATAAAGTATATAATGTATTTTTCTTTTAGATATTTGTACCGGCATCTTTTGCTGTTCTATAGCAAAAATCCAGCCAAGGCAGAGAGATCCATATTTTGCACAGCACCAGGCTCGAAGCTGCTTACCTTAAAGCAAAATATAACTCTCTCTCTCTACATGAACCAGCTTCCAAAAGGAACTGCTCAGTTAAAATCAGAGGTGTAAGTTTCGTGGCATTTCCCAAGATACAGTGGAAGATTTTTATCTTGTTTTGGGAGCATGAAAGTATAGGATAGTAGTGATAAGTATGAGATACAGCTCAATGTGTTGGTACTAAAAACTTTTACATAGGTTATAGGATGAGCTTTTGTTCATTACAGACAATAACCTGTTAAACTCCTTCCCAAGATAGTATTTAAATGCTATTAAATAATGAATTTAACCTCTGAGTGGATGTAATGACTTAATGCCATCATACAAGATTGGAGTACAGAAAGCCTTGGATTGGAACAAAAGGCTCTGCTTTTGTGTCTTATCCTTTGTAACCAAGGGGAATAACTGTTTAGCTTCAGAACAACCACTGGTTTGTCTCCCTTACGTGTTCTATCTTCTTATTTAAGTATTTTTAATCACAGTGTGGGTGAGGTTTTAAAGGAGATATTAAGAACCTTACAGCTGTTTTTTCACAAGTAACTTCTGTTAGACTGTGAGTAGACAAAATTTTTTTTTTCTGAGAAACAGCATTAGATAGCACTTGATGTCATCTCTGTGATCAAAGTGCTTTCTCCCTGGAACCCATTCTCTTGTTCTGCCATAGCCATCTTGGTCCCCAGTCCATATCTGCTTACGAAGCCAGTGAAGAGCTGAGTCTGCATGTGGCTCTGGAAGGCAGGATTTACCTGGCTGCTTGCTGTCCTCCCAAGACTGTCAGAGTGAGCAGCATGTCAGCTGGTGACAAGCTGACCAAGTGGGAGGTGGTTGGTCTTCAGGGAGCCTTGCTGAGCCACTTCATTGAGCCCGTGTACGTCAGCAACATTCTTGTGGGTATGTTCCGTGCAAATTCCAGGTGGGGGGATTTGAGTGTTTTCATATTCCAGTTTGATTGTATTTTCTAAAGCATGAACTAAACAATGAGCTCTTTGGAGAGTTGCAGAATTGTTCCTTGAGATGCAGTGGACCAAAGTGTATTTATTTAGCAGGCAGTCAGAAATGCTGTTGGATGTGAGGTAACGTGGGCAAACTCCTCAGCATGGTTTCTGGTCTGAAAGGTTGAAGTTCTGTTTTAGTGGTGTCTTCTGCAGGGACCATAAAGAGTTGGTAAAAAACAGTGGTTCAAAACCAGAAAGCATCTAGTTAATGGTGCCTCTGGAGAAGAAAGTGAGAAATAATTTTTGTTTTGTGAATTGAATATTGGAACTAACCTTTACGATTTTATGTGGAAAAATTACTATAAGAGATTAAGAATGCAGAAATATGTGCATTTTTAGCTTTTTTATTTGATGTACTTGTACGTGACTGATCTTGTCCTGTTTACTAGGAAATGGGAGTTGTAAGGATACGAAAGGACTGGACATAACCATAAAGCAGCGCCTTGATGATGAACTTATTTCAAAGCTTCCTGTTCCTTACCTGGTCAACAGATCTCATATTTACTTGGTGAAAGCTGCACTGCCAATCCAAACAGATTTGAACCAGTGGTCACTTAGTTTGAATTGGACATTGTCAGATGCATCCCTGGAGGTTGTGGATGGATTAAGTGGGAAAACCACTGAAAGGTCAGCGTTTATCATAATTTTGTTGGAAATAATGGGTTTGTGCTGGTTTATTGGAGTATTCAGCTTTTAAGCTATGAGGGAAATTCTCTGCTGTGTTAGCTGAAGGCATCCTGTGATTAGGTGAAGTTTTAGACATCTTGTAAGTTCACACTGAGATACCAGGATAGCAAACAAAACAGTTCTGTCAGTGGAGGTGTCTGTAGTAGTGAAAATGTTCTCACTCTCACAGTGCATAAAACTAATCAGGATTTTGATTGAGATGAGATGAATTCCAGCGTGACAGCGTTCACCAGGTGTTAGAAGGGAGTGAAAAGCCCCTGTAAGGATCAGAGCAGTGTCCCTGTAGTGAGTTTGTTCCCGATGTCCGTCCCTGTTTCCGCAGCTCCCCGTTCCGCAGCGGCAGCTGCCTGGCCAGCCGCCTGTGCAAGGCTGCCATGTTCAGCCGCTTCCGCATGCTCGCCAGGGAAGCAGGACGGGCTGATCTGCTCCAGTTTGCAACGTACCACGAGGCAAAGGTGAGCTGACACAGGGACAGGCATCATCATTACACTGTGTAAATGTGTTTTACTACACATTGGTGGTAAAAAGCACAGATCTCTCTAATCATAATGCTTGAGATTTCTCAAGGTTTTTTTCCTTTTTTTTTTTTATTTTTTAGATTAAATCTCATTTGTACCAAGAAGCTAAAAGCTTGTTGCAGAGCTACTTACAGCAACACAGTTATGGATCATGGATTGTGAAGTCTTCACACATTGAACAGTTCAGTGATTGATGGAGATAGTTTGAATGTTAAGTTGGTTTGAATGATCTGTTTCAGTAAATATAGTTCTGAGTAGTAAAATGTTCAACTTTAAGTTCGTAGTTACAGGATGAAAACAATTACAGAGTTGCTTTTTGTCAGTTTGAATGCAGTTATTAAACCACCTGTAGTATTCAGTCTTTTCCCAAAATGGGTGTTTTCTTCTAGGTAAATCTCTTCTGCCTTGCCACCCCAGTGCCACCTCATTTCAGCTCCCTCACCCCTGTTCCTACAAATCTCCGGCCCATGGAGTTAATAATTTTTCCGCATAGTTTCAGGATTTATATATATTGATGTTTTTCTTTTTCCTTTCTTCACTTTAAAAAAGAAAAATCACTAAAAGCTGGATTTCTTTTAAAAGAAGTATACTAATGTAAGTGTCTTTTGGGAACAAAAAAAGAAATGGGCTCTCTGCTTTATCTGTAAGCTTCCATCATTTGCTGAGAGTTTTGTTTACAGTGAATTTGCCAAGTGGCTTATTGTTTATGTTATTTGTACTAGAGGAGTTAAAAAATAATTTTTGTATTTCCAAATGCGAAACCTGGAATGAGCAGCTGTTACTCAACTGTTTTATGACAATTGCTGGTTCTGGTAGTGGGTTTAAAGCATTATGCAGGTGTCAAAGCTGTAAATAAGAAAATAATGCAATGTAGTACAGAAGTCAGAAGAGACAAGGTTTTTTCAGCTCTTGTGGTTTGCCTCAAACCCCATCAGTGTTAATGCTTATGGATGAGTTAAGATTCCTGTACCTTCAGATGACTTCATCACTTCACTGACAAGTCCTAGTGAAGTTGTCCACATGCACACTAACCTGGAAAATGATTCCTGTCACAAGGGAATATACTTCCTTTTAAGTCCTGGTAAGAACGTGGTAGCAGTGGGAGGGTGTTGTTAAGTGCCATGTTTGGAGTTGGTGTGGTGTTGTGAACGCTGGTGTGTTCATGATGGACAGGATACTTGGATTATGTTCCATGATTTCTGGAAATCATGCAAGAGTAGGGAGTTACACAGTACTCATTCATCAGAAATAGTGTAGTGCTGTAGTCATGTTTCACTTCTTAGTGTTAGAGTATTCTCAAAGATGTTTTTCGTCCTGGTATATGTTTTTTCCTTAATCTGTTCTTCCAGATAATATGTAGAGTCTTCTGCAGGGATCATCTTATGCTGATTTACAAGTTGTTGAAACTTGCTGACTTGTTACTACTCAGTCCTTGACCTTTTTTTGGCTAATGGCTGAAATTTTTTGGCTCTTGTTTTCTATTACTGTCCCTTAACTTTGGAGGGTTATGTGGTCATGTTTAGTTTATTGTGGCACTTGTTCCATGTAATGTTTTCTAAGAATTCTTGGGAATGGCCATTGTATTCCAGGCTAGAGCACAGTGTTGCCTTTTCACAGGGGTGTTAAAAGTTCAATAAAAGTATTTGACAATAATGGACAGCTCCCTCCACCATTTCTGAACCAGAAGGAACTCCTCCCTGGAAGAAGATTCCTTTCCTCCATCCCTGGTAGTGATGTGAGGTGACAGAGAATGACCTCTGTGTCTTGGCTGTGCCGTCTCCTGGGTACTGCTGGAATTTAACCCTGTCCTGGCTGGAACAAGAGCATTATTCATCCTTCTTACATATGAACACAGGTCTTGTTTCATAGTCAGTGGCTCTCTCTCCAAGATGTTGTTTGAGTTAATTTAGTCCATCACTGTGGGTTCTAACCATCCCAGATGTACACATGATACATACAATATTACACAAATCAATATTACAGACTCTTCTCACCCAGAAATCAAACCCCCTTCAGGTACAAATTGTGTTTCCCCATCAATCTGCATTACCCACTGTTTGCCCCTGAGTTTTGGGGCAAAAATGATCCCACAGATGGTTTTGCCTCTGCTTGGGGCAGGACTAACCAACCCACTGTATAATGTTGTCATGCATCATATCATGTCATTCCATGTCTCAGACTTCATACGTTCACATGTCAGATACATGTCACCACATAAGCATTCACCCGTCATGTCAAGTGCATGTTGTGGCATGTATCATGTCTTAATTTGATACTAGAGCTATGCAATCAAGCAGGAGAAGGCAGCTTAGGAAATCAGTTTTATTACTGTTTTAGGGGTTCTGTGGTGCTTTTTTACAACTTACAGGGGCAAGGTACATCTAGTAAAGTTGACTTTGTTATGCATTTTCAGATGTTTTTAGCTACATCTTTTTCTCTAAAGACATCTTTTAAAGCTTGGGCAAATACAGAATATGATCCTGCAGGTGCTGTTTAAAAATGTGGACCTACCTATAATAAGGCATAACCGTGTGTAGCACAACCGTGTGTAGCACAAGCACCTTCCTCATACCTCAGCTAGCTCTTTGTGTCGGTCTTTATACAAGTATTTCTTTGAAAAAGTGTCTTGAACTTCTTGCTGAAGGTGCTGCATGGGTAGCAAGGCAGCCTGAGCATGTTTTGAAAATCCACAGCAGATTATGGCTACTGTGCAAAAGCGCTCCCCAAAACTAGAGCCAGGAGAGGCAAAGCCTCCTGTTTTTGACTGTAAACCTGCAGCTGTCTCAGAAAAGCCCAACTCCAAAGCAGCTTGTGCAGACCAAATGCCAAAAAAAGTCTATGTAATTTCACACTGCTTGTGTTTGTGAAATTGTTAGTAAGCTCCAACTTCAGCCTTTCCTTATGAATGCGTGGGTGAGTATCTCTTTACCATCATTTCCTGCTTTCTCAAGTATTTGACTGTTCCTGCCTTACCTAATGCTTACTGTTTAGGGACTTAGGAAGTGTATTGGTTATTCCATGTGGGATGTCCAGCTGCACAGACTGACTCCAGGGTAAGTTTTACCCAGCTGCTGAAGCTGAGGGCTCTTGTGCTTAAGGAAATAATAAAGGAAGACTTGTTTATTAAGTGAGTTGTGTTTAATGAAAACTGCTCCTTTGCCCTCTCCCTGGTTGCTGAGAGCTGGTTACTGATGTCGGAGCTGATACTGGAAGAGGTTTGTTTGCAAAGCCATGTGTTGTATGTGATGCTGTTTCTTTCTGCATGCTGCATTTAAGAATTCTTGGAATAAGAAGAAATCTTTGTGAAGAGAAGGATTTTTTTACAAAGATTGACAAGGTAGAAGGAATTATGCCGAAGTTTCTTGCCTGTTTTCTCATCTTTTGTGTCCTACTGTATTAAAGTATTCTTGTTATTACTGTCATCTGATTTGAGGAGAGGGTGGAGTGTATCTGTTTGTGGCTGAGATGTCTGACAGTATTTACTTTTCTGAGCCCTTGTGGGTGGGGACAGAGCACTCCTTCACCGTGGGAAGAGAAGATGAGTAGAGAAAGACAGCAGTGCTGTGAGTATTTTCCCAGTTTTGGCAGAAAGCTGTCATTAACGCCTATTTTCTCTCTGCAGCATGCAAGGAAACTGCTGATTTTTCCATTGTAAGTCTGATTTTAAGTGTAAGGTGAAGTACTCCATACTGCACCCACCAGGAAAGCACATCAAAGTGTAAACGATAGCAGATAGCTGTTGTACTAGGCTCACTTTCATCAATTACAGCCTCTTGTAAGTATTGACTTGGGGTTTTGTGTAGTAAAAAATACTCTTGCAGTTGTTTCTTTCTGCATGAAATTACAGTGTCACATAACTGTACTCCCATCTGCTTTGAGAGTAAGGACTTCTCTAAGATTCCACAGAAAGATTTCTGACAATGCAGTGTGTTCACATGGATTTACACATTAATCCTCAATTTCATGTCAGTTTTGTTGTTCTGGGACGTCAGTTACCTGCACAGTTGTTATTTCAGGTGTGTTACTGTTTTCATAATGCTTCCCTGTCTCTGAAGAATTTTGAGAACTACAAATGGGAAGAGCAATGGGAAATTGCTCACACCAAATGGGAAGAATGTGTCCTGCAGGAAGCTTCTGTAGCTAAGTAGTACAGCTCAGGAAAAAGGATTTCTTTTTTTGCGGGGGAACAATTTGGTGTTCTATACCTTGTGCTATATGCCAGCATGAACTGGCATTTTATATCACTTAAATAAAGGTTATCTGCAGGTGTCTTGCTTTAAATCTGGACAGCCTGCACACTTGCATGCTGCTGAATGTTTCACTGGAGTTTTTTGTATGTTTTTAAAAAAATGAAGAGTATTAAGTCAGACATAAAATGGACAGTATCACAACAAAGAAGACTCTAGACATGATTTTATATGTCCATAACATTTATTAAATATAATCTACAAATAAATTTTAATATATTTTTTAATAAATAGTTGTCTCAGGTTGTTGTCAAGTGACAACGAGTTTTCCAAAATACATTGAGCCCCTAGGGCTTACAGAAAGGATCAAGTGTGGTCTTAGAACAGACTCTTAGCACCCACATTAAGAATGTTTAATGGTCCCAAAATGGACAACAAGCTAGCAATATGCCACATGGCAAAATACATAAATTATTCAGAATTAAATATTTCAATAAATAATGTAGCAGTAGAAAAAAGGTTTTTATGAAATTTCTTTCATCATAGATTGCAAGAAGCTCATCATTTCTTGGTGAAATTCAGCAAACTTTTTCTTCTCATGGGATTCACACTTCTTGCATGTTGGGTTTGAGAAATCAAGGTCCTGCAATACAGAGAATTTTATTCATTGGTGATAACTTTTTTGCTAGCTGGTTTTAACAATGATACATCAACTTCTGTAAAGATTTTACCTTTGACCAAAAAAAAAAAAAAACCCCAAAAAACCCCTTAGTATTTGTAGCTTGAAGAGTACTTCTAAAGTGCTACAAGGATCTCTAGGCCATGGATTTTATTTTAGTAGTACATCAGGGTGTACAACATTCTTCCTTGGGTCCTCCAACTGTAACTTAGGGCACAGTTTTCAAAGCTATTCCTATGTAAATATTTGTTATGCTCCTAAAAGCAAGCTTTTATGAGCATAAGATGCTTTGCATGATTCAGCAAAGAAAATGTCATATTTTGTTAAATGTTGGCTTGTGTAACCAGTAGGACTCAAATCTATTTTACTGTATTAGATTACCATGCAAATAGATATTTTTACGTAGTTAATCTTAGCATATTTTTGTACAAACTCTTGTACTTTCATGAGTTGGTAACACTCACGAAACAGATCTTGATGCATGGACATGCTGATTCTGGCACGGTTTTTCACTAGTGGTGAAACACTTCTTTTTTTTGGTAGCACTTGTAAAAGATTACATACCTTAAAAGCCGTCTTGAGATTCTGTTCGATATGCATAAATGGCGTCCTGTCCTTCTCTTCCACATCTTCTTTCAAGACATTCAGTTCTTTCAGGAAGCATGTTAGAGTTGTGTGGTTGCACTCCTAAAACAATCAGCAAAATTGTTATGTGTGACTTTCAAAATCTCAATCCCTATTGTTCTTACCCTCCTCTTAGGAACTGAGCTGTTTGTTTTCTGCTGTGTATTACAGTTCATTTGTTGCCCTCAAAATTGTATTGGAGGATGTTACATGTGGCCTTAATTCTGTAGCTTTTGGAAAGTTTACAAGACACTTGGAAGTGTTGCAATATCTCTTGGGGACACAAAGCTGCAATACTTATTCCTGAACCGAGCCTTACTCCTAGTTGCCATCTGAAAATCATGGGTTAGCAAACAGGTGGCCTCTCCTAGAGACATCTTCAGTTGATGCACTTTGGTTACTTTATCTAATGTCTGCATCAGAGCAGGCTTTTGAACAGGGTAAATAACTTTGTGCACCACTCTTGCAAGCTATTTCAGGCACTCCCTGACAATAAGTTACAGATCAACCCCAAACATTTGCATTTAAGCTCTGGAGCTCTGAGGTAGCCAGGTCTTAATGCTGCCAGCACCTGAGAAAAGGGACACAGATAAGGAAGTGGTTGCAGAATCTGACTTTAAATCTGTACTGAAACAGAAGTGCTGTTAAGTGAGAAGTCTTCTGAATTAGAAACTTACCAGAGGTTCAAAGCAGCTAACAGATTACTGTAAAGCCTTTAACTATTTCCCAGTAGTAAATAATTTATGCTCTTGTATATGGGGCTGAATGAAAGGTAGTACAGATCAGCAGCCTGTCTACAGTCGAGCTGTATTTGGAATACTCTGTGCACGCTGATGTGCTGTGCTTCAGAGAGAGGTAGCCACAATGATGGTATTCTTGTAGGAATAAGTCTCAGGTATTGACTCAGTGCCATACAATGTGATTTACAACTTATGTTTCCAGAAGGGCTTGCTTAAGTTTTATTCGTGAAGAGAATTAAGTAGAGCATAACTGAGTTTCATCATTGATGGGATGCCAAAAACTTAAAACATCTTAAACAGAACCAACCAATGGCTCTGCCTCTAGTTTAGATAAGATGTGGGTGATTTCATGTGGATACTGCTTTAATCTGTTTCTAAGTCTAGTTTCATTCTCAGAATTGTTCCTATGTTAGAGTTAACACGACAGTATTGCCTCCTGCAAGTCTTATACCATCTTTAAATTGTTCATTAATCCCTTTTTTCCTCTTAATTCAGGCATGTTTTAAGCAGGATTAATACGAAGTATTTGTTTTGTGTTACTTATTGCACAGAGGCAATGAGATAATATTACATGTCAGCCTTTTCATGCTTGAGAATAAAAAGCAAAAGCAGAAGTTTCTTTAAGAAGTTGCCCTCCCTAAATTGAACTAAAATTGAACAGAAAATTCAAACTCACCCGTTTGTCATTCGGTGTGTAAAAGTCAAGAAAATTCTGTAGAGAAGGGGGGAAGAGTTAATTTTTTTGAAAAAAAACACATAGAAAAAAGCAAATACAAATGAATCTTCAGATAGAAGAAACACTTACATTGTCGATGTCTTTCAGGAGTTTTAAATCATCTATTGAAGCTCGAAGAAGTCTCTGTTTTGGATTGGGTGATTTAGTCGTCTGAAGAGGTGTTCCATAAGCGGCAGTCATGAGAAGTACTGCTGCAATACAGCCAAAGATGAGGACTTTGCACATCGTGTCAGTGTTATCTGGATGCCAAGATTAGAGTTAGGATGGATGGTGAGAGCTGATAAGTTGTCATTAAGCTGTTTAGTGTATTTATACTCTTCTTTCTAGGGGGGAAAAAGATGGGGGCGTCATGAAGAAGGGGTTTTATTACACATTTTTTCATATGTTCTACCTGTATGGCAAGAATCATTACTTTTGTTTTTCCTCCCCTGATGACACTTGGGAATTTTTATCAAGCAGGAGGGATTTTACCTACATTCACTGCTGTAAGAGAAGCCCACACTCATTTTTGGCAGCCTCTCTTTGTGCTTCCTGCATGAAACACTTTTTCCCTGCACTGTCCTACTCCCCCATAGAACAGGCTGCAGACTATACTCCTGCCATACAAAATTTTGTCCTAAAGGTGTATAATTTAATCATTACTTTAGTGAAGAAGAAAGAAGCCTTCTAATCTTAGTAATTGTTGATTAAACAACAGGAAGAAAGTTGGCTTCCTGTCTGAAGGTGGTTTTTTTACCTGTTGTCTTTTGTAAAGGCAGTGTAAGCTTAAGTGCCCAACTTGGTCTTCATAGTGTCAGATTTGAAACATTTATGAAAAATCCAGCAGAATTCCTTGTTTGGAGATGATAAACTATTCCTTCTATTGCTGTTTATCTTAATGCTACTCTTCTTTTATTGTGTGCAACTTTCACTTTCCTGCAGCTTAGAATGAAAATGCACCACTGTAAAGTGTTTACAGATTTTATTGCTGATACCTAACCCACTGCATCTTGTGATGTGTATCACATCACTGAAGCTGACAGTAGGCAGTCATTTGACACTGAGCTCTGGCATAGATAATATTGCAAAATTGTTTTTCTTTTCTGCTTCATATGTCTGTTGGCTGATTTCTTTGGGATGTGAGGTGTTTAAAATTCATGGTTTCCTTATAGCGTGGTTCTGAGCCAAATGCTCCCCCTGCTGCCCAGCAGTTTCTGACATGTGAAACATGGTTCTGCTCAGTGAATTCAGCTGCTGAAGCTGTGTGGAATAAATTCTGGTTTGCACACTGCTGTCGTTTAAAGTTTTGTAGCATTTAGCATGTGCAGGACTGTGTGGGTAACTCACTCGCCATTTCTTTATGGAAACCCACATTACATGTCCTGATCCTGCAATCAGAGTGGATGCGGATCTACTGGAAGTTGGTTAGAGTACACTTTGACTTGGATTAAACACAGCCATTACTATCATTCTTTTTATTAGTTGTGTCTGTCCCTTAATCATTAACTCAGTGCTAATTAGCAGTGCGATCTCAGCTCTACAGAGCATCTTAATTTCCTGGTTTTGAAATAAGTACAAACACTTCATGTCTATGGTCATAAACAAATCCTAGTAGCTGTTGGAGCTTGCAATACTGTAACATTTGTGCACTCTGAAACTTTTTCTGACACCTTATATTTCTGTCTTCTATTCATTCTTGATAATAACCAGTTTCTGTTGAGATGAGCTGCTGAGCGCTGGATTGTCAGTTTTTCTCCAGCTTCCTACTTTTTTGTTTTTCATATCTTGGAGAACTTAGAAAAGAAGCCTGAGCATTCTGTCAGAACTTTTCAGTGAGTTTGCAGCCAGATCTATACAAAATCGTGTACAAAATTGTAACTCTAGTTGTAGTCTAGATGTAATTGGCATCAACTCTCTATCTGTTCATTCTTTTCAAAGACCAAAAAGGCTTGCACATTCAGGCAGGAGGGTGGAATATGCAGCATTTAATAAATTGTACACAGGAGTTTGAGTGATTTGGTTTTGCTTACTAATGTGCTGCAGGATTTGGGGTCTAACAAGAGAAAACAACAGATCTTGTGTTGACCATTTTTATTGGATGTACCAGGTGAAGAAGAGATGGCTTGGAATGCATTGATGAGCTGAGAAACAGCAAAACCTCCGTTAATGTTAACACACAGCTTACTGTGCTGGTCAGATTTCAGTTATCATGCTCAGTCTGTGCTCATATTCGTTACTGGGCAAGCAGTTACTTGGGGTTTTATTCATTGATTTAGTCCTCCCAGCTTCACTTTACCAGAGCTGATTGCATTTTAAGGGGAAGTGAAGTTATTTTAAATTGCTCTGGAATCACAGAGGATAAACTAGTGCTACAAATGCTGAACTGGAAAAACCCTGCCTTTAAAAAGTGTGGGGGCCAGCTACCCAGTGACCATAGTGGGGTTTTTTATTTGGCTTTAATGCATTGTTATTAAAGGTTAGTTGGTTTATATCTCATTTTATCTCCAAATTTAATATTGTTGTGCTAAAACAATGATAAAAGAGAGTGCACCCTGCCTGAAAAGTTTTAAGAAATGCTTTAAAAGCCTTGCCTACATTTTTAAGAAAGATTAATTATTTTAAAGGGAAGTAGTATTTGTGGATCAGGGATTTGGAAAGGGAGGAGATTCTTGTTTTAGTGGATTGTTTATGCTTTTGATACTTGTGCCTAATTTAAAGAATAAGGGCTGATTTTCTCTTTTAGAAAGTGACTAAAAGTAAATGACACACACTGACTAAACCCCTAATCTGTACAACTTCAAAGTCTGGAAAAGTTTTTACACAGGATCTGATTTCTCCGTTTAGACTTAGTTGTCTTTCTAATCTGAATTTCTTTTTTTTGCTTTGTTTTTTCTGTTTTTGTTTTCTGCCTTGCAAACCTGCTGACTGGTGAACTTTGGGGACAGGTTGTGGTTTCATTGAGGCATTTGGCATCTTGTTGATCAAGGTGCTTGCCTCCTTTCTCCCTCACCAGAACAAAGGAGTATTCAGCTGAAGTGAATGTCTTGGTTGGTGCTTTAGTTCATGTGTAGGTTTTGTTCAGACTCCTATTATAGTATGGGCTTACTGTCAGTAGATTCATATGGAACCATAGCAGAGTTCATATGTCTGATGAAAGTGATAACCAGGTTTTTATCATGGTCTATTGATTTAACACTTTCTAGCTATGTTTCAGACTTCTACTTGCAGATCTCATCATTTTAAGCAATAACCTGTAGAAAATAAACCTTTAATATTCTTACTCTGCTCAGTAGGGAGACTTGTGGAAACATGTTGAAGATTTGAATAAAGGATTGAGTGACAGTGTTTTTCATTTAATTTTAAGCCATAAAAGGGAGACATTTAACCACTTTTCTTCTTCAGCCTTTGCTCTTTTTGATAGATGCTACAAGTAGAATAGTTTGCAGATAAATGCAGTGTATCCCTAATGTATTTAAATGTAGGAGTGAATAATGGATTTAGCTAGTTGAATATTGTTGCTGATCAGGAGAAAGTGCCAAAAAACCCCAAGCCCAGAATGAGTAATTGTTAGAGTGAATTTTTCCTGCAAGGATGTCAGTGGGGAATTTTTTTCAGAAAGACTTTTGGTTTTGGAGGCTTGACTAAAATGACCTGGAAATAGTTGACAATTGGGAATCTCTTCACAAAACCAATATTTGATGTAATTTTCCATTGAAAGGACCAACATGAAGAGGGGACTACTTTAAAAATTAAAAATGTTCTCGTTATAAATGAGCCTGTCATTGGGGAAAGTAATTTTAATCTCTCCTCAGGAGGTCTGTGACACATGAGTTTCATCTTTCTAAAAATCTTGGCTGTGATTGTTTAATAGATGTGGATTTACTTAAGGTATAACCTTAGTTAAGGTATAGTTTAGTTTAGCTCTGGTGTTTCCTGTCGCTATAGTCTACTTTTCAGGAAGTAATTTTACAAAGGTTATGAACTTTGGAGTCATTGTTTTTGTTTTCTGGTAAAATTGGGTGCGATTGCAAGTCTGAATGAGAAGATGAATTACTGAGAGAGTTATGCAAAGTTGGGAAGGTTGATCAATAAAAGGTAAGGATTAGGGCTGGATGTAATGCACATTAAGATGGTATGCTGTGTTTACAGAGGAAATGGTTTATTTGTGAGCTTGAACAACTTCTTTTTGTCTAGGAATAATCTATCTTCAGGCAATTCAACATACATTTACAAGGATGATTAATCCTGTTCACTCAGATTTTCCTTTTACATCCAAATGAACTTTTTAAGGCTGTCTCCACAATGAAGTGTTGCCAAAACTTTAGTTGCCAGTTTCCCTATAGTACAATGGACATCAAACCTGCTGAAAATGTTCTTGTTATACCCACAAAATAATACAAGTGTTAACCTCTGCTAGTTTTGGTTCACACTTCTTTCTAGGTGCAGAACTGTAGAGACCAATACAAATGCACGCTGATGAGGCACAAATCCATGAGGGAAAGCAAAATAGGGATGTCCTAAAAGAGGAAATCAAATCAGGGCATTCTGGTCAAGTTAATAGGAAGAAGTGCTTTGTTGTGGCCAGAAGAAACTGAGATCACTTACTCCGGGTAGCTCAAATTAGAACAATGCTTATTTTCATTTGGGAATGAGAAGTGAAGAGGAAGTCCAAAGGCAAAAGGTTCTGATTTTCAGTGTTACTGTTTTGCAGTGGAAAAGAGGCTGGTACATACACTGGCCAGGTTGTTGCCAAATTGCTCTCAGGGTCTGGATTTAAGAAGTGTATGATGAAATGCAAGTTGAAATTGCTCTGCTGGGTCAAAAGGCCAGTGTCAGGTTATAACCATACAGGATGCTAACAGCCCACAGACAACCTTGTCTTGCCTTGCTGAGTGCTGTGATAGTGCACATGCTAAGCAGATGGCCTAGATTTGTCACTAGATAGGGACAAAAGGTGTTGAGGTACCCCCTCAGTGCTGGCTGGCTCCCAGTTGTACACAGGCATTGTAATGGCGACCTTCCCATTCTCTCAGAGTCCCCTGTCTTGATTCCATTTTCCATTCACTTGTTTTTCCTGCTTGCTTCAGACTGGTTATGTGGAGTTTACTGTGGAACACAGGAGCTTACCCACACTGATTTGTTTTTCCCACTGTGCCCAAGGCCAGTAAGATATTCCTGTGCTTGCCTGAACCACTCTTAGGACCCACAGCACAAATGTTTGGCAGGTTCCACACATCAGCCTACTGTGGCTCTGCCTGTTTTGATCCTGAGTCCTGCTAGGTTTATTGATGCTTTTACCTTTTGGTCCTGGTACTGGAAGAGGTGGTGACTCTTCCTGTCTACCTGTGCTGTGACACTCAAAATTAGGTGGAGCTTTGTCCACAAGAATTGGCTCTTTTCTACCCTTTCTTTACTGTCCTACTTGTTTGCTGAACAAAACAACGGAAGTTTGATTGTGTTTTTTGCCCTTGCTTGAGCCTTGTGAAGCTCTGCTGCTCTTTGGAAATGAGGGGACTGCATCCCTTTCACTTCTTCACCAAAAACAATTACAAGTTGCCATTTGCTTAATTTTTGAGTGAGAGTTTTAAGGGATACCCCACAGAAATAACGAATACAAATGCATTTTTCTGTGATTACAAGGGCAAATTTCCATACTAGTGACCTGGCGTGACGTGAATTTGAATGTAAAGCTGGAGAAAAAATATCCTTTTAGGACAGGGAAATCCTCTGTGTCAGTGGGATTCAGAGGTAGAGTGTTCCTGGTTCTTTCCCTTTTACTCATGTTGAAAATAATTTTATTAACATAGATGGAGGATAATGCTGTTGTAGACAAGCTGAATTTCTTGTGTGTCCATAATGCTTTGTTACTACTAAAAATGACAGTTTTAAGTAGTTTGCATCTGTTCCTATTAGGCACAGCAGTTCAGTATCTCTAGTTCATTCAGAAACACTCAACACAAGTGTTTCATGTATAGGAAGATTATTTTCAGTTGATATGGCACAAGAACATCAGTACAGTGGTCAGAGCTAAATTTGTCCCTTGTCCAAAGTGTCAGTAGTATGTGTGAGACATAATGCAGCATGGTGAGAGCATATTTCATAATACAAATCCTGTGGTGATTCTAGAAGTGCCTGCCCCTAGAGCTGCACGTCTGCCCCAGGCACGTCATGACCCCGTAGCCCCGCGTGTGCGTCACGCTCCCTCCTGCTGCTCGGTTTTCTCAGAAGGGAAATGCACTTTTGTGGGCTGCAGAGGAGACTGGGTGTTCTGCCTCGCCTCTGATCTGGACGATTGGGGTGGCACCTGTGTCAGCTCCTGCCCAGCTCTCAGCCTCGGTGGAGAAATCAGATATTACAGTGTGGTTCTTCCCTTTGGTGCCTAAAAAGCATCATGGAAGGCTCTGGAAAATCCATGGATCTTGCTAGAAGCAAGTTTTTCCAGGTTGTGTTGGAATGGGGAGGGTAAGTTTCTGCAGTACTCAGTCAGTTAGGAAATGGGGTACTAAGTTCCACACCAGTAGAGACTTGTGTGGCAGAATTGCAAGAGGTGTGAAACACTTCAGACCTAAACACTTTCTCTGTCCAAATGCATGCACTGTTATTGATATTCACATTATAATACTGCCCAGCCATAAGGAGTGAAATCCAAATCCTGTCCATTCACTATAAATGCAGAGGGACAGAAGCTGCTGTTGTGTTTCATTGAACACACTGCTGAGCAATTATGGGTAATAATAATTGTGATAAGACTTGCGTTCATCAGGATTAAGGTGTGAGGTCTTGCACATCAAGGTTGCCCAGAGTTTGGGAAAGATGATTTTACTTTATTTCTGCTACTCTGGAGGCAGTTTACAGCAAGGCAACACTGAACAGCACAGTAGCAGAAAGAATATGACTGGTTTTCACACTTGCACTTCTGAAGCAATGGAATGTACTCTTGAGAAGAGTGGGCTTAAGTATCCAAATACCATAAAACCATTTGGTTTTATCATATCTACTACCATTTACTTTTGCTCACTAGTATTAAAAAGTGCAGGAAATAGAAACTTTGATCATGTAGTTAGAGGTTTCATAATGGACCACAGTGATCTGATTAGAGTTTATACTCCTCCTTGGTTTCTGCAATCTTAATAGAATAGGTGAAGTCTATTAAACCACAGAGTACAAGTTTAAATTACACAATTACAATGTGTATTGGATGATTTGCTGCTTCAGTAGGCAGATATGAAGGTCAGTAGAACCTACTGTGGAAAGCAAGGTTGAAATTCTGGTGCTGGGTTCTCACTTGGTCTCTGGACTTTCTTCATGACAAATTTGGCAATGGAAGCAAAAGCGATGGAGAAACTTGGGGGTATTGGTCTTCCCACCGTTATTCAAATTACTGTACCTTTCATTTTCCATATCTCGCTGAAGGAAAGATTGACAGTGATTTATTGGTGGCAAGTGCATCACAGCAACTTCAGTCATATATTCCATAATGAAATGCGTGAGAGAGTAAGCATTTAGTCCTCCTGTGCTGTCCAGATCCCATTTTAAGAATTTTAGTAATATAAAGGGTTTGATATCAGTGAACAGGAGCCAAGAAGTCCCTGAATGTGTTATTTTTTGCCTGTTCAATTTCAAAGGTTTCAAGAAATGCAGCTTTTGGATTTGGCATATCAGAAGTACAACACATGAGAAAGGCTGGCTTCCAGGAGGTGGTTTAGGGGCCAGCAAATGTGTGGTTGGTGAGAAGTTCCCTTTTTAACCACAGAAAACAGCAGTTGTGGAAGCAAGTATGAAAATTACTGTGGTTTATTCTACTGTAATCACCTGATTATGCTGCTGGCCATGGAGTGACATTTGCATCCACGTGCTAAGGTGTTGCTTTCTGGAAGGGGAGGGCCAAAGATGGGAGAGGAGGATGGGATGGAACAAAAAAAAACACCCATATGGAAACAGATAACATAAATGCACCTTAAAATTGTGGACAATGGAAAAGTGAAACGTTTCCATCTGATGCAGGATGTAGCCCATGACTATTACAGAATGATGGAATATCCTCAGTTGCAAGGGACCCATTGGGATCAATTTTAACCCCTGGCCCTGCACAGGACAGTTCCCAGGAATCAAGCCATGTACCTGAGAGCATTGTCCAAACACTTCTTGAGCTGTGTGAGGCTTGGTGCTGTGACGGCTTCCCTGGGGAGCCTGTTCAGTGCCCAGCCACTCTCTGGGGGAAGAAGCTTTTCCTGGTATCCAGCCTAGCCCTCCCTGGTTCACTTCATGCCATTTCCTCAAGTCCTGTCCCTGGTCATGGCAGTGAAGGGATCAGTACCTGCCCCTCTACTGCCCCTGTGAGGATGCTGACGATCCCAATGACCCTTCAGTCTCCTCCTCAAATACAAGTAAATACCTTGGACAGTTGAGGATTTCCTGTAGGGAAATAGAGTATTTCCTACACCTCATGCTAAAGGCATGAAACTGCTAGTATGCATTATCACATTAATGATGATAGGACTTTTCAGTGTATTTTTTTTTAGATTTAGGCTACAGAAAGAGAAATTAACGTGCAATTTTGTTATTATTTTGATTCTAAAAATTGCTTTTATATTTATGCTAAATTTATATAATTACTTCTTACTGCAAAACATTCTTTTTTTGGCCTTTAATGACCAATCTGATTTAAGCCATTTGATTCTAAATAAAGGTGTAAAGATTTGAGCAAGATATATTTAAATAAAGTACCAGGCTTTTATCACTGGTTTCTAATCCCTGCTTTCCAGAAGCCTTTTTTGGTAATTAGATTTCTATGCAAAATATGAGGCTTTGATCAGCTTTTGAGTGCCCCAGACAAAGTTCTTAATATTTCCAGAAAGAAATGAAACATGATTGCTGTGAAGCATCTCCTATTCAAAGGATTTTCTAATTGTTTTGTTGTAATGTGATTTCTATTTCTTTTTTTCACATTTTGATATGAAGTTTTGATATGAAGATTTTGAATATTGCTGTTTTAGAGAGACTTAATGTTAATGGTTCTTGCTGATCCTGTAAAGATGGAGTAGTTGGTTATGGAGTATAAGAATTAGCCATTGTTAACGTAAGCATCTGAAAATTGAAGCTTATGAATAGAATTATATGTATTTTTGGTGATCTTTTTTCCCTTTCTGGTGAGATATTTTTTGATTTGGAATTTTTAGTTGGTAAAACACTTTATGGCTGAAAATTACTTCCCCTGATGGCAGAGACAAGTCATTATACCCTTTGTAAAGGGGAGATGATATCACCTGATAATGTTAGACATTAAAATCTCTTAAAACCACTAAGAATTTAAGAAAATTAGAACATTTACACTGACCAACTGTTTCCTAAAACAAAGAAGTAAAGGCAAGAAGAATATCTAATGCATAGAAGGAAGGAGTTTTTGGGAAGATGTAATTTTTTACGATGCCAGCACCTAAGCATGACAAGAGGATCCTCTGACTTTTTAAATCCAAGAATCCATTTCCTATTTATTTAGGAGGTGTGAAATGAACCATTGAGTTTTATTGAGTCCTACTACACCTCTTCTCTTCCATTTTTGATGGTGTAATAGCAAAATAGTTACTGTGCTTTCTGCCAAAAATATCAGAAGTATCTAGAAGTCATAAAAAAATCACATTGGAACAATTGTGATGTGGATTTATGTTGGAAAGGACTTAGCTGCTGTGGAAAAGAGAGTAGTAAGAGATGTGCAGGTTTTCCTGAGGCATGTTGTAACATCAGTACACAAGTTTGTGGTGTATTGTTTGTTTGCATTTATTCCCAAACCAAAAATGTCACTCTTTAGAAAACGCTGATCTAGGCTTAAAAATTTAGGAAGAGTTCCCTGACTTTCCCCTGTTTAAACCTAGCCTTGGGCTATGTTGCCACATTCAGAGAAGAGCCCAGTTATGTTGAGTAATTCTAGCTGATAAAGCACAGGGTAGAGGAAATGTGGAAATGGCACATAGTAGAAGTTTGGATGAGATTTCAGCTGGAGTTCCTCAGTTTGAATCTTTCAGCACTTAAAATTGGGTGTATTTGTCTGTGAAAGAAGAGATCATTGCTTATCTAATGCTATTCAATGGCTGTCATTTCAAGAGGCTCTTTAGGAAGTGGATATGCATATGGATGGTGTGTAATAAAGGTAGCTCTAATACAAGGGAAGTTTTTTTGGGGGGTTTTGTTTGGTTTTATTATACATTTATTATCCTTTGAGCATCCCGATCTGGTGGAAGGTGTCCCTGCCCGTGGCGAGGAGGTTGAAACTAGATGATCTCTTTTAGATGCTTTCCAACCCAAAACATTCTGTTATTCTATGTTCCTTGGCTTAAACATCTATCTAAAATTTTGCTTAATTTCAAATACTTATTATTGCAAACATTTTCTTCCAAAACTGATCTCCCAGTATCTCACAATCTTAATGTGCAAAGCCTGCGTGATGGAGACAGATTTCTCTCACAGCATGACGAACAATAGGAATTCTGATCCCATTTCCTATCTTTTTAACAAAAAAATGTTAGGATACAGAATAACTCTTGTAGTTTGGGTTATATTTTCATTATTAACAGAAGTGTCATAGGTAGAACGGAGGGGTTTCCCCCTATGCTATGTAGTAGATCCTTGCTTGTTCAGGGTTTTCCATCTCCTGGTTTTTTAGCTGGGTTATAGAGTCTTTAATTCTTCCTGTTCTCCTAGATGACTGTATATTAATTTCTTCCTTTCTGCCCAGTCCTGATGGGTTTTTGTAGGATTACCTAGAGTGGTAAAGTGTGACCTTCAAGCAGGGCTGTGGTTCAGAGGCTCCCATGTTGTCATTCTGGCTATGACACTGCCTCCCCCGTGCCTGGGGAAGTTGCTGACTCTGCTTTAATCTTCATGAGTAAACGAGAGTGAAATTTCACTGCTGCGTTTTGGCGAACTTGGTGCCTCCTTCTGAATAATCCAGTGTTAATCCTGATCTCACAGAAACCAAGAACTGATTTGCATTGATGAATTTCTTCATTTTGATGTACAGCTTTGGAACATTTACCTTATATGTTTGTCTCCTGATTTGGGCTCATTTTTTTTCCCCCAAAGGAATTGGTAATAAGATAATTCACTTTGGCTTAATAATAGTAGGAAGGATGACATGTAGTTCTGAAAAAACCCACTCATCTCCAGAGCATCTCTCCATTCCAAAAGTAATTTTATTACTTTATTTTTATTAACTACTGCATTGCCATGTGGCTAAATAATTTTCCCCTAATGCTGTTTTCTATATCCGTGTAAAATTGTTCAAGTTTTAAAAATTTTTACACTTGTACATGCAAAGTGTACAAGTGGTTCTTTGTCTGGTATCTGTGAAAATCTATATGTTTAGATTCCACATTCAGAAAAACTGGGGGAATGTTTTCTGAGACATTGTGTGTTTTATGATTTATCCCACAGAGCAGTATCTTATGGCCTTCAGAACTCTTAGCTGTGTGTGGCTAAACAAAAATGTCAAAAAAATCCTCTTAAATGCCCAAGGTAAAAACAGAGTGAAACCAAGATCTGTGGGAGAGAAATTTCTGATTTTAAACAGGAAGCACAAATATTGAGCAGAAGTATTAGCAGAAGCATTGTTAATAACTCTACAGATCTGCACATGTTCGTTTTCTCACTCATTTTATCCCCAAGGATATTTTATTTATGGGAAACTTAAATTAGGCTGCTTAAATAATTTTCGTATTTAAACTGGAAATTATGTAAGTGAAAATAAATAATATTTTTTGTATGTGTTTGCCAAACAGCTGATAGGAGGAATGTCAACCTGTCCTGTAGCCATGTAGCTTAGCCAATGTTAAAAAAGGTGTTTACTCTTTGACAACTCCAGTGCTAATATTTTTTGAAGTTTGTGCTGTGTATGGAGTTCCTTATTCTTTATGTTCTGTGATAATACCCAACTCCTGCATATCAGTGTTAATTAGACAATTAGTAATAGTTTTCCTGTTTTCCACGTGTAGAATTTGGACACAAAGATCCAGGTATTCATTTACAATCTATGTGTGCCTGGACATTCTCTGCAAAATCAGTAGAAGCAGAGATGGGGAAAAAAACCAAACCAATGAACAGCAAGTTCAAGATCATTGTATTTGGGAAAACTCCAAACCTACTATGCAGTGCCCTGAAAGTGAAAAGCATTTCCTTTGCTGTTGTAGATAAAAGGATCGTGTGGGGCCTCTTGCACTGCAGCACTTGTGAGAATCCTGAATTCTAAGAAGAAGTGAAAGGACTTTTACTTGTGTTCAGAAACTAAGTTGATGTTTTTTTCCATACAGAAAATGATTGAAATGTTGTAAGGACAAAACAACAAAAGAAAAAAATCAGAGTAAAAGTATGAGTTGGCCTTGACTCAATGTTTTATTTTATTTAAAAAGTGCAGGTGTGTTAGTCATATTCTCACAAGGATTTCTTGTAAAAGAGCTTTGCTGTTTGTAAGCTTTTCCTGTGATTAATATTTTTTTTTTAAATAAAACTATTTTTTAAATTAGGTGAATTGATACTTAGGAAATTGCTAATGATGTTGAAAACTGAAATGACCTCCTCCTGGCTTTCAGGACACCGAGAGCTGTGAGCAGTGTGCAGAGCTGTGCAGAGGAAGCCGTTCTGCCGGGGCTGGGCCAGTGCGCGCTTCTTGGGAAATCCCAGGAGGTGACACAGGACCTGTCGTGAGGCCCCATCTGCTGGTGCCTCCTCCCGTGGCCCTGTGTCAGGTACAAGGTGCAGTCTGTGTTCTCTTTGAGGTCACATCCCTCTGCCTTCACTGAAGAGGACCTATTCTCACCATTTAAATCTTGCAGGATAAGCTGGGAATTGAAACCCATGCAGTGCAAAATAAGGCAGAAGTGTAGAGTAACAGGGAAGCTGGTTCGGTGTTTGTTATGTTGCAAAGCAGCTAAACCAAATCAAATCTGTAAACAATAATAAAAAGGTGGGCCACTTCTAGTATGGTTTTGGGTATCAAAATTCTGAGATCTCATCACTCTCAGACTCCTCTTAAGGTTATGTGTTAGAGCCCATCAACATGGCCAGTTTTTAGTTGGTCACCATTAACATCTGGAAGCTGTCAGAATATTTTTTTTGTATAGGTAACATTCAAACAGAGAACAGAAGAAACTGGAATTTTTATCATATTTATGATGACAGTTTAGAAAATAGTATTTTACAAATGTATGGGCCTATGTATCTCTTAAACTTGGAGAGTTTAAAATATGTTTGTCATATCTTTTAAGGCATGAATCATTGTTCTTTGCCTGAAAAACTGAGCACAAATTATCCAAAGCCATGTGACTGCTGATACCTGACTCTTGGTACAGAGCAGTTTCACTGGAGTGAACTCATGTTCATGCTTTGTCTTGATGGAAAATAAGGAGATCTGTGGGGCCTGGGAAAGCACCCTGGGTGCTTTTGAATGTGAAATGGGTTATTGAAGGATCAGTACTCCTACAGAAACTTTCACTGAGGGAGAAGTTTTAGAAGAGATTACTATCCATCTTTGTTCTCCCAGTGACTTTTCAGCCTGTGGTTTTTTTCATTCCACAGAGGGATTTATGTTTGCTGTGTATCTCTGCTGCTCTCATCTGACCTTTATTGCTCTGCTGCCCACTGAGTTGTTCTTAAAGCCTAAAAAAGGCATATGTGTCAGACTGGGAAATTTGCTGGAGAATTGTCTCAAACACTGAAACAAATCATATGTGAACCACATTGAACTAGCTAGGAAATATTTCCCCATCTCACAGAGGTGTCACTCTCTCAATTTTGACCTTCGTTCCCCTTTGTGTCACTCTGAAATGATGTTGAAAACTTGCAGCTGTTTTAATAAAAAACCACTCAAGAAAGAGTGAGTCTGATCCATAGCCATCAGTAGCCTCTGGCACTTTAGTGGAGTGTGTCCCAATGGAGAAGCCAAATCAAGCAGAGCATTTGAAGCCTGACTTCAGCAATCACTTCCTATCTCAAAAACCTGCACTCTGCTCTTGTTTACATGCTTTTGTTTTTAACAGAAATTCCATCCTGGACCTGAGAAATGGTTTTTGTTGTAAGTTTTGTCAGACTGTTGCAGTGAAAGTTGTAAAGTTTCAGTTTCAACAAATTGTTGTCCTCCAGTGGAAGAACTGCACTGAAAAATTCCCAACCCACTCTGCATCTGAGTTTGCCTTGTACAGCATATTTTTAAGGGGAGTCTTCTGATGCACAACAGTTACAGTTCATGAGGGCATGTTTTAAAACTGACCCAGAGTAAATATAATTTGCCTCCTCATCCTTTCCCCCTGAAAAATGCAACTTTTGGGGACTGGTAGGGGAAGAAGTGGGAATGGTTTAAGCCAACCCTGCCCAATGCAATAGATGGAAAAGGAGCTTGAGGCAGTAGGTTCCCAGTATCTTGTTCTTCAGTGCCATAAAAAAATCTTTAATGCCAGCTCAGGTGTTTGGGAATTTGTACTACACCTTTCTCATGACCTCCAGCTGCACCTGCTGAATTCCACATGCTATCTGGTGTTTGCTCAGCTCTTTGCAGGGCATAAAACAGGAAATGGAAAGAATTGATAAAAGTGAAATAGGGTGGCAGTAGAGTGTAGCAGCTGTCTTGCAGGATGTGGGACACCTAAGGGGAGAGGCAGTAAGTCTGTGAGGAATGCTTGGAACTGTTGTTCATCTCCAGGTACTGGGTTAGCAATTTAGAAATGGACCAAGTGCTCCACGCTGAAGGGAAGTGTAAATCTTCCAGGAATAGCATATCCTGTAAAATTTTTTTGCTTGTTCTTTGTTTTCAGGTGATGCTTCTCCTAATGATACCTTTGAGATAAGGTGGCAAGATGTGCCAGTTCTTCATCCTGTCTGGTGTTAATGCAGGAGTTGTAAATGTCAGGCATAACTGGTTTCCCCAAAGGCAAAATGGAGGGTAGAAGGGAAGGGTAGAATGAAAGAGGAATAAATTGTTTGGGAAAGAACAGAATATAGGAAGAAGTAGAAATTTTTAGGTAGGTGGCATTTGAAATGTGCCTGTAAAAGAGAACCCGGAAATGGGGGCCTTTATATTTAATTCCCCTTTTTAAACTGTATTTCCCCATATTTGAGGATTTGTTGATTAATTTCTAATGAGCTGGGCGGGGTCAGGAGGAGAATGAAAGGAGGAGAAGAGTGAAGGTGTTCTTTCTCAGCTGCCTGCTGCCCTCTTGTGCAATGATCTACTCTCTACACTGGTGTATTTCCTAGCTGTTCATAAAGGCAGTGATAAACTTGGGAGTTGCTTCTCTGATGAAATCCTGGATTTGGGATGCCGACCTCAAACATTTTCCTGTGTTTCACCCCTGCAGATCTTGTCCTCATATCAGTTGGCACTGGCCTTGACCCCTTTTTCATTCATTGTCTCTACATTTTTTAAGGATTTAAGGGAGGATGGAGAGAGGCGCTCTGTCGTAGTGTTTGTCTGATCTGTTACGATAAGCTTGATATGAAACCTGCTGTATGTCCTGGAACAGCTGGTTTGTGAGTGCTTCCCTCACTTCTTTGGCTTAGAAGTGAAAATCTTTCTGACTTCTTTGTTGTCAGGATGTTCTCCTGTGGATGGTAAGGAATCAAACTTTATATGGACCACTAGCATTATGTTTAACTCTTTTTCCATTTTAATGGAATTTTGAAGCTGATGATCTTGCACCATCTGAGTGTCTGAAAATTCCCTGATAACAGAAAGGAAGCTGGAGGAAATGTAACAGGAGGACGAATGTGAACTGGAATTGGGAGAACAAGTGTAGGGAGCTAGAATGGGAGGAAGATGGAGAACCAGGGGTGGACGTGGAGAGAGGACAGGATGCAGTAGAGAAATTTAATGACAAGGTAATCTTCAAAAAACAGAAAGAGGTAAAAGTAAGAGGATTGTTTACAAAGAGTCTGAAAAGAGCAGGAGAACTCCTGATAGGTTGTTGGACACTTAATGAAGGGACACATGGACACAGCATCCATTTGTACATCCCCTTTCAAAGGGAAAGGAGCTGCTGAAAAGCCTAACTTGTGTGTTTAGGGATGTTTTTGAACATGGTTTTCATGATGTTACAGCAACACGATTGGACCTTCAGCTGTGTAAAGAAGAAAAGGGAAGACTAAATGGGAAGTAAAGAACTTAGTTGTTATGTTTGGTGGTGTATCTTAAAGCTCACTGCCATGAGTGATACTCAGCTTGCTTGTTTTGTCTGGAGCTGCTTTGCATTTCCAAACTGCTATCAAAAGGTGGCAGTACAGCAACGGAGATCCGCAGCTTGGGTAAAGATATTTGAGTAGGAAACGTTCTTTTTCACTTTTGCTCCCGTTACAACATGGATCATCAGCACAAGTGCAAAGCAGACACTGTAAGGAAGTCTTGTAGTTTTTAGTGAAAACTATTCCCTGTGTGTTTTCCCACTGGATGGAGGGATCCCTCCTGTATTTGCACACAAGCAGCCAGCAGCAATCACAAATGCTGGGATTCATCCAGAATTAACTGTTAGTCAAGTCTGACTCATCTCACTCAGTGAGATGCAAAAATACTCAGGATCCATTTACCCCACTCCAAACCAGGTCATACAGGTGGCTGGAAAACCCACAGGGAATAGTTCTTACACAGATAACTACAAAAATATGTTTTTGAAGAAAGAACAAGAGAAAATGGTATTAGCTAAAATTGTTTAATATCATAGGTGTATAAATTAATCAGACCACACAGTCCTTAGTACAAACATTCCCTTTATAGAAATGCAATAAATAATTAAATTAGATGAATCAATTGGTATAAAAATAAAGAATCCTCTCAGGAAAAGTAAATATTATACAAAATTATATAAACCATGCTAAAACACATCTTGAAGTGCCTGCAAAGGGCACTTATGATCAAAATCATAAATATATTGTAAAGCCTCCCTGGGAGGTAATGAGCTTTTATGGCTTACATGATGTACTCTTTTAATGAAACACACATTGTTTCTGCAGAGTATACTTAGTCCAAAGAGAGTTCATCTCATAAAAGGAAATAAGAGGATGTACATGTTGAGATTTGTGGTATCTGGTCCTTCCTAAGGTCACAAGTTCCTCCTTGGGGCATCTTCATTTTTCCTTCTGAGAATGCTGTTGCAGAACAAGATGATGTGTTCTTGAACACTGCTTTGTCCTGCACAGATTTCCTGTTCTTCATTCATCCTGTTCTTCAAATAATACACTCAATCTTTGACAAATCACAGAGTGAACAGGCCACACATCTTGTAAATCAAAGCATATTTGAAGTGCACGGAGTTGCCCACAATGATTGTGCTGACACTGCCCAGAGGTGTTGGCCAAAATCAGCTGTGCTAATTTTGCAATTAATATTCTCCATAGGTCGTTGGACTGTCTTGTTCAGTAATTACAGGTTTCAGCAAAATCTCAGAGCAATTAACCCTCTAAAGTTACATTTGTTACAGTTTCTCACTAGTTTTTTGAATACTACAAGTGAGCATTTTAAATTAAGTTGTTCTGCAGTTACAAGAAATAACCTCAATTAATAAGCAAGTATATTGTGTTTAAAACAAGAAAAAATAAGCTTTAACACTATTGTTTGGTGTGATAAAATCCATAGTTAAAAACAGTAAAGCAAGTCAGTAAACAGAAATAGGTGCCTTACTTACTGCATTACATGCTGCCTCTTGGACAAAACCCAGGCATTGATGCAGTGTAGGCAGGAGTACCTAGTTAGCTTATGACATTCCTGTAGGGAATTGCTTTTCATTCATAAAATATCCATCCCAGGTACAAAAGTTGCTTTATAAATATGTAATACACAGTGTTGTGTTTGGCAGGGCATGCTAATCCCACTTCATCTGCTCAACAAGGATTTTAACAGGCTCTTTTAGAACAGTGGTTTCAATGCACTTAGCAAGTTACTGGAAAAGACATTTGCAGATAAAGAAACACATACTGTATTCTTTGTACAAAAATAAAGCTCTTTTTCCAAAACCCTGCACATGTAAATACTCCATGGAGCTGCATGAGAAGTGCTGCTTTATTGGTTGTCCTAGGACTCACATGTCCTTCATTCATGATAAAGGCATTCAGTTAAAACCCCTCCATAAAAATACAGATGTAGAAACATCAGCAGGTATGCTGCAACTGCAGGACATGTTTCAATGTTTTCTCAGTTGCTTTTATCCAAATCTGGAATGGAATTTTACCCACACTTTAAAATCTGTTGCAGCAGCAGCTTTGCACAGTGCTCACTGATTGGTGATGAAGGGGATTCATGGGTAGGTAAGTCAGAGAAACAGGGATAGAAAGTGCAGAAAGAACATAATTTAAACTGACTACTTTGATTACTTACATATGAGCGGTAGTTCTTTTTTAGAATGTTAATTCTCATGCAGTAATGTGGAAACATTGAGGTATGAGATAGAACATTACACAGAGGAAAAACAGGTTTTTAAACAGAAGAAGAAAAGGATGTTCTAAATCAAAATTAACATCACCAGAAACAAGGAGAGTTCACTTGGTTTGTTGTGCCCTGAGGATCTTCCTTCCTCTTTCTGATGTACATTTTTGAGGAGGTTTGCATTTCAGGACAGTGAAAATGTGAAGGCAGCAAAACTTTTTTGTATTAGCTTTCTTTTAGGCCGATGACATTGGTAGGAATGGAAATATTTCTAATACTACCTCATTATTTTTGGAGGTAACTAAGCATGTCATTTTCCACTAACACTAAATGCAGTTTTCCAGTTTCCTCTCTCTACCACATTTCTACTAAGTAGAGAGAAAATTAGATGAAAGGTTAAGGAAGGCTTTGCTCTTTTCCAAGATTAGTTTCCTCATGTGGGCCTAATATCTATTTGGGGTAAATTAGCAGTTACTGCTCAGATGGAAGAACCCAGAGATTCAGAATCTTTGCAAGCAGAATATGGTGGTATATAATTAAGCTGCCAGAACTAGTTTTAAGTGCTGGGACATTCACATTCATTTAAAAAATTGTCAATGTTATCTCTGGCCATAGTTCCACAGAAATGTTCAGGATTCAGGAGTAGTACAGGAAGGTTTCCACATAACAAAAATCTTGACAGATTTTTCAAGAAAAAATGGTGAATAAAAAGCTGTTCAAATTAATCAGGAGGAGAGAGAATGAGTAGTATTAATGGTACGTGAATATGAGGGTGAATGCTGTCCTCTGAGAATGAGCAATATGCATTAGAGCTATTTCACTCTGACTAAACATCAATTTCTGTATTTATTGGACATTTTGCTGGTTGTACCAGCCTGTCATGCCTCTGTTGTATCTGTCATGTTAAGCTGGGGCAGTGTAGATGAAATGCCATTTTCCAAAACAGGATTTCCCCCTAGAGTCCTGTATCTCCATTTAGAGCACGTGGGTTACATCTCTCCCTACTGAATCCCATGGCAAATGTGCTATTAGCTTCAAAATGTTAATCAGAGCCATACAGTATGATCTGGAAATGTTTTTTCCAGTATTAAGAAGGCAGTTAAATGCAGAATATTTTTTCCATAGTTAGCTAAGATGCAGTCTAAGAACTTATAAATAAAGCTCTGTGTGTGGTATTATTGTAAATAAGGAAATCAGTCCAAGCAGATTCCTTTGAAGCTTCAAAGCCCCTGATAACTCTTCTGTTCATTTTCTTTTGAAAGTTGCAGGAATCTCTGCATGGGATTTCTAGTTCAGCAGAAGGGGAACAGTTAAGTCCCTTACAAGAGCCTATTTTTGTGAAATTAGAATTTAATTTTCCCTGTAAGATGGGGCTAGAATCACTAGCGCAAAATAGCATCTGTCTTGTGAATACCCATCCAAATAAGATTCCTTAATATTTTGGGAGAAGCTTTCACTTACCACACACAGAGAACAGATCATAATAACATGGAAAATATTTACATTTTTCACATCTTAAATATAGCATAGTGTCTGCTTCAAAAAGTAGATTTTCAGTAGCCTTCAGCTGAGGTGTGTCCTAAAATTCGTTCTTGTATAGCTGTAAAAAACAACACATTGTTATTAAATATATAAAATAAGGATATCTGCAATGGTTTGCAAAATGTCAAAAAGCACCCAGGAGGAATGAACTCTGCTTACCATTTGTATTAGATTTTCAAAGTCATTCAAAAAATTTTTGGGGGTTTTCTTCTCATAAGATTCACATGTAGACTTGCATTGCTGGAAGATAAAGAGAATCATGGTACTTCCAAACATAACATCACAATCCTAAATTAAATCTCAAGCTTTCTCACTGAAAAATCAAGAGGGTTGTAATCAATGCCTTTTCTACCTGGAAAAGCTTTGAAACAAGCTCTTTCAAAAGGAGAGGAATTTAGTAATGACACCTTTCATTCACATTTTTTGCAGTAATCTCTGTCCTTCTATCAGCACATTGTGTGGTTGCCAGGTACATGTATCTGACATTTTAGGGTCATAGGGAATGCTTCTCCCAAAAGTGCAAAAATTGGACTTTATAATTTCCAAAGTAATGAAAGGCAGATTGCTTTTTCTGACAGGTTTGTTTTCTACAATTCCCCCATTGCAGAGGGCAAGTGCTATAGAAAATAAGGAGCAATGATCACAGTTATAAGCACTGTGAGGAAATCCTACCTCTCTAGAGTCTTTGGAATTGAGTTTGTTCACAATTCTAATGGCTCTGGTGAACTGTGCATTATCTTGGCTGCTTGCTGGCTGTAATTTCTGGAGGCCCTTCTTGAAGCAGGTCACAGTTGTGTTCAGGCATCCTTCCTAGGGCAGGAGAAGAAGGAGTTGTTTTAAAGTTAATGTTGCAGCACTTTTTCCTGTGCCTGTTAGATTGTGGTTCATGTCCAGAAGGTGATATCCAAGATGTTAACTGAGAATATTCAAATATTCATTCAGCTGTACCTTTTTTTTTTAAATTAGTTTTGATACACAAGTGATATTGAGGCTTTACTTTGGCTGTTCTTGCATAATTAGTCAAGTATTTCCTAACAAAATGAATGTCCACTTGGCTATTATCATGACAGCATTTGAAAAAAAACAATCCTGAAGAGTAGACCAGTTATGTGTAGTAGGTTTTTCTCTACTAAAGCATGAGCATTTTATACAAATATCTCTCAGTGCTGTGAATGGGAATATAATTTTTTTTTCTTCATCATTTTTGTGCCCTTTCTAATAATGCCTAGTTAATAATTAGAATTGACCTAGACCTGCATGTTTTCTAATACTGTTAAAATGTTCTTATACGATAGCATCAGAAATGATGCAGAAATTATCCCCAAAACTGACCCAACAGTCAACAGAGAAAAAAAAGCAATGTTTACTGAAGCAAATTTAAGTTGCTTTCTGTTTCCCCAAGAAGGAACCTGCTGATCATGCATACTAGAAAAGCTCCAAAGCCATTATCCTTGTTTGCATACCAACTGCTGCCCAAGCTGAGTCTGCTCTGCCTTATGAGGTGCCACTGCAGCTTGCTGCTTGGGCAAGGACAAGGCAGCCTTCATGGCTGTTGCTTATAGCAAATTTTGCTAGCAGCATTTCAGTGTTGGTCAGATAAAACATTTTGTTTTCCTTAAAAGCTCCACGTTTGTGTTTGTTTCAAGCATCCTTACCGTAACCAGCCTTGCTTACTGGAAAAAAACCACTACTCGTCTTTTAAAGAGATCGATTTTCCAGCTGAAACTGAAAACATTCTCAGTCTCATCCGTGCTGAGCTGAGAAACCAGCATTTCTCATGTGTGCTGCCTTTTCTGTTTTGCTGAGCTGTCACTTATAGCTGAGGCAGCCAACGATCAGGGCACCGCAAGGATTGTGGGGCCTGGCTTCTTGTCACAGGCTGAGCAATTTTGGGATGAGGCATGAAGGAGCACAGACCACTGGAAATGCCTGAGAGGGACCAGAAATGTGTAAAATATTGGTATCAGAGTCAGTTGGCAGCAGTACTCTGCATCTGACTCAAACTAGCTTAAGAGATGAGCCTGCAGAGCCCTGGCTTCCGGAATTAGCGCGCAGCGGGAGATACAGATCCGAGGCACGTCTCGCTCCGTGTCGCTCAGTGGCACTTCAGCTGCAGTGCCAGTCACCAGCAAGAGAGCTCATTTGCCTTCCAGGCTGGAATCATCTCGGCCTTAACATTGCTTTTTCAGCCTCAGCCTGTTTTCCCTTGATTTGATGTCCTCTAACCTCTCTTTATTCAAAGGAAAAAATACTTCACTGTTGAGGGTACAAGAAAATTGTGTGGGATTGAATTGGGGCTAACAATCTACACAAAGGAACCTCAAGGAAGCCAAAACAGATAGGGATAAACCACCTCATTCTAAATTTTACAGTAGGTAGTTTTCTCATTGAATATTCAAGACCAAATGCAAATCTGGCATGAGCAGATTATAATAAAAACTATTTCAAATATTTTGATATTTGAAATGCAGTCATGTGAGCCACTTTAAATTGAGTTTCACTAGGCTGTGATGGTACCTAATGACCCTGACTGCCGCTCTGTCACACTGTGATATATTTTAGTCACCCTGTAGGATGAAAATTTTTTTTATTTGGTTGCTGGTGATACTTACTATTAGCACACTAATTTTTTAACATGTTTTTCATCAGAAGCTGAACCAACATCAACTTAATACCTTCTACATATGAGAATTCTCTGAATTGTAGTATTCTAGTATTCAGAGGAAGCACTTAGGACCTCCCAGAATCAGACAGTAAAACCCTAAGCTGCAAGTGAACTGTTGTTTTCCTTCCTGAGGTGAGCATGACTTTTTTTAAGACAAAACCCCAACAACCTCATTAAGCAATTAGTCACTAGTTGTATTTGCTTAGTTTCAGAGGCAGCGGCAAACACTGGAGAAAAATGACACCCAATAATCTCCTCCTTTTCACTTTGACACCACAAGTTAGAAAGAGTTTTAATGGAAAAAAACCAGCAATGAGTTTGTGCACTGCAGTTGTTTCTAGCAGTTCAAAGGAATGTGTCTAGTTTGGTTCTGCATATTTTTTGGCAAGTTAAACATGTACCCAGGTGTAAAGTCTAGGAGGAGGCTAACCAAAACCTGTGTGAAATGAGGTGAGTTTTTTGACTTTCTTCTTGTAGCTGCTTTGCAAGGGAGTTTAGAATCCTGAGTAGATAAATTTTTAAGAATGCCTACAGCTTTTACAGTATAGTAATGCATAGTGATTGCTTTTACATGTCAATCAAAATTGTTTGTGCTACAAAATAGGGCTCAAAAATTTAAGCCAACTGATAACACAAGTATATTAGATAGCCACAGGTTGCTCTAGACCTCAGTTGCATGTTGAGGGATTATCAAAGTAGGATGCATTTACCCTCTAAGTTTTTAAGACCTGATTTTACTATGATTAGCCTTTAAATTCACACTACATCCTGCATCTCATATTTTGAGAGTGCACAGACTTGGTGACTCACTGTATATAAGAAGACCTTAACCTTGGAAGATGCAAAATATCAGAGCTAAATAACGTATAAATAAGTATCCGCATTAAAAAGGGATTGACAGGGAGCTGCTCTTGTATTTTTAACTAGTTGTAAGCTGAAGAGAATATTTGCAGGTGCATTTTTGTTTTACTGTTGGGAGCACAACCCCTGCACAAATAGTCTCAGAGAGAGCAGTGGGACTGTGCATGAAGGAGGCACTCAGTGACATGGCCTTGCAGTGCCACTCTTGCCATTTGGGTGCAGTGGGAGGCAAGGGGGGCAGCTCAACCAAGCTGGAGCTCATGGCAGCTGGAGGCACTTCCACTCCAAATACCTGCATCCCCAAATGCTCTGCTGCTTGTCTGGCTCTTGTATGAATACTTACTTCTGGCACTATTTCTTAATTAAATGGAATATGTGCAACTCTGGATCTATTGGTGGGTTATGATACACGTACAATTGCAAAATAGTAATTGTGATGCCAAAATATAAACGCTTCTGCCATCAAATATTCAGAGAAAGGAACTTGTAAAAAGTATTTTCTTATTCAGTCTAGCTTGCATTAAGAGTGTTAGGTCAGAGATGTGAAGAAGACATCTTACATTTGTCAATGTAATAAACCAGTACAAAATCAAATTGATATAATTATGAAAAAAATGATAAAGCAGTCTCACCACAGGGTTTTCTGGTGTATGCAGCAATTCAGCATCCTAAAATAAAACAAATCTAAGTTAGAAAAGTTTTAACATTTAAAAGTGATGTCCCTCACAAGATATGTACTAAAGTAATTTCAGCATTATGACAAATACCATCACTTACCTTTTCTTTCACCATAGATTTTAACTGTCCAATTCTCTGGAGAATCTGTCTGTATTTTAATCTTCTGGGTGAAGTTTCAGTCAACACCATAGTGGAGCAGAAGAAAAGCATGCAGAAAATAATCATCCTCTTCATCCTGATGTGTTCTGTTTTAAAATGGGCCAGGAGCAAAGTTGTGCTGTTCAAATGTAACACTCCAGTTTGAGCTGTGCTCAGGTAAGCTCTGCACCTACCTATATATTGCTCCCTGCTGGAGATGGAGAACACCCATTTCAGTTTGTAGGAAAGCTTTGTAGAATGGATTAATGAGTAACCCTTTTTTCTTTTCCACTGGCTAGGTGCACGTACGCGAGCTTGTGCGTGGGGGGGCAGGGATTGATGGAGTGAAAGAAAATGTGCCCCATCTGCACATTGGGCAGGAAAAAAAAGAGAAAAGGGTGAATTCCCATTTTCACTTTGAGTCAAGAAATGAACGTACTAAAAAGTTGGTACTTAGAAACCACAGGCCTAGGTAAACAAAGATTCTGCATTTTTTTCCTGTGTCATACTGTAATGAATCTCTTCAGTCCATCTTCACCTCTTCTGTACTGTTCTGGAGAAATATGACAGCACTTATTCCTTTATCTTTTAATCTTACTTTATGGCTCCAAGGAGTGTTTGTTAGCTGTTTCCTCCTGACATCTATGAACTGTGGCTTTTTCATTCCCAGCTGGGATTCTGTTAGAGCTGTGAGTAAAAGCTCATCTTAGCATTTAAACCAGCTGAAATTTGCTTTATATTTGCTTGGAACCAGTAGCACATATATTAACAACATTGTGGAGGACATGTCCACTGGGAGTGAAGGTTGCAGGGAGATATATTTTCTTGGGAGGGATGAATCCCTGGAGCACACCCATTACCAAGATGGGAGCAGTACTGGAAGAGCAGTTTCTCAAATTCTGGTGAGTCAGTCCCAAGGGACACTATTGCTTGTGGCAGTGATCCAATGCTTGTGGCACGTACACACGTTCTGTTACATCCTGCAGCAGCTGAGAATTTCCTTGGGAATGTAGAAGAATGTATGAAGTAAAAAAAAAAAGTCTCTGCAGGCACTAGGAACTTAGTGGACTTCCAGCTCTAGGAATCAGTTAGTTTTAAAATCACTGATCTTGATATTTCATCACAAAGAAGGGAAGAACAGCTTTAAATTACTTTTATGTATTATTATTATTTAATTACTATAAATGCCATTGAAGGGTTCCTATGTGGTATTAGTAGAAAGCAGTTAAAGTCACTTGGGAACTTTCACTTGTGATGAATAAAAAGACAGTCATGTGTCTGTCAAATCTTTCCCTCTGAAAATCTGAAGATTCCAGATTACTTTGGGGATGCTTTACAAAATCTGCACAAAGTCTGGACTGCAGTTGGATGTCTGGTAACCTGTGTAACATGCTGACATCATATAAAATGCACCTGTATAAATCTGTCTGGTGGGTGAATCTGGACTGCCAGGCTGAGTCACTTGTTCATTGTTCATTTAAAAATGAGTGTTTAAGCTGGTGAGAGCTCTATCTGACATACTCTAGCATGTTCATTTATTCTATGCTCTTTTTTGTGCTTAAGTTATTTTTCACCATTCAGAAAATGAATAACCTAAAAGAATAAATTTTATAGGTGAACGTGTAAATGTATATAACTGCTCTCAGAGTCTCATGCATGCACACACAGAATCTCTCCCAGTGAAAGGGGTAGCTTCTAACACCCAAGAGAACAGAAATACTGAAGAATGAGAACAGAAACAAGTAAGAAAAAAATACTTTTTTCTACCACATAGCCTGAAATTTTATTTCTTGAAGAAAAGGTAGTGTGATGGCATTTCCCCCCCCCGCCCCGTGGATGCATCTTAAAATAATTTTAGTAATGATTTTTAATAATCACAGTGCATAGCTGCACTGTGAAGTACAGAAGATCTCAGTAGGTTTTATTTGAAATGTCTGTTACTTCATGGCTACGGTTCATTAAAGGAAATCAGCAGCATCTTTGATTTGAGAAGGCGCATGGTGACCAATACTTCTTTTTGTCCTCTAGCCTTCCATCCCATTCCTGTGAAGCATCACAAAATTTTTTTGTCTGTTAACCAACACCTCCCTGAGGCTGCTGAAAACGTGCAGAAATTATTTCCAATAGTGGTGTTCTTTACACAAAGAGGGGACTTGGCTCTGCTCCTCTTTACCATGACTTTTCTGTAGGTTGTTATCTGGTAACATGGATGAATGTTCATTTATCCTCAGTCCACTTTTTGATTTACTCTTGGAAGTGTTCATAGTAAAGAAACAGGCTGGTGATAACGTTTGCTTTTACTTCTTATTGTCAGTGTTTCAACTGTGAATTCTTTTGGGAAGTTTCTTTGAGCCCAGCTACTCAGGTGGTCGTGGTAGCACTGTCATTTATACATCTTTATTTGGTTGATAGGTTGGGAACTTTCCACTTGGATGTGTAGCAGGACTCTATTGGCAACAGCATCATGTGATGGTTGGCAGTGTTCCGTGCAAAGAGATCACTGAAGGTTTTTGCTGGTCCAGACAACTTCAGAACCACTTAAAAATTTGTTAATGCACAAGGTAACTCTCCATGTGTTTTCAGAAACACGGGACTTGAAGGGGCACAGGCAGATCTCCACCAAAATCATGGGAGGTGAGATGGCTCTGTGTGAGCTACTCCAAATTAAATCAGTTATATCCGAGATCAGTTTTAAAGCTGGTGGAGTAAATAGGAAGTTAGACAATGGGATTTGACAATGTGGTAACTTTGTTTGTATATCAGGTCTCTAAAGCTGTTATGTAGTCCTTTGCTTTGTGTTAGAGGCTGTAAGGCCACAAGAATTGCATCAAGGAAGCCATGCTGACAGAGAAAGTGAAAAGCAAGGACAAAGGAGGACTTCCTCTGCCCTGTCTAGGCAGTGGAGAAAACTCCTTGATATCCTTCTTATCTGAAAAGATCGAGCAGCAGGTTTTTTATATACGTCACTGCTCTCTTGTGGCTTAGGAACATGCTGAGTCAAACAATGACAGCCTCTTTCACACTGTCGCCGCCGGCCCGGCCCCGCAGGGATGGCTGGAAAGTGGAAATGTGAGAAACCTCCCGGCCCAGCCCCGAGGGGCCGAGTCCTCCTCTTTCCTCTTCGCGACGGTGCCACCCGAGAGCTGCATGACTTCGACCCCGAAAGCCCGGTTCCCCCACCCACATTTTCCTTTACAGGAGAGCTGAATGGAGGCTTTTCCCATGGCTTAGTCATTGCTATGGTTCAGCCAAAAATGTGCAATATACAGGGCTGCTTTCAAAGAATTTCTATACCTTAGGTTTGTGAAATTTCATGTATGTACTATCTGTGACTTGGGGATATGGTAGGAGACAAGGGGAGAGAGTTATGCTGGAAAATGGGAGACTAGGAAGAACAAATTTAAAAAAACTTATCTTTCTGACAGCTTTGCAAGGCAGTTCTACCCCCTTGCAATCTTCTTTTCCTGTTATGAGCTTTGGTATAATTCTTTGGTCTTTTAACTTTGCTTTGTAAAGAAAAAACCAAACCTGGGGAAAAAAAAATCTATTCTTAACTTGTATTTGCTATAAAAATTAGAGTAACTATAATTCTGAATGTGGTGGCACAGATACTAAAATATTAATAGGCCACAATATAAAACCATTTACATTCTCCATAATGTTCTTCCAGGGCTAACTTGTAGCCAATTTCTTTCCAATCCTGCACCTCTATCAAGCCAGTGATGCTTTTTAGACACACAGTTTGATGTATTTGTGTCCTTACCAACCACTAATAACAAACTATACTGAGGAAACATCCTGTCAACGCCTAGAGGCTGAGATAAGCTTAGACCCACCCTGCACAGAGCCAGATATTCAGAACTGTCCTCTTGTGGGCACATCCTTTTAAGTCTCCTTTAGTGCTGGGAGCAGCCTCCTCCCTCCTGGGTCACAGTTTTGTCTGCATGTAGGATGGAAGAAGCCTCACTGGATGACCAAGTGTGACCTTCTGCCACTGCAGTCAGCCATATCATAGTGCTCATAATCTTTCCCCACTACCAGAGGACAGCCACATTCAGAAGACAAGGCAGCAGCTGACAGGATGTGTGGCTACCACAGTTCTCTTAAAAATTTGAGGGCAGAAAGTAGTGTTCAGCTGAAAACCACAGGTGGGGAGAGGTTGGGGCAAGTCATTGCTCCTGCTTTGTGTGGCAGCCAGGACTTCTGCTGCTCAGGGGTTTGATGCATGACACATATGCAGTCTCCTTGTGAAGGATGGCCCACAGAGCACCACCTTTGTACCACAGAAGTGCTGTCTGTTTCCCAACATTCCCAACAGATTTCCCAGTGATTCCCACTAAGAGACAGGCCTATGGGGTGAAAAGCAGGGATGTGGTAATGCTGAAACCCAACAGTGTGTGTCACGTTCATCCCAAATGTTGAGAAAGAAAAATCAGAAGAGAGAAATCAGAATGCAGGTGTTGGATGCAGAATGGCACAATGCAAAATGCTTCCTTTGTTCATTTACTGCTAATGGACAGAAGGAGCAGAAGTCAGAAGAGAGTCACTTCTGGGTTACAATATCAGTAGTGTAAAACAAATGATCTCCAAACCATTACAGGTTCAAGATGGATGTTTCTGGTGCACAGTCTGGTACATAGATAATTATTCCACTGGGAGCTGGGGCTCCCTATATCCTGACATGCCTTGCATGGTGATCAGCATGACACTACAGTTTGAGTTTAGATAACAGAATTAAAGGTTTGATGTTACAGATTCTTTTGGAAGTCACTCCCAGGGTTTGGTGAGGCTGCTGAGCTGGTGTGGCATCTCCACAGCAGTGCAGTTGTTCTCCTCTTACACAGTCTAAAGCTAAACACAGGGGACAGCCATGGAGGGGCTATAGCCCCTTTTCCCTCCTCCAGCAGATCTGCTCCGATTTATTAATACTTTCTACATAAAGTTATATTCAACATAAAATGCTGTTTTCTCCTTTTTATTATGGTTATTGTTGGTAGAAGCAGATGACTGAATACCACTTATATCTGACTAGTTCTGCTTTCTGGTTTTCAAGTACTACCAAAATACTACAGATTGTAGCCTCCTTCATCTATGTGCATGTGTTTACTGTTTATACTCAGTTTCTAATATAATTATTTTTAATGACAGTGTTGATTCTAAATCCTGTTAACTCAGTCACATTATTCTCCTGCCCTTTATTTTTTGTCTTCTCAGGGACAGTGTCACATCTCATGGTGCTGGGGCACCTCTGGCACAGCAAGTAGTGAGGACAGAGGAGCAGTGTGACATTGCACTGGAGGATGTGGTCTGCCTGCCTTTGGAGTGTCACCAAAGTCCTTGCACACCAACTCCTCAGCATGCCCTGAACACCACCCCTGTGTGTGCTGCAGACCAGTGGATCAGGCAACAAATCTGCTCAACTTCAGCTCCTGTAGCAAAGGAGAGACTTTGGTGTCACACTGTGTAGCTGAAGGGAAGGCTGAGGCAGAAGCCAGCTCTGCAGTTCTCAGAGTGTAGAAATGCAGGTGCTTTCTTCAGCAGGAAAGCCATTTAATGAAATTTCTACTTCAGGTCACTGCTGCTCTGTCAGTTTGTCACAATCTGAGGAGCCTCTGTTACAGGGCCTTGGGGTCATTACAGTGAAATCCCTCTTACAAAGGCCTTGAGAGCTTGTTTGTTTAGCTTTGTTTTGATTGCAATCATTTCACTGTCAACCCTATTTTCTCTTTAGCACACCTGACAAATTTGCAAATAGAAATGAATTGGCCAGGAATCCAAAACTCCTACTGGCTTTGCTATTGAACACAGCTGTGATCTCCTATGCAACAAGTGCCTCCTTAGCATGCAAGGCTGGGGGGGCCAGTGGCTCCCACTCAGCAGCATCGTTCCAAGAACAGCAGTTTGGTGCCAGTGCAGACAGCATTTCAAAGTTCTGGCAGAATCATTTTATGGAAGGGTGCTTAGGGGAATCTTAGCTCTGCACCCTTGTCTACATTGAAGACTCTTGAAGCTATGATGGTATTTTTCAGGCAGGATTTGTTGTTGCTCTTCTGGCAGTTATATCAATAAAATCCCTGAAGCAGAAGTAGCTATACTAGTCTAGAATTCTCTTAAATGGGAATACTATTCTGTTTCTCATACATTTATTGCTCTGGTAATGGAATGCACTTAGTTATGACTTTTAACTCCATAAATAGATTTACTGTTTAATTGTTTACAGGAGATTGAAGAATGCTGAGGTGACTAGCTTATGCTATCCTTAACAGATAAGCTAGTAACTTTGTAAAACCAGTTTTTCTTCATGACCTTTTTTCCAGATGTCTCTGTCTTCATCTGTAAGTAGACGATGTGTGTGCCTGTGCCTGCAGATTTATCTGTTATGTGCACACACATACAGATTTGAGAAGCTATATAGCACAATTGTTTGCATAATGAGTTTCATTTCTCTTCACAGGTCAGCACCTTAAGCGAACCTTGGAAAAACTATTGTGTGAGCAGTCAGCACACCAAGGCAGCAGCACCCGTTGGGTAGAGCTTGTCTTGGATAAAAAGCTGAATGCTGTGGTTTCACTGCCTGGTCGTTGAAGCCTTGTGGTTTCTGAGTAGGAGGCTGTATAGGCTGGACACATTCAACATCCTTGTTTCTGAGCTGTGAAATCTGTACATCTAATTTATGAAAATTATCTCTGGTTCAATTTCTTTTTTTTTTAATGAAGTCAACATACTTTCCTTGCATTCAGTGGAAACAGTTATGGAAATGTTTTAAGATGCACTGTGAGCATGTTTTGACCTCAAAAAGCGAGACAAATTAAGATATTCTTGGTTATGATTAGGGTCTAGGAAGGAAATTTTAAATTAAATACAGAGAGCCAGATGTGAGAAGAAAGCATTTTCTCAAATGTGGAGACAAATAGAGTAACTGTTGGAAATGACAGAGGCATTATAACATAAAAATGTTCCACCTGAGAATTTGATTAAAATACCCCAAACAGCTAAGATAATTTAGAATAAACTATGCTGGTACCATTTAAGGTAACCAGCAGTATCTGTAGTCTAAAAAGGTGGTCTAAATAAATAAATGTATAAAACCCAAGACTAAAGAATCTAAAAGTAGGACAGAGAGGGCAACTATTCATAATTGAATAGTTGATCAGTTGTGTGTTTTTTCTTCTGTAGTGGAGTTCCACACTGCATTCAATGTGAATTGATTCTCGAGATCACAGAATCATCACTTGACTGGAGCCTGCAGAGCCATGGACCCACCATATGAGCCTTCATTCCTTCCCTCACTCTCCTCCCTTAGGCTCTGGTGAGTGTCTCCCATTCTGTAACTCCTCAGAAGGCTGAGCTCTAGCAACACAGGACACCTGAACCTCCAATACTGGTAAATCCCATTCCCTTCACTGTCAACTGCAGTGGCTGCCCAGGCTTTGAGTTTTCACCAACAACACTTTTGCCTCTGCCAGGCAAGTTCCCAGAAGTGTGTACACCATTCCTCTAAGTGAACCTATGGGAATGAATTAAAAATGAGCAAAGACCTCTGGATAGAAAACAAAGGAGAAGAAAAATAACATTCAAGTTAATAAAACAAAGTTTCTTTGCTGAAATGTAAATGAAATTACTATTTGTGTGAGAAGAACTACTCAGTGTGTTTGTGGGAGTGCCAAAATGTGTCTGAAAACATTAGTCAAAGACTTCTGTGTGAATAAAGATTGAAAGTGTGATCACCCACTTAGCTATTTCAGAGGGATGACTGATATCTTAATAATTTTCAGTAATTTCCATATCAAAGCATCAATAGAAGACCATAGATTTTAATACCTTGTTCCTATCTCATTGGTCCATTCAGGAGAGTTGTTCCTTTTCAAGGAAAAAAAAAATTAAATCAAAAGTGTTACTCTAACATTGTACCTTTGACTGGAAAATTAAGGTGTCTTTCTTGCTTGTGTTTTCTTTTCAGAAACCTGAGACAGTAAATATGATGACTGCATCTGTAGATGAAAATACAAGAAAATAGTAAAACTGGTCTCTAAAAATTCTCTTCTGGACAAGGACATTTTTCTTGCCTGTTACTTATGAGCTTCTTGCAGACTTTACAATTGATACCCGTTCCTTGAGCAGGACAGTGCTGTTTCTCTGAACTAAGTCGAGGGAGCACTGCAGATCCTAGCCCAGAACAATGGTGGCTTTTGAAAATCACATTTTTGCCATTATCACTACAAGATATGCAGATAGGCAGATAACCAAGGATTAGCTTTCTTTTGAAGCACCCAGATTTTGCCCAGAAGCAATATCATCGGATTCATCATTCCTTCCCATATAGCTCAGTTTCCACTCCTGGATCCTCCTCTTCTGATTATCATAAGGATTACACAACTACTTTGTTATTCAACCCATGGAAAATCCCTGTCAATGCCTCTTCTACTTGGTAGCTAAACCTCCTAGGATAGTTGCATCTCTTAAATCTCCCGTTCTGCAGTTTTCAGCCCCGATGTTGGGGGCACAGCTGAAAAGTCAGAAGAGATGCTGATGGCACTCCAAAGGCTGCAAAATACTTGATAGTGCTGCACAAAGGGCAAAAAACGTGAAGGGAAATGGAAACATTAAACCTGAGAACAGGAAAACTCTACGAGAATCTCAGAAACGGCCTGAAGAAAAAAGGAGACAAAGATGTGATTTCCAAAACAATACCCGGATATCAAAAGAGGCTGAGGCGCTTTCAAACACGGTGACAGATCTGCAGGGAAAGGTTAAAGAACATTTTTTTCAAAGGTGCTGTGAAAAATGCAGTGTGGGGCAGAGAAGCAGCTGACCCTGTAGATTTTTTTCTTGTTTCTTCCTTGCCATTGCCTTCTCCACGTCTGATTTGGCCACACTGAGAGAAATGTCACCGTTCACTTTATATTACCTTTAAATTGAGCAGAGATGATACAGTTCTACCTTCTGATATAGTCGTGTGCCATGGGAGCTGTCCTTACTCATTGACCTGAATTGTTTTCTCTGTTATTGCTAGACCTAGTTCAGTGCACAGACTTTCCCTCTCAGCTCTGTTCATCATATTCTGATTGACTTTATTAAATTTCACCAATTTCTGTCAAAGCTAATAAATGACTAGAAATATTAAGATGTTCTGTGCTGACACTTTCATATCATCATTTCAATTTCCATTAATTATATTTAATGATGAAGTTTTATTTGAAATAGTTTTAAAAGCCAGGGAAGAAGCCTTTCTTTATTGTTTAAAGCAGAATGTCCAACCTGCAGTTAGCTTTTTCAATAGTTGGAGTGTATTTTATGCCACTTCATATGATTTCTGTCAAATTAAAAAAATCAGATGCTCTCCCTTGTTTAGGTGATCAGTCTCACATTTATAGTCATTCTCTGTGCTTTCTTAGATCTTCATGATTCAGTATACATGCTCTGAAAAATTCTTGTTTTTTCACAGGTGGCAAACAGTGCCAGGGTTCTAGAGAGTGAGTAACCAGTATTCCAGAAAATGGAGGACAAAGGAAAAGGACACAAGTAAAACCAGACCTTCGGCATAAAAAGCCTGAAGTTGGTTCTTGTCCTTCCTACTTGATGCAGGAGGGTGAAGGGATCTGATATAAAAAAAGGAAGGTCAGTAAGCTAGCGTGCCAAAGTAGAAATACCCAGGCACTTCAGAGTGGTTCATAATGGGCAGGAATAATGTAGGTTAAAGGTAAAATAACTTCTGCCATAATGATTTCTGTCTGTTTCTAACAGGGCCAGGACAATTTTCATTAACTTACGAGGCCAGGGAATTTGGATTTGCCAGCTGTTTGGACAGGTAGTAGTTTTCTTTTTCCCTGCAAAAAGATAAGTAGTAAAACTTTTGGAATTCAAACTGTCTTTATGCTGCTACTTGATGCTTAAAGAAAGAAAATGTCAATGTTTTTATTAAGGCTGAGAGGGTGGTCAGGAGAAGCCAGTATTTTGTACATTAAATTGTCTTCTCTGTATAAAATTGTATTTCATACTATAAATTGTCTTCTCATTAGTGTAAATAATTCTTCAGTGTAATTGAAAATGTTCCATAAGTTAGTGGAAAATGGCCTAATATGGGTTGCTGTGGACTGCTGTGCCTTACTAGTTCTTTAGACCTGCACAGCACTTTATTGCACTTAGTGAAAATAGGGTAAAAGAGCCTTATTTAGCTATTTTTCTGTTCCCATTTTATCCATTGCCTGGAATGACAGTCCCTTTGGCTGCCTCTTGGACTTCTTCTAAGAAATCTGTATATTCCTTACTGAAGGGATTCAAGGGAACTTGCACCTCCAGGGTGTTGATTTACTTTTCTTCTCCTGTGAGCTAAGGTTTCTTCAAGAAGGACACTGTGCACAAACAAGAGCAGCTCAATGCCAGGGCTGAGCATTCACACACCTGGCTATGAATCAGAGCAGCCAAGTCCACACCTCCGTTGTGTCTCAGTCTAGTACTGAGAAAGCTTTCCAGGGCTGATTAGTCATTTGAGTGAAGTGCAATAAATGTCAGAGAAATTAATTAAAGCAGAACCTTGCTGAGCGTGAGGCATAGCTGCTCTCTAGTGGACTTGTGAATAGTGTCAGCAGCTCTAAGTACATTTATCCCCAGAAAATAATAATATAGATACTCTGCTGAGAAGCAGAAGGTGTCTTGCCACCTCTTCTTTCTTTGTAGCTGACTTACAGCAGAGCTGCAGTGAAAAAACAATGCAGAAGCAGCTTTTAAAAATATCTCCTGTCCTGCGCTGTGGAGAGACAATATTTCGTTTGTCTCTTTGTTGTGGGTTTGTTTGCAGAGGACAGTGTTTCCACTTAGCATTATGAGAGTCACAAGTATCTTAGAGCTAAGGAAAACTGTTTTATCAGAAAGTACCAGTGCTTATTTCCTGAGGCAGCATGGAAAGCAGAGGAAAAAATATCTGCTGCACAGAGGACTTCGCTTTTGGGAACATGAGATCTTCTTCGGCTTTCTCAGGAGAAAAGTTAATGATTTCTATGGGGTTGAGGTGAAATAAGTGCATACACACAGAGGGCCTTGGGAAGGTAGGTCCTGCCCAGCATGATCTGGGGCTGGATGTGGTATGGAGCAGTGCTCAGCTTACAAACACCTCCAGGGACAGCACTTCTCTTCCTCACCTTCCCAGCAGCTGCACTGGCTCACTGTTTAGCCTGCTGTCCACTACATCTCAAGGAATTCTCCTACATCCACCAAAGGGCCCCAAGCAATAATCTTCTGCCTGTATTGATTCATTGAAAGGTAATCTTTAAAAGAATTTCAGAACAAACCTATGGGTTACAATCTTTTGTTGCAATAATTTCAGCAAAATCAGTGATGCCTTTCATAAACTTAGGGACCAAATAACGTGCTTCAAACCCACTAAAGGTTTATTGGAGAGACTGAAAAATTAGTATTTAATACTAGGACCAAAGTGAAGTGTGCAACAAATTGCCCTTTGGAGAGAGCCTTAGTGCTGTGCAAGAGTTGTTCAGCCACAGACAAAGCAGTGGTGTGCTTGTGAGTGTATTTTAGTCCAAATCCAAACAACAGCCCCAATGGCACTGCTGTGAAGAAGGAGAACTCCATCCTTGCTGGAACTGGGACACCCACAGTGATAAAACTGGTTTGATTATGGGTCCTCTGGTTACACCAAATCACATTCATCTTTTTCTGGCAGGGACAAAGTCTGTGATTTCTCATTGTTAATTTGTTGCTTGTGAATGTTGTTTGCATCTTCCTTTGGGAAGTTTGCTGAGTCCTTCTCCCTTCTATGTACCTCAAAAGAGGAGGGGAGATGTGGTTCTGTGCCAGAAGTGAGGAGCTAATCTAAGAGTATGGGAGACCTTCCACCTCTGCAGAGCAGAGTATTAAACACCTTCCTTTTACTGAAATTGAGGGAAGACTTCCTTATCCTGTTAAGAAAAAAAAGTCTGGATTTTGTAGTCTGTGTCCCCAAGTAAATGAGTATATATTGTCCATTGCCTCGTCGGTTGTGTACGTGTTTGAGCATGTGAGGTGCTGATCTATGCCATTACACAAGCACCTAACCCTTAATATTGCAGTATAGATGATAGCAGTGAATGGGAAGTAAACCTGACTTTTGCACTTCCATTCTTTAGCGGGAGTGAGGTAATGGTGGTTTAAATGAAGAAGGCTCTAACTTTAAAAATAGGAAATGCTTTTTTGTCTCCATAGGGAACTTAACAGGCACATCTGAAGGACCACCTTGATCTGTGAAAATATGTCAGTCTGATCTCTACAGAGGTGAAAAGATGTACAAGAAAATTAATATTGTCTGTTTCCTTTTTTGTTCAGCTTCCTGTATGCAGAGCCCAGGTTGTTTATTCTTGTGAATGATGCAATGGGTTAACGGATAATATGTGGGTTATCAGCAAGGAAATCTGAAGGTATAAGGACCATAACAGTACCTAATGTTTCACTTTGATTAAACTGGTGGAATTCTGTATAAATGGAAAATTGTGAAGGCGTACAGCCTTCATTTCATCAAGAGGATATGGTAGGAAGTAATTCGAAAGACAGATTGTCATATTATTTCTGAATGATTGTCATATTATTTCTAAATTATTAAATGCCTTAAGGGCTTTCAATTCAAAACCTGTGCAGTCTTTTTACAAAAGATTTTACAAAATACATGCATAGTCCTTCCTTTCCAAGGCTGAGATTTAGGGAAATGTGAGGTTCAGGGGAAGGGTTTGGTGGATTTACTTAGGAGCTAAGAGAAATCACCAGGAGATTGCATTCTCTCACTTGGCTTGCACAAGAGAATGAGTGTATTTTCTTTTGGATACTGCTTTCATGGCAAGCAGCCTTGTGTATGTCAAAGCACTTTATTTGCTTTAGAAATTTAAGTAAATTTAAAATATTTTATATAAATTTAAAAAAAAGTATATATCTTCCTTTTCATTTCTTTGCTGCTTTATAGAGTGTACAGCAAGGCAGGAAGAAGCTCAGTTGCCTTTTAGAAAGGGAAAGAGCTGTCACACAGGGAAGCTGCCCTTAATCCCTGACCCCTCAGAGCTTCAAGGTGCATGGCAAAGCTTCCCTCACGGGGATCCACAGCAGGCCAGGTGCCACCCAAACCCTAGTGCAGTCCAGTGTGCTCCCCCTCCAGGTAAGCCAGGAGAGAGGCTTGAGTATCCATGCACAAGAAAGGCAGCAGCAGGACTATTTCAGGAGCTGCATTCACCATCGTGTGCCTCAGTGGTTCTGAAATGCCCTTTTTTGTGTCTTATGCAGAAATACCCGATATTTTATGTGGGCAGCAATCAAGATTATCTTTGAGGTGGGTCTAGTAGACATTGTTTCTGTGCCCAACTGCTCTTGCTTGAAGAAAGATAAAGAATAATGTTTTGTTAAGAAAACAGTAGGGAGGGAATGCCCTTGGGTTACCCCACCTTAGTGCTGCATGTTGGTGTTTTGAAACTAGGGTGGGGTGGTTTATATTTTGATAGACCATTATCTAGGAGGGAAGTAAATAACCTGAAATCTTGACCTGATTAGTGCCTTCTTCCTCACCAATGTTGTTGTTTATATTCTGCAAAACTGCCTGTGAGGGCAGCCAGGAACTAAAACAGTTCCTTACACAAAAAGCCAGCAAACAGTTTTCCTGGGATCACTTCACCAAATACATTACCCAAGGCCCTGAGAATTAAATATGCAGGCAGTCACAGCTAGTGGCTACCCACAGTCACTCAGGCTGTCTGAGGAAGAAAACTTGAGGGTTTGCTTCAGCTTCCTTGCTAGAAATCTCCAAGCCAGACATCCTCATTTTGGGCAAGAGATGCACTACCAAACCTGACTTAACCTGCTTATTTCTTGCTATGGCCTGCCCATATCACAAGCCCTGTGCTCCTCTGATGGCAAAGGAAGAGCTCCTAGGGACTCACTTTTTGTAAAGCCCATATCTCCCAATTTCCTCTTTTTCACCCAGTACTGACCATTTCTCTCTCTGCCTTAGAAACCTTAGTTCTGTTTTAAACAGTTTAATTTTGTTTGCCTTGAGAGAGGCTTTGTTGTAAAACTCTGCCTCATTGCTGCTCTGCTTCTTCCTAAATCTCAGACGGAAAATGCCTCCTTCTGTCCCCACACTTGTTTTTCTCTTCTGCTGGGACTGATTTAATTCTTACTCTGCTCTCCCAATCTTGCTCAAAAGATGTGGCAGAAAACAAAGTTGTATTGTATTGAAACAGAAGACAATTTCAGAATGGGATGAATCACCCTATCTTCAACCTCCAGCTAAAAATAATTATAAAAAAAGGATGATTCACAGTAGAAAGTCTGCATGAGGTTTCTCAAATTCAGTTCTGATTTATCATCTGTGAGGCAATTCTGTGCTTGTCATTCTGGCAATGTGGTATCATTTTACTTGAAAATGGCTTGGAGGTTTTACTGATTCATTCTGGGAGATGACTTTGTTGGTAAATTAGAAGGTTATTTTTGCTTCTTTCATTAAGTATTTGAAGTATATTTCAGACTATAGAAAATTTAAGTAAGTAAAAGTAAATATATAAGAAAACAATAAGTACAGTCAAAATGCAACACACTTAAAGCCAGTGTGAGGCATTCCTTTTTTATGTGACACACAAGCTGTGGAGCCTCGGTATCATTGGGGCAACACCTTTGTGAGGCTGAGTACAATTAGGCACTCCAGTAGCATCATCTCTGGTTCAATTACAGCAAAGGGATGAAAAGAAAACATAAAACTTGGGGGACAGTGATGCCTGTCATGCATCCCTTTGGATGCAGGAGTAGTTCCTGGTGCCACAGGCTGCCAGGGCTACCCCAGCTGGGTGCTGGGGCTTGTTTTCAGTCCCCTCAGGCTCGATCTGACCTTGCAGTTCCCTTAACTGGGCAAGTGCTATGACTGTTTCTGCAACCTCTGAAAGGCTTGGCAAGCAGGATTGATGCCTGGATCTGGTGCTGCATTGGCTTCCTTGGAGCTGTAAAGGACAGTGATTCTCCTACCTACACCAAAATTCCTGTCCCTCTTGATCAAATCAGACCAAAGCCTGGTCTGGTGTGAAGTCTGTTTCTAGTTCTATATGGTGAGCAGAATGAGTATTTTGTAATCTGGCTGAAAATGTACCTTGTTCTTATGCCTACTTTTCTGCTATCAAATGATCCCCAAAGAGAGAGTCCACAGAACAGCTTTGGTGGAAGTTGAGGTGAGCATCAGCTGCAGGACTACTCTGGAGACCCAGCAGTGTTTGGTGGGTCTGGGTGCATTTGGGGAATTGGTCCATGAGGGTGAGGGAAGTTCCTGAGCTCACAACAAATTGCAGTGGGTTTAAATAAAAAGTGTAAGTGCAGTAGTGAATAAAGGATGCTGAAATACTCTTTAAAATCTTCCATTTCCCTAACAGGCTTTTTTCAAAACTATTGCAAGGAAGATTGAGAAGTAATCAAGCTTTGCTGCCCAGGTGAGAGGAGTGGAGCAGAGGCACAAGCCTCCTCCTGAGCTGCCAGCCCTGGCTCCTGCAGGTCAGTGCAGTGCCTAGTGACTCCAGAAGGAAGGGTGACTAAGAGGGTGACAAAAGTTAGTGGAGGCTGCCATGAAGCCCTGTCACTGGAGGTGTGACATTTATGGCAGTGCTGACATACTTGCTGTGAATTGCAGGAAGGGCACACGAGGTTGGATGGCTGAGCTCCTTGGCTCTGTCACTGAGGGCTGCCTGGACTAGAAATCAGCTGCTGCTTGGTGAAAGCTTTTTATAAATCACTTTTAATTAATACTCGTGAAGGTGGTGGGAGGGGGCAGTATGGAGAGGGATCAGTGCCGAGTGTGGCCAGAAGCAGTGCTGCTGACAGGGCACACTTCCCATGCTGGCACAGGCACAGCAGCAGCAGTGCTGTTCTGAGATCTGCAGCTGCACATAAACTCCATGTGCTGACAGTTTCCCCAGATAGGCTCTGCTAGCACTGCCAACCACACTGCCTCTGGAACAAGTCCAGAGGAGAGCCACTGAGTTGATAACAGGGCTGGAACACCTCTCCTGTGAAGACAGGCTGAGAGACTTTGGTTGTTCAGCTTGGAGAACGAAGGCTCCAAGGTAACCTTATAGCACCTTCCAGTATGTAAAGGTATGAGAGAATTGAAGAGGGACTTTTTGCAAGTGCATGGGACAAGGGGGAATGGCTTTAAGCTGGAGGAGGGTAGGTTTAGATTAGGTCTAGGAAGAAATTCTTTACTGTAAGAGGCATGAAACAGGTTGCCCAAGAAAGCTGTGTGCTCCCCATCCTTGGAACTGTTCCAGACCAAGTTGGATGGAACCTGGTCTAGTGGAAGGTTTATTGCCCATGGCAGGGGTGTTGGAATTAGATGAGCTTTAAGGTCCCTTCCAAACAAAACCATTCTATTATTCAAAGATTAGCCAAATTCTCTGAATCTACACATTTTATTAGAGCTACATCTCATATCATCTCTACCAACCACATTTACTGCGAACATGGTAGACATGATTTTTAAATTATTTACTTAGAAATCATTTAACATTATTAAACTGGTGTGCTTTGTTTGGGGGAATTTACTGTTCTTCTAGTGTATAATAGATTTTCTTTCTAGCATTCTAAGAGCAGTCATATTCATGTGGGGAAAAATGAAATCCCTTGTCCATAACTGAATTTCAAGCTGAATATATCACAGAAAGAAAAGAATATATATATTTCTCATGCCTTTGGTGTATTTTAAGTCTGTGAGCTGTCACACCAGTAAGCAACCACCTCTTAGGGACAGAAATGAAAGCTTCCCTTTACAAGCCTGGATTCACTCACACGCAGAGGTCACAAAAGCTGCAGCAACATGAGCACTGCAGTTCCTACCAGGGTGCTAACATGCACATTGGTGCCCCCTTTCCTCAGTGACAGGAAACCTGAGACCGGCCAGGAACTCTCTGTGTGCAAGTGTCAAAACCTGCACCTCTAGAAATCTCTCTGGGCACTGTGGTCACTGAGCTCACACCTGGGCACACGTGGGTGTCAGTCTGTTCCTGCCAGCACACATCAGAGTGAAAACTTCTGCTGCTCTGTGGCTAAAGGGACCCTGGGGACATTGTCTAATGCTTTCTATGAGTGCCCAGGTCATGATTTTAACTTAGAAATGTACCCTTTTAATCTACATCTCTACCCAGATGATGAATGAGATGACCAAAGCTGTAACTACCCACAAGGACCTTAAGCCTGTGAATGACAAGGCAGTGTTCTAAAAAGAACAAGGCAGCATAATAAGGGATTTAAAGATATCTTTGTTTTAATTAAGTGAAATATAGAAATGTAGGCTGATCTTTTGTCGCTTCTACTGTTTTGACTTATATTTTGCAATCCTGTACATGAAGAGTAGTACATTTTTATTCTGACACCAATTTGCTCACAGATTTGTATTTCTGAGGGTAATACAAACAGGTGTTTTGTAGATTTGGTCTTAATTACAGGCAAAGACAAACTCATATGCCAAAGCAGTGTTCAGCCACATGAGAGTTTTCCAGCAGCAGGTAATCCACAGGTACTGAAAAGATTATCAGATGTCAAAGGTTCTTATTCAAGGTTGCCTTTAAAATGATGTTGTCTGTCTACTGGAAATGTTTTATTCCTGAAGGCTTTGTCAGAGGGTGTTTCCTTAGGTATTATTTCTGCAACTGGGAATGGCATAAGAGAGGTTTTCACTTGGTTGCTGGCTTAGAAAGTCGGGTTTCACTAAGCAGACGAGGACTCAGATATTCCATGAAGTTCTGAATTGAATAAAATAAAGTGACTTAACATCAGTGAATATGAAGTTAATTTAAATTTATATTTATATGAATCAGAGGCCTAGGCTACTTAAAATAAGAATTTTATGCTTATGAAATAAAAAAAAAAAAAAGCAGCACTCACTGTAGAGTTTGGAAAGCTCTCCTGTAGTATAGCCAAATGAATTTCTTTCTTTTGCACCCATGCTCAGGGTTAGGGTAGAAACTTTGATTTCAGACTAATAATTTCAGAAACCATCTGTTTTATACACACAGTAATAAACATGACAGGGATAGAAGAAGGTTTCTGCCAGAGCAATGCCACCTATCTTCGACCCCCTAAGGGATGACCCAAACAATGGACAGGTTCATGAATACAGCAAAAAGGTGTTGAAGAAAACTCTCTTTATCCACATACCCATGGAGTACATTATAACATGGCCAATCTTACCAAGTTTCACAATGAATCGTAGGTGGGAACTGAAAAAAGCAAACTGTTGCCCAAACATTGTTACCGTAAGTGTAAAGGAAAAGAAACATTGTAGGTGGGGATTGTAGTTCTGAGCCATTCCTTTGGTGTCTTATATGTAACTGTCCCAAAAAAACCCCAATAGGACTTCACCGTCACAAATGTCCCGTTCTGCAGGCAGCCTGCCTGTTCTTGCCTGGTTGGCCACAACCCCTGAGCAGTTCTGACAACACAAAAAAAAAAAAAAAAAAAAAAAAAAAAAAAAGAATGCCATTTGACGTATTTCACATTTCCACTCCTGATCAGTGATCTTTTTCCTTCTGTCTGCGGTTGTTTAACCTTGATCCAGTCATTCAGGTGAGAACAGAGAAAAGTGGAAACAAGGCTATGTATTTTTCCTCCCGTGTGTCGAGACACAGCACAGTCAGAGATGGACTCAGTGGCCTTCGAGCTGGAGTGTTCTTTAAAAACAAAACAATATTTGGATTATGGCTCAGTGACATTTAATTTCTGCAGCCAATTGTAATTATTTTACCACCTGGAATAGTGACTGTTGAATTTTCCCCTGAACCACAGAGGAGATTGTGGGGAAGCACCATCCAGGTGCCAAGCTCCAGAAGCCATAGTGTAGCCAAGGATCAATTCTACATTTTGCAAAATCATCCTTCGCCTGTGCGTGCTTAGAATTTGTTATTTGCAAGCTTTTCAGCTGCAACAAAAATTTCCATGGAGTAGGGAGCAGGGAAGTGTGTTTTGGGATAAAATCCAGGCTGCTGTTTCCAGCCTGTGAGCTGCCTGCATTGAACTGGAAGCTAAAATTAGGTGACTCAGTCCTGTGTGGTCACAGTCAGTCAGAAAATAGCAATGTTTGTGGCACGCACGGTGCTGTGGCTGGTCCCAACCTATTGAGCAAATCAGTGTTTACAACGACCACTGCACTTTTCCTTTCCCTGGTGCAGCACCCAGAGCAGCCTGCTTGATTTTTCAATGGCCAAGTACACCAGTGATAGCAGGGCCAGTGCTTTCAGAAGTGAGTCTTGGAAACAGTGGGAGAAAATTGCCTCCGCCATTTAGACTCCTAAATAAAATGCCTGCCTTCAGAAACACATTCTGAAAGCCCCGGACGTTATCATTAGTGACATACTGCTGAGATCTGTTATCTGTGTGGTTCTACAAGTGACCTAGAATAAGAAGAGAAGAATTCTTGTTTTTAGAAATGGAAGAATTTGCCCTTTAGGGAGTCCTCCATGACGCAGAAATATTCAGACTGTCTGCTGGCCTTTGCTTTGACTGTCATTGCATGGGATGTTCTTTCTAAGCAGTGTGGAATTGCCCAGTGGCAATCAATGAGTAGAAGCAGCTGTAGATGATCCAGGATGGTTTTGTTGGCCGTGTTGCTTTCCCAGGGCCAGCAGGGTTGGGGCAGAGAATCCACCACAGCGCAAGTGCGCAGCAGGAAAGCAGAGCAGGGGGAGCTCATGGCACACCACAGCAACTGTGGGGACTGCTGCAGGCCACAGCCGCAGTGTGGATTGAGGTTGCCCTCGGATTTTTCACTGATTTCTTTCAGCGTATCTGCAGCCAAAAAAATCAGGTCTGACTTTCTTTTAGCATCAGTTTAGCAGAGCCAAAGCAGACTTCCTGCTGTCGCCTGCAGCAGGGTGCGAAGGCCTGGGACAGGGTCTGTTGTCAGTGTCAGGGGGTAGCACACAGGTCCTGGGTGCTAAGCACAGTAAAGGGAACTTGTGTGGGCAGCTAAGGACATCAGAGGGGTTTGGGTGTGAATTTCCACTGTTTCATGTTGCACAGGGTCTGGCTGCAGATTTGTATCAACTGGGAGTCAGGAAACATGAATATACCATACCACATCTGATTTTGTCATTGTTACTATGAAGGCAATACCTCAAAGATGCTAATTCTACCTTATAGGAATAACTAAACCCTCCCTAATCGCCATAAGGATTTTACTTCAAGTTAGCTCCAATTAACAATACTTATTTTTTCAGAGGTAAGCTCTTGCCAGAAAGAGTAGGTTTGTTTAAATGACTGAATTTAGATGGACATTATAGGACTCAATGCATATGCTGAAGTATTGATCTAAGTGGACTAAGGAAGGGGTCTTTAATTTGGATTTCTGTTTCTAGGTACAACCTTGCAGTTTCTCAAACATCATCCTTTTCTGATTGAATAATGAAGGAGAAAATTGTTTCCTGAAAGGGCTTGTGAGAGGCAGAGCACTGTCTAATATTTAATCTAGACAAAGTTAAATTAGGGGAAAAGAAAAAGAAAGACTTGCAGGAGACTATTAGCCCTTTTTTACTTCAGAAATATGCAAAAAGAATTGCCATGCAAGGCAAAGTCTGTCTGCACATCCTAGAAATTTCATAGAATAGTACAATATTAGTATATTAGTATATTTAGTAGAATATTTAGTATAAGCATTCAGCTCTGCAAGATCTTTTTTTCTCTTTTGGTAACCTCCACAAGAAAGAATAAAAATGGATAAACTATATGGACACCCATCAGTCTTAATGCAGAATATACCTGTCTGCACATGGAGTTATTCAGAAAGATGTGCTCTGCAGCAGATCCCACCCTTAGAAATGCAGAACAGGAACATCCCCTTAAACAAGAGCTAAAGTCTTTCCAAAACTAGAGACACTATTCTGTAGTCTTACCTTTCTTTAGTGTGCATTGTCCTTCCAAATTACTGATCCATAAAGTTGCAGGTGCTGGTGCTGACATGAGAGCTGTGCAAGGGAAAAATGGATTAAACAGTTTGCCTCGGTCAATATCTTTAAGCCTGTATCTGCAGTTCTGCATTTCTTTGGTATAAGAAGAAACAGGTCTGCAAAGAGGCTTCTTAATATAAAAGAAATTCAGCCTAACTGCTGATTAAATACATCTGTTGGCTTGTGGGGGCTTCTCTTACTCAGAATTGCAGTGAGATTCACAGGAACATTTGTTTGCTATGTATCCGATTAACCACATACAGCCTTTACCACGGCAGCTAAATTAAACAGGAAAAAGCAATGCATTAGGATAGTACTGGCATTTGCAATGTAGTTTTTAAGGTCTGTTCAAGATGAAAAACATACAGAGGTCATAAGCACATGTTACTGGAATGAAATTTTGCAGGAACCAGAAGACACCCACTTTTTCAGGGCAAAGATTGCTAAAAGGCATGATGTGACACGGAAAAATATTAGATATATATAATAGAGAATATTAGTACAACAAGATATAAATCAGAAGTCTCCAGCTACAGGCCAGAGACTTTACTGCTTAAATAGGCTGTGCTTGATTCCTCTGGATTCAAATTTGGAATGTTGGACTTCAAGATTCCCCCAATTTGCATGAAATGGAAGATGTGCAGCTGAGGGCGTATATCATGTCAAACAAAGTGAGTTCATAGTCAAAGACCCTGCTGAGAAAACCTAGTATCATCCTCAGGGAATATTTCTTCCTAAAATCCTTAAGCCTGTTTTCTAAACAAAACAATTCTAAACAAAAAAATTAAAGGGGTTTGCTTTTTTTGCAGGGTAGAAGAGGTTTTTTCAGGGTGTGGATTGCAGCCAGCACAAGTTGAGATGCTAGCACTTTGTTTGCAGACCACACTGGCCAAAGCTTTTATGTCAGGCAGCAGAGTGATTATCACTACTGTTAATTGTCACTTCCAATAATTCTCCTTTATGAATAAAATGGGGAGACAGCAGAATACTGCCTAACAGCCGTCTGAAAGTAAATGTGTTTGTATTTGTAAGGAATTAGGGCATTTGGATGAGTACAGCACATAATGGACTGTGGATTTTTTTACAAGACCTCATGCTGGATTTATCTGGTGTACAAAATTACACAAACAATGAGAAAGATGAATAAATTGAATGCTTTTTCTGTCAATAACAAGAATCCAGTGGGAAAATCTGCAAGGTCAAACAATTAAAGGCTAATAATGGAATTCAGCAACAGGCTGAATGAAGGTTGAACAAGTGAATATAGCTGCTGCTCTTTTAATTATGAGAGTTGGGCTTTGCAAGTGTACTGCCTTTCCCTAGAAATTGTCTGTGCCTCCAGAGACCTGTGGACACTGTTTGAGAGCAGGAGATGAATTAATTATGCCTCTTCTAGATTCACAGAGAGATTATCTTGAGATTCCAGTTTTACTCCAAAAGCAAAATGGTGTTCTTTTACATAAACCTTGTGGTATTAAATCATGGCATAATGAGATCTAACAAGTGGCAAGTGTAATTTTGAAATACTGTGGGTTTTCACTCTTGCTCTTCTCAAGGTCAGTTCCAAAATCTTAAAAACTTCTCCCAGCACTCCCTCATTTTCTGTTATATTGTTCAAATTTTGCCATTCTTGTCAGAACCTTCATTTTGGAGTCCTTCGAACTGCCCAAAGTAAAACTTGAGACATTGTGCTGATATCAGAGTCCTCTTCAGTTTGTGACCTCTGACATGAGATTTGTCCTCTTTGAAGGTAGAAAAAACCTGTGTGTTCACAACTTCCATCCATTGCAAAAGCAAAACCTTGAAAACCTCCAGATCCATCACGCAGCATTGCTGTAGAAATGCCTCTGTAATGAACCAGATTTTGCTGATGTTGAAGCAGTTCTGTCTCTGGCTTTTCTTTCCAAGCTGTCTAACCTCATTCACAGCAGAGCCACAGGCAGAGTAGTGGTGCATGCCTGCACAATCTTCTCTTAAAAACTTATTTTTTGCATTAGTCTCTCACTATTGATTCATGTATTCCTCCACCTGCCCATGCTTTTGTACCAGAGCAAATCTCAGTGTTGAGAGATAGGGGACTAAGAGGAAGTGCTTGGAACTGTTTCACAGGGTTTCTATGTACAAAAGCATTTCTGAACCACTTAAAATCCTTTGGTTAAAGTAGATCAGTATCTGCCAAAAATAAGCCCTCAGGTGCATTTCCACAGCCACATGAAACAAGCAGCCACCTGTGACTGAGTTGTGCAAGGTGCATAGTACCAATAGGATCCTGGTTTTCCTTATCTTTTGCATCCTCAGTTAAGGCAGGGAAGTTGTATTTGGTAGCAAGTGCTATGATGTGATGTAAATAAATCAAACCTTGTCTAGTTTGCTGAAGAAGAAATTATTAAGTGTTTCTGTCTTTTGATCAATGATGGTGAGAGACTGACTTAAATTGGAAAGGAAACAAAGAGCATTCATGGAAAATTACCACTGAAAGCCACATTGTCCTGTGTGCCTGAAGACTTTTCTGGGTATCCAATGAGCTGCTGAGTTATTAACATCAGACTCTGGGCTGCTACAGTCTCTGCACAGACTCTGGACCGGGGCTGCGCAACACATCCTGTGTTTAAAGATGTTCTGACATTTGTGCCAGTCCACCCATTGGGAGGGTCTGGGATATAGAACTTGCACTTTCACTCTAAGCCTTGGAGAGCTACCTCCATTGCTCTCTGGTGTGTGCCTCTCGCTTGTGTCTTGAAATGGTCCTCTGTTGTGATATTCTTCAGTAGAAGGTGGAAATGCACCAAAATCTCCTTTAGGAATCAGTTTTTAATATGTTAAAAGGAAATCTGGAAGAATGGCACTGATGTTTTCTGTTAGGAGTTAGACTGAGCATCACCTTTGTCTAGGACTGTTCTGTATCCAGGTGATGCTTAAATCTGGATGTGTGTACTCAGTAATGTGATAAACATCCCTCTTGTGTCTCTGTTACTGCAGGATTCTACTTGGCTTTCATGTCATCCTCGCCTGTTACTGCAAAACTAATTTTCCAAGCCTAAGTTGTCTGCTTAAATAGTTTCTGTGATGTCTCTGCCAGATTAGGTGCAAGTGAGATGCCTGTTCCTCCAAGGCCAGCTATGATGTACTCTCAGCTTTGTGATCGTCTCTCACTTGCTGTTGGTACACTCCTTTCCACCTCCCACTGACCTGTGTTCCAAGGCTCTGCCACTTTTCTATTACATATTTAAGAGTGCACATTTTTTGGTATTTCCAAAGCATCCCAGTTTCAGTCATCTTCAGACAGCTTTTCTAAGAAATTCTTACTGGAAAGATGGTAACATTCCCTGGATTTCTGGCCAATACTGTTATCTTAGGTGTTATGTGTCTTCTGCTGAAGCTGAAAGCTTTCTAGGGCATGTGGCTATTAAGTTCTGCCTGGATAGTCCCTAAAACAACTCATATGCAAATAAAAAAGAGTGGTAATTGCTAGGAACTCCTTGAGCGTTATCAAGTAACATCTACTGAATTTGATGTAATGTTTTAAAAGAGATGGGGCCTTGAACAAGCCAGTCTCTCAATGGAAACTGCTGAAATAAGTGTGAAATGATTTCTTTTTGTCTAAGGCTTATGCCACCTTTTGACCTGCGAAAGTTTCAGGATGGCAACAATGCCACAAAAAATTACTGTTCTAGACTCCATTTTCCATTAAATACCTAGATTCAGTTTGAATCAGTGCTTCACTCTTAAAACAAATAATTTTGTATCTTAGAAGGAATTAATCTGCCACTTTGACATTTGCAGGTGCTATTCAAAAAGCACCTTAAACTTTTGAACTCCAGGACAATGAGCCAGGAGCTCACATGCAATTTGTTCATGTAAATTTATTCTGACCCCAACATGTAGAAGGAAACTGAGTCCAAGAATGCAGCTGTAGATATTTAGAAATGTGCCAGATGGCCATGATAGATCTGTAAACTATCACTGTAGTTGGGTGAAAAGGGAAGTGCTGAACCCAGCAAAGGGAGCACCTGTAGTGTAACCAGGACCATGGAGCCAAACTGTGACACCTCCTCAGAAGAAAATGTTGGTGTTGAGCACCAGTGTTAAAATATCCAAGTGGTGACCCAGTCATGGTAAAGGAATTGTGGGGTTTTGTTCCTCTCTTTTTGGCATAGATTACAGAGGCAGGCTCTGGTCTGCCCATCAGACTGGGTCAAAAGCACATGGTCTGGTAAATGGATGCATCCTTGACAGAGCTAGGAAAGGCTGGTTTGTTTTTCCCTTGACACGTAGCTATTTTCTCCTGTCTGTCCTTTCTTGTGTTTTGGTCAATATGGGCATGGAATAATGTGACAGGGAATGGATGTCAGAGGAAGTTTCCTCTCCTTTATTTTCTGCATGGTCTTGCAGCGTAACCTTCCTAGGACAAGTTTCAGGTGGCTAAACAGAAGGCACAGGGGCAGCAGCTTTGCTAAGGAGGCACAAGGAGGAGGACGAGAAGCCTCCAAGGAAGCATGGCACTGGTGAAGAAGGGCTGTGTTGGGACTGTGGGATTGGCTGATGCCAGTTCTGATCCAGGTGGCCTATAAGCCATTGGAGACTTGGGGTGGGAGGGTTTGTACTGCCCAGGGCTGACTGAGGCTGTTTGATTGCTTTCCTAAGGCAACCTTTCCCAGTGCCAGCAGAGCTCTCCGTTTGCCACCTCAGCACGGAAGCATGCATTTAGGGATGTCAGGTCTCTTCCTGTCCCCTTTACAGGAGCAGCTTCTCAAAAGAGCTTTTGTCTAGAGCAACTCCCCAGACAGCTGGGCAAACCCATGCCAGTCTGTTCCTGCGTTTCCTTTCCCAAGAGCAATACCCAACCCTAGGTTGGAGAGCCAGGCATTGACTGCCTGACCCAGGATGCTTGCGGTCTTCTCAGAATAACACCACCCTCAATAGGAGCTTGGCAAGTGCCACAGGGAACACATGGAAGGAAACAAGATGGATCTGTGAGCAATGTCTTGGGTTGCTCTTCCAGCAGGATGCTTGCAGAGCCATCATCTGAAGCAGCATTGGCAGTATTCAGCCAGTACTGGAAAATTCAGAGTTTGAAGCTGCCCTGGTTGACTACACCCAGCTCTGCAATCATGGAATAAAGCTGGGGCTGAGATGGGTGGGAGGTGAGAGCAGCACCTCTGGTGACCCTCACTGGAGCCACGAGGGCTGTGCTGGCCACAACAGCATGGTAAGAGCTGAGAATTCCGTAAGCCCCTGTACTTGAAGGCAAACAGCCTGGGCTGGGGAAGAGCAGGAGGGGCAAGGTGTGATGTGCTCCTCGCCAAAAAGCAGGGAGACAGGATGAGGTGGGACAGCAGAGGCCATTTGCTGGTGGCCCTGGCATGTCCCCATTGGGGAGGTAGAGCTGGTCACACACCTTGCAGTGTTGGGCTTGGCAAAGCAGCGGGGCTGTGGGCAGGCAGTGCTGGCCCGGGCTCCGCTCGCAGCTCCCCGGGATGCTGTCGGCGAGGTCCTGGCACGCTGGCCCCGAGCCTGCAGCCACCGCCTGCACCACAATCTCCCCTTTGTTTGTGGTGCCGACGCATCCAGAGGCTGTAGCTGCGTTTCCTACACCCACTGGGAGGATGTGGGATTTTCCTGGCTGCGAAATGCAGCAGCAAGAAGCTCTGCAGGCTGGGCCAGTGACTCAGCTGCCAGTGATGGGCTGAGGACAGTTCAGACGGGCTCTCCCCCCTTGGTGTGTGCGGCAGCCTAAGCCATGGTGCCCTTGCAAACCTTAATCCTTTTGTTTTCCAAGCAAGATCAATTTCTTGCTAGCAGGAGATACCCCAACTGGTTTGGAGAAACAAACAGATTATTTTTATTTTCAAAATATTTCATTCCTTTCATCATAGTCATTTCTGCAGAAACACAGTCAGAAGTTGCTGTGTAGGAGTATGGATTTCTGGTAACAAGGCCACCTACACAAATCCACCACAGCAAATAGGAAGCTCATACCTAAAGCCTCCATTGTCTAAGGCCCAGTTTTGCAGAAGTGCTAAAGCACTGTTTAGTCCTGCTGCAGGCAATGGGAGTAAATGATGCTGAGCCCTTGGCAGGAGGGAGTCAGGATTGCACCATCCTAGGCCTTGACTCGGTGAGTCACGGCATTGCAGGCATTTGACAGTCAGAAGAATTCTAAATCTCGGCACAAAAATCCCCATACAATAAATAACGTCCTGTTAATTCATCCACTGCACCTTCGGTTGATAGTAGGGAGAATAAAAGTCCCTGTTTCTTCCCTACTGCCTTCTAAAAGCTCTTTCATTTCCTGCATTTCCTTTAATTGTGATACATAAGTATTTTCAACTCACATTTTCTCTTGGATTTGTAATATTGTTATTTTTAATGCCATTAGCAATAATAGAGTTGTTTTCTGCAGAATGAGCCTAAGCATTTAGCCCACCCAGACAGTTACCCAGTTTATGAGGATTCGACAAAAAATATTTATATATTCCACAGCACAAGCAGAAATATTATTCAAACCTCTCAGCCATTTTGATGAGTACTTTATTGGTTCCTAATGTTAAGGAGGACGATGAGAAAGAGCCATGTAAAGGGATATGTTTACCATACACTAGGCTCAACAATGGCAATTTTCTGCTTAGAGAAAATAATTGTATTTTTAGCACCTATTTTGCTTGGTATCTGCTCTAGGTGGACTGTACCTTCACTGACATGGATGTTTTTCATCTAGGCAAAAATCTCCTTTTATTTGTGCAAAAGGTACCTGTCATTCCATAACTAACATCAATAACTTCATCAATTATTTAGTTAACCTGATAGGAAAAAAAGCAAACAAATGCTAAAAGCTTCTTTTAATTAGAGCCTTTCCAAAAGGAGCTATTCTGCAGCAATTCTCTTCAACCTCATGAGTGTATTAAGGACTGATTTAAACAAAACATTCAAAAGATTTGTGGAAATTTCTTCTGTGGATTTCTTGGCCAATCATGTCCTAAGCTCTCTAAAGAGGAAACATGGAGAAGACAGACTTAAAACTTACAAACAGATGATCTAATACCACATTTTTAGAAGCTGCTTAAATGTTGCTCTTTTTAAAATGAAATACCTTCTAGTGTTCCTAAATCAATCTACAGTGTTTGTGGTCACTTTCTCCTTGATGCTTAGAACTTTCATACTACTTCTCATTTGAATGTCTGGAAAGTATGGATCTGTTTTTTCTATATTGAGGTGGAGATGGAACCATACTAGGAAGCAATTTCAGACAATAGCATGGGTGTGTGAATTATGCTGCTTTTGTTTTATTGCACTGTGTTTTTGTTTTTAATGTTGGAAATGGGCTAGGTTAGCTGTTATATTTGCATCCCATGGAAACCTCTTTTTATAGCTTTATTTAATGGGGGTTTCATTTCATAGTGAAACTTATGTCACTGCTAGAACCAGCTAGAAGCTTTCAGAGGAAATAAAGTGGCCTTGAGAGCAAGGGAATTTTATACCTTTGCAGCTCAGGCTTGACCGTTTTGCTTTGTTAATATTCTCTGTGTTGAATCTAATTCAGATAAGCGAAGAAAAAAACCCCCCAAAAAAAAAACCTTGAGCGATTTCAAGTTCAGTAATTAGTGGCAGCCAGGACTGCAAAGAGTTCAAGAGCTATAGGTTGAGGTTGGAGTTATGCCACATCTCTAAAGGTCAGCACACTCACCTTGAGGCCAAGAGTCTAATTCTCAAATCCTTGTTCCTCTTGACTCGAAGCAAGGCCATGATTCCAGCTCTCCCACATCCCAAGGGAGGGCCACAAGCATCCTTCAGCGAGCCTGGCTCTGTCTCTGTGCTGGAAGTGGTTCCATTTGATAGCAGTATTCCCAAAGGGAGAAAACAACTCTACAGAGTGGTCAGAGCACTCAAGGGGACTGTGTGAAAGGCAAGCTGAGTTCTCTGCTCTCCTGAGAGAGTGCCTGCAATTATTGATACAGAGTGGGAGTTTCAGAAAGTGTGGTTTGGGGGTTTAGCTTTGAACAACTGACTAATAATTACAGAATTTTGCACATGGGTTGTGAGAGAAGCCTTGCATTGTTCCTTTCAGAGAAAATAATTCTCTATCCAACCACTCAAGCCCAAACATCTGGATGATGTTTGTGCACCTACTTTCCCTCGTCATTGAAAGCCACAGCGGAGGCAAAGCATCAAAGCCTCACTCACCTCACACGTCAGTAACTGGAGCCCTCTAGCGAGGCTGCCACGCTCTCAGATCTGCCGGCCCTCATTGTATTGAGAGGTGTGACACAAAGGAAGTTTTGCAGCGTTATCCCTCCCCTGAGGCTGCCTTTCCTCAAATGGCCAGGGCTCATCTCAGCCTCTAGACGGAGCATTTGCTGCCCGGTGCCTTGCTCAAAATCCACTTGGGGCATTTAAAAGCAAGCTCTAGTGTGGCCATATTTGATTTGTTTAAACTTCATGAGATTTCAAAGGAATTAACATTTAACATTTAACATTTCAAATGTTTGGTGTGACTTCACCAGGCAGTTTGCAGGACATGAGAGTTGGTCTTCAAAACTGTAAATTACCAATTTAAATATTTTAATATTAAATGCCTCATCAGTTTATGGAACTATTTGGTCTCTGTTAGTAAGACTCCTGGCATGTGAATATACACAAATGCTTCCTGTGTTGCTTCCCCCATCCTCTTTTAAATGCCAAGATTAAGTGTACCTGAAAAGAAGCCTTTTTTTCTTCTGCAATGTTAGAAGCCAATCCTGTGCTCATTGCTCTGAAAACAAACTCACACCTAATGAAGTGAGAGCACAGCACTTCTTGGCAGTTCCTTGAGTCTTTTTTCCCTAAAGCCAGCTTAAGATTTGCCTTACTGTGGGACAGGCAGGATTGTGGTACTGTACTGTGGGCCTGAGAGATGATGCAGAAGTTAGAAGCTGCATGTGGGAGATAAAAATGGCCATGCAATTTTTGGAATAGAACTTGTAAGCAATTTTTTTCTCTTGAACTATTTTGTATTTTATTAAAAGCCTGGTACTTTTTCATTTCAAATCGTATCTCATTAGAAGATATTTGCCATTTTATCTCCCAAGCATCTATTTATTGTCCTTACCATTGCTTTGATATTTAGGTGTTTGCCAGACACAAACTGCAGTTCCACTTTCTTTTCTGTACAGCATCTGCCTAGAATGAACACTCAGAGTGAAAACCAGGCTTTGCTGATGGTGCAGAGGATCTCAGCTGGGTGCATACAATGAATGTCTGAATTGCAGACACCTGAGGAGAATCTGCAGATGCCAGGTAAGGACCTCACTCTCTGCATCAGCTTAAGGGGGATGCAAAGGATGGGGTTCACAGCCAGCTGCCAGGCTGAAGAGGGGATGATTCCCCTCACTATCCTGCAAAAACAGCACCATGAGACATTTGTTAACACTTTTAAGTTTTGTGCTCATTCAGACACTGTTTGACATTCCAGACTTCAGAGATTAATGGGCAAGCCAGAAATAACACTTCACCATTGTAGTACACATGGCAGGGATGATTGTGTGGCTTTTTCCTACCTTCAGGGCAGGTAATGGGATTAGAACAGGAAGAGAGAAGTGACATGCATCATAGGTAAACCACAGTCATCAATCTCTTCCTGTTGCAGCATTAAAAAAAAGTACAGTCACTGTAATAGGCTCTGGGATTCCCCATAATCAACTAGAACTTCAAATTTCCCTTTCTGAATATATGTGGTTAGTACTAGAAACTTTTAATCAGCAGAGTGGAAGAGGAATTACGTGACAGACTACTGCACCTAAGGATTCCTCTCTTAGAAAGAAGAGATAAATGAAAGTGAAAATGTGCTTTGTGAACGATTTAAGACTTTAAAATAATTAAGAAAAATAGACAATAAGCACAAAAACTTTTAACTTGCAAAACAGTTTTATTTCACACTTATACAAAGTTAAGACATTTTAAAACACAGCACTATAGATTACATCTACGGCCACCATGTTAACAGGGTACTTCTCAGGCCTCTGGAGCTTTACAGGATTTGAAAGTTTTGAAGCAGATTGTCTGCAAAGGATAAACCCTCCTGCAGAGCCACATAATCAGACAGCAGGCTGTGTGTCACTGCTCTATAATCCAGAAGGAAATGTGGCTCTCCAGTAAGTCCTGGATTGACAGTATATGCAAGGGTACTCCTAAAAAAACCCCACCCCAACACCTGTGATGTGCAAAATGGGTTTGGACTGCAGGGATCTAAATCTATTCAGTGCTCCACAGATGTCCATGGTGAGCTACTTTTTCACTTCAGAGGCAAATCCTCTCTGCAATGCAACTGTCAACAAGACAAAATTTACTCTAGTGCCCCATGGAACTGAACTTTTTAGGTACCTGAAATCCTGAGTAACAGCAGCTCTGTAATGTCCGGGGAGTAAGAACAATGACAAAAGGTGTTGCCTGGTTACAAACAATAAACTTTGGTCACCTAAGCAGGTTACATTCAAGTTTCATTCTGGTTTCAGGCGATCAGAGAAACACAAGAACATCTATGGATGGCACACAGCTCCAAAGGAAGAACCAAATCTACATTTGCTTTACATTAAATCCAAAATCAACTTGTCATAGGAAAACAGTGTTTCATACAGAAATACAGACAAATATTCAGTTTTAGAGTCTTTCATGGAAATAAACAACAGAAGACAAATACCAAAAGATAACCTAAAAAATCTTCAAAGGAATAAAAAATACAGGCTTGTCCCTTCAATCAGTAGCCTTAGGAAAGGCAAAGTACCTTTCCCAGCAGCAGTGGGAATCTTCCTATCTCAAGTGAAGTATCTTTTAGTTAAACAGTAAAACACAGTGGGTTTTATCCAAAATGGCAATTGGGAAGTTGGTGTGGTGGAGGGGAAGGGACCCTGCCTTGCAGGCTCAGTTCCTCCTTCATTTTGACTTCTGCATTGTCTCATTTTGGCAGTTTTGGGTGCTGCAGCCCTCCTTCTTCAATTATCTTTGTTGAAAAAGAGAAAGAAACCAAAAAAAAATCTATCATTTCAGACTTTGTTCACATTGCAGAAAATATGCAGGAGGCACAAGCCCAGTTTTTAAGCCTTTTCCAGGTTATCTTTTGGACTAGTTGTATAGCAAGGCAACAAATACTAGTATAAGCTAGTTTTCTTCATGATCCTCAAAAATTCCTGCTCACTTACTTCCCCATCTCCATCTCGATCAGCTTCGTCAATCATTTCCTACAAAACACAGTGTACATTTGATCAGGCACTGGACTCTAAACACAAGATATTCCACTCATTAAAACAACAATAAATCAGAGGCACATGTGAAAACAACTAAGTATTTGACTGCTTTTCATAATTCTGTCGTTTTAGTCCCTTGGTATAGGACTAAATTCCCACCCAATCCCTAGCAGCTACAGGAATGGTCTGTGCCTATTAGAAAACTCTTGCAAATCAGAACGTACCTGAAGTTCTTCATCTGTTAAATTTTCTCCCAGCTCCTTGGCAACCCTTTTCAAGTTTTTGAATGAAATTTTTCCTGTGCCATCATCATCAAATAATCTGAAAGCTTTCAGGATTTCTTCTTTTGAATCCTTTTCACTCTAAACCAAGAGTAAAGCATATGTTAATCAGAAAACCCCTGACACTAATATGCTCCTGTTTCTTATGGTGCCACAAGAATTTCTGCTAAGAATTCCTACCATTTTCTGGGTCATCATAGCCAAAAAGTCTTCAAAGTTGATGGTGCCACTTCCTTCCTTGTCAATGTCTGCTATCATCTTTTTAATCTCTTCCTTCTTTGGCTCAAAGCCTAAGGCACGCATTGCAACCTGTGCCAAAACAGCAAAACCAATTATGTTAGGAGGCCACCAGAATTTTGGTAAGAGCTGAGCTAAAACCTCTTTCATTTTTTTGTCCAGAACTCTAGTTACAAGTCACTGCCATGAAAACACCTTGGTGTCCTCTACCATCTTCTTTCATCTTGCTGAGCAATAATAGTGTAGGTTTGATATTCGTAAGATGTTGTTTTGCCTATATGGCAGGGGAAATCCATAGTTTATATCAGGCAGAGGTAATTCATGTTTCCAGACTACAGATGCAGAAATTGAGCAAAGTGTATGTGAGAAATCAAGGTAAAGGAGATAATTAAAGTGTTCATGATTACAAAAAGTCAAACATGTAAGATCACAAGGAGACAACTGAGAATCATCTTCCCCCTTGTACTACTGTATGTGTGCAAGTGCACACACACTGCCTGAATTTACTGAACCACAACTCAGAGCTCTTTTGTTCTTTTAAAAATTAAAACCCAGGTAATTTTTGGATTATGTATATGCAAATATGGTTCTAACTTTCCTGAACACGTGCAAAATCTGTGTTTAGTTCTCAGGTAAAGAAAATATTTGCTACATGATACTCATCCCAGAACAACCAAAGTCCACTTCCCAGGAACAAGCACCTTAGTCATGAAAGCTGAAACTGTTTAGTTTCTCTAATGCTGAGCTATTCAAAGATGTCAGATTTAAACAGCCACATAGTAGAGGAACCTGTTTGCTGTGAAGCATTACATGCAGAGTGCACTCCAAATTCAGTCATGATATTACTCTTCTTTGTACTCCAAAACAGCTTTAAAATAGGGTTGGACAAACAGAAAAAGCACCTACAATTTTGAGATCAAAGATATTTTCAACTTAGAGGAAAAAGAAAAAAAAAGTTTGAAAACCTTCAGTTCTTTTATGTCGATGCTTCCAGATCCATCAGTGTCAAACAAATCAAAAGCTTCTCTAATCTCCTGCTTTTGCTCTTCTGTAAGTTCAGGTTTCAAGCCACTTTTCTTCCTCTGGGCTGTACCTAAGCCAGGTTTTCTATAGTTGGATGCCTTCAGAAAGTGAAGGGAGAGAACAGATAAGAAATAGTGCATTGCAGGGAGAATTTCAAATATACTTAATTATAAATGACAACATTAATGCTGTGGCAGAGGTGAGACATTCTTTGCTACAAGTGGTAGACACTGAGTCTCTATGTCAATTTCTTTAGGTTATTGTAGAAAGAAAAAAATAGATTTTGTTCCTGGGGAATGTAGATTTGGGCTTCCTGTTTTAAACTGAAAGATTATCAGCTTAAGGAATAATGCCAGAAAAACAGGTGGGTGGCCTGAAAATGAACACTCCATTGAGGTCACCATGACCCTCAGCACCTCCTGCCAGTTGCCTTTCCTGCAGGTTTACCTGAAAAATATGAGTATAACATCCTCACAGCTAAAGAGGGCGATTGCTTAGGGTCTTGGCTGTAAATGAGACTCAAAATCAGCCACTCCTGTGGGAGTAAAGTTTAAAGGGAGCTGTGTGGCTCCAGGCTGCGGGTCCATCGAGTAGATGTGGAGCCAGGCAGCAGCGTCCTGTGGGAGCAGTGAGATCAACACACAATCTGTCCCATAAGGAGAATGAAATTAATCTGCTTGTGCTGAGCTGGTGCATCATTATCCAGGACACTTCCAAGACCTTTCCTGCCTCTGGTGTAAGCCAGTGCAGTATAGAGTATTCCCCCTCACCTATAAAGCAGGAAAAACGCCTTCCTCAAGTAAAGTTTTGTTTTTAAATCAGCACCAGACAGATTTTCATCCTGCACAGAATCGTGGAAGGAAAGGCATTCCCTCCCACCCCCAGCTTCAACTGGTTGGGCTTTATAAAAGTAAATAAAACAAGCTCAAAGCAAGGAATTTGTTACCTAGTTACTGCTGACCAGGCTCTTTCCTCTGCTGTATTGTTACTATTTTTAGGGCTGGGATCTCTCTTTTAATTCAGAAGATTCTATTTTCTTGTCTTTGTTAATGACATTTCGTTTGCCAACGTGATTTGTCCCTCCCAGGTTGGATTGGCTCACCCCTGACCTCCCTCTGCTATTAACACACGTATCAGACGTTTGTTCTTTATATGCTGCTCTGGGAAGAAGACACACGAGACCTTTTTCTGGCTACGGAGACTGATTGTTCAATTTATTCCACATCTAAGTTCTGCCAATCCCCTTCAGGTTCCACCTCCGGGCCTGGCCGGTGCCATTCCCACAACGCCCGAGCTGTGCGGAGCTCTGTGAGCGGTGCCAAGAAGAACCAGGCGTGCCAAGAGCAGGTGACGTATTTTGCGAATCCCGGTGTTTTTGCCGTTGGAGTGGGGGGCCTCTCCGGGGTGCGCTATGCGAGATAACCGGGCAGCAGCGACGGCCTGGGCAGGGGTGGAACCTGAAGGGGGTTTGCACAGCCCACGGTGTCGGCGGGAGGGGGCGGAGGGGCTCGGGGAAGCGGCGGTGGGAAGGGAGCCCGCGGCGGGGAGGGCGCGCTCACCATCCGGCTGGGAATGCCGCTCCGGGATGGGACCGGACGGGACGGGACCGGACGGGACGGGAGCTCCGCACGGCCGCGCGCAACCGCCACGCGCCGCCCGGCCGGCCAATGAGCGGGCGGAACGAGCGCGGGTGCCCGCCTCCCTCACGGCGCCGGCCAATGGCGGTGCGGCGTGCCCGTGAGGGACAGCTGCGGGAGCGCGAGGGCGGGCCGGCCCGCGCGGCGCCTGAGGGAGCGGCGGCCGTGTCCAGGCAACTCCGCGTCCAGGGAAGCGGCGGGAGCGCGGCCCGTCCGGTGAGACACCCGCACCGGCCCGCCGGGCACCCTCCGGCCCGCAGGAAGCGGCCAGGCCGCCGCCAGTGCAGTTCCGGTGTGTCCGCTCCGGGCCGCTTCCCCCCGGCCGTGAGGGGAGGCGGGCCGGGATGCGCTTCCTCTCCCTAGCGATACTACGACATAATAGTCGAGTGGACTTTCGCTGTGTGGGATGGGGGAAAAAAAAAAAAGATTTGGAATAGCTACGCAAAGGGGCCTTTAGGCAGCTGGAATAAATGATGTGAATAAATTCCAGTACCTGAAGGGAGCTTACAGGAAAGATGGGACAGGACTATTTACAAGGGCATATAGTGATGAGACAAGGGGGAATGGGTTCAAACTGACAGACAGGCGATTTAGAATGAGTATTAGAAAGTCTTTATTGTGAGGGCGGTGACGGACTGGAGCAGGCTGTCCAGAGAAGCTGTGGGTGCCCCATCCCTGGAAGTGTCCAAGGCCAGGTTAGATGGGGCTCTGAGCAACCTGGTCTGATGAAGGTGATCCTGCCCATGGCAGGGGGCCTGATAATTTTTGGTGTGTATACTTTGCTACTATTCAAAAAGGGAGCTTTATTTTAATCCACGTGGTCATCCACGGGACCATGGTGTGGAAGAGATTTTGAGGGAAAGAAAATTTTGGTGTGTTAAGAATGAATAGTTGGTCAAAACTTTAAAGTCTTAGTGGTTTGTAAGTTATGAAGAAGTGGCATTGCTTTTATTTTGCTTAATGAAGTATTCATGCATGCTAATTGGACTAAACAGAATTTGGAATAAAGTATGTTTTTCCAGACTTGAAGGTTAAAGTCAGTGGCATGACTGTTGTTACCAAGAAGGATCTGCACAAAGCTCTTGAGTTTGGCATGTAATTTGTCCATTCTGCTCTAATGAACTTTTGCCCTAAGTAAGGCAAATAATTGAAATTCCAGGCATCAGGACAGGAGGGAGGTGGTAGTTCCACACAGCCTGTACTGCTGGAAGTGTAAGAAACCATGGGAATTAACAGCTCTTTACTATCAGCCACTGGTATTTACTATCAGTCACTGGTATTTTAGCAGTGCCCCATTTCAGCAGCTCTGCCCATTGATTTTTTATAATAAGTGTGCAGGAAGAGGACCTGCTTTATACAGGGGAAAGCTGTGCTCAGGGCTAGGCTGTTAAATACATTTTTTGGTGGTTTGTGCTGTGGTGTGCTGTGAGGATGGGGCAGTAATTTGTGATCTGTTCACAGATGCTGCCCACTGCCCATGGCTTTCAGGGATGTGAATGCCAGGAGACACATTGGACTCCAGCAGCTCTCATCCTTAGCATCCACTGGGAGAACATTCCTGGGGCCAATGAAATCACATAAATTCATTGTGGATGAAATCACCAACCAGAGCACATTGATTTGTTCTGCTGTTAGACTGATTGAAAGTTTGGATTTGACAAGTGCTGTTGGACAGCTTCTTAATGAAACCATTCAGGCTCAGAACAAGGAGTTTAAGACTGGGATGAGTACCCTGTTGTTCCTGGTTGGAGCATGGAGCAATGCTGTGGTGGAGTGCCTCCAGCAGAACGTTCCTGTTCCAGCAATAGTGTCTGTGATGTCTGAGGGGTTGAACTCTTGCTGTGAGAAAGTCCAGTGTCTTCAAATACCAATACATGATGTAAAGAAAGAGCTGTGTTCTAGCCCAGTAGGGCCAAAGGCTTGGGAAAGCAAAACTGGCCGAGTTGGATGTGACGGTCTTACAAATCCTTGGAATTTGCTGTGTTTCCAGAGAGATACTTCTGCAATAGAAGAAGTAATTCCAGTAAATTCTTGTTCCCATCAAGGAGATGGTTGTAGTGTTAACAAGTTCCTGGTTTCGCCTTTGGCTGGCATTGGTTCTGTGGCTTCTGTTGTCAAAGCAGTGGGTGACAGAAGTTCATCTGTGCTGTCTGGAAGTGGTGGTACTGCATCCAGCTCTATCACACGGAAGTTAACCCACAGCAGGCACTTCAGCACCCTAGGGAAAAGCCATTTTTCAAGTCAGCAAGGTAATTCTCAGGGATACTTTTCAGGACCATCAGCAGATCTGTGTGGATGTTGTGGTTTAGGACACCTGGCAACGGCTCTGAGCCATGGAAACCAGACCAGTGTGAAACTGTTACAAAGCATCGCTGCTTATCAGCAAGAGAGAGCAGAGTGCAGTGGCTCTTCCCAGATAAGTATCACAGAGATTGTGACGTGCTGTGTGCTGGGCCTGCCTGAGGGCTATTCCTGTGTCTCTCCAGGCTTTGTCACGTTGGTATCACCAGAGCAAGCCACAGTCATCAAACACTTTGCAGACAAACCCCTGCGGATTCTGCTGATGGACGGCGACCTCACAGAGCGGTATCGACACTTAGGTTTTAACAGACCGTGTAATGTAAGGACCATTTCAGAGCATCCCAATCCACAGGGAAGCAGCGCAGGAGATGTGTGGCTAAGCAGAATGTCGGATATTCTGATGAGCTTTGAGGTAAACCTGGTTTTGGTTAAAGGGAGCGTGTGCAAAGACTTGATGGAAAAGTGCCTCACCAGCAGGATATTGGTCATTGGCTGTGTGGCTCGGGATGTGCTGTGTGCCTTTGGGGCAGCCACAGGTGCCCAGGCAGTGACGTACCTGAGCCAGGTGAACACCTCCTGTGTGGGGAATGGGGCCTGGGCGGAGCTGTGGGAGGCCAGCGATGGGTGCGCGGTGGGTCTGGGTGAGCTGGTGCCGGCGCGGATCGGCGCGGGAGGCCTCGCCCTGCTCACGGCCGTGCTCACCACAGCCCTGCCTTGCAAGGCGCAGCTCCTGCAAGACCAGTTCTGGGCTTTGCTGTATCGACTCCATCACGCTCTAAAGGACGGGAAGGTTTTCCCTGGGGGCGGTGCGGTGGAGCTCCTGTGCCTCAGCCACATCCAGGCGCTCGCGGAGCAGCCCGGGCGACCGGGAAACGACAAAGCTGCGAGAGAACTTCCCAGTCCCTGGCTGGCAGAGTACAGATCCATTGTGCTCCAGGCACTGGCAAGCGGCTGGAAGCAGTACCTCTCCGTGCTCCTGTGTAACACTGCCAAGGCCAGCTCAGAGCTGCAAGCAGGTGCCTCAGTGGATCACCACCTCCAGAAAGCAGTGGCCTGTGGCTCTCCCTCAGCTTATATTTTGGAAGAGTTTAGGAGAGGTGGAGTGTTCAGGGGCGGCTCTGATCCCTTCCCTAACCAGGTCACAGATTTCAAGGTTTGGGATAACGTTGTGGCCAAGACAGAGGCGTGGAGGAGGGCTCTGGACCTGGTGCTGCTGGTGCTTCAAACTGACACTGAAATCATCACAGGCCCCACAAGGAATCAGATCATGAACTCGCCCATGTCAAGTGAATTTATGTTTTTGTAGGATTTTCAGGATTTGTAAATCATGAGTCAGTGGGAGAATCCCAGGTTCAACCTACATGGCTTTTATAAAGCCAACAGTGAGATGTGATTGTGACTTCAGAATGTAACAGTAGAAGTCAGAATGAGAGACAGTCACAAGGTAATTTCTTATTTCTAGAAATGATAATTAAATAACAAATAAAAACCATTTGGGCTTATCTCTAACCCAGGCCATGCATTTCTAGCTAATGGTATTGCCTGTATGGATGTCTCCTCATGTCTGCTGAAGAGAGGTAGAGATCTCTTACATAAGATTGCTGTACTTGTGTTAAATGAAAGAATATGCTGTAATCATTTCTTAATACCTTGTTCTTAATTGTTGTACATTGCAAACATAAGAGTTAAACTTGAAATAATGTGTTACATTTTATATTGAGAGGTTGTATGCATAGAGTCTATTTTTGTGTATTTATATGATCCATACATCTCTGATTTCCCAATATAATTTCTCTAGTTTTGACCAATCCTTCCTTGTGGTATTACAGGTTGGATGCATCTCTACACAAAATTTTCTTTTACATTGCCAACTGGATTTTTAGATAATTTCCATGGGGTCTTTCAGCTATCCTTGCAGAGAGGAAAATGTTGCTGTAAGTTTTAGGTGTTGGCCAACAACTGGAAATGAATCCATCCTGGTGGTTGAGGCACAGCATTTTTGCTGTGTTACAGCACTGAAAATTTGAAAGCTGGGCACTGGAGAGTTGGCACTTCCTTGCAAGAGAGAGGTGTGTAACTATGGAGATATTTTTTCTGAACTTGGCATTCTGAGTCACACTGAAAGTGAAATGTCTCACCGGTCTGGTGAAAATAGAATGGAAAACGAATGGAAATGGTGATGCTAAAGAGGATCCTTGCACTCAAGAAGATTCTCATTAAAATGCTGGTGGCTGGCAGCACAGATAATGAAATTCATCCCCAAATAAGGTTTAGATACTTATTGGGGGTATTTCTGTATTAAAGTCATGTTACATCTCTGAGTTTCTGACCTGAAACAAAATATTCTGGTTTTCTCTCAGATCCCAGAATTTGGTGGATTTTGGCAATATACTATACTTACAATTTTAATTTGGAGTAGTAGTTCCTAGTAGCATAAGAATCTCATTAAATTACAGTTTTGATCATCCTGCAATTATATTTTCATTATTAATTGGTTGGCAAATTGATGTGCAGCTGCTTGGCCTCACTGTTGATGTACCAAGATGTGAGAGAGAGTCTGGTAGATCAAAAGAGGCAAAAGGAGCTAGGGCATGTTAAGTGAGAATTAAATGGAAACACAACATATAAATAAATATAAACAGACTCTGCTGCTCTGCAAATGTTTGCAGCTCATGTTTGGCTTTACACTGCTTTTCTCGAGCCTCCTGTGCTGAGCATTGCATAACCCCTGTTACCAGAAAAAGATCCACTTGGACTTTATTTGAATAATAGAGTGAAGTGTGTTATGGAAAATCTGCAGACAGGAATTGTGTTGAGGTGGTCCAACATCTATTTATGGGACTCTTAGACACTGAGAGCTGACACACCAAATGTTGAGAAAGTCCAAAATGATGTAATTTTTCCAATCAGGCTTTTAATGATGTATTTAAATGTTGTGATGCTGAAACCAGGACAAGAGGTTTTCAAAAAAAGCTGTCAAATGTTACATTTTCATTAATCAATGCATGTTTTTCTACAGCCAGTGAAATTGAACAATTTATAAACTAGGTACATCCTGTAACCTGGGTTACTTAAAACTCTGTCTTTGATATGCACAGAAGATTACCATGCAAGTTCTCCTCAAGGCATCCTTTCCTGCAATTTGGAATACAACATACTGATGTGACTCCCTCAGCCTCAGGTCTCCAAAGCTCTCTGCACCATGCAATGGAGATCCTGTGCCTGTCTGCCATGGCACTCGGCATAGAAAGGATTTCAACATCTGCCACGGGCAACTTCAGCTCCTGCCAGGCAGAGGCTCCTCCTCTGGACACAAAGGCTGTTTGTGTAGAGCTTGGTGTGATGGCAGAGCTAAGCTCTTACATGTGATGTGCTTGGGAAATTGGGAAATGGCTGAGATTTCAGGGAGCTGGCACATCTTGCTCCCCTCTGGAAGCAAGTCCCAGTCAGGTGCTTTGTTTCTCCCAGTATCATCATTCCCAGCTCACTCCATTTTCTGTTTAGGGCTGATGGCATTGTGTTTCATATTTCTCTTTATAAAATACATTTTTAGGGCTGCTTGAGGATTTCCTGAAATGTAGTAGAAGTCTTCTTAATCATAGCAACCAGACTCTTGTCCCAAGCTGAGCCATCCTGGAGGGCACAGCCACTTGCAAATTGTGGCCCTGTAAAGGACATAGACCAGTGATCAGTGGCTGTCAGGAGGCACCTAGAGTTTGCCTGCTGCCAGGTGTGCTGCAAATGTGAGCTGGGAAATGTAGGGGACTGTGTGTGCCTACAGCAGTCCCCAGGTAGGCAAAGGAGTGACTCTGGGAGGGTGAGGAGAAAGCTGTTTGCACTGAACTCCTTTAGATATCCCGGACCAGGGCTGATGGAGAGGCTGGGAGAACATTTTCCCTTTTTTATTTTTTTTTATTTTAGAGGAAAGAGCAATTGAATCTAGGAGAAAAGTTATGGAGTGACAAGAGATTTTCAGCTCTGCTCACAAGGATGAGGTGACTGGCAGGCCTGAGTTATCCCATAAGTCCCACTGCCAGCAAAAAATCATTCTGAAGAATGGGAAGAACTGACCTTCCATGCAATGCAGGTTGGCTTCCTGTACCCAGCTCAGGCAGGACATCTACAGGAGCTGAACCAACATCACCAGGTATCAAGTGAATGAAATGTCTTGTAACTGTTGGGTTTTTTTAAAATCTTTTTGTCTGTAAACTCTGTAAAACTCCTGTGTAAACTCCCTGTTACATCAAAGTGCAAACTCAAATGGGGCTGAGCTGCTGCTTCAAGGAAGGACTTGTTCTGGAATCAGCTGAGTTGCCAGGACTGCTATGAACAACAGGCACTTTTGGGAGTAACAGAGGCACATTACAATGTGATGATTTATTTTATCTAGTTTTATCCCTCTCTCTCTGTACATCAGCAATCCTTAAAAGATAATTCCACACCAGCACTGGAAAATCTAAAAATTACAAATTTAATTCTTCCACTTGCCACCAGCATTGTTGCATTAATTGACCATTTATTGCAAAGCTGCAGGACCAAGACCTTTCTTCCTTAACCAAGCATGAATAGATCTGCAGTCTTAAAGGGCTTTTTCTTTACAGATAATATTGCTTCAAGAGCTAATGTCTACAGGAATAATTCCAGCCCAGGTGACAAAAGGGAGAACAGCTCAGGTGTATGCACAAACTAGAGAGTGGGTTTGACACTGAATAGTGGTTTGATACTGCATAGAAGGAAAAGAACACACTCCTCTATCTGTTTTGGCTTCCTACCTGTTTATTTTGCTCAGAATACCCATTTCTGTAGATCTTTGAAAAGCACCCACAGTGGTGCTTCCGCTGATTTCAGTGCTGGTTTGCTGTGAGTACTGGGATTCAGCTTGTTGCATTGTGTCCCTGTAAACTCTGTAGGGACAAGGGCAGTTTGGGACAGAGATTCAGAACGGAAGAAGAAAGTAGTTCCCCAATTTCTCCTCCACATCAGGCCCTGGATGACCCCAGGGGAGTGGCTTTGTGTCACATTTAATCCAACCTGAGTTTAATCCAACCCAGCACCATCCCCAGCAGCCATATGTTCCTATGGTGAGATGTGTTTGGGAGGAGTCTTCCTTGGAGGGTGGAAAGAAAGGCTGGGCCATGATCATGCACAGATGGTGAAAGAGCTCACGAGAAGGGGGAGAAACCAAGGGCTGTATTTGGTTTCCTTGCCTAGCAGAGATTCAAAACAAAAAACTGTTTTGTTCAAAAGGAATTCTCTCCTTGGGGACCAAGTGCTACTTCAAACAATAGGATTATTTTTTCATTATTGCAGGAGTAGTAAAGATGGCATGCAGTTTTTATTTAGAAGTAATGGGAAGATTTACCCCAACCGTATTTTATTCCAGCTGAAATCAGTAGAATGGGGTTTAGTGCTATTCACAACTTTTGTCAACTGTGTTGAGAGACTAAATATTTAACCAGCATTGCAGATTTGGAGAGATGTCTGAAAATAACACAGTTGTTGAACTTATTTCCAGGGTCTAATTTGAGTCACTGCTTTCACTGACTTCACTTTAAAACAGAACAAAACCAAACAACAAGAACTTCCTATTTGTTAGGACTGGAGAGCCAGAATAACCCCAGAGGAGTTGTGTAAAATAAATTTTATTTATATATGTACATATATTCACACATTCTGGAGCAGAACAGTTTCTCAATCAGCAACATTAATCTACAGTGTAGTCACACAACTGAACTGATTCACCTCCTGTTAATGTCAGGAAAACCACCAAAATACCTCCTTTTTTAGAATAGCTATCTATTATCAGTATTTTTTTTTTAAAAAGAGCCTTATAGAAAAAGGATCCCTCCAGTAAACAGAAAGGAATTGGGTCTTGTTGGGGTATTAATTCCTGTATTCCATCTGCTGCTCCCTGTATTTGCAGTTCTGCCTGTGAATCACAGCTCCAGGATATGCCTGTACGAATTTTAGGGGAAGTGAGCACAATTCCACATTTGTAATTCCTTATCAGCATAATGTCTTTGATTCCCACAGTGATGAAAATTAACCGGCACACCTGCAGCAATAGAGATTATGTTGATTAGATCAGGTTAGTTAACTGGCAAAGCCCTGCCAATATAGCATTATTCCAGCTCCCTGAGTATTCCTTGCTCAAGGTAAGGGGCAGTCATTGCTCAGTACCTCTCACTGCCCTTCATCTCTTGGTTTATGTGAACACTGTTTAAACAACCACCCCAGCCATCCCACCCAAACTGCCTTCTGGAGCTGCTCAGCTGGGACAGTGTTGCTGATGGCTGCCAGAAGCCAGGCAACTTGGGTGTCATTGGCATTAAGAGAGCTTTACTGGAACTGAAGCCCAAATCTCTCCTTGTTTATCTGAAGTACCAGGCAGTTAACGTGAAAAATGGTCATTTATTGTGACCCTGGCTGTGCAATTATTCAGGCCTGTAATTGACATCTCAAACACAAGAGCAGTGCTGTAAAAAAGCACAGAGAATTGCCAAATCTCAGAGCAGTAATTGCTATACATGGCATTACTGTGGCTAATTTGAGAGCTGCTCTCACATCTCAGCTCCAGTGCTGGATACTTGGAACTGTTTCCCAGCAGAGCTTGAGGAGAACCTCCAGCCTCCCAGATTCCTCTCACAGCCATTCATACGGCCAGTGAAACTGTGGAAGAAGAGAGAAGTTTCAAGGCCAGGAGAAGGTGAAGGAAATCCCGTGTCTCTTACTTGTTCATGTCTCATTATTAAATAGACTTCTTATGATTAAAGTGCTGAAGAAAGATACAGGAGCTAGTTTAAAAGATTTTAGTCTGTGTCAAGAGGTCCTGCTTTTAACTGTGTTTGCTCACCTTGAATGGAAATTCCCAGATGCTTTTGCTGATGTGACAAGACGTAATTTCCCCAATATATTGTTCTCAGTAGACTGGAGGGGAAGAGGAAATCACATTTTAGTCCTGAATTAATACAGGGACCAATCCCTTTCTCATTAAAAGTATCAGTGAAGTTTCCATGGCTTTGGGAAATGGTTCCGTGAGAAACTGAATTTTGCAAAACTATGACTTGTCCTTCCCTCTTCTAAATACTGGCAAATGGTGACTTTTGGATATTTCTCAGTGGCAAGAAATGTAAAGTTGAAGACTGCAAATGATGAGGAGTGCAACCTTCATTAAAAGCCACTCTCTCTCAGATGAACCCCTAATAAGCTCTGGTAGCAATAGCCTTTGGTTAATGATGGCATGGAAAACCTTTCCTTCAGAGATGCAATAGGCTGAGCCATGCTATCCACAGAAGAATTTGATGAGGTTTAGAAGCCCTGCATCCCTAGGTTAAGGGATGCCTCCTACAGGGAATGTAATTTAGGAAGAGCAGTCAGCTTTGGAAACAGGCATATCCAGGTCTGTCAGTCTGTTTCTTGCCTTAAAACTGCTTACCCTGTAGAGAAGAAACTCTTTACTCTGTTCATATGGTACGTAACAGAACGAGGCCTTGTATGATGATCAGGAATCAGAATTGTTGTAGGAATGAATGAATGTTTGATGTCATCAAAGATATAGTTTCTTCACCTCGAAAAAAATTTACTTGATTTGTAAAGCTGATGAAGCTGATGGAATTTCTCTAAAAGCCTTCTCACTTGGCCCTACGCAATTCCCACAAGTCTGAACTCCATAAGGATAATGTCAGAATACCTCTTGGAGAGTAATAGCAAACTTTGACAATGAACACAGTAGCTCTTTTTTGGAATGTAGGGTGAAGATTAAACCACAGCAGTTATGTGCCAAGCAGAGCTCTGAGCAGTCCTACACAGTGCAAACTCAGTGGAGCAGAGCAGTTCCTCTACATCCGAGCTGGCAGGATGGAAGGAATGTTGTCTTTTCAAATGCCTGGGGAATGAAGTGAGACCACAGTATATGTGTGAGGGTTGGAGTTTCACTAATTCTTTTTAACATCTCTTTGAATGAATTCCCCATAATCTGCAGTCATTTCCTTTGCATGCCATCTCTTTATTTATGGCTTTAATATTAATCTCCAGGGTTGAGTCTCTATCTGTTTGTCTTGGTCTGACAAAAGTGTTGGAAGTTGCCCCTTGTCACGTTTCCTGTATTGCTGATGCAGTGCTGGGTCAGGCAGATTTGTGGCAGTGGTTTTAATATTGCAAGCAAAAAATGAACAGACTTTATTGCTGCAGATTAGAGGAAAACCCTTCCTTCTCCTCTTTGGTTTAGTTGGAGTTGTTTTGGTCGTGGTTTATTTTTTTAAGGGGACACTTAAAATGCTTTTTTAGAATTGTGCTTTCATCTGTGTCTGCCTCTTCCCCTGCTCTGTTTGCTCTTGAGTCCCCAAAATTAGCAAGAGTAATGTTCTAGTTTGCAGTGCAATAGGAAAGAATAACTTGACTTTCTAAAGTGTAATAAACAGTGCAAGACCTGGAACAAGTACAAAACCTTCAGACAAGGTGAAAGCCCCCAGAAGAATACCTCTATTCAAAATGTCTGGGGATGTCTGCAAATACTGCCAGCAGCTTAAGTCTTGTCCTTTTCCTTTCCAAACATGTGTATTAGGTTTTCCTTTAAAAATACGCACTCTATCCCTGAACTCTTCCACGCTCCCAGTCAAAGAAGGTAGTATTTCCTTTTGACCAGTTGATTCATACGTAAAATAAAAGCTGCGAGACATTATTTTGGTCTTGGTTCTTTCCCTCTTGTGATATTGATGGAAAACAGCCTCTGAAATATTCAAGCTTTAAAACCACTAATCATCTCTAGCTATTGAGGGGTTACCTGGCTCGACATCTCAGGAATTCCATGGGGCTCAAATCCAGTTCTACCGGACCTGATCCAGCTCTGTTTAAAATGTCCCTTATCCTCTGGGGCCTGTCTGTGCTATACAGCAAATCTTACAAATCTGTACATTGCACTTTATTTCTTCATTGTGTTTTGGTTTTGAATGGAACTAACTATGATCTTTACCTCCTCTTGATTTTTTTACAACAAAATATCTGCTTTGCAGGTAGGGCAAAAACGTTTTATTTTGCTACAGACTTACTTTTCTATAATGCCTGTAGGTTACATCGGTGAAGATAAAGCCCTTACATCACACCATCTGTTCTGTACCTATGTCTCTAAATGCATATGGGATAACTTAGAATAATATGCCTAGCAGATGAGAGTAATTTGTTCCTTAAATACGAGTTTTGTTATTATTTTGGGTCAGATACGGAGTGAGAGACTGTCTGTTGTTTAATGTGTCATCTGTTCCACCTGGGTGACACCCATCTCTTTTGAGTGTCCCAAGCAGAGGCTAATTTTATAGCTGTGATGTTGCTAGCAGCCTGAGAAGGATTCTTTGTGGCATTCATTTGCTTCTTTTTATTTGCCTTAAAATCACTGCTGATTACAGCCTGAGTTTCTCTTTGTGGTCAGATGAGAACAACAGCAAAAATTCCACTGAAATTTAACTTACTGGGAAGGAGCCATAAGTGGTCTAGGATTTATTCTTGGATTGTTTTGCTGTGTCACCATCTTTTATTAGCTGATAATTTCCTGTTCATCAATGACAAAGCAATCAAACAGCATATCCTCTGCAGCGGAGGTTGTCCCTGCATGAGTAGCTTTTTGTGTTTAAAGTCTAGGCAAGAGAGAATTCTTCTTAGGCGTAAAAAATGTGCATGAAAGGAAGAGATTAATATTAAGATTATGGCCTCATCATCTGATTTGGCCTCTTAAATCCTTCTGGAAGTGCCAGGTCCAGAAATTCCCCCAATTAATTTTCTTACAATCCTCTCTGTATTCTGCTTCTAACAAAGTCCTGTGAGAATGACTGCAATAGATGAGAAAATTAACTGAGATTTGAACCACATTTGAAATTGGCAGGAAAGTGAGGGGCTTAAAGCCAAGCTCCACAACATCCTTAAATACAGAATATTTGGGATCAAGAGCCCAGTGTTTGCTTCTGAGGGGAACTAGGGCTGCTTGTGATTTGCTGCAATCAATCAGGACTTTGCAGTCGAGTCAAAGAAATGTCACTGGGAATGCAGTGCATGGAAGGGAGAGGACCCTGGAGGCTTGCCTGGGGGACAGCACCAACTGTGACTGGGACCTCCCTCCCACTGTCATCTGGAGTGTGGAAAAGCCAGGCTGGAGGATGTCATGAATCCATTTTTTATTGCTGTTGTTTTGCTTGGGTTTTTTTAGTGAGTTGGTTAGCAGAGGTTGGCTACAGTTGATAATAAGGATACCTGTGAGAACTGTGTGACTTGCTCAGATGTAATTCTGAAGGCATCAGTTACATATTGCTTATCAGTTACATAATTCAAGATCAATGTTATGTTGCACCTTTGCAGTAATGTGAAGCAGCTCCATTTCACAAGAAATTTTGGAGACAAGTAACCACTTGAAGCCTAAAACTGTTCCACTGTCATTATTGTTCTTTGTTTTCATTTTTAAATCTTGCAATTAGTGTTCTTAAAAAAATAATAAATAAAGCAAAAGGCAAATACAGACCATCTGTGAAATAGAAAGAAATTGTTAAAAGCTGCATCCACGAGGATCTCTGGGAAGAGTGCCACAACACAACTAAGCATTCAGCCAGCATGATATAATTACAAATTAAACATCTCTAAAACAAATTCCAAATTGAAAATAAAAATCCTTTCTGCTTCTTTCTTTGTGGTAGAGGATCATATTAATCTCAGTTGTAGAAATTACCACCAGTCCTCCTGCAAACTGCAAGGTCTGTGGGGTCTGCATGTCCTCCACAGGTGGGGTTTTTGGAGGGGGTACCTCATGGGGCATTGCTCAAATCCATGTTTCAGTCAAGAGACTGAGTTCAGGAGGATTTAGAGCAAGTGTGGAGCTTGCTGTGTGTTTTAGGGCTCTGACATAACAGCTGGTAAGGACATATTCATGGCATATAGAAATGTGTGTCTTGTTCCAGGAGATGGCTTATTCAGCTCATATCAACTGGATCATTTAAATAAAGGACCATTGACAATGATATGTTGAGGCATAATCATTTTACTCTTAACTAGAACACAGTCTCCAATATGTTCTAATTTTTTGCTTTTATCTAAAGTAACATTTTGCTAGTTTAGCCAGACTGGATCTGATGGCTCTTGGGGCATGCTTGAGGTAAAAGTGCTTTCCGCAAAGTCATCAAAGTATTTGTAATGACAACTCACGTTATCGTTTACTGCTGTACTTGCAAGAGGAACAAATGGAAACTCTAGTCCTTGAAAAAGAAAATCCAGTAGAAGAATTCTGTAAATAAATGAAATGGATGAAGAGACAGTATTTAAATATTTAAACCACACTCCTTTTTCCGAGGGTTGCCCTGCCTTTCACAGAGAAGTGTTACTCTCAGTTTGAGAGGTTAGATCTGTATGTTAAAGGGATCTGTCCTCAAGTATTCCTAAGAACTGAAGATGACTGTAATGAAACAAAAATCTCCAGAATAAAATTTCTCCATGAAGATCAGATTAATCCTGAGACTGATTAAACAAGATTAGTTTCTCAAGGAAGTTAAAGTAGCTTCAAGAAAATTGCTTGACATGTCAGGTACAAAATAGTACACCAAACACAACACAGTTTTTGGAACCTTCTAATTTAAACCAAAAGAAAAATCCTCTACTTCATATATATAATTCTAAATAAATAATCAGTTATTCAGATGTTTGCAATAGGAAAACCTGAATTTTCTGCTTTGAAGAGGAGCATAAACCAATGGCTTGTAAGGGAATGTTCATCAGAGTTTCCTTTGGACATTTGAAACCAATGAAGATGTCCTTGATAAACACAAGTACTGGAGTAAAAATTCAAGCTTTTTTGCGTGCTGATCCAATGTTTTGTTTTTCCCTCATGACACTGTTGTAAAATAAAAACCATGAATTTCATTGTGAATTTATTTACTTGGTTTTGGAACTTCAACCTTAATTTTTTTCTTGGATTTTTACCTCTGAAGGGATGTGGTTTAATTTCAGAATTCTGTTTGATGTGCATTGTAAGCTTTACTCTGGTCACAAAAGCTCCTGTTTCTGATTGCGATTACCACCAGTCTATTTCTTTAACAGAGAGATTGTTTGGGGAAATAATTGCCATTATTTATATCCAGTCTGTTAATCTCCGTACTTCCACTTCTCAGCTCCTCCCTCGAGTCCTAGGTGTGTTAAATCAGGAAGTCTCAGCATTGCTGTCATCTGATCCATGCTTCCTGGCTTTCTACCATCTGAGAAACCATTCCCTGGACAAAGTGCTTTCTGGAATAAGCCTTCTGCACCTCATGGGATGAAGATGAGCAGCAGCAGCACAGAGCTGTTGTGCTTAGTCAACTTAAAATGACAGCTGCTTTAATAACAATTAGAGCTCATTAAAACCAAGCCCATTGGTGGTTGTTATGAAATGAATACCTGCTTGCTCACTGGGTGTTTAATTGATGTACAGACTGACAAGCAGACAACAGCACTGACTGGAGAGATACTATAAATCCATCTGACTTATCCCATTTTCAATCCTCCAGAGCCTGCTGACAAAATTTTTGAGATTCTTCCCCCTCCAGTGTATAAGAAATGCTGAGTAAAAGGATATTACATAAATTGGCTGACATTTGGAGTGGACTAGCTAATTCTCCTTGCCTCGTGTGTGGTGGCTGTGTGTGTATGTGCACATGTGCCTGGTATTGTCAATGAGCTCCCTGCCCACTCCCCTCTGCTCCCAGCAGGCTGCTGGGAGGCTGAATTTTGGGGGTTACGTAAGAGACAGTCTAGGAAAACATCCCAACCATTTGGAATTTACCCTTGGCACTAACCTCTTTCCTCCATTGTGTCATGCACTTAAAAAAAATATTTTTTGTTTAGTGGCGTGACAGGGATGTGTCTCATCTGAAAAAATGAGGTCTGTCTGTTGTGGGGAGGGAGTTGGGTGTACCAAAATTGACTTTTGCTCACTTCTGCTTTCCATGGGCTGTGGCTGCAGTCCCTGGGGTCAAAAATCTCTCCTTTCTCTAACAGCCGGGAGTTGAAGATCAACAGGGGCAATCGTGCAGCAAAGGGAGATAAAAATGAGCTGTTGGGGCTGTATCTTTACCCTGCTGGCAGCTGCTTCCTGGAAAGAGCTAGCAGCAGGTGCTGTGTCTCCAAACATTTCTGACAAATCATTTCCCTTGAAAAGTAATGTTGTGAGATTATACTTTATGGCCAGTGAAGATGGGGTCATTCCTAGTTTGAACATATTGATGTGAAAACCATAAAACACATTCCAGTGAAAGTGCATTTCACCAGGAGCATCACTTGTTTGCTATGTGTCACCCTCCTCTGAGCTGTGCTCGTTCTGAATGCAGCTTCATATTCCTGCAGATTTGTAAAGAGTTTTATCCAACAAGTTTTGGTTGGCCTGCCTTATAACACCAGACACACACTCCAGTACATTTTTCTTATACTACTTTGGAACAGTGCAGTGTTACTTTATTACATACGATCTTTCTCTTGTAGCCTAGAACCTTAATCTTGATTCCACTCAAGTTTCATAGCAAAGATCTTAGTAATATTTGTGTTTTCTTTTAAAAGTGGTTGGGATCAGACCTCTAGGCCCTGCCTCTGCTTTGTAATGTTCTGCTTTGAATTTCTTAAGCATTCTGCTCTCCATCTTTTCCAGGTTGAAATGAATGAGAGCTCAGCTCCATACAACAGAGCAGGAATTACAGCTAAATTCCTCCTGGTACCACTGTTTTTCATAAGCTCAAATCAGTAGATGGATTCAGACAGGAGGTAAGCAAATGAAACTCCTTTGTTTGCGCTCACTTATAACACATCTGGGTTCTGGCCAGTTCCATCCAGTCTCCTATGATAATTGCGTATGGTTTGTTCCAGTCTTTTCATCCCATTGCTTAAAATGCTTATGATTTGCCTTTCTTGCATGTAACCATCCTGGAAAAAGACTCATGTCTGAGAGGTAATGTAGTTGTGTTTTCAATTACCCCCTGAGGGAGTAATCTGAACATCATAATATATGCTAAGCTCTTTTTTTGAAGGTAGTACACAAAGCTCATGTAAAGAAACTGAAATAAGACTAAAGACTATTCAGCGCTGATCTATTTTGTATGTGAGTGGAAAAACAAGGGTACCCTGCTTCACTCCTCCTAACAACCAAACCTGTTCAACTCTGTTGTCTCCTAACACAGGATATAGCAACACACGAGCTGCAGCTTTTTTCTAGGAGTTTGGTGTTGTGTCTTGGGCATGTGGCAGCCAAAAAACATTTGTTTACCCCATCATAATTTTCAGGGGCCTCTTTCCCTTCTTCTTTTCAGAAAAATTGCTTCCATCTGCTAAGTACAGTTGTGTAAAAAAAAAAAAAAGTTGGATACATTTACAAATTATGCTTTTTATTATTTTTTACACAAATCACTTCATCATTATTTCTGTCACATTTTTACTCCATTGTCCTTACTGCACGTCCTAGACCCAGGCAGTTTCACGCATGTGATGCATGGAGCCAGGACTTCTAGTGAGAGCTGGCTGGGAACCCAAAGTCTTAAAAACAATGGCTGCCATCATCATTACAAGGAGTCCAATAGATTTTTAAGGGATTTGGATTGAGGTCTGAACTGACTCCAGAGTGCTGAGATGCTTTATTGTGCTTAATTTGGAAAGCATGGGAGATGTCTGGGAATCAGCTGGTAAAAATGGCAGACAACATAGGGATACCCTCAAACACTGATTTCTCTAGAAGCTTATGCTCAGGGTAGGTATTGAAGGTAAGAGAGTGGATGAAGAATGGCAGGAAAGGTTTGTCATCAAGCTAACAACTCCAGTCATAGGATTTTAATTGTAGTCATCCCCAGAGCTTGATAAAAGTTTCAAACAGAGCTCCCAAATAGGTCCAGTTGACTCCTGAAACACTAATTGTATGTGTGGCAGTCAAGTTCAGAATAAAAGCTGAACTAATTGTTTAATAAAATCACAGGTTTATTGGATTATTAACCTAACTTTTGTTTGTTATAGGCTCTGGAGAAAAAATGCACTGGCAGTAACTCATTCCTTGTATTGCACTTGCCACTTCTTCCTGCTCTCCTTCCCTGAGCTCCTGAGTTTTGCTATGATATTTATAACTGTCTTATCTATTTGCCTTTATGGAGCATGGAATCTTCTAGAAACCAGAGAAGAGCACACATTATAGATGGAGAAAAGCAGGAAAGGGATTTGCTTTAGTGCTTACAGAAAAGAAAAACCATACAAGGAAAGGCTTTTTTTTTTTTAACTTCCCTAAGTAAATTCTTTGGGCTATGCTCAAGTTGTACTCAGGTTCTTCCCCTTCAGAATTTCTGAAACTTTGCCTTGCTAAAGATCACCATTCTCTTCTGCTTCATTCTGTTCTCCATTCCACAGCCACAGCTGGGAAAGGTATTTATTCTCATCCATGTCTCTGTGATGAAACTGGCCACAAGGAAAAAACCCAGTGTTTCATAAAAATAACTCTTCTCAATAATAAATTTGTGCATGAAGTCATATTCTTAACCTGAAAATAAATAGCTAAATAGTTTTTTAAAAAGTCCAAAAAAGCAGCAAGCAGTTTATAAGGAAGAAAGGAGAACCACACTTCAGCAACTAATGAACTAATGATGCCTAATGGGCTACTTGGTACCATTGTAAGAAGTTGGAACAAATATTTGTCCTTGAAAGTCACCTCTACGAATATCCTTAATAAAAGTGAGTTAGTCGGCATGGCAGTGGTGTCACCTTACAGTGTCTGTGTAGTGGGGTTGTGACAAGAGACCTGTTAGTGAAAAATTACAGAAATTGTTCAGCACGAGGTGAAGTCATTGGATGAGGGCCATAAAGGCTCTTGTACACTTTTCTTGGGAACACACAAGTGCTGTAGGTAAAAATATTTCAATACCTTCATATGATATCTGTGTGCACTAAAAATATCATCTGGAGATGGCTGCCAAAGAAGTCAGTGACAGGTGCTATTTGAAGGGTGTTAGTAAAAAGTAATGTTACCATAAATTCCACCCAAATAGGTGAGGTAGCCTGGGGTTATATCCTGTGCACATCCTGCTCTTCCTTCCATAGTCTGCATGGGGATGATACATCTGATAACTGTGCATCCATGCCTTTCCCTTGGCATGGTGTCCTCACCTCCCCTGCTTTGAGGGACATGGTAGCTTCAGGGAGGCCAGGAAAGACAGTGGGAAGTAAACCCTTAAAGGAATGCTTCATCAGTCTCTTCTTGCCTGTCTTCAAATCATCCCAGAGCGTTTTTGTTTTTTTTTACATCAGTAAAAACAAGAAAGGATGTTGGCTCTGAGCTGCACAAGTGCTACTTAATACACGCACGGCTTGGCCAGCAGCGTCTGCTCCATGGCCTGCCTTGGCAGCGCCCTCCCGGCCGCGTGTGGACACCCAGGGAGCTGCTGCAGCAGCTGAGCCCCGGGAGCCAGGCTCTGGCAGGCTGCGGCTCCCTCGGGATCCCATCCCCCGGCACAGCTCCCAAATGTGACCGAGGACAGGGCGCTCCCTGCAGGCCCGCACAGCTGGGCCGAGTGACTAACCTTGGCTGTGCACCCACACATTGATGTCAGGAGAGCAGCCAATAGCTCAGAGTGACTCTCCTTGTCTCTGCGTGCACGTCAGCCACAACAGTGGCAAACCCAGCAATGGGCAAGGAAGCAAGCAAAGGACAACCCAACTTCAAACTAGGAGCAACTGATGTAAAATGGGATGTGTAACTCCAATTTCCAGTGAAAGGAATCATCAATATTAGCTCGGTCATTTTAAAACAAATGAATCATTAGATGACAAAGCCCATAACTTGATTCATAAGCAGCTGTCATCTTAATATGAAAAGTCTGAGATTAATCTTTCTGAAAAATTGAAATTCCGTTGTGAATGGAAATAACAGCTAAAATCCAGCATTCATCTTGGCCAGGGTGAATTTTACAAAATAAACTTCAGAGCACACTTCTGAGTTCTATCCATCCTTGCATGTATCACATGTGTATACAAACATACGCACTAAAGATGCTGTCTGGCCACCCAGATTTCAGTTAATTCTTTAATATCACTAATTGCAATACCTTTGACTTTCTGATCTTTGAGGAGAAGGCTTCTATCATTGTTTGCTTGCTGAGTGTTTTGTTGTTTTTCCAAGATACTTGTTGGCTGTGGTGCAATGACTCAAGGTGTGCGATTAGTCAGAACGAGAGCCCTCAATACTTGTGGCAATAAAGTTTGGCACATATATTTTTGTTATTTTTCCCTGCAGTGAAGCACTCCTAGACAATGTATGGTTTGGGATTGATTGCACTTGCTGAGATAATTGGTACCTTCTTTGAAGAAGAATGAAGAGTTTTGTAATTGAGTTTTGTGGTAGGCAGGTGATGGGCAGTCTGATGGGACTCAGGGAACTGCACCCTGCCAGGGAGTGAAATAGGGAGCTGGGAACTACCATGAGATGGGGAAGTCCTAGGGGAAAGGAAAATGAAGAAGCCCATGGAAAAAATAAGCTACAGGGTTATGAGGATTGGCCAAGGAAGGAGGACATGGGCTTTGAACTTCAAGAAAGAAGGGATTAAGAAGCATTGGGAAAAGGAAACACAGCTCTGGAGCACATGGCTAGGAGCCATAGTGAGATACAAAGGAAGAGTAGTCCAGAGGACAGACCTTGGCATGAGGAGCTGGGGAAAGATTTAGAAACAGGCCAGGAACCTGTGCCTGACACAGGGGAAGGGAAAAGAACAGGGTGGGGACAAAGGATGAGGAGACGAGACAGGCTGGGGGTGGAGGGTGGGGCAGCCAAGAGAAAGGAAGATGAGTCTGTGCCTATTTCAGTGTCCTGGTTCTCACTCCTGGGTCTGGCATTACACAGCCTTTCCCTTCATCTGCTGTCAGAAGACACTGTCATCCCCTGATAACAGGCACACATGGACTCCTACACAGGAGAGCACCTGCCCCAGGAGACAGCCTCCCACTGTTTGGGACACAGAGTCACTGTGGCCTGTGGCAAAGCCAGCTTTATCACCAGTGTCAGCCGACAGCCCCCACAGGGGATGGGTAGGGAATTTGTGAGTTTTAGATCAACAGCATGAACAGCCCACAAAGGTTTCAGAGCAAACATTTAGACTTGTGATGAATCTTGTAACTCTTTTCACTCTTGAGTCCCCATTGCTTGGGGTTTGTACCTTCAGCATTCTTATTGAGGTACAGCTGGTTTTTCCCTAGAAAAGCCTTCCCAGATGCCACGTGAAATACACGAAGACTGGAATTCATGGCTGTATGAGTTCAGCAGTTGAACAAGGCAGAGGTCAGTGGCTGGCCACATTAATGTCAGAGTGAGCTTCCTCTTTAGCATTGCTGGGGGCTCTTGGAGCAGGTAATGCAGCTTTTACAGAGAAAATCAATCAAGATTGCACTTGATAACAGTAATGGGGGTGTAACCATGTGGTTTATGCAGGCATTCCTTCTCTATTGTTTCCTGAGGAGGAAAATGATATAAATTAAAATAATGATCCTTATGTAATGAGTATTGCTTTTGCGTAAAAGGAGACAAAACACTGAGCAATTTAACCTCCCAGATGCTTAGAAGTTAATGATTGCAGGTCAGCTTTGAGATAATAGCCTGGGCAGTGTTGGGAAAGTAATTTTCTGGCAGATAACAGATTCCATTTTGGCATGTGGACAGCGGATTACCGTTCTTGAACCACCACGAAGAGCTGCGCTAAACTCCGGTCTCTCCAAGGAACAAATAAGATTTCACAAGAACCAGCTGGCTTCAGTTGCACTTACAGTACTTGTAACTTCAGATATCGTGGGAGATGCAGTCATGGTAAATTTACAGACATACAGGGATGGCTTCCTAGCTGAGAAAGGGGGCCATTGCAGAACGTGTTTGTCCCAAGCTGGTCACTGCATGGATGGATGCATTGGGGTGTGGTGGAGCAATAAGTGCATCCACCCCAGGACTGAATGCTGCCTCAGGCTCATTTGGGAGAGTTCTCCCTCCCTAGAACTGAAAGCTAACGCAGCACAAGGGACCACATCATTTCTTTGCACTTCCAAAGGCATTCCAGGGCTTGTCTTCTTTCTCAAACGCTGCTGTGCTGATACTCTGAGCAGGGAACTGTCTTTGCAAGGGCTTCACGTGTTCACTGTGCCACTGCAACTCTTGTTTGTGTTCTGCATGTGATGCTTGGTCTGTGACCTGCTGCTGCAGGGTGTTACATACTCTGGGGAACGCTTCAGTAGGGCCTAGGTTTGGGGATCCATGGAAACAGTCCTGAAACAAAGAGAAAACAAACAGGAGAGTTGTGACATTCCTTCTGGAATACTATCAGCGCAGATTGTTACCAAGACAGAGGGGTTTGGGGTTGTTTCTTTATTCTTGCTGTTTTCTACCTGCCAGCTAATACATCCTACAGAAATGATGCAGAGCAAGATTTAGGTTGTGCAAGTGGTAGAAATTAAATTCATGATGTATTAAAATTATTTTTTTCTTTGTAATGTCCCACTGATCTCATCTCTCCTTGCCCTTCAGTGTGACATGATGAAAGCTGCATGATGTGGTAACTGTTGTTCCTTGGGAATAGTCTGTCTTTGCTGTATTCCTCCATGAGGTTACTTTGGCCTTGTACTGTAACATACCAGTGAATGGAGAGAGTATTTTACTCACTTCCACCTATATTTATATTTCCAGCTGCAGTCTTGTGAATAATGTAACATACTCCAGAATTAGCCCATGTGGAAGTTATGAATTCTATGACCCATGTAAGAATCTAATTTAAAAGAGGATAAAGCCAAGTCTATACAAAACTCTCACTGTTTCATGATCACTTGCTAGGAGAGAGACAGTGAAGGAGACATTTTTGACTTGCAAGGGGTTTGTAGTTGATGTGGAAATATTTAGAGCTAAAATTATTGCAGGCAGACTTGTAGCAAGCAGCCCTGCTTGTGCAGGGGTTGGACTAGATGTGCAGAAGTGCTTTCCAACCTTAACTATTCTGTGTTTATGTGAAGATCCACTTCTTCACAGTCTGTGTGTGCTCTGGTCAAATGGGATAATGAGTTTCTGAAATGACAACAGCCACACAGGCAGCACTGGCTGTATCTGCCCCACAAACACTGATTTCCCCGCAAACACAAGGAAAAGCTTCTCCCTCTAATCTCTGAACATGTGTCCAAGCAAAAAAAGCAGTTGCTTTATTTCACCCTGTAACAATACAATATGTGTCTTGAGTCCTGAGCAGGGGCCAAGTTTCTTTGGGACACCTTCTGCCACCCTTCCAGTGACATGGGATCAGGAGAGATAAATACCTAAATCATGATCTTACGGTTATAATGCAATGCTGTGGGAAAGAGATGTGATTTCCTTGAAATCCAATATTAACTGAAATTGTTTGAGTTCATAATGTTTGATTGTGGAGTATTTTTGAATTTTTTTTTAAATGTATATCATCAATCTTTGTACTGAAATAGTTTCTTTTCTTTACCTGGAGTAATTTTGCTAATTTAGATGTATTGCTCTATGTGATGTGGATACAGAGAGAGAGAGGGTGTGTATATGTGTTTGTATGTACATTTTAGAGAGAAGGAGAGGGGTGATTTTGCTAATTCTGAACTCTAACCCCTATAAGTATTTGTACTTAGGACATTATTTCTCATAAGCTGAGGTCACTACTCCATCTCTTAGACCTGCAACAGCTGCCAGTGCTTCTAGACAGTTCAGATCTTTTTCCAAGTGCAATCATTCTGGACCACAGAAAATTTGATTTGCTTCCAATTTAGGCCTTGCTGGATTGTTCGTTCTCTTATCTTCAGCCGTGCTGGGCTGTTGTGTTTCCAACATTTGTAAAGACAACTCAAAACAAAGTTTTGGCCATCTGTGGCATTCTGAGATTAAGCATATATTGAGAAAATGTTATTTAGAAAGACATAAACAAGTGTCCACTGGTGCTTTAGAGGAATAAAGCACTCCTTTGAACTGGAATGGAGACTGTAAGAGGTTTGTAATAGGGAGATTTTTCTTTCTATTGTTGATGTAATGTCTTCCTAGTATTTGCATCAGAAACAGCAAAAAAAATGAGGAGGGAAGAAATAAGCTTTTGTTCAAAAGAGATCTTGATGAAAGGTCTTAATGTCTTCAGCAAGGTGAATGAAAAGCTGCACTTCTGTTACAGATATTTTTAGAAGACTGACCACTTTCCCAGGCACTTAGTATCCATATATACTTCAAGCAGAGAAACTTCGCCTCACAAACTGCACCTACAAAAGTAGGTGGGCAAAAACTGAAGCTGCTTTCCATAGTAACTAATATTTAGAAGGAAAATTCAGTTATAGCCAGATTTGTGGCTGTTGCTTCCATCATACAGGGCAGGTGCAGCATGTGCTTAAGCTCCTGAGCAAACATATAAATACCGATCCAGAATATAAATATCAGCTCTTGATGGTGGAAGAACTAAGAGTTCTGAGGAAAATTCCTACTAAATTTTTAAACTCATGCTCAGGCTTTGAAGGAAGGAAATCTTCCTCCCAAATCTATTTCAAGCAGTTAATGTACTTCAAGTTTTTGACATTTCCTGTGACAAGTGAGTGTGTGAGAATTTGTGGGAGACTTTTGGTGTCAATATGTGCTGGAGAAAGGACATGGATGATTTTTCCACTGTTAGCTGAGCACTAGACAACACAGAAACAGCTTCAGAAGGGACACAAAGGGACACAGCTTATCCATCTCTTTTTGGCTAATTGCTCCTTGGATACGCACCAAAGAGAGGGATTGGAAAGCCAAGAGCCCCAGGGAGTGGAGAAGCTCTGTGGTGGAGTGGAGGCCTGGGCTGATGTTCCATTTCCAGCAGCTGGAAGCGTTCCCTGCCACCACAGTGATCCAACTCACCAGCTGAGGTGTCCTCGTGGTGGGAAGATGGACGAGCCAGAGTGTTCCTGGGTGTCTTTGCTTAGTTCTAATTGCTTTTCAAAAGTGAGGGGCATTTTTGTTTGTTTGTTTGTTTGATTTTAATTCTATAGTAAATCAGGTCTTCTGCAGATTAATTTAGGATGCTTTTCAAACACTGTTTTCATTATTCCTGTGTGAGCAAACTGGAGATGTCATCCTGGTAAACTGTCAAGGACATGTGGCTGAAACCTCTTTAAAAGCAGCTTCTGTGAAAGGGGATTGACATTTCCTGGCCTCGTCATATGGCAGGATTTGCAGTAGTAACTGCTGGAAAGCTGGGAGAGTTGTTGCCCCTTGGATTAAAAACCAAAAACTGATGGATGGACCTAGAGGAATTTTTTACTCTTTATAATATCTCAAAAATGGATTTTTCAGGGTTTTCCTGTAACCATACTAATAATATAATTTAGGTTTGAATTGTGTTTACTTTGGAACTTTTCCTCAGATGTTCTTACTGAGAGTCTCTAGAAATTTAAGAATTATGTATTGAATAAATGAGATGATTGGATGTGCAGATGAGTGCCTTGTGTTTAGTATGACCTCTATGTGTGAGAGCAGCACTGAATAAAACAGCTTTTTCTCTGTAAGAGGTAAGGCATTCCTGTGAGGAGCAGGGAATTGGACTCATATGATCCTTATGGATGCCTTCCAGCTCGAGATGTTCTCTGATTCTATTAAAAATTGTAGCTGGTTACAAAACAGTGCAGGACAAACAGAAAGTGGCAGCAGTTCAGATAAATGGAACAGGTTGGAGAAAAGGTCTCTAAGAGGTACTTCTGAAGTAGCAGGAAAATTGGGTTTGGGGCACTGTAACATGGAGAGTCACACTTACACAGGCCAAGAGTAGGGTTGGATAATTGATGGCCTGGGTGGAGGGGGAGCATCCATATGGGTGTAATTGTGTGGAAGATCTGAGTTGAGGAAGGGTGGTGGAAGAGGCCACAAGAAAGGAAAATGCTACTGCCAGAAATGCTTTAGTCAATGTTTAAGAGCAGTATTAATGACCATATTAAGAGGCTGGACTGCAGAAGAAAGAGCGGAGAAAATAAAACCAGGCATGTTTTCCATTTGAAGAAGAGAAAGGAAAATAGATTTAAAAATATAGAAAGTTGGCAGATCTTGAGGTGAGTGTAGATTGCTTAGGGAATAGGACTTTCATTTTAGCTCTGTTATCTTTTATTTGTAGGCCCCACATACACAGTTCCCAGTAACGAGCTTCTAAAGAGTTCTCACACCTCACAGTTTTACTGGTGAACTGGATTTCACTGGTTTTCAAAAGGATCATTTGATAAGAAATATAGGCTGGTTTCCATACCCACCCTGCCACCACTGGGTTGAGCCTCCTCATGAAGATCAGGGCTCCAAAGACTCTGAGAACCTTCAGGACCCTGTCCTGTAAAGCATGGTGTCTGCTCTGCAGCTCTGGGACAGGGCATCCAGCTGAGAGCTGTAAGGGCTGCCGTGTGTGCAGGGAATGTAGAGTTCTAGGAGTGGCTGAGGGGAACCATGGATGTTTTGTCCTTAGAAAAGTTTATTTGGTTTTAAGCATTTTGGGATTGCTTTTTTGTTTTTTAAAGATCTTACTAGAATTTTAAAAATTACATTTTCACCCCTTCATCTACTTGAATTCAGCTTCATCCTTCCTTTGTCTGCCTTCTAATAAAGACACAAAGACATGGAAGGCTCCATACTGGAAGGATGCAAAATGCCCTGAATGGAGCTTCTGTTGCAGAGGAGGAGCAAGAGGAAACAAGGAGGGTCTTCACTGCTGGCTGGGACTGTCCAGAAGTCTCAGGGACAGTGATGAGGTGGGATTTCCATAAGAAGCAGAGTGTTTGAAGTGGCTGGGTGGCTGGGGAGCCCAGGGAAGGGGAGATGCTCACGGGGCTGTGATGCCCATTTGGCAGCAGATGCCTGCATCTGGGCTGTGCCTGTGGCACTGAGGGGGAGCAGCTGACACGGGCTGAACCTGCGCCTGGGCTGGGCCCTGCTCTGCCTGCTCCCTTCATCCTGAGGGTGTGGGACAGAGTAATTGTCCTGATTCTGGTAAAGAACTAAAATTTATGGCTTGCCAGAGGTCAGAGCTGGGAAGGGAAGTTGAGCGGCAGCAAAATACCCTTGACGTACTTGGTAGCAAAGTGAATATTGCAAACTGCGTGAGCTGGACGCTGTGTCTGCCTTGGCGTTGGCTTGTTCCTGTGGGTTGCTGCGTATTGGCTCTGTGAAAAGCCCAGTGTTTGCTGTCCCGCTTGGGACTGTCCAGGGTTGCTTGTGCTGCCTTTGAAGCCAGAGAGTTTCCCAAGCTCCAGGCTTGTCTGTCAGACGGGAGATAGGGGTGCAGAGCATGTTTTGGGAAACAAATCTTTTCATCCTGTTTTTTGTCAGCCTCAGGCACAAAGTGCGTTTGATGGGTCACTACACTTTATAAACTCTGTGTACGTTTGTTTTATTAGAGGGGGAAGGCATGTGCCAGAATTTTCACCTGTTGCCTTTTGCTATCAGTTTCCTCCTGTTGGATGGGAGGAGAACTGTTTTTTGGTGAATACAATGGAACAAAACAGTTGCCACGGATTTATTTTAAAACACGTTTCATCATATTGTGATTTAAACAATTTAGTATGGTGCAGAGGCTACGCAACTTCTTGTCTAAAATAACTCTCCAGTTACTTTTTTTTATAAGGCCAGAGGAAAAGATGTCCGACCGCTGTTGGCGGCATCCCGTTTCCAGCGCTGCGGGCGGTGATGCTCAGCCGGGCACAGCCCCGAGCTGCAGGCCGGGGTTCCTCGGCGCGGGGAGCCGCTGCCGCCCCTGCCGGTCCCCGCATGGCCGGCCCGGCGCAGGAGCGGCCCCCGGCGGGCGCGGGGGCGGTCGGGGCGGGGCGCGGCGGGGGCAGCCCGGTGCCGGCGGGAGCCCGTCTCCGGCGTGCTGGGCTCCGCCGCCTGTCTTGCTTCCCGCTCTCCCGATCCTGAAGCACCGCTGCGCAGCTCCCGCGGACCGGCCGGGACGGGACGAGCCGGGAGCTCGGCGGGGCTCGGGGCTTGCGAGGCGAGGCGAGGCTGGACGGCCGGGGCAGGGCCGAGGCCGCCCGGCGCTGGCGGCGGGGGCGGCGGGGGCCCGGCGCGGCGCGGTGCCGCCGGGGCCCGGCGCATGGCGGCGGCGGCGGCGGCGGCGGGGGCATCGCCACGCTGCCCGACGACGGCGGGAGCGGCGCCTTTCCCCGGGCCACTTCAAGGACCCCAAGCGCCTGTATTGCAAGAACGGCGGTTTCTTCCTGCGCATCAACCCCGACGGGAAGGTAGACGGCGTCCGCGAGAAGAGCGACCCTCACAGTGAGTGTGTCCCGGGACCACCGCGGCGGGCGGGCGGCGCCTCGGCCGTCCCGCCCAGCCGAAGCTTCGGCAGCGAGCCGTGCTTGGAAAGCGCCCGTCAATGTGCCGAATGTTCCTATGCGAGTAACCGCGAGTACGCAGTCGGAGTTAATTCATGCCGAATTAATTCGTACCCACGTCCCCTGGCTGGTGGTCCCGCACCGGCACGCGCGGGATGCCCCGGGACAAAGCCTCACTGGTGGCTCCGCGCTCAACCTGCTGGGTACAGAGCTCGTCAGGTGCACAGAGGTTTGGTTACGGGCTTGAAAAGGTCTCGGGTTTGTTTGCGTGGCCTTTACATGGGTCTAGTGGCACTTGACGGCTTTACACGACGGCGGTGAATGCGTTGTATGCGTCAAGGTAGAGAGGAAGTTGTTCTTTTTCCCGGTGCGGGTAGGTGCTCATGAGTAGGAGCGCTTTTGGCACACGGGTACTTTTAGGAGCAGAGGGGTAAGTCTGGCCAAGGAAGTAGGGTTTATAACAAACAGCTGTCAGAACACCTTTTTGGTTTAAAATGTTACATGTTGCATTGTTTTGTTGTGGTTTTTTTTAATTTTGTTTTGTTTTTTAAAAAACTTAATTAATGGTGGTTTAGATACAGATCAAATCTATGGATTCCAGCAACTGCAGGAGGTTGTTCCTCCCAATATATGATCTTTTGAAGGGACAGAAAGGCTCCTGGGCTGGGAACACAGCCCATGGACTGAGTGATCACAGGCTTGCAGGGAGCATGTGGCAGGTTGCTGTTACCAACACAGGCTGCTTTTTGTCCCACAAACAAAATGCCTTTTGCCACGCTCAGAATATTTTGGAAGTATTCAGCATGGAGGTTGTGTGGGTGCAGTGGTGAGTTTTTGATGCTCCTGTGAGGCATTTCCTTCAGTGCAGGTACAGGGAGTTGCTGCGTAGCTGTCAGATGGTCCCAGTGCAATTCCTGGTTGGAGGGAATTTGTTACTGTGCTCTGTGTGGAGGGCTTGCCTGTAGGCACTTGGCATCAGGAGCAGGTGAAATGCCTTACTGGGATTCTTCATCTGCTTTGCACCTGTGCTCCGGCTGATGGACTAGGGACTAGGAGGAAAAGGAAGTGAGACAGACTGTTAATATTACTTTCCGCTTTGGACATTTGCCTTTTGCAAAACGCTTAGTTTTACCCAACAATTTCAAAGAAGTCCTGTTACAGGAATCCTTAAAGGAAATAAATTTCATTAGTTAACAGACATGTCACCTCACTCTAGAAGTAGCTATGGAAATGTGCTGGAAATCTGCTGCAGAGGGAGGTGATGTTGAGTGGGAGATATACAAGGCTGAAGCTGAGTCCAAGACACTGCCATGGCTGTTAGGTTCTTGCCTCATTCCCTATCTTTGCTTTTGGAAAGTGCAGGTAGTGGAGTGTGTTGTGTGCTCACCTGGCTGGGACAGGCTGCCTGGAGTGGAGATGGTATTTATCATTGCTGCCCTTTTCATCACAGAGCTCCCCCATAGTAACTTCTCCCCCCCTACCTTTTTTATTATTCTCTCAGGAAAAATAATACTAGTTTTTAATTCTTGAGTCCATCAAATGTTTGTTTTTGATTCCTGTTGAACCTTATCAATGCTAAAATTTTCAACTGACATCTCATGCTTTCCTAGTAGTCAGTTCTCTCCTTTTCTCATTATCAGACAGCTCTTGGCTTGTTGATTTTTCTTCCTTTTTTTTTTTTTTTTTTTTTTTGTTTTCCTGGAAGAGCCCTAGTTCTGAGAAGCAGAGAATAATCAGTACTTGATGCATCAGTGAGGCTCATTGCTGGGGCATTGCGTGGTTCACATCCTTAGCATCCTTGCTGTAAATACGTCATTCCACACGACTCTGCTCAACTCTGACCTGGTGAATGCTGCCCTGTGAGATCTCATGATATTCCTGGCGTGGCAGAGGGCAATAAATCTTGGACAACGTGAGAGGACTTTAAAAAAGAAATTAGCAATGAAAATACACACCTCGAGTAATTAATTCAGGGTGATTTTCTTAGTTAAGCAAAAGGTTTTGTAAGGTGGTTTTGAGAAAAGAAATACAATATCTGCACAATTTGGTTTAGAAATAATTAAAGGCCTGTTACTAGAGATGCTTGTGGTTGCTGCTATTCTTAGGAATTAATCACACAAAATAACATTTCAGTAGCACATCATCCTTCTTACTTTTAAAGGAAGTTCTTGTTTTAGAAGGCAAGTTACTGTCTCCTTACGTTTCAGACCAGAGTTTTAATACTATAAACCAATTTCCGTGATCCATGACCTTTTTAGCTCCCCTCCTCCTGCCTTTATTTGAAATACAGATCTGCTTTATGTCATGGCATGGCTTTACACTCACCTTCGTTTAGTCATAATTGTGTCGTTAATGAAATTAAGAATGGAAGTTGACATCCTGCATGCTGGAGGATTGGGATCATATGATTCACACGGCTGAAACCCGGGACTGGGCGTCTTCCATGGCCACTGTTGCCACATCTGACATGTGTGCTGCCATGTGCAGCGAAGTGCCCCTTTGGACACACTCTGGGGACTCTGTGTGCAGTGTTTTCCCTTGAAGAGGTACTTTGAGACAAACAAGAAACAGGAGGTGCTTTCTGAGAGTCTTGTTGTCTAAAGCAAAACAAAAAACATGGCTGGTTTGTTGTTGTTGATCAACAACTGTTGATTTATGCCCTGGAAAATTTACAAAGGACGCAGTGTTTTTGGAAAGGTTTTTAGAAACTCTCCAGAGGTGTTTTCCTCAAAGAGGCTACAGTGTCGGTGAGGGGGAAAAGCCTGGAGAATGGAAAGGGAACACTTATCCATACATTTAGAACATATCTAGTAGCACAGCTGGTTTCTTTCAGAGTTTCCCTAAATGAGGAATGGTTGGCATTTATGTATTTCCATAATTTCTTAAGCAGCTTTGTTTCACGATGAGCATAACTCAAGACAGTATTCAAGGCATCCCAAGCCATTCTTGTCCACTCCTTAATGAGGTGACAAGGTTCCAGCCTCTCACTTGGAAAGGATTCAGCTGTGTGAGCTCAGTCAACCCTGCAGATGTATAAAATGCCTTCTTCCTGCTCAATACCTCTCTCCTGTTCCATAAATATCTGAAGAAAATGTGAAATTGGGTAATACTCGTCCAGGAAAATTTCTTAAGCAGGTTTCCTTTCATAAATAGTTGTTAATATTAAGATTTTGACTTGTCTCTCTCACATTTAAATGGTTACGCTCTAAATGTTTTAGGAAGACTCTGCTGAAGTATAGACTGACTTTAGAGCAGCTTAGTGAAGATGATGGAAATCTGATCACTGATCATGCAATGGGAGAAAACTCATGGTGATCCTAAGTTGAGCAAGCGTCAGAAAGTGTTTTTGTATGAATGTTCAGGACATGGCGTTTAGCTTTTATAGGTGCATAAGTTGTTTGGGACTTGGAATATCTCCTTTCCCGTTTTGGTGTCCCACAGACGTAGCTGGAGCTGTTGACAGAGCAAGATCTGTTCCAAATCTTAGCACTGAGTGAGAGGTGACTTGTTTAAAAAAACCCTGTCCCTAAATGTCCAAATGCATTGCTTCTACCCAAGTCCTTCTGGAAACACACTCTTTTTGCATTACTTTTGATCTGTTGCACAGACCTTAACTGCTTTGCCAAGTACTTTGTGGCATAGCACAGAAATTCCTCCTGGCTCCTGGATGTAGCTGCCTTTAGGGGATTGAGGTAGCGGAGATCCCCTGTGTGAAGAAGTTGGGAATATGCTTCCTTTGCTTCTTTTGTCATAGAAATACCATCATGTTCCTGCATGTTGCTGCTCAGGGGAGGATGCCTTCTCATCTCTCGTTGTGTCTGCTAATCTTCTATCCCAGTTCCTAGTGAGTCTTGCCCACCCAGAGCTGTGTGATCCAGTAGCAGGTACACTCCAAAGGTGGACCAAGGCAACACGTGGTGTCTCCACTGGGCAGTGAACTGTCCTGTTCCTCCCAGCTGTTTTCTGCCCAGTTTGGAAGTGGGGAAGGTTCCAAGGGAACCACCACCCAAAGGTACACTAGAGGGCAGGATTTAGCCCTTAAATTGTCTCACTTAGGAAATCAGGAGTGCTTTTACATACTTACATAGTCTGGTTTGCAGGAAAATGATAATCCAACTCCTGCTAGCCACTGCACTCCCAGAGCTGAAAGAGACAAATACAGATAGCATGCTATGAAATCAGGTGGCTGTTGTTGGTTTTCATTTGGTTCATAAATGCTTGCAATCTGTGCAGCTGGTTCTAAGGAAAAGTTTATCTGTAGTGGGGTCATATTTAAAAGCATTCTACAGAAAGTAAATTATGTTAGTAACTCAACCTGAACTTTAAATCATAGTCTTTTCAGTGACACTTTGTTTCTGTAAGCTTTGCCCAGCTCCTCTGGATTACAAGATAAGGCAGGCAGTTCTAATAAATAATTATTTGATCATTATGGTTTTTAGCAATATTGAGAGTGTTGCCTTGGGATCACTGGCCATCTGTTCAGGGTACTTGAGAGGTGATGGATTGTGCTGGGCTGGTTCACAACCCTGGAGTTAATGGTGCTGTTGACTGTTGGTGACAGTGTGTTCAGTGCAATTATCTAATAAAACCAAACCAGACCCAACGCAGCCCAGAGAATGCTCGAGTTACTGTTGCTGAAGAACATACATAAGAGTCTGACATCTGTAAATTGAATATCTATACCAGGTGATATCTAAAATGTTTATGGAGGATTTTTGAAGCCTTAAAGTTGGCAAGGAGATATTGTTTCAATCCTGATGGAAAATTAATATAGCCTTGGCTTTTGTTAACACCTGTTTAAGCATTTCAAAATAAAGCAGCTCTCTCACCCTTGTTTGGTGACAGTATGCAGGTTGACTGTTTTGCCTGTCTGCCTCTTCTGCTTCTTCCAGACTTGTCAATAAAAATATTAAAAGGGCACCTCTCTGGAGTGCTGGTGGCATTTTAGGGTTATTATCTTACGTAGTTTTTTGTTTGTTCAGGGTAGGGCCAGATTTTGACTGGAGCTTGATAGGATCGGCCGCGAATACAAATGAGATGATGTCTGCACAGTTGGGTGGAGGTCGTCCTGCAGGAGCTGTCATGGTGCAGTGCTGCAGGAGTGACCCTGGGTGAGCCTGTCGCTCATCTTTGGCTTTCAGAGCTTGAAGACACATTGACAGAGTGATTCAAAAGAGAAGGACACTGAGGGTACTGGGAAAGGGAGACTCCATGACCGTGAGCAGCGGCAGTGTGGTGAAATTCTGTTCCTGTGCTGCAGAGCTCAGTGGTTTGTCTGTCTTCTGACAGGATTTCAGCAGATCTCATAAAACCGCAATCATTAGAATTCCTGGAATATGCAAGTCACAAAATCCTGGTAGCCATAGCTGTGGAATCCTGCATGGTGGTGTTTAGTAAGAGCAAGGAGAGATGTCAGCTGTAAACAGCTTGAAAATATTTGTAGTCTGTTTCTTGGTTCTTTCTTTTCTGCTCTGAGGCTGGCCCACGATGCCTGATGCAAACTTACCCCATATCCCCAGACACTGTGCCATTCTGTGGGGATGTAGCTTTGGGGTTATTTTTGGTGTTAAAGGAGGTCTTTAAGATACTCAAGTGTGCATTTACTGCAGTATCTCGATCTGCACTTGGGGGAAGGTCTGTAGCAGTTCCGGGGATGGACATAAATTTTTTGGTATCTTTTCTTGGCATTTCTAGGTACTGGGGAAAAAATCTTGAAGTCTTAATTTTTCACCACATATCCATCACTGAGATGCCAAGAAAAGTGGCAGGGCTGGTGCGAGGGAGGCAGTAGGAGTGCGAGGCTTGGGAGTGTGGAATGGAGGGACACAGAGTGCTCCTCTCCAGTGGCAGCTGATTGTCACTGCCTGTCCTGTGATGCCATGTCCTGAACCATCTCAGCTGTTAAAATGCAGGACAGGATACAATGTTTTCCCAGATGGATGTCTTGAAGATCATGAATAGAGTCTATGCAGTTGTCACCTATGTTAAATTTCAGGTTAGAACAGTAATTTTGGGACTGTGTTACAAAGAATGTTCATAGTCTCACAACTCTGCAAAAACCAATGGAGAGACCGACATTCCTGGGTGTAGGGAACCACCCCTGTGGAGTGGCTGAGTGCAGTTACTCATGGGACCTGCTGGCACCTGTGGGAACAGAGGTGGATACAGAACCAGGAGCATGTGTTAGTGTGGAGAAGCAGCCACCAAGGGCCATGTAGGGGCTGTCACCTCCATGTACAAGTCACTTAGGGAATTCTGCTGCACAGACTTGTTGGGCTGAGCAGTTCCTGAGAAACAGTACGTGGGTTCAGTTCCTTGGATTTCTCCACCTGTAATGGAGTAGTTGGGGTGAACAGCTGTACGTGCTCCTGGCCATTCACTGGAGTATGTAAATAGGAAGGATTCATTTTGTGGTTTTAGAGATGTTTACAGACTCACTATGGATGTTTTGCTGACAGTAATGCTGTTCATTCAGGAAAATGGAGGAAAAAAAAAAATGTATAATGCTCCTGTCCTTAGAAATGCAGGAATTCCTCAAAGCTGAAGAGATGCACAGAACTGCCTCGTTGCCAGGTGTTATTTATTTCAGTCCCAACCTTCTGCTTGCTTTAGAGCTTCACACAGTAGCCTCTTCCAGAGGACTTACCTGTGCTAGAGCAAGTACCAGTAGTGGTAAGGTGATCCAGTGATCAGGCTCTAATCCCATGGATCAGTGTTGTCAGTGTGATACTCTGTTAGGAGTGGGGTGCCTGGCTGCTCCTTTGATGTGGTGTAAGGTGAGACAGTGGGGTGGCCAGTGCCTGTAGCTGGTGTGCTGCAGGAGCAGCCTCTTGTAGGAGATGTCTGGAGCAGTGCGGACATTGAAATTGTCACATAAATCTAAATCAGGATATGGACACTAGCAATGGTCAGGCTGAAGCAGCAGGGAGTCAAGTAGGTTCTTCCTAGCTGCAGATTTCAAGGTCTCTTTTGTTGTCAGGAAAGTGCTTACCATTCCTTCTTAGTATGGTTCAAATGTATTCAGAATAAAAGTGAGGAGTGTTACCCAAATAAATACCATGTGTTTTATTTTCAGTTAAAAAATTTGGTTTCTTACAAAGAAAACTCTTTACTCAAGCAGGGCTGCATTCAAAAGCAAATTAGAGCCTTTTTGTGAAGATTGTTTCATTACTGTGCTAGATCAGCAGTGATTGACAACTCTTGTCATTCACTGCAGCTCATGCTGTTCCCCTGTGGATGCTTTATTGAAAGGTCAGCACAGGTTGGTTACACAGCCTGATGGAAGGGGATGAAATAGGAGGATGAAGTAAGACTCCGAGCTTATCGTGGCATTTGCACTGTGCATGCAGTAAAGGAGCTGGGCTGGCACCAGTGCAATACTGTGTGTGCACGCGTAAGGCTTTTAATTTTTTTATTTATTTTTAGTTTTTGCAAAAAGATTTATTAAAAATCTCAATGATTAGTTCAGTTTGATTGGTACTGGGAAGTACAAACCCAGCTTAGTTGCTGGTTGTCCCTTTTGGCCAGGTTAAGAGCAATCAGCTCTAAAAGGCACTCAGTTCACAGAAGCTCCTGTGTATGGGGTTGTTCCTGCTTCCCCCTCTGTCTGCTGTGCCATCTCTCTGGACCCTGGGTGCCTAACAGAGTTCCTCTTTCACCACTGTGCTCCCAACTCTCTGAGTTTTTTTCTCTTGGCATTCCTAAAATCCAGCTTTTCCTTTGCAGCTGTGGCACTGAGGCTTATTGAGCCTATGGGTCGGCAATGCCTCACCACGGCTCTGGCAGCCTTTGCCTTTCATCGCATGTGTTACTGCTCCGGCATCAGTCACAGCCCTGAAATACTGTTTGAGCTGTTGTGTGAGTTGTACCTGGAGGAGGAACACGACAAAATACCTTCTAAAAATTACACATTTTACCTTTTCTGTCTTCTGAAATGCTGTTCCCGTGTTTGCCTTGGGTTGTCCCTGGTTTTATATGTTTGTTTTGCTGCAAATAAAAAACAGATCATAGTTACAAGGAGATGAGTGAATGCACAGTAAATATAAAGCTGAATTTCTGCAAGTTCTGTACATGTCTTCTGACATGGCTGTGTTAGCTGAACAGTTGCACCAGCTTTGTTCTGAAGTTGAACACCCAAAAGTGGTTGTTCTGCAATTTACTTCAGTCAATACTAAACGAAGCAAAAGCAAATGAAAGCAACACAGGGGATACCTTACCCTTGCTGAGAAAAGCTCTTTGGAACAGTCCTAAAAAAACTACATGTGAACAGGCATGCATTATTCTTTTGATAAGGAAACCCTGAAATATTTTTCTAAATCAAGAATATGGGGTGAAAATAATGGTAATTTGGAGACTAAGCTTGATTACATACACCCAGTAATGAATTAAGTTCTACTCTGGTAAAGTTAGGAATTTTTTCTGTTTGCTTTTGCCTTCTTGACTTCCAAAGATGAATCAGTTCATCAGTTCATCTGCAATGCCAAGGAGTCAGCAAACAGTGTGGCAGAAGGCATTTAGAAGGGCTTTTTACATGATGGTGACTTGGAGTTTCTGGCGTATGAAATCCTTTCGTAATGCAAAGCAATCGCTGTTTACTTTATTCGGCAGCACAAAATGCCCAAGTCTTGCTTTGTAAGCAGAATCCACAAACTTTGGATTTGCTTTTGCATGACATTTTTACTTTTAAAGGGCTCAACTGTGTTTGATCATCCAGGTTATGCGAGCTGGGAGAAGTGTGGCTGTGCGTGTGGCAAGGAGCACAGTGTCACACAGGTGCCAGAAGTGTTGGATGTCACACTATTCTGAAATTGTTGCTCTGCAGGATGACTTTACTGTCTTTTATATGAAATTTATAGGGAACACTAGAGAATACTGTGTATTTGGTAATCAGTGTTTCATGGGGAGGATTCCCAATGCCACAGGTGCATGTTACAGTACAGCTGGGTATTTGTAGGAATTGAGGTCAAGATATAAATCAGAATAGGGGAGAACATGAATAGGGAAATTACTTCCATTGTATTCAGTATCTGTACTACTTGAAAAGGTGAAAACTTTTAAAATCAGAGAATGTCCCTCTTAATGTGGTTGATTAGAATAGCGGGTGGATGCTTGAATAGTTACACAAGTTACTGTTCTGCTTTAAGCCTTGGATTACTCTTAAGTGTAACCGGAACTTCCTGAAGTGTTTGTGTTTCAGGAGTGTGTATTTTTGTTGTAAATGTTTACATTTTGGAGACCTTGGGTCTGTCTGCGAGTGGTTTTATGCCTCTGGCTGGCAAAAAGGAAAAAGATACACTTAGAATGTTGTCATGCAAAAGCAAAGAAATGTGCTTTTGTATGGGAGCGTGACTCACTGTTTCTTGCTGTGACACTCCATTGGCTTGATTGTTTTTGTTGCAATTCTGATGGTTTGGTTTATTAGCAGCTCACCTCTCCTGCTAAGCTGTTTCTCCTCTCCCTGCATCACACACGTTCCAGGTTTTAGGCAGTGTGTGCATCAGTGACTGTGGCAGTGGCTCAGTTTTACCACCAGCGTATGAAAGTGAGCAAGTTGTTCACAGTCTGAAGAATTGGGGATGCCTTGTATGTCAGTGCTTATCAAATAGCAGAAGACGTTAAATTGCTAATTGTGCCTTTGAGAAAGAGATATCAGAAACTGTCAGAGACTGATGTGGGACAGAGGGACACAAAGATATTTGTAATTCTTAGAGAAAGCTACAGTAGGCATCACCAGGCTGGGGTTTGGATTTGATCCAGCAGGCAGGAAATGCCAGAAGGGGAGTGTTAATATATGTGTGTTTGTAAATGCATGTATAGCTTTGAACCAGCCCCTGGGTTTGGGAGAGTTTTTCTCCTAGGTGTGGAGCAAGCACATCTGACTCCTTGTGTTTTGCTTGGACACCTGGCTGGGAATAGATGTTGCCCCCGAGCATGAAGGAATGGCCAACTTCAGCCACAGAGGATGGCGGAGTGGGAATTCGGCTGTAGGGTGTTGCATTTAGCGAAACGTTGTTGAGTCTTAACTTTTCCCCCTCTTTTTTTTGTGAACTTCCTTGCATTTCTGGTGCTTATTCCCTCTGGAGCTGACCCACCTCTGCAGTAAGACTGCAGAATAGCTGCTTTGTGCATTCCTGTGGGCATGGAGGTGTGGGAGAATGGGCAGTGGGAGCTGGCACAGCAGCTTCACCGCACTGTCACTCGGGGGCCTTGTGGAAGGATTTTCCTTACGGGGCCTCTGCAAATATGTTGGAGATGGGCCCTGAGCCTTTGGCTGGGGCTGAGCTTTTCCACAGCAGACTGTAGTAATGCTAGTCATTGATCCAGAGACGTGCAGCCTGGGATTTTTGGGGGGTACAGAAACTGTCGACCTTCTCTCGAGTGAGAGGTGTTTTGCATTTTGTTCCAATAAAGCAGCTGTATGTTAGTGAAAAGGCGTTGAAATAGTATCCACTTCTTCCCGGGCCCCAGGCTGCTCCCTTAGGTGCAGTGTGGCAGGCAGGGTTCTCACTGTGAAGTGATGGAGGCTCTTGAGCAGGAGGCTGGACTAGAGGAGTCCTTCTGGCTCGAGTTTTGTGTGATCCTGAGTCTGGGGCTGGTACTTGTGGCTTTAGTCTGCACTGAAGTCTGTGTGTAGGGTTAGAGTGAAAATACAGCTGAGGCTGTAATCAAACCTTTATTCACTGTGTAAATGCATCCAAAGCCAGAAGCTCACAGTTAGTTTTTACTTCAGGGCTTCTCTGATATAGTGGTTAGAGTTCCCATTTCCTTGTGGAGGAGTAGGAAAATGGGGGTTTTATTAATCCCTTTGGCTAACACATCCTGAAATTCCACTTCCTTCAGATGTGTGAGCTTGCCTCATGCTCCAGTACAGCACTCTCCTGTACTGCCCTTAGCCTCCCTGCCTTGCTCTTTGCTCTTTTTGTTTGCCTTTTATTTTATTCCTAATGTGTTTCTGTCCCTTTCTCTCCTCCCTGTGACCTTTATTTTCCCTTTTCCGTACTGATCCTGTGGTATTCTCCTGCCCCAGAACATCTTAGCCGGTGCAGCTGCTGTGAGTGAAATACCAGCACGTGGCTTTGCTCACAGGGATTGCCCCGGGCAAAGGGCTTGCCAGTAAATTCCCACTGGGAGTCAAAATGTAGTACCAGCTCAGCAGTGAACAACTTCCAGAATGTGCAGCTCTGTTTTACTGAGGTATTAAGTTGGTAGATTTTGACCAGGTCTTTGAAATTGAATTGATCTTGAAGGAGATTTTTGGCCAAACACTTTATGATGCAGAGCAGTGAAACCATTTGGGACCGTTTAAATTGTGCAGTTCCTGGGTCTGGGCCACTGTAAAAGGACCTGAGAGTTTGCATTGTACATGTGATTTTCCAGTTCTAGTGCTCAGGACAATAAAATTACTTCTGGAAAATGTTCATGTTTTCTCTATTCTCTGTATTTGCTAACAGCTTTCCTGTCTAGCTACTTGTCCTTAAAATTATTTTCTCTACTGGACTGTACAAAACTGCCTTGGAAATAATTTTTTTTTTGAGGTCTCTAAGAAAACAAGGAAGATCCATTTCTTAACAGAAATCTGAAACCTTGCCAACCACACTGCTATTAAATACCACTTTTCAACTTCCATATTCTTAGAAAAGTCTCTCCAAGTTGTGAAATAAATGCCCATTTGTAACTCTCTTAAATACACTGTTTAGTTTAACCTGCAGCTTGTACATCTGCCCTGGCCACATACCCTGTGAAAGAACATCTCAGTGCCTGTTGCAGTGTGCTCCAGCTTCCTTTCATGCCACAGATTGTACTGGTTTCAGTGGAAATTCAGGTTGGACTGTATAGCTTGTGGTGTTTTTCAGCCTGGACATCAGTGAATACGAATCTCTAACAGAACCTCTGTGTATTGCTGTGAAAAACCATTCCCTCTCTGTCCATTTTTATACGACTGGAAGGCAGTGTAGGTTCACTCGAGCTACATCACTCAGTTTCTCCACTGGTGTGAAAGTGTGTATGTACATCCTGCAATTCATTCCTTCTTACTCAGCAGAATGATTCTGTTAAGCTTACTGTGATGGAAAATAAGGTCTTTAATAGGAGCTGTAAATTTCCTGGGTCCTTTGAGTTGGTTGTATTGTTTTAGTTAATAACTTAGTGATGGTTTAGCCCCAGTCCTGGGGATGTTTGCTTGGCGGGGGAGCTCTGTGTTCTCACACCACCAGCAATCATTGAGCAGAGCCTTTTGCTTGGTGTTCCTCATGGATTACAGGGCATGAATGGGAACAGGGAAATAACTCACTGTCCTGCTAGAGGGGCCCTCAAAGAAGTGCCAGAATATATGGGAAAATGGGCCTTTTTAGCCCTTGGTTAATGACCTCTTTCACAACAATCTGCTGCTTTCTTGGGGATACAAATGTCTTAATTATTTGACTTTCATGGATGGGGTTTTGAGGTTCAGTTATGCTGAAAACAAGTATTAGGAGTAGATGCGAAATGATGAACAGAGTCCGCACTGTTGCTGTTGGTTACCAAAGGCTGCAAAAGATGCAGATCATTGGTGGCAAGTGATGCGTTTCCCTTACAGCCAGTTTAGTTGCAGTGAGCAAAACCCAGAATTGTCACTTCTGGTGACAGTCGTGGTCAAAATGCATTTGATCAGTAAGGCTGTGTTGTATCTTGGCATCTCCAGTTCAGTGTAACCCTGTGGCAAATACCCACTGCATTAATAAAGCTGTAAAATAACACTGAAACCTGAAAATCTCTCAGTACTGTTCTGGCTCTGTTTGTTCATGTGTTTTTGGAGTTGGAGAGGAAAATCCAGTGAAGCTGATTTTCCTTTTGGAGCTTTTGGTATTACAGCTCTTTTCAAACTCTGCAGGAATACCTTGGGACTTTTTTTTTTCTTTTCACAAGCTTTGCCAAACTATACAAATTTTTACAGGACTTACAAACCTTTACCAGAAGTTTATTTTTACAGAATTTGAACTTCTGGCCCGGTGTGATGCTGTAGGATTTTGTGTGCATTTTTGTCCAGAGAGAGTCACGAAGCATACAGTACTTCAGTAATTAATATTAATTTTCAGCTGTTCCACAGCTGTTTCTTGTTAAGTGTGTGGTGAAAGCTGTGTGCTTGGCACATCTCAAAAGTCCATTTCCCACAGTCCCTGCCCAGAGCACTTTTCCACGTTCTTGCTTCCCCAGAGGCTAAGGAGTTACACCAAAGTGTTTGGAGCTGTTCACAAGTCTCATTTTGGCCTCATAACTTGGGAGTGCTGTATTTTGGATACTTGATTCTGAGATGAAATTGTGCCTGACTTTTTACTTTTACCCCGAAAAAGGGTTTGCAGTAACTATCCCAACAGTTTCATGTTCTCTATATTCCTGGTGTTGGAGTTTCAGTTTGTTTCTTCAATGCTGTCTTTTTTTCCCTTCAACAAAAAAGCCAAATAAGCAACAACCTCTTTCTGAATCTCAAGAGGTGATCCTTCTCCAAAATTTACAGTCACTTCAGGCATTTATTCTGGTTGGCTGAAAAGCTCAAACTATTTAAAACTGCATCTCCATATAAAGTACCTGCTGAACCAAGCAGGTGGATGAAGGAAGCTCTTGTCTCAGATGTTGTGTACAACAGGCAAAGGCAAGCAAAGGGGAAGTTTTCATGTGTTCACCCAAACTACTGGGTTTGATTTATGGCTACAGATTAAGGCTTTGTGTTAATAATTCACAGGTAGTAGCTAAAAGCTGTGTGATAGGACCTTACAGTTTTTATTTCTACCAAATCTTTAATTTCTTTTAATTGATGCAAAACATGTTCCTGCTTTGTATAACACTGTTTCTTGTGCCTTTGCTGCCTTCACCTACTGCTGCAGTTCTGTTTGTTTGTTCCACCCACTTGTTGGATGGATGAGGTAAATGAATGGGTATTTTTCTGTTGGGAACTGCAGAACCCTTAGGGAGTGATATGGACCTGAACAGTCTTGGTTAGACTCGCTGACAGGCTGCCTGTACAGAGCTGTGTGCGTTCAGTGTCCGATGCTGTTCTGCAAACATTGAGATACCTCTGGAAAAACTGCCGTGAAAAACTTCCATTTTCTGGGAGCATTTCACCATGCCCTAAGCGGCCTTTCAAGGAATTTCATGGGTTTTAAGCTGCCTTTATGCAAAATGAAGATGTAATAACTCAGTCTCACATTCACAATTTAAGAGTAGCTACTTTCTTGGTAAAAATGGGATCAGAAAGCCAAAGGTTGAAAATTTACTTTTTTCATTGCAAGCTGAAGCTTTCTGTGGTGGAGGGTTTGAAGCAGTGACTGTCAAGTGCTGCAATCCCACAATGGCTGTGAAATCTGTTGTCTTTTTTTTTTTGTTTGTTTGTTTGTTTGCAGTCAAGCTGCAGCTTCAGGCGGAGGAACGAGGAGTGGTGTCCATCAAAGGTGTCAGTGCCAATCGCTTCCTGGCCATGAAGGAGGATGGCAGATTGCTGGCCTTGGTAAGCAGCGCTTTCCTGATGTCTCTGTGTTGCTGTGTCCTGCCCTTGCTCTGTGTGGAGTAGCCTTTCTGCCTGCAGGACTTAGCTGCTGGGTGTGGGATTTATCAGGAGAAATAAGCTCTACAATTTCTGTCAATTACTTGAAATAGGAATTAGGAGGGTGTTGGGTATTTCTGCCCTACCTAGGAGCTGCAAAATTTAACAGGAATGGCTTGTCTGAGAGAGAAAAACATCACACTGATCAGAAAATTATAAAAACAAATGAAGAATAAAGTGTCTGCCTTTTTACCCTCAGGAGTAGTTTTTTCCTCGTTCATTTACTTTCACATAAAGCCATTTTAAAAGACCTTTTTGAAGTGGAAAGTAAAGCAAATTTCTTAAAAAAATTACTTTAGTAATACTTATCTGTATAAATTATTTTCTCATTTTTTGTAGAGAATTTGTAGAGAATTGAGGCTTTTTTGGGCACTTCTACTTCCTAACTAGAAAACTGGCAAGCAAAATATTTTTGAAAATGTGATGATAAAATTTTAATAGGTATATAAATGTGGGTAAATTAAGCTTCTCTCTAGTGAGACTAGTTTTAGTTTAAACTCTTGTGTGTTTTATTGGTATCAGCTGAATTTTAACTGTATTTTAAAGCCAGTGTGTGCAGCAGATTCTGAGCGTTAATGTCTCTCAGAGCCAGATTATACATTTTGCTTTAAGAGCTGCAGTTACATTCATTTTGCTTATCAGACCATGTCACTGTAAATTCCTCACCCACATTTATATCCTCCATTGCCTGGTGAAGCAGCACTGCAGGGCATCCACCCTGCCAGAATTTTGGTTTGCCATAGTCCCGGGTGCTTTGTGTATTCACACAGCCCCATTTCCGTGGCTGGGACTAACAATGTGCATTCCTACCCTGGTTGAACTGCAGCTAATGAAAGACCCGTGCCAGGGGCTGCAGAAATTATTTCTGATTCCCCTTCTGTGCTTCCGTGAAATGAGACTGAAAGCAGTTTTACAGGAGCTGGGCTCCCCAGGGTGCTCCTCAGTTCTGGCTCCAGGGAGTTTTGTGTGGGCTCGGGAATGCAGTTAAAAGAACCTGCTTCAAGTTACTTGGATATCGTGTGACAGCTCAGTTGAAGAAAATGTGAGGAGTTGTCCACTGTGCTATTCTTGAGTTAGGGATAATTGGGAATTTCCTGTGGTGCTGGTGTGGTGGCATTCGGCTTCCCATTCTAATCGCACTCTGTATCCTGAGTGACGGGGAATGGTCAAAATAGGGTGTTTATCACCATTTTTAAAATGATAAACATAACACAGGGGTGTGTTTATATTTGGGATTTCTGACCTGCTGCTGCATGGTGGGTTTGGTTGTAGAATATGCTTCCCTTGCAGTGTCTTAGTTGCTTAGTTCCTGTAAGGCAAAATGCTCCAGAAGTATCGTCCAGGCACTTGGAATTAACCTTGCAGAATATGTAAAGTTGGGTCACTTTGTGCTTCTCACTTGAGCTTGTAAAACTTTTTCTTTGGTGTTGTTTCTGGAAATGGGTATTTCTTGAATCATGTTTGCTGCACGCAACATTGTTGTTATTCATAGGTGGAAACTCTCTACTTAAAACAAGACCTTTTTTCTCCAACCAGCCTAACAAACGCTGCTGCAATTTCATGGCTGTTTTCTGTAGTACTGGCAATGCTTTTCCATGAGGATTTCTGTGCTGACTTCCAACAGTCTGTGGCTGGCTGTGCCTTTACCATTTTCTGCCTCTAAACACATTCAAGAAACTGTTTCTAATTGCCAGCATCTCTTGTTCAGTTGGAGCAGGGCTGTGTTTCATGAGAGCTCGCAGAGAGTGTACAGTGGAAATGTCTGTGGTGAACTGCACATGGTGAAACACTGCTGAAATTTCTTTTAAAACATTATGGAACTTTAATTTCTAAACACGTAATTTAGTCCTTTAATCCATCAGTGACTCAAGTACTACTCTGTCCTTTTTAATATCTGGAGTTTTTAAATTACTTTTCAGTGTCCAGGATCAATTTGCATAGTGTCCTTGTTTTACAAATAAATTAACATTTTCATAAATATGTTTGCAAATTTTTATTCAGGCCTGTTTTTCGTCCTATTGGATGTTTTTGTAATTACTTGTTGAGACATTCTGCAGGGTTTGTTCTGAGCTGGGCTTTGCAGGATGATTTACTGCACAGCTTGTGGACCACTGCTCACCCTGGTGATTTGCGTGGGGGTGCAGTGGATTGCGTTCTTGTCTGGAAATCTGGATGATGCAGCTTTTAATTGAGCATTTTCATGCTCTTCACTAACAGACTCAGTTGTGGGGGAGAGGTGATCTCTACCACTGGAGGAAGTGGCTGGTCGTGAATGCAGATAGTCAAAACCTCCCCTTGGAAAATGCTCTTTTAACTGAAAATATTTGTGCAGAAATACATCTGTTCCATCAGGTTTTCAGAGTAAAAATGGAAACATTTCTCATCTGATATGGCTTATTTTGACTTTTCACTTTAAAAATTAAATACTTTCACTTTATGGAATGGAATGTGATTATTTAATTTAATGAAGAAATTTCCCAAACTTCCCATGAAAGGAATTTTGACTAACTTGTATTTTATGATAAATAATTTGTTATTTAAGGATATGACCCGTGCATTGTCATGCTTATGTGGTTTCACTTTGATCAGCCAGGTTTTGCCAGACTTAAAGGACTTGACTCAAAGGGAAATCCTTGTCTTTTGATGTTATGGATTCAAATTGTGCTCAAAGAATGTTTGTGAGAATAACCTGCATTTAGTTTGAGCAGAGTTCAGATGTTTCATTAAGTGCTGTGAAAGCTTCTACTGCCAGATCTGCACTCTGGATGCAGCCCGGACTGAAGCGTATTTGAGAAGAAGAACCACGGATATCCAGGGTTTTTCCAGGTGCTGAGATTGACAGTGCAGTGTCTGGCATCCTGCTCTTGCTGGACATCAGTCCAGCTCCTGAAATGTCGCCTCTGGCAGATGTTAAGGAACACACAGTTCATGAAGCCTGAGCAGTCATTTGTCACCTAAATGATGGAGTTTATGTCAAAATGTTTATATTGACAACATGCTGTAGGAAAGCACTGGTGTCATGTATGCTTCGGAGAGAAATAAGGACTTTTCTTTTTTCACCCTTTTTGATGTGCCTCTGCCTGAATTTCCAGCGTGGGCAATTGTACTGAATTGTCTATACTCTGCTTAAACTTTTTGTTCTTACAAAACATTTTCTTTATACATTTTCTGATCAGAAAAAGTTACACAGTAAAAGCAAATTAAAAGCAGCTTGATATGTGTTAGAGAAAATAAATGAACCATAGGTAAAAACCTCTTATTGTAGGTGCTTTTAACAATATTTTCACAGTAAAGTATCTTTCTTCAGTTGTGAAACAGTTAATCTCTATTTCTTAAAACCAAAGGTACTGCTCACATTCTTGCTGAGTTAGTCCCCTGAATGTGAGGAATTGATTTGTGGTGCTACCAGTAATGCTTTCTCTTTTTCCTTTCAGAAATACGCAACAGAAGAATGTTTCTTTTTCGAGCGTTTGGAATCCAATAACTACAACACTTACCGGTCACGGAAATACTCGGATTGGTACGTGGCACTGAAAAGAACTGGGCAGTACAAACCTGGACCAAAAACTGGACCTGGACAGAAAGCTATCCTTTTCCTTCCTATGTCTGCTAAAAGCTGACTTCCAAGGCAGATTCTGAGCATCAGTGCCACACAGCATTAAAGATGTTGCCTTTCCTACTCCTCTCCAAAGTAGCCAAATATAAGCAATTATTTGCTGATATTATAACTACTTTTGCAGATACCAGATTAAACCATGAATGTTTCATACTATCTTTTTATTGCTCTTTAAATCTATTGTGCCAGTGTGTGTGGAGGTAAAATGTCTTGCAGAATATATTTTCAGGATCAGTTACACTTCTGTTTTCTTCTAGGTACCTATGTAGTTTATTTACCTTATGCTTGCTTTACGGAGTAGAAGAGAAAAAACCTGATGCACATTCATAGCAATAATTACCTTTAAAAATAATTTATATCTTAGCTTATTAGAGAATAATTATGTTCTAATAATTACCTAAAAAGAAGTCCACGGATAACTGTAATATGCAACACTGCAATAATAATTCTAAATTATTACTATAAGGAAATGTGAAATGTTTTGCTATCACGTCATGTTCCTGTAGGACTCGGGCAGCTCCCTGTGGTAGAGTTTGTAGAACAGGCCTGTGTAGACAGCTGGGAACTCCCTCATGGTTATGTCAATCCTATCAAACCCTTCCCGGTACCCGAACAGTAAGAGCTTGGCCACATTGCTGGTGATGGGCGTGGCGTTTTCCGTCCTGGCCAGCTCCTCTAGGTCCATCCACTCGCACCGGAGGCACTCGTGCTGGCAGAAGCTGATGTGGAAGGAGGAGGGCTCCATGCGGCAGATGATGTACATGTCTGACTTCCCGAAGGCTCCGGGGTGCTCGTGTTGCTGCCTGATGCTTAGGATGGACTTGAACTCTGACTTGATGCCAGTTTCTTCAAAAACCTCTCGAACTGCTGTGTCTCCTGATGGAAAGAGCAATCCTTACAATACATCTGAGAGTAACTTAGCTCTCGTTAAACCTTTTGGAAAGGTGGAAAACCTGTTACTCAGCATGTTTTCTGTTCTGCTTCATAGGGTTTTCAGAATATAAGTCTGTTTTTCCAACACAAGGATAAGTTAATGTTTTGGTTCCCTAACAAAATTAATTGCTGTGTGCCTTTCCTGTGTATATCCTACAGAATTACTTTGGTAATGCTGTACAGGGTGTGGTTTGTAATGAACACTGATGGTTCCACTGACTTGTTAATCCAAGACAGCACTGCACTTTGCAGTCCTTTGGATCCCCATCTGTGTCCTTGCCCCTGCCCAGTCTCAGGTTCAGACCCTGTGCTGCTGCACCTGTACCAGTGTCAGATCTCTTGACCAGATCTCTGCACTTCACCCCAAGGGGTAACAAAATGGGTAAAACTCTTTTCAGAAAGTCAAAGTTGATGCCAGGTCCTTTTCAAGATATACCTTAAGAGTCTGGTGACATTTCAAATATGCCACAGCACCAGTGCAGCACAGAGCCTGTTCTTGTAGGAAACGTGCTGCATCTGTGCTGCACGTGTGCATTCTGTGTGCCCTAGCCAGAGTGAGGTCAGTGCTAACATTGCTCACCACAAATGCAGCAGGAACTTTAAGGGTTTACAGGGTTTGCATGTTGCAATTACAGCCAGAGAACCACTCATCCGTCCAGAACTCCTCCACGGAGAAGATTTTTCTCTTCAATAACAAATTGAAGAGCCTTGAAGAAGATTTGTAATATTCCACTGATTTCTCCAAAGTCTGCAGTTTCATCGTAGTCAAGTCAAATCCTTCTTGCCTGGGGTAACTATTGGTAGGTTAAATACTGGCTTTTCCCAAATTAATGTAACCTCCTGGTTGTGTCTGTTTTGAGTGGTCAATGTACAGAACTGTTGTGCAATGTTATCTGCTTCTGTTAGTTCATTTTCAGTAAGAAATGTGTGCTGGCTTGCTTCCAAAAGCAAATGCATTTTAAAAGGCTCATAGAGATTCACCACCCTAAGGAGGCTTGCATCTTGCTAAGTCAGAGGGGAACAAACCAGACATTTCAGGGGTAGTTTTGGATATTGGAAATAGCAACTCCCTGTGGCAGGTGGTTTTGTTAGTGGGCAAGGGGCTGTGTTACACAGAAGTGAACTGAGATCGTAAGGACTGCTGAGTAAGGCAGGCTGTGGTTAAGAAAACTGCAGTAATGAGGGATTTTATTTAAGCTTTGAGCTTTGCTTTTAGGTGAAGTGCCATTTTCCGTTTCCCTTTTATTTAAATGTGTATGTATGTATATAAATATCTAATGACAGTTAAACTAGAAGAAACACTAAGCTGGAGTTTCAGAAATACTCAAATACAAAAATGTGTGCACTTTGCTTAATCTGCATTATGAAACTATTGGTGTCACTTGCATGAGTCAGTTGGCACTCATTTAAGTAGGTAGCCATGCATGTTGTCACTTCATGTAACCAAAGGATTTTAAGCATTGTAATTGCAATTTTTAATTGTAATTTAAAATTTAGTCCCTTGTGTGACTTGTATTTTTAAGGTTTTAGGTAAGAATGAAGAAGGAAAATTAGGCTCTATTTTTATGCTATATTTTATGCTTCACTAATTTTTATCTTCCTGTAATATAAGATGTGACGCAGAGAATTGTAACTTTTATTATTCTGTAGTTTAGAAGTGGCAGGAGCAAAGCTGTATAAGAGACTTTTCTTCTGAGTGTGTTTCAGTCCAGGCTCCAGCCATCATCTCACCTGTTAAATGAAGGATGGCTGCTGTCGTGCTCGGTAGCAGTATCACTCTGGGGAATCCCACTGGAATGCCAGTGCTGGTCATTTTTTGTTCCCTTGAGTACAAAAATTCTGCTGCTGTGCTGGCACTAGAATTGAGAAGGAGCCTGGCTAGACAACAGCCGTGGCATTTGGGATTCTTCTGAAAACATGGATCCATTTCTGCATTGTCCAGCAAATATTTTTGATTTCCATCACAAGGTTTGACAGAAAGGCTTAAAACTCATGACTCATGAGTTATGAAAACTAAACTCAGCCATATCCTGACTACCAGCAACCTTCTCCATGTATTGTAATAATAACTGGAATACAACCCTACCACACATGGTTGTAGGGAGACTGCTAAAAGTGTAGTTATTTCTAAGGTTCAGAGCAGTCACGAAACCTGGGCTTGACATCCAGTTTAAGAAGTAACCAGCCTATGGATCATGATTTTAAGGGCTGAGATACAAGGAGAAAAAAGCCAGATTTTCTTTCTCTTCATGAACACCCTTGTTCATTCACCTGTGAAGATAAAACTGCAGCAGTGTTCAGCTGTGCTTGAGGTGTTGGAGAGAAATGAGACGTTTCCTCAAACCAGCATTGTTTCCTACCACAGGAGTGCCTCATGTGGGAGTAGGTGCCCACAAGACTGAGGCCCTGCACTTCACCCTGGCCCTGTGCCGAGGAGCTCTTGGTCCAAACTAATCAAGTGAAGGGGGTGGAAGGAAGCAAGTGCATTTATTTCTGTTTTGTATATAAAGAGGGAGAGTTGGAAATTTTTGCTCAGTCCATCCCTGAGGTCACTGCCCTGGATTCCAGTGTGAGCTGAGAGCTCCCTGCTTCAGTTTTATTTGGGCTGTATATGGATTACCTTAATCCTCTGCACTTCTGGCTCATATTACAGCATATCTGACCAGCCTACAAAAACTTAGCTGGCCTCAAGCACTCGATTAAAAGAAAGTGTAGAAAAGAGTAAATGTTACAAACACAAACTTTCTTTGTCCTGAACATGCTACCCTGTTACCATGAGGGTCCCAGGATTGTATCACTCCATCTATTCACCATTAATTCAAGGAAATACTCCATCACAGGACCAACGTGGGTCATAGTGTATTTCAGTGGTATTCATGTCTTTATAGTTCTGTTGCTGGCTGATCTGTTCTCATAGAACTTACCAATGTCTTCTCCTGGATTAGACAAACCTCCTGGAAATTTCCATGCGTTTATAGTCTGTATTGGAGGAAAAATCCATTAATGAAGTAGTCAGCCTAATGAAGGAGACAGTTAACACATAACTTTTTTTTTTTTCCTTGAAGTTGCAGTATTGTTATTTTACAAATAGCAGTAAGTAGGAACTTGTTTGTTGATGATCAGAGACAGATAGTCTGTATGAACTATTGGAACAAAACATCTACTGATTGAAAATACAAACTGTCTAACAGTCATTAGACAACATTGCTGCTAGATAGAGTAGTTGAGTATTAAAAAAAAAAAGCTGCTATAGACTATATAATCTTATAGTTAATCACTAATGTAATGTAATACATTAAAAAATGTATATATATTTAATCTTACAAACAGGTATTATGATTGTACTGTTCTATACTGCACTGGCTTTAAGGTGTCTCTATGTGTCTGTAATGATCATTTAGTGTAACTTGTCATTTTCATGGAATACAAGAAATGAGGGCTTGTGTGTGATTTATGTATAGAAACACTTATTGAATTGCAATAAAGTTCAGTATTAAAACATGAAGTGCAGGCTTGTGTTGTTACTCACACAGCTAAAGGAGTCCCAGTCTCTGCACCTCTTGGAAGAGCACAAAGATTTGTAGGCTTTACCTTTACTTCTATGTACTTTCTATTTCTTTCCTTGTTAAAAGTTTATCTAGGAAGAAGTTACCCTTCTCCTAGAAATAAATGCAGTAAAAAGGCACGCTGGCCCAAAAAAAGGTTTTTTTTGTCTATGCAGCACAGCAGGGAAGCTGTGTGCTTTCCAGTGATTTGAAACCCTAATGACTACATTGGAAAATAATTTTTTTCCTGGGCATTCTTAAAGGGCTTGGATAGGAATTTAATAGATTAAAAATAGTGCAGATGGAAAGTACATATATTTGTCCATTGGCTTTCAGATTTACTTTTAGTTCCTGGAAATCTTTGTGTGTTGTGGAATTGTCCTGTCACAATTAAACCCAAAGAGTCCAACAACTGTTAATTTTACTTTTTTTTACTCTGATATCTGTTTCAGTTATTTACTAAAAGGTAAGCATGCACATTTATATTTTTGTTATAAAAGGGTAAATAAATGTAATTTTTCTAATGTTTACAGCATGCTGTTCTGTTCCTGGAGACTATGGAGCTGGGACCACTTTTGGAGTCCACAGCATGAGAGGTAGGTTTATGCTTTAAATGGTAATTGCTGAATGAAAGCCTGGAGGTCCTCCTAAAGCCAAGTCTTTGACATTTTACTTTATTGTAAGTAAAAATATAAAATACAAAAATGAAAAATAAACATCTTCAATTACAGGAAACAAGATCAGAGGAAGAGAAACACCCTTGTCTTTTGTGTTAGAAACTCAATATGTGGTATGATTAAACCTGCCTATGAAAGCACTCTCTCACTGAAGTTCATTACGTGTGTTGTAGGTCCTGATGAACTTGATGTTTTGGGTCCTGAGTAGAAAAGTCTTAGTAGCTGTTTTGGGAAAGACAGGAGAATACAGCCAGTGAGATTCTGGCACAGTTTTAATTGTTCAAAATGAAAATTATGCGTCCAAGTGTATTTCAGTCTAAGTTTTGATTGTTTCATTTTAAAACTGCATTAGTCTCACTCTCTTAGAGAGTTAATGCAGTTTTAACATGACACACTTTGACTTGCAAATGAAAGCACAGTGGAGGCTAAATGTCTCTTGAATGGAGTAGCAGAGGCAGCAGCCACTGAGCCCGAGAGCTTTCTGCAACAGCTGAGTTAAAACCTGGGTTAGCCTGATAGGGGCTGGAAGACATTTCAGTGATGGATGTTCGGTGACCTCAAGCCACATCCCACAAGCCACCCTCACCACAGCACTGCTCTGGTCTGGCACCCTCTGGAGTGAGGGTGGGCACTTCCGTGTGTGAGGAATTAAAGATCTTTACACCTGCTGCACCAAGGTGGTCTCCAGGTCACGGCCAACCATGCTGCTGCTCGTTTAAAGCCACAGATATGCCTGGAATTTTGGAAACCAAATCAAATCATAGTCCATCTCTCAAAATCTGTTTTGAGCCATGGGGATTTTCCAGAGGTCTTAATGGATCCAAACACAAGATCAGGGACTCCTGGGTCAGTTACAGGGGAAAACAGAAAACTCAAAGCAGGAAGGATACATAGTTCTGCTGAATCAATCCACAGTTATAACAAAGCTGTTGATGTTCAGATGTTTGGTTTTTTTTCCCTTTAACATGGAATTCAGCAACCTTTTGATAGATGTGTTTAAGACACTTGTAAAAGGAAGTAACTTTTAATTATCACAATTTTGGTCTGGAATAAAAATAAACATATATTTTGTTTTTTACTACAGAATAGGCTTATCTAAATGAACTTCTCTATTTTATAATCCTGTAACAAACATACCTTATTTCTGTCTTGTACAACCAACACCTTTCCAGTGCTTTCATCTAGAACAGCACCTGGAATAGAAAGAATATAGAAAAAGAGGAAGTGTTGGACAATGTTGTTCAAACCTAAACCCCAAAACTTAGTATGTTTTGATAAAGCATAACAAACCCCTAATGTACAGCTAGCAAGGTTTGTATGAATCAGAAAGTGGTTTGTCAGTGGAAAACTGATGCACAGTAAAATATCAGAAAAAGGTTAAGTATCCTGTATCAAAATTCAAAGTTGCAGTACCAAGATAAATAATTCCAACATTTAAGTTCCAGATTAGACAAGAAATGAAAAGAATAACTTGCTTGTGTTAATATCAGAACTAAAGAATGCAAGATCAAGAGGTTACCCAAACACTCTGGCAAAGCTGTTCGCTTCAGTAGACGTGCCTGTCATCTTACTCAAATAACAGAGAATTTTCCAGTGACTCTGGCTGAGAAGCCACCCTTAAGGCGGATGAATTTTTCTCCAGTGAAATTCATTACAAAGCCCCCACTTGCTGTAGTGAAGATTTTAGTGGTTTTGGGTTAATAACACACAGGTTTAGTACTCTGGACTGACTGTACAGATAATGTTTAGCTGTGTGACTATCTTTGAACTCATATGACCCAGCTAACAGCTCATGACGGGAACTGCACCATAATCTGAGTCAACTTCTTAATCAAAAATTGTTGCTTCCAAGTGGAAAAGTGACACTTTCACTGGATGAAAAAACCTGTCTGACTGAGAAGTGCAGCTTTTCCTTATGTCCTTATAGTCAGCCTCTGACTTTCTCCCACAGATTACAAGTTTTCCTACTTTCTGGAACCCAAGTGCTTTCATGTTTAATTATGTCATACTCACTGGTCATACTTAAAAAACATCGTTCCCTTAAAACAGGTATTTTTCTCCGATTTTAAAGAGCGCTGTGGTGAGCAAGATGAGTGCTGCAGTGCAACTTACCAGGATCTATTCCACATCAGTCATGCATGGCTTTCAAATTAGAGGTTATCAGTAACAGTAACAAAATGCTTATGTCATTTTACAGCAGGAAGAAGAGGATACAGGCACATCTGTGATGACATGTGCATTTAAAACGCTATGGAGAAGTATGCCCACAGGAAAGAATTATTAAGGAGAGAGTGTCCAGCTAAAAACATCCTGTTTTTTAATAATACATGCAGAGTTACGTGTAGGAGGATATTTCAAAGATGAAGTACCAGGCTTCCTTCACGATATGTAAAAGGACGTGCTTTAAGAGGATAGTCACATATCTGCCTCCCTGTGGCTTGTGACTTTATGATTTCATTCTTCCTGTGAATATTTAGCAGTGTCCAAGTTCAAGTACTGTAATGATTAAAAGAGGCAACAAAAGGAAAGCAGGGGGAACTTTGTGATTAGAGGATTTGTTTTCGAGAAAGCCATTCCTCAGCCAAAGGGTTTGCTGAGACCAGAGGGAGCTGGTGAAGGCAGGAAACTGCCATTTGAATAAAATAAAAAGTGTGTTTGCTCTCCTCTGTTCCCCTGAAATTAAAACCTGTGAATGTAATTTTTGGCAGTGAAATTTCCAGTGAGGTGATCAGAATCTCTGCTAAGGGATACCTAAATCCAGAGCAAGAAGGAAGAAAACCACTAACAGGATTTGGTCTCATGTTCCCTCACTGGGCCACACCTGGTTGGCATCAGTGAGATTAGAGTTTGACTGCCCTGAGTTGTTTTTAAAACTCTCCCTCCAGCTACAAATGTGTGGCACCTGGAGCTTTAAATCATCCAATGCCAGGATGATTTTCTGGAAAGGTTTATACTTGAAACCCAACCAAGTAATCACTATTACAATACCACTTGGTTTTGAATGTTCTCTTTTGGGGAACAGGCAAGAAAAGCATTTAAAAAATAAAAAATAATCCCTTGGGTAACTCCAGATAATAAGTAAAGGAGGAGAAAAATATCTTTATCCTACCTGTTTTATTTATGACTGATGTAAAAATGCATGCAAAGATGTTCAGTGTTGAGAAGCACCTGTCAACCACAGAGTGAGCGCAGACCCCACTGCCTGCACTGTAAGCATCAGCAGACAGGAGCAGGTATTTGTAAAACTTGGGTACTTCTTTTCAGTCACTTTTCACAAGTGACTTATCAAATCTACCTATCCCCATCTTCCTGTGCAGTTTCACAGTAATACAGCTGCTCATTTTAGATTTCCTTAAGTACCAGGACTGGCCAAGGCTGATGATCCTATGTGTGTGTAGGCTCTCCTTCCTGAACTCTTTCAACTCCAAAGACTTTGTTTCAGCAAGTGGATTATGGTGGTAGCAATGCAAGTAACAGCTGTGTTGTAAGGCTGTAGACAATGTGAGGGGGAAGAAAATGCCTTTCATTTTTCTTCCTCTCCTTTTACTTTCCTTCCTCAACTTGTTGCTCATGCCATTGTTGCATGGCATATTTACAAACATGTCACTTTCTGGATGGCAGGCCACATCCTCCTCGGAGGTGGAGAATTTTAGAAATGCCTTTTAAAAACACATTAATCACTTCATACACCAGAGACTCCTCTGTATCTTTACACATGTGGAAAATCCTGCCGCCTACAAACGGATGTAGTAACCTAGCTGGAAGACACATCACATATTCCACTATTTCTAAACAATAATGGCCAAGCCCAATGAGTAACATTTGCTACTCTCTGCTTGGCCACTCTCATCCAGTCTGGTAAAACATGACCTGACCCCGCTTATTCACACCTTTGTCATCACTTGGCTGCATGAGGCACAAGCCCTGGCTGTGCTGCGTTTGCTGCGTGGGAAACTCCAGACAGGAGGAAAAGCAGCTGCTGGTCTACTTGGCAATGAGACCTGCTACCTGCTCCCTGTTCCTGTGCTGGTTTCCTGCTGGCCAACCACTCTCCACATCTCTGCTTTCCATTTTCAGGATGCTCACAGGACTGACTCCTGCATTTCACTGACTGGCCACAGCTTTGAGATGGAGACTCTCACCAGAATATTGATTTTATTTACTGCAGACACGTTCTGAAACACTTTTTGGTTAGAGAATAAAGAAAGCCTTGTGTTTGATCCCCTCCCCAATATCCATATTTAACTACTTTAATATTTCAATAAAATGAATTACAAATAGAATGGAGTCTTTCCACTACCCAGAGTCTCCCTCCTGAAGTAGAGAGATACTGGAATAAACCTACCAGGTGGTATCCACACTGCTTAGTGTTTATTTGGGATGTGTTCCAGACCCACTGACAGTGAGTAGAACAAATGACAAAAAAACCTGCACATAACAGTCATTATTTCACACTTGTTTACCTGCCTAGAATGCTTTCCTGAAGTATTTACATCCTTTGAAGAAAATCCAAATAATGACTAAAAGCATACAGATTTGAAAAATGGTAGCAAAAACCATATACATTATACATTGTGCAACTTTAAAATCCATACAATAAATTATTAAATCTGTATACCTGCACTTACCAAAGTTTTCTTTAAAGTTTTTTTCCTACTTGCAGAGTGCAAAGTGTTTTGAAGCACAGCTGCAAATCATGCTCTGAAAACACAATTCAAAATATTTGTGAGTCTTTCAGAGTTATGATTTTTCTTATAGCTCTTTTTAATGCCCACCAGGGTCACAACACATCTTTTATGTGATTTCCTTTCAAGCAGCACTTTCAGCTGTGCAAGTGCTACTTCAGAAAACCTCTCTCTCACTTAGGTTTCCTCACGAGGAGTAACTCGGTGCTTTTGTGAGGAGAATGCACTGTCCTGCTGCAGTTCAATGCCACATATTTTAATGGTGAGGTTTCCATACCTCAGGAAAACATGCTCCAACATGTCCATTGACAAACTCCAAGGCTGCCTTCTGCATCCACCCTGCCCTCTGCTGGCCTGGGAACCGAAGGCTCTCTCTATAGATGGCAGTAGCACTGTTTTGGAATTCAAGGGTTTTTTCCCCCAAACTTCCTTTCCCTGACCTGCTGCTATTCAGAACAAACCATGTTTTGTGAGTTGTTAATAACTAGGTTTTTCAAATTGCTGTTTATGGGCCTTAACACCACTCGATGGAGAAATAACACCCCAGAGTCCCTGCAAGCCAAGGACAAACAAGTCAGGGTTGCAACTGGAAAGATTTGCTCCCCACAGTCTCATTTCTGTGTGTAAATGTAACCCTTAACCAGTACATGAGGGGTCCAATCTGTAATCTCCAATTACAGATAAATGATAACTGAGTGATGGGATAGGTAGTGGCTTATCTGTGGAACTCTGCTGAGTGAGAGAACAAAACCACTGGAATTTGGTGAAGCTAACTTCAAGCTGACTGTATTTTTGGCTCATTATCAGTCCCTTGTGCTGTGCTATATGAAAAAATAAAAAAGAAAAAAGGGAAACCATCTTGTCTAGTCCCTTGGAAATTTTCTGAGTTATGTAACAACTTTCTAGCTGTGGTTGTGGGAGGTCTAGATAAGAGTATGGAGTTGGTTTTTTGTAAACTCTATGCTTGGATTAAAGACTTCTAGGCACAGCTTAGATGAGCTTTCAGACCACTGCAATTTAGGCTAATAGTTGCTTTAGCTTCTCAACAATCCCCACTGGGTTGTTTTCCCCATTTACAGACATTAACTCAAACACAGTTTAGACAGATTAAGCACACAGACCAGAGAAGTGTTTTTTCTCTACACTGGTGGTTACTTTTTCATTCCAAAATGCAGCAGCCAGCTGGTTTCCACATGCTGGTTTACAGAGGAACAATTCCTAGGGAAGGGGCTCCTAAGGGCTCCTTCAGGACTTTCAGTGGGTGCAAGCACTCCTGTAACTCACCTGCAACCCCCAGCTGGTGTGTGGCGAACCCTGGCAGCCTGCTGGGCCCCTCTCCCAGCCACAGCGTCAGCGTGGAGGAGCCCTGCTCAGCGTGGTGGAAAGCAAAGCCTTGGGAAGCAGCCACTGCCACAAGGCTGCTCTGGAGGATGGGGACATGGAGCCAGACGGCAACACGGCCTTCACCCCGCCACTGAGACATGGACTCTGCAAAAGAGGGAAGCGAGGAGGGTCAAGGACCCCTTGGCCCTTGATCTGTGTTGTTTTAAATTTGGCCACACAGTGCAGCTGTCGGTAATGTGCAAATATCTGTGTTTTCACGTCATTTACCACAGGGTAAAACTCCTGTCAGTGTGAGAAACTCACCAGCAGTTTCAGAGGCTGCCAGCTCAATATTGTATGTGGCACAGCTTGGTGTTCATGTGCAAAATGATGGCTTTTAAATTTAGGGTCTGCCATGAGAAACAGGGAAAAACTACTCTTCTGGAGTGCTCCGTCCAATTCTGGGTTCCTTAGTACAAGGAAGATAAGGAACTACTGGAGTGGGTCCAGCAGAGGCCACAAAAACGATGAGGGGTCTGGATCATCTCTCTAAGAGGAGAGACTGTGGGACCTGGGCCTGTTCAGTCTGGAGAAGACGAGTCTCAGATGGGACCACATCAATCCATCCAAATATTTCAAAGAGAATGATGCCAGACTCTTTTCAGGGGTGCCCAGTGAGGGGACAAGCAGCAAGGGCCATAAACTGAAACAGGTGAAGTTTCACCTCAACACGAGGAAGAACAACTTCACACTGAGAGTGACACAGCACTGGAATACGCCGCCCAGTGGAGGCGTGGAGACTCCTTTTCTGGAAACATTCCAAACCCACCTGCTGTGATTTGTCACTCCTGTGTCACCTGCTCCGGGCGTTGGGACTGGGTGATCTCCAGAGATCCCTTCTACCCCTAATTATTCTACGGTTCTGTGAACAACCTCTGCTCCCTCCTGCCAGCGCCCTTCACCTCCTGGCCGCGGCTCGGCGTCCGTGAGGGGAAGGCGGCGGCCGAGGGCGCCCCCTAGCGGACCCCCGCCGCCCCTCACACACCGCCCCCCGCCCGCCCCAGTACTCGGGACCCCTGCCCGGCACTTGCCCCGCAGCCACCGCCCGAAGGCGGCCCGCTCCAGCCGCGGGGAGCCGCGCAGCTCCCCTAGATCCACGCTCACACCCCCGAACTTGTCCGGCCTCGCCCGCAGCCCCGCCAGGGCCGCCCAGCCCCGCGCCCTCCGCAGCGCCCGCCACGGGCCCGCCATAGCGCTGAGCGGGGCGGGGAGCGGCCGCCCTCAGGGCGGTGCCGGCCTCTGCTCCGGAACCGCTCCGCGCCGGCCGCGGGCAGCATGTCTGCCTCCTCTTCCCGAAGGAAGAGCAAGGGGGGCCCGGCCACGGGCGGCGGCTCCCCGCGGGATGCTCCCCTGGGAGCTGCCGCGAGCGGGCCGCTGACGCTGCGTGTCGCCGACGCCGTGGAGGCAGGTACGGGGTGCGGGAGGCGGGAGCGGGCGGCCCCGCTGCTCCAGCCTGAGCGCTGAGGGCGCCTCGTTTGAATCTGAGTCCCTGCCCAGCCGTGCTCCCGGCGCCTCAGGAAAACGGTACCGGAGGGATCCCTCAGACCAGGCGCCCCTGAAACCTACTCTTATTCCCGCGGAAGGGTGCCGGCGGTGGCGGGATCGCGGAGGAAGCGGCAGCGCCTCACGGGCGGTCCGCGCTCCCCTCAGCGCGGCGAGGTTGTGCTTCCCGGGGAGCGCGGGAGACGCCAGGTTTGCTGAGGGAAGGGGGAAAAAGTACTATGTTGTTTTTTTTTTTTTTTTTTTTTTTTCTCCCGAAAACTTAGGAGATGACAAAGTGCCGAAGATGCTGCGCAGAGCGCTGTCGCAGCTGTCGCTGAGCAGCATGAAATCTGCGGGTCTCTGCATAGGGAGGCCGGCCCTGCTCACCTCCGCTGATGGGCGGCAGGAGGTGAGCCCCTTTCTTGGCCCTTTAAGTGCTTTCCCCGTGCTGTTAGCCTGTTCCTGTTATATCCCATGGAGCCAGCATGGATCATGCAGTGAGAAAGATGGTGAATGTGCACTTCCATGTCATCTACACTGTAGTTTCATCTGTATCCTCTGTGTTGGTAAAAATCCATGCAGCTGATTCTTTTTTTCTATAGATTTATGTCATGTGTGAACAAATGGGTTATATATTATATCTTGCATAAGCACACACTTCTGTTTTATTGCAAATAAATTGTATTTGCTTATCTTTCTTTTAATGATGTGTATCATTTTCTAATCAGCACAGTGTATGCTTTTGAGTCATCTGCAGAATGTGTAGAGAGTGGAATGTTTTATCACATTCGTAGGCAAAATATAACCCTTCAATTTTGAAAGTGTCTTAGATCAAATCTTCAGAGCTCAGTGCCCCTTGTGTCTTGCTCAGTGTAACCAGGTTTTAACCTAATCCTTCATATTAAAGCATTGCTTGCCTTGACTGGAAAGGAGAGGGGCAAGACCTCAACTGACAGATGTTTGCTTTGAAAATTCCTCCTAGGTCTGTACTGCTTGGCCCACCACAGGCTTCCCAGGGGGGAAAATTGGACTGGGTGAAACCACACAGAAGAGCCTGAAAGTAAATCCAGGTGATGCCGTCACTGTGCAGCCTGTGACTGGTGCAGTCATCCAGGCAGAGGAAGTTGATGTCAAGTTGAGGTATGGAACTTGTTATAACCTTATTGAGGTTTTTATTCAACCACTTCCCTTCAAAATTTGTCATTCTCTTTATCATTTCACAGAGTTGGCATTTGGATTGTTGCAGAGTCTGATTATAGTTACTTCCTAAATAAAGTTACTTTATAGTTACTTTTGGAAGTATCCTAGCACTTAAATTACCATCACAGTTCCCAGGCAGTCAGTTGCAGAATTTTTTTTCCTTGAAGAAACTCCTCTTGGTGTCCAGAGAGTCATAGTTTTATGTACAAAGCAAGAACATCAATTACTAATAAAATTAATTGAAGTCCTATTGTTCAAGTACTTCCTAGGTTTCTAGGTGCTTTGCAGGTGTAGTTCATTCTCTGCAAATTAAACACCTCTGGGTAGTGCTTGCATGCATAATTTAGCTTTTCCTCCACTTAAAAGAATCAATCCCCAACAACATTAAGTAGATTAACTTAATACACCTGTTTTCCATCAAGTTGCTTTCTTGATCGTTAAAAGTCGAGAAAAAGCTTTCATTTGCAGGCTTAGGGCTCCCCCCGTTGTTAACACTTTGAGTTGCAGCAGCTGCGTCTGCTTGCTTTAAGTTAATGCCTTTGGTGCCGTGTCCAGTATCTTCAGGGTTAAGTCCATATGATATGAAGACTGTGCAGTGCTGTGGTCTGTGGTTTTGTTTTTAAGTGCTTGGAAAACCAATTTTTTTTTCCCTTCCTACCACAGGGACAAAGATGCCACTGCTAATGCTGAGGAAATGTCTGTCTGTCTGCTGAGAAACCTTGGTATGAGTTTTGCTGCTTCTCCTTTGATTGTTCAATTTTTTAGTTCTGGACACAAGAGCAAACAGTTTCCTTTGATGTTCTTAATCAAGGGCTTATGGCAAAATGCGGGATGTTACTTTGTTCACATTTTGTTCAGGGATCTGTCTTGAGCTAACTAATGATGTCATGCTGCAAATTATCTAATTTGAATTGGTTGTGGTTCCAGTTCTCCTGTCCATTATTTGTGTTGCTGTCTCAAATTAGGAGTGTTCAGCATCCATTGACAGCGTTCAGGCTAATACTCTGGTGCACTTCAGAGTTTACTTGCATTGTGAGGAAAAGAGTGCACTGCTGCACATTAATAATAAGTTAAAGGATCAACATTAACTTGAAATCCCAGTCTCTTCATCCCTTTTTTTTTATGTTGTTGGTAAATAAGTAAAGTTGCTCTTCATTGGGTGGTAGGTTTATATAAGTAAGGCAAAATAGAAAGGTGAGTTATTCAAGGTAGTGAATACAAAATTTTTGCTTCTTACAATACTAGTTCCAAAATCCTCCCTTTGTATGAAATTAAAAAGCTCAAATTGATGATGATTTTAAGTATGGGAGATTACATATGATACTGACAAATGTTTATCCAGTAGAGTCTGCTTATGCACAAAAGGATCATTCAAAGAACCTGAATTGTAACCTGAGTGTTACCTTTAAACACTCATAATTAGCTTTTGTTATGTTAATTTATAGCACTTTCTAAGATTTCTGAGAAAGAATTATTCTGATGCAAGAATGTCTGAGTGTTAATTGCTGCCGAAGTAGATTGACATAGCATAATCATTGTCTTTTTTTTTTTCTTCAATCTTCTCATAGATGGGAAAATAGTCCTGCCAGGAAACCTCTTGGCTTTCACTTACTATGGCAAACTTTGCAACATCGTGGTGATGAAAGTGAAGGGGACTGACGGTGCAGAGCTGATTGCTCAGGGTGGCAACGTCATTCCTGGTGATTCCCTTGAGCCAGACCTTGAGAGGTCAGATCTGGAGAGCAGTACCTTAGACTTGTCCTTACAGCTGGGCAGGATGGACATTGGTGACAATCCAGAGGCTGCCTCCATGAGCACCCCGAGCAAAGCTGCGGATCCAGGCTCACCAGTCACACCCAGCGCTCCAGACTCCGGGCACAGAGACAAAACCTTCAGCAGGGGAGATGGTGCAGACCTCAGCCAGGATCTGGAGCTGACTGGGGAAGGCAGCACTGAGGGATTCCCACTAACTGGCAAAATCGGAGCAATGAGCAATACAGATTGTTTTTACTTCATTTCTTCAAGAACTAAAATAAATTTTATTGAACCGAGGACCACTGTTGCAGAGGATGGCGAGTGTGAGTCCCGAGTCACCTATGACATGATAGGAGGTTTGAGCAGCCAGCTCAGAGCTATTAGAGAAGCTGTTGAACTGCCCTTGAAGAAACCTGAACTGTTTAAGAGTTATGGTAGGATGCCTGAGAGTTGGTTTTCTTCATTAACTTCCTTCTTTAACATGGCTTTTTTTTTTTTTTTTTTTTTTTTAAAGAACGCTAATTACTCCAGGATTATGCACTGAATTTTATATAGCTGATCTAGTAACCTTGTGTGTCCAAACAATGTCAAGCTGCTTTATAATTACACTATATGGATACAGTGAAGATGTTCTGGTTAGCCTGTGTGAAAAACAGTTGAGCAGAGAAAAAATATGTATCTGTACCAAAATTCAGGCATGCACGAGCAGAATTTATAGCAAATAGGAAAGACTTCTGTACTTGGACACTTGAAAGGTGCAGTCATTTGTGTTGTCACAAGATTTTGTGTTAGTAGACTCAGTTAATCCTATCTTTTAAATGGAGAATAATTCAGATTACTTCTTCTGCTTTTTTTATCCCTGTGTGTTCCTGCAAAATTTTCTTTTGTGGCTGTTTACTCAAACTACTCAATGTGCAATTACAGCGTGGAAAACTGAAACGGGTTACTGCTGCCACACATAAAGTTACAGCTAATATATATAAAAACTTGGAGGAATTTTGTGATTCTGTGCTGTGTATTTATCACAATTGTCTGTGTACCTTGCTGAGGTTTGCATTGCTTTATTTCTCTCTGTGACCTCTTCCCTCATGCATGCTTCAGAGGAGAGGGGATTACAGTGGGGACCATTTCCATAGCACACAGGTGCCTGTTTCCTGGCATCTCCATCCACGAGTGGTCCAACCCCAGCATCACCATGTGGTTTTGTGGCAGCAGAGTTTGCTTCGGCATGAGTGTTCTTCATACCTAATCCCTAAAGCAGATTCTCTACTAATGACTTGGGAGTCCTTGTCTGCTCATGGGCAGCGAGGATGGAGCTGAGGTGAGCCTGTGGTTCCACAGCTCTGTGTATTGCCAGTGCCAGAAACGCCACAGGAGGGAGCAGCATATGCTTTAATGGACTCGTGTACCAGTCTGGAACCTGTCTGTAGAGATGCTTTTATTTTTATCCCTTGTCAGAGGGCAGATAATTTTTTCTCTTTTCCATTATTAGTTTCTAAGATTTGGGCTTGTTGCCTGTGCTTGAGGCATCATTCCCTGTCTGATTCCCAGTCCCACCTGATGTTTCTTTCGTTGTGTTTCACTGGTGTCTTTTGTGCTGGGGTCAGACCTTTGTCAAACATTTGTCTCTGCTTTTTGCTTTCTAGTTTTTCTACTTCTGGTTTTGCGTTTCATGCCCATTTAATTTGACTTTGCTGATCTGAAACTTTCTTTGGTGGGCTCTTTACCTGGGATCACAGTTTGTTTCATGCAGTTTACATGTATTTCCTGTCCAGCTTCAGCTGCACACAGCAGTGCCTTGTTCTTCCAAAGTCCCTTATGTTCTGTGCCTGAATGTTTTTGTCTCTTTGGCTCTTAACATGTGCCGTTAAATAGGCAGATTCATCCTTTTAATGTGTGTTTTTCATCATCTTGTAAGCATTAATAAATCAAGCCTCACAGGATGTCTAGAACTTTTTGGAGTGTAGAAGAGAAGTGGTTTTCTAATATGGGAAATTTGTTATAATGACACTGTAAGAATCATGAATAACTTAAAGTGTATTCATGGATGTTAGGTACTCAGTCAAGTAATTTTTTGAGAAAACACAGTGAAGATTATAATGAACTGCTGAAAAATATAATGACTTAAATAGGTGATTTTAAAGTAAGTCTTTTGGACATTAAAAATAAAAAAAATGTGGATAAATGTCCCATTTAAGACTGATCTTTTCCCTGTAAACCGAACTCATCATAATGACGTGTCTGTTACAGGAATTATTGCTCAAGTCAAGGTAGTATTGGTAGTGACAGGGACAGTGAGATGTGCAAGTGCAAGCTGGGCCTGGCATTTATCACCAGTAACTTCTTTTCTCTGTTTGCTTTGCTTGTCCCAAGGGATCCCTCCTCCTCGAGGAGTGCTGCTCTATGGCCCTCCAGGAACTGGGAAGACCATGATTGCCAAGGCCATCGCAAACGAGGTTGGCGCTCACGTTACTGTCATTAACGGCCCTGAAATCATAAGCAAGTAAGTCCTTCCACTTTATTTCCATTAATTCTGTACATATAGCAGCCCAAAATATACCCTGACACCTGTCCATTGTGGAGAGATGTAGTATTTGCTCTGGGTTATCTGCCCAAAAGAGTTGAAGTGGGGAAGGGTTCTCTCAAGCAGGGCTTATGTTTCTTGTATTAAAAGAAGTTTTTTGGACTTGGCCAGGAAATTTGTGTAAGGCGTGGACTGAATTAAAGAGGGGATTAAAGCTGCATCTGCAGTTGCCTGTGGGTTAGTTCTGCAACAAGAAGAGGAACTTGTTAAAGCATATTTGCAATTAGGGTGACATTGCACAGGCTGATGTCTCCAGAGAAGCAGTTTTTTTGTTGTTCTTCAAAAATGTAGAGAAAATTGTTTCTAACACAGAAGAGAAGCAGTTCTCTTTATCTCTAATGATTCTAACTTTGCCTGTGCCTCATTTCACCTTAATTTCTGGTCCTTGTGGAAATAGACTATTGTAGATTGCCTAGACTTCAGAACTTTGCAAGTGTGTGCTACGGATTTTTGTAACTTACAAACAGTAATTTTCCAAGTTGCCTGGAAAAGACAAAAACCCTAAGTTTTTTATTAAAATATTTTTTAATTCTCACAGGTTTTATGGGGAGTCTGAGTCGAGGTTACGTCAGATATTCGCTGAGGCTTCTCTCTGGTACGTTCCTTTGGAGAATTTTATTTGAATTTTGTTCTTAAAAGAAAAATACTTGCAAGAATCTTTGAATTGTGATTTATTTATTTTTTTTTTCATCCAGCGCTTTTTAAAAGGAAGTAAATTTGTTTATGTAGAGCTAAGCTAGGAGGAAAGCAGTAAAATTTTAGGATGCCTCTTAAATCCTTTTGGACACTGCCCTTTTTAAGGAGGTGTTAGGGATGGTGCCAAATTGCTTGACCTGTGTCATTAGTGCATTGTGTGCTTATTTCAACAGATGGAAGCATGAGCCAGAGCTTCACCAGGATCCAGATTTTTATCTTGGAGGCCAGCTCTAAATGAGTTGGTGTTGGTACTGGATGTAGCATTCCTCTGGAGTAGGGTGGCATCTTGTCCAAATTCGTTAGACCTGTCTAAGGCAGGCTTTAGAGTTCCATGTGACTGGTGTTCATAGTACGTTAGAAAAATACTATTGCATACTGAAGGTATTAATTGTCTCATATATTATTCATTTTAGTTTTCTCTCTAAGTAACACTGTATACAAGATTGAAACTTCCAGTTACCTAAAGGAGGGGGATCCTTGTTAGTTTTTGTAGGAGCTGGATGTTTTCCATGAACAGCTTTCCTCTGCCTTGGTGTTTTAAATCTTCCTGAGCACCTTAACATTTTTTTCCTTTATTTTTTCTTCCTCAGTCGCCCCTCAATTATATTTATAGATGAGTTGGATGCACTCTGTCCAAAGAGAGAAGGGGCTCAGAATGAAGTGGAAAAGAGAGTTGTTGCTTCACTGCTGACATTAATGGATGGCATTGGCTCAGTAAGTTGAATCTCATGGGACAATTAATGTACATGGGGACTCGCTGAACAAAATAATATTGCTTCTTCAGTGGAGCCAATTTGAGATGTATTATTTGTGGGGAAAGAAAACAGGTGAGACTTTGTAGAATAATCTAATGCTTTTTTGGATGCTAAGCAAAGGACGTAGGAGAGGAGTATCTCCTGAAAACTGTTAGTTTAAAAGAAAGTAAGTTTCTTCCATTCACTGCCTTTCCTTTGCCCTCTCCCCCTTTTGTAGTTTTGGAGATCAAATTGAAAATTCAGTGATAGCCCATCATTGAACTAAACCAGATATTTTTAATTGCTCTGGAATCAAAGTCATCAGAATACTTCTGGTAATACGTAGGCTGCATGATTAATTTAAGCTATTTCAAGATTGCCAGAGCAGTGTGTAGGGCATAAACAATAGCCTAATAAAGAAACAGTAAATTTAATTGACTTGAGTAATTATGGATTGAGCCCATAAAGTTTGGCAATCTCTCTTCTATTATTTTATGATTATTAGCAGGAAAGATGAAAGAACTCTGTCCAGAGTCTGAAAATGAATTTCTTCTGTTTATGTAATCTACAAGTTTCTCATTATTTTCCTGCGTGGCAGTTTGAGTTGCCCAGTCTGGAATTGTTCACAGGCAGAACATATTTTCTGGTGGCAAAGGCTGATGGATATTCTTTCTGGATAGAGTGCTTTATTCACAAAAAGAGAATGACATTACAAGAGATCTCCTAACTGATCTTGCTTCACTGTAAAAGTGAAGAAGCAGAGCTTGAGGAAATTGGTTAGGGTTTTTGACCTTGCTTTTCCTGCTGGGCCTACAGGAAACTATAACTCCTGTCTTTGCTGGGTTTGATACCTGAACTGATTTTGTTTCCCAACCTTGTTTATCCAAGGTCTGCTGATACCATTTTGTTCTTGTGCCAGTGCTGCATTTTAGCTTGAGTGCTTCTTTTTCTCTCCTTGGTTCATGCTTTCCTGATTTAGGAATGCAGATTCTTGGGGGTTAAAGTGGGACTGCTTCTTGTATTATCTGTTTGACATTTAATTGTATTTTAAAAGTAATACTAGGTGTTGTTTGATGCCTTCAGGAAGGCAGTGAAGGGCAGCTGTTGGTCCTTGGGGCCACCAATCGCCCTCATGCCCTGGATGCAGCACTGCGCAGGCCGGGGCGTTTCGATAAGGAGATAGAAATTGGAATTCCCAATGCCCGGGACCGTCTGGACATCCTCCAGAAGCTTCTCAAGAAGGTTCCCCACTCGCTCACAGCAGAGCAGTTGGCACATCTGGCTGATAGCGCGCATGGTTACGTGGGTGCAGACTTGGCAGCCTTGTGCAAGGAAGCAGGTAAGGCTTTGTTTATCTTATTTAGGATATTGCTTTACTGTTAGTCTCTTTATTAAAGAAAAAAAAAATCCACAGTCTGTAATAATAGCTTTTGAAACACTCAGGTTTTATTAATTTTTGTGTCAAAGAAAACACAGCCAAATGTGTCTCTTCCCAGGCAGATGGGAAAAGTTCTTGGAATATTAATAACTTCTAAAATGCAATGTTAAGATCGACAACCCTGGGGAATGCCCCATACCATTTCTAGGATCTTAAGACAGCTTGCTCTCTCTCAGTAAACCAATGGTTTTGGGAGTTGACTAACATCTCTAAGAGTTTTTCTACTTTCTAGATGACCCCTTGCAGACAAAAATCCTAGTTCACTCTGGCTGCACAGCTTGTCCTGCAGCTTGTCCTTGTTCCCAGGATGTGAAGGCTGTGGGCCTCAGTGGTGTTTCCTGTGTCTCCCTTCCATATTTTGTGCCCATATTCCATTTTCCTGCGGATGAGGAGCTCATCCTGGCAGGGGCCAGGGCACTGTGTGCACCTGGCTGAGGTTGTGTGGCAGAGCTGAGAGAGCTGCACAGCACGCCCTGAGCCCGGGGCTGGAACGCAGCCCTTGGCTTTGGGAACGGGCACAGCCCTGGAGAATATGTATCCATGCATCATGCAGCCAGGGTTCAGTATGTTCCAGGGAATGTTTCAGCATGAGTTCTCCTCCGTTTTCTTTGGATGAAATATTGCAAGTATTCTCTATCAGTTCCTAGGTTTTGCTAGAGTGCATCTGCACAGTTTGAGTGTTGGAGCTTAAATCTGCCCTTTGAAACAGCTGAGTCAAAATAGATTGTCCAGCTCTGCTTACACGTGTTTGCTCCCTTGTAGTTCACAAATAAGTTTGCTGCATGTGCTGGTTACTTTTATTTCCTTTGGCACTGGGACAGCTTCCTCTGGCAGTGGCACAGAGCACAGATAATTCTTGCATCGGAACTAACTGTGAAGATGACAGATGTTTTATTAGGAGTGATGGCACCTGGAACAGCAAGGTCTTTGCTTGCCAGCTTCCAGAATTTTTAAGGGGTAGCTCTCAAATAGGAATTTGTGGAGTTTTTATTCACCAAGAAGAAAAAAATATGAGATTATTAATTTTCTAGCGCTTTCCTTGTGGCTTCAGTTGTGTTTTAAGCTCTGTTTTAAATTAGAAAACATCATTATTTTTCCTACTTGTATATATTTGTTAGAAAAAAAGATAAACTCCCTTTTTATTTTCCTTCCCTTGCATTTTTGGATGCCTGTCAGTTTGCCTCTGTCTCAGTACTCAAATAGTAAACACTTAACTAATGTAATCTCAAGTTCTCACTGAGAAGTGTTGTGGTTTCAATTCCAAACATGACCCAGCCAAGGCTTTTATTTGTGCCTGTGCAGATGGATTCATAATCCAGCTGCAAATAGATGATATTTACCCACTTCATGAAGACCTCCTAGAAAATAAATCTGGGATGTTGTACAGGTTGAACATTATACAGATAAAAATCTTCAGGCATCTGCCTGTGACTGCAGGACAGGAACTTTGCATCCAAAGCCAGTGGTGGGAATGAGGAGAGGAGGATGTCTCCTTCCTATTGCTCTTTCTTCCAGTTTGAATCCATGTTGTCAAATTTCCCTGTCGTTTGTTACCGTGGGGTGACCTCTGCTGGGGAAAATACAGTCCAGCACCCTTAACTCCTTGCAGCCCACGTGAAGTTTTCCTCTTCAAGAAGTTGCAGAAGCATGAGTCAGTCGAGCTGTTACATAAACTGAACTTAAGTTGCTCATGACTAAGGAACGTCCTTAGTTGGAGTCTTTTTTTTTTTTTTTTTTCCCAATTAAGCTCTTTATCTGTTTTTTATATTACATTTTCAACACCTTGTAAAATATTGCTGCTTTCACTGGAGTTAAACTTAGCAAAGACTTTTGTAGTCTACTGTTTCTCCTCAGCAGAGCAAGATTCCTTCATATGGCAAATTTTCCAGTGTTTTGTCTAGTTGTTTTTTTCGTGTTGTTCCAAGATGCATGGACTCTATTGCTTCACTTCAGAAACTCTGCTGTGGGCCAAGCTAGCTTGCTGTCCAGGAATGCTCTCTGATATTCAGCCTAAGCTCTCCTTGTTTAGTTTTATCCCATTATTTCTATTTACATCCTTGTATAACACGTTTGCTCTCCCTCCTTAGTGTTTACACCCTTCAGATATCTCTAGGCTGTTCTCATGTCCCCTACCTCCTCATTCATTACTGAGCCAAACTATAAATATTTAGCTCTTTTAATCTTTCCTCATAAATAAGTCCTTCCTGCCTTCCGAGAAATTGTGTTGGTTTTCTCTGAAGCGCCTCCAGTTTGTCAATAACCTTTTTGGTAGTGTAGGCTTTAGAATTGAACATAACGTTTCATATGTATGTATATTACAACATAAAATGTGGTATAAACATATAGTTAAGGCAACTAATGCACATTTCTAAATGCTTGGTATTGAGACAGCATCTGAGTTAAGAATTCTTTCACAAATGTTATTTGTGCCAAATTCAGACTTGATGTGCATGTACAGGTGAAATGTAGAAACTACTTTAGCAAAAGGGTTTCAGAACTCAGGAAGACATGTTCAGTTTTTGGCACAGGATTACTGTTGCTTGCTGATTGTATTTCTGTTGTGGTCTGTGGGAGACTCTCGAGTCCTGCATACCCCATTTATATCCTTGGGTTTGTGGCTGGAAAGACTGCAAGTTTGCAAGCTAAATATGTTTATATTCTTAATACAAAGTTTAGATCATTTTCCAGAGGGCTCATCTTTCCTTATCTTTCTACTTCAACTCTGTTTTTTTAACATTGTATTGTGTATATACTGCTTGTATAAACCAAGGGTGTAGTAATTAGTAACATGGTAAATATGGTATTTGTAGGGCTTTTGCATCTCTAGTCAGGTTTCCTAAGATACTTCATTATAAAAGCTTTGATGTTTGCCTTTTATATAATTCTGAAGACCATTTGTTCATGGAAAGTAAATAACCATTGTAGAATTAAACATATTCCAACTGGTTTTTTGGCAGAAGTTGTTTGTTCTCCAGTGCAAGATTTGCTTAGTGGTACTGCTGGGGTCAGACAGGCAAGTTGCATGTTCTGTTCAGCAATTCTGCATTTTCATGGGAGTTTTGAAGAAGTGTTGGGGGCCTGTAATGTCCATTTTGTGTTGAATGTTTCTAGGCCCCTGTGTCTGTGGTTGTGGTGTGGTCTATGCTGGGATGGGCAGGGAGCGGAAAAGTGGGTGAGAAACTTTTGCAGAATCTTGTCCAAAAGTGTAATCTGTACTTTCCCAAACAGAGTATTGTGACCAAAAACTTATGACACCTTTATATGGAGATGCTTATAATAATCAGCTAAGAGTGTTTTTATTTTAGCTCCTGAATTTTTAAAATATTAGTGGGTTTTCCTCCTTTTCCTCTACTGAAGATGCAGTTCTAGCCTCTCACAAAAATGAAACCCCAAAACTGTGATTTTTATGGGGTATCTACATGTCCAAGGTTACAATATCTCTAGTGACTCCACTGAAAAAATTAAGATTTGCTGTGATTCTCTACTGCCTAGCAAGGTACTTGTGATTTCCACAGAAGTTAACAGCCAAATGTGACAAACCTGCAGATTCCATGCTGGGCACTGGGCCACATCCTTTGGACATCACCTTGCAGTGGTGCACTCCTGAGGTCTTGGGTACCATCCAAGGGAATCACACAAAGAGAAATCTTGACAAGAAAAGGGCTTATTTATGTGTGTAGCTGAGGAAGTCTCATTCTTCAGGTTGGGAGAGGTCTACTGCATCCCAAATTATTTAGTAGGCTGGTTTTTAGTGTGAACAGCTGCTTTCTGAATTGTTTTATCTCAAGCAGAGGAGTGTATAGAAGATAGACTGCCATATTCTTGCATATAGTATCAGTGTTTGTATGCCCTTGAGATCTTGTTGCTTCTCCTTTATTTCATTTGCCATGTGGTCTTTTATTAATTCCCTAAGAAATTATAATGGTTTTAATTTATTGGCAAAGATAAGCACTGTACTTCTTTAAAAAAAAACCCAAAACATATGAAATGTTAATTATGTAGCAGGGACATGAATGGTATAAACTGTACTGAATGTTAGAAGATGCTTAGCAACAAAGGTTTCCAAATATAGCAATTTATTATAAACTTATCCTTCTATGGCTGCCTGTAGCATTTCAAGAGGGCGAATATAAATATAGCTTGATTTCTTCAAGGAGTGGGTTCAGTCATATTGTTTACAGAGAAAGGAAGTATTTGCTTTGTGACTCTCAGAATTTATCTTGAACATCCTTGTTCATTACACATCATTTCAGTGTGCTGATACAAAACACTTGGGCTGTGATAAGATAGCATCATGAGGAGAGGAAGAACAAATGGCTTTGTTTAAATAGTGGTCACTCTGGCAAGAACATTGATTTGCTTCCAGTAAGGGTGCTGTAACCACTGAGACTTTGAGACTTCTGTGAAAGTGTCACTGGTGGCTTTGTTTTGCATCAGAAGTTTTTTAATTTCCTGAAAAAGGTATCACCCTTTAGGATTAGAATGGTTTACTGGCTTGAGCTGTCTGTTACCAAAAAAATCTTAGAGAAGGTGGAGATTGAGATGTATCTTTGACCAGTATGAATCAGCATTACTCTGTTGAATCTGTGAAGCCACTTTGATAGGCATGTGATAATGGTCTGTGGTCTTGTGCTCATAATTTTGAGTCCTATTGTTTGGAGATCTTGTCTGTGCCATTCGTTTAATTATTCCTGAATTCTAGTGAATAATACAGGATGGAAAGGCTTTATGCTGTTTAATCCATATAGTTCTGTATATTGATTTTATGTGGATATTAGATCTGTAAAGGTGTAATTTATTTAGGAGCATACTGTACTTGGCTTTTTGGAGCTGACAAACTTCCTGCTATATCTTCTACACCCCAAGAAAGAGTTTCTGCAATCCACTTGTATTAAAAGTAAGAATTAAAAAACAATCAACTGAAGGACTGTCTCTTAGGATTTTTCTGGTTTTCCCTTTAATTGATGGGGAAGTGAATTCCCCTGGAGCCCAGGAATGTCTCTTTGTTAGACCTGTGTGGTTTTTTTCCCCCCAGCTCCTGCAGTTGTGGTAGCCTGGCCACCTGCAGGAAACATGAGCCGTGTGGGCTAATGTGATTAACAGTGAGGCTCTGTGCACCCCGAGGAGCAGCCCCTGACTGCTCTTTCAACCAGACAAATGCTGCCTTCAACCCCTGCCGTCCCAGCCTCCTATCTCCAATCGAGCTCTTCCTTTCAGCCCAGGCACAGCCCTGATGAAACAGCCCAGTGTTAGGGCATCAAGAATATCCTTCCTTTCTTTAAGCCATAAAGATGCCGAAACTTTCCCAGCACTATCTGGGCCCGGGTTCTGCTGAGGGTGTGCAACAAATGCAGATATTTTTCTTGGATTGCACTGCTAAATGTAGGAATGTGGGCTTGAGAGGCTATTGAAAATGCAGGTTTTGACAGAGACAGTTGATGACCAAGGATTGTTTGTTTTGCAGGGTGGTTTTTGGTTTGCTTTCAAATTAACTGACTGCAGTTACAGATTTGAAAGGGGAAGCACTGCTTGACATGCTAGAATAATTTTATTCCCTTATGGAAAGTGACTGAAAATGCCATGCCTGTGTTGTTATTTATTTATTAGTAGCAGGGACAAATATTGAAGCTATGTTGTTGCAAACAATCTGCTATTGCATTGTCTGAGTGCTGGCTCCCATGTGACATTCAAAATGAGGTGGGAAAGGCTGCTTGCCTTTTTGTGAAAAGGTCATGTAGAAAATGTGGGAGTTTGGGGAATATTAATAGCATATCTAGTCAGATGGTCAATGCAAAAAAAGGTGTTATGAAATTTTTGCAGAAAGGGCAGAATAGTGGCTTTTGAAATGCACTGAAAAGCAGAGATGTGATACAAATGTAAAGCTACAAGTGAATTTTTGGACTGGGACAACTGAGTTTTCTGACACTGTGTTCCATCACTCTAATTTATAGTGTAAGGAGAGCAAGAAAATCCAATCCTCAGTGTTCATGAGTGTTAAGTTCTGTGTTCTGTGGTGTTTTAAGTTGTGTCCCTGAAGCAGAGGGTGTTTCTAAACCAAAGCAATTGGCCCAGCAGGTTAGGAGCAAACAGGCCTGTGCTTGCACACACATGGCAATGCATTGTGACTTTTTTGGCCTCTGTAATGTGTTTTGGGGTTGTTTCTTTGAGCAGCAGCTCAGAACGATGGCTTTTCTGCTGAAGTGGCTTCATGTGGCTGCTGCCTCTCTGAAGCAAGGTGCACACTGTGTTGGTTTTTGGAATTATTTTTCTTAAAGAAAATCTTTGCCCATTTTTTTTTTTGTTTGTTTTGTAATGGTACTTGATTTTGTTTTTGCATGAGGAACATTGTACTCACTGCAGTCAGGGCATGTGAACTTTGGGTTTTCATCATAACTAGTTTTAAGTGTGTATTTATCCAAAACTTGCAGCCAATTGGATGATGGGATTGCTGACTTCATGCACACAGTTGTGAGTTGAGTACTTAATAATCTGTTTAAAGCACATCCCATTCTGCCTGCTGATATTTATATAAGCAGGAAATAGGGATTATTTTTTGGAAGAGTTGATCAATAACTCCAACTAATATTTTAAATTAACCTTCTTGACACATAAGTCACTGTTCTTGCTTCTGCAGCTTGAGTGGTATGGAAGAAATAGTATTATTCACATGTGACAATGCAGTAGACATTGGTATGTAGAATGATCAGCTGCTACTGGGGGACAGAGCTTGAGCATTTTCAGGCAAAGTTTTCATAAGTCTCCTACCTTTAATTTTTAGCTGTATCCCTTGCCAACATTCCCAATTACAATTAGCCTGGGCAGTTAGCCATTAGCTGTTGCGTTTTGTCATTTTGTCCTTGCTGTTTTGGTAGCCTGGCAGTCTTTATTTTTCTCCTCACACACGTGTGACCACCCTTAGGTACATTTATGTCTGGGAGCAGTCTAGGAACAGGCAGTCTGGTATTCCTTATTTCCCTCTGTTGTCACAGTGTCGGGATAAATGACGTGTGTGTGTACCTGATCTGTGAATAAACCATTTCCTCTACGAAAAAAGTTCTGAAAATGCAGTTCCTCCTTCCTTCCTTCCTTCCTTGCCCTCCCCTGTCACACCTTTCAGCAGCCTTCAGGCAGCTCCACAGACGTGTTCCAGCAAATGCTGGGGCTCTTCAGGAAGGACTATATATCATGGATATAATCCCTGTAGTAGGTTAGTGCTCAGGTTAGCCCAGTGAATTTGCAATGTTATGGTTACAAGGGATTTAAGGGCATTATCTTTCCTGTGCAAAAAGTGCATGAAAGTTCTTTGGGGATTTTTCCCATATAGCTCTGACAGCTAAAGACAGATTGAAGAATATGATTTTGAGAGCAAAAAGTCAAGGTTTCTGCTTCCTGACTTTATATCCTAAATACAGTTTTATATGCAGGTTAAATTTTTTTAAATGTTTAAAATACATTTTAAACTGACTTTAAGTTATATGAAATGCTTTTTCTACCCATAAACCTGCTAAATTTTGAAGTGTGGTATGTAAAGATCTGGAAGTAGAGGAAGATGCCCCCTCCAGTACCATAAGAAAGCCGGGTTCTTACCCATCTATGCCCCTCTGTTATGCATTCCACTGCCAGCCACGTGGCAGAGAATCACACTGGACCTGACAGCTGTCACTGGGAGAAATGGTATGTGTCTTTTGGGTTTGGCCAGAAGAATTTGGGAGGGAAATGCTAGATTAGCAGAGAAAGAAGCATTTCCTTTTGTAAACAATCTTACAAGAAGATAATGACTTCTTTGAAGCTACTAACAAATTCTGGTATTGGGATTCTGGTAGAGTAAGTCCAGACAGGATGGATTTGCAAAAGGGACAGCTGATGGGCAGTAAAAAATTCATGATTAACCATTTTGTTGGGCTCAGTTTATTTCCTCAAGTGTTATGTATACATTCTGTTTTGGAAACCTAAAGCATATATGTTGGTCATTCTGAGTGGCTGCTTCCTATTATTTACAGTGGTGTGTAATTATACACAGTCTCTGACAAGTACAGCAGTGTCATAGGGTCTATTTTTAGGCTCAGATATTTGTTATTATGACCTAATGTGCCAAAACTTAGCCAAGCTATGAGCAAGAAAATCTTACAGGCAAACAATGCTATCGACCTTGTGCATGGCTGGTACCAAAGAAGGATCATCTGTACCAGGACAGGGCGTTCTGCTGCGTTTTTCCCCTCTGTCCACTTGGTTTCCTCTGTTCCAGACAGACAGGATGAGTTGGTGAGGTAGAGCACACAGTTGCTGGGCTGGAACAAACTGTTTATTTTCCATTGTTTGTAATCATGCATGCCTTGTTATGCTGCTTTTTTTCTTTTTCTTTTCTTTTCCTTTTTTTTTTTTTTTTTTTTTTTTTTTTTTTTTTGTTTGTTTAAACCAGGATTTTCCATTGCTACTTCACTGAGGATCGGTGTTGTTCATTATCCTTTTTCTCAAAGTAGGTATCCCATGTCTGTGTGAAGTCCCACTGACCCTTCAGCAGGATAACTGAACTTCTGTCCTTCCTCCCCTCATGCAGGACTGGAATCAAACAGGGAAAACCCACTCACCCACTTCTGAGCATCCCCAGAACCCAGTCACTCACTTCTGAGCATCCCCAGGCACTGCTAAAAGGCTTATTGATACTCCTTAACCCTGAAGAATGGAGTAACATCTGAAAAGCAGCAAGCAGAGCTGAAACAAATGCTGTGTTCAGAGTCAGTTCACAGCAGTGATGTTATGCTCAACCCAAAACATTCCCATGTGGAAGACACCCAGGAGGTGCCTGATGTTTTCTAAGGTGTTCCTGTTTGTATCTGCATTATAACTTGTGTAGTGGTGAACGTGGCTTTGCTGTAGGGTTCCAACTCCTTTGCCTCTGCACTGCTTCTGGCAGCAGGGTTTGCATCCTACCCTGCATTTCCTTACATTAAATCCATCTTTCAGCGTCTCAAGACAAGCATGTGTTTTCCTGCCTCTGGCAAGCCACTGGCTGTATCCTTCTCCTGTTACTGAGGCTCCCCCCCACCCCTCTTGTTAGAGGTCAAGCTGAAGTGCAGGAAAGAATGATTATGATAACAGGAGGAAACAGGAAGAATCATGCTTTCTTTTTCAATCTGTTTTTTATTATTGTTTTAATGTAAAACATTGTTTCAATTAAATGCTGACCTGTGCAGTGGCGTGTGCGTGCACATGCTGAAATGAATTCTGGCTTTGTTTGGAAAGCTGTGACCTCTTTATTCCTGTTCTGGATCAAGGCTGTTGCCTTTCAAACCCACTGCTGAGGACTGAAATTTCACTCGTACTCTTCATAGCACTGGCAGTAACAAACCTTAAGAGCAGTGATTTCCTTGGGCATTTTAATTTGCTTTTCTTTCTCAATTTTAAAAATAAATGAACTTGGTTTTAAGACTTACTCATGTCATGGAAAAAAAAAACCACCATGACATTGAAAATGCATCAAATGAATGCTACACTGGTGCTTGATGGAGCAGATAGATATAGAAATAAGTGGATATCTTTATCATGTACTTGCTTTCTCTATGCCTTAATTTCATGTGATGTTATTTACTTGCATTTTTTTAAACTGATATTCCCACGTGAATTGACTGCCCTGAAAGACTGGACCCCAATGCCCATTCCCACCTTGCAAAGTCTTAGCTGCAATGACACTGGAATGATATGTCAAGTTTGTTATTTGTTTGGCTATAAATTTTAAATCTGGGAGGGTGAATCTATGTTGTCTCATGTAAGTTTTGGGTTGTTGCCTTTTTTTTTTTTCCTTTGCTTAAAATGAACTTCTTCAGAGGAAGGAAGAAGTGGGTGAGGAATAGCATGAAATTTGCCTGAGTTGTTAAAATGAGTCACTTACATTTTATACTTGTCCTCTGGTGACCAGATTTTCATTTTTCTCCCTGGGCTCATGGAATGTTTTTATTTATATATCTTATTAGTTTTGGATGTTCTGTGCAAGGGGAAACCTGAATTACAAACTTTTTTCCTTTCTGTTATTGTATTAAGAGCCTGGGTATTGGATGCAGGTGCTCCAACTCTGCCGTAATTGGCACTTTATGGAGAGACACCAGCTGTACTGCTTCACAGGGGACATATTGTATCTCTTCACACCTTGTATATATTGTAGGAAATGCAGAATTCCTGTCATTGTCAGAAACTTTGCATGTCTGCATCTACCAGTGCCTCTGCAGAAAAAAAGTAAAGGGCAACAATCTGCTGAAAGTTAAAACCACATCTATTTTCAGAACAGCTTATCCCTTTTATTGTCCTTTCATGTAGCACTAATTGATGTTTTGTTTGGTTAAATATAGAAGAGACTTAACAAATGTTTGTCTTTTTATGGTCATGCAAGGTGAGCTGGTGTGGTATGAGCTGCCTCATTTATTTTGGAACACATGGCAACAGATACCATGTATCTGGATGTGTGTATACCTGTATATAAAATTATACTCATCATGTAATAATACACCAAAAAAAGTGTAACTTTTTCAGTCACAGGACAGGGTTGGAAGCAGAAGCAATAAAACTCTAAATTATATTAGGCCTTAAAAGGGATAATTATACAGTGGGAAAACCATCCTGCTTTTTGAGCATCTTACACAATGGGGCTGCAGTTGCTCTCTTGGGAATGCCTGCGAGCTGCCAATGATACTACTTGGTCCTGCCTGAGGAGTACTGATGTGTGAGTAGGTGGGACTTGTGTGGATTTTGAGGGATTGATTTATAGGAAAAAACTAGGAATTGGTATCAAGATTTATAGATACTGCATGTGAGTGATTTGTCCAAACAAAAGAGTGTGTAAGAGCTCTGCCTGCATTTGAAAAGTGTTTGGAAAGTGCTGAAGGGAGCAAAGAACTGTTGAGTGTCACAGGGAATGTTTGTTCCATATCAAGAAAAATGCAGGTGTCTGGCATCTTACTGCATGGAAAAATAGGGTTCCAATGGAAGTTAAAGCAATCTCATCAGTTTTTTTAAAAAGTTTGAAGATACTGTCCTGATAATAGCGAAGTGGGTGAGATTGCGAATTTCTTGTGAGCTGATTTAACGTGTTCATTGTCCCTCTTCCTCTGTGCTTTAGAAGTGTGTTCAGATCTGAATATCCAGGTTTGCCCTGTAAGATTTATCTCTGGGAAAACAAGAATAAGACTCTTTCATTCTGTCTTTTGTAATAGATACAGCTTATATTCTACCTGTAGTTGTTAAACCCCCTTTTTTGTGCTCTCTCATCAGAAGTGAATGTGTGTTCTTTGATGTAGTTCAGGTCCAGTACTGAGACACTCTTTTGAACATAATTTCCTTTCCAGTGCTGCAGTATTTTTATGTGTGGTACACTCTGCTTTGGTGAGAACCAGGAGGAAGCCTACCTATTTCCATGGTTTTTTTTTTGTTCTGTTAGGTCTGTACGCACTGCGGAGAGTGCTGGGGAAGAGGCCCGGCCTGTGGGACACCGCGGTGGCTGGGTCAGTGACGATTGCTTTCAATGACTTCCTGCAGGGGATGAACGATGTCAGGCCCAGCGCCATGAGGGAGGTGGCAATTGATGTGCCAAAAGTAAGTTGTTCTGTGCAATGCTGTGGCAACATTGTCAGGGCCACGTAAAGAGAGAAATTCTATGCAGTGGAGGCCTTAATTTGCTGGTTAATGTTGTGCATCATCTTTCTGTCTGCATGTTTATTTTTTTATAATTTTGAACCATTTGCAGAATGGTTCCTAATGCTTCAGGAAGAGTTTGGAGTGCAGGATTATATCTCCTGATCTGTCGTTTTTTATGCTGAGTGGGTTAATGGGGTAAAAATCTTCAGATGCATGTTCAAGGAAGGTTTGGAACAGCCGTGAAAGCTGGAGTCTTTTGGGAAGCAGACACAAAATAAAGCAGAAACCAACTGTTAGCATTTGTAACAAATTGTGTTGAAACAAAGCTGTAAAGAGTTTGATTACTCTGATTTTTGTGTAAATGTCGCCTGAATGTCTTCAGTGGCATTATATGGGTTTAAGTGAAGGCAGAATTCAATGCTGTAGGCAGATTATCACTGCCAAGTGATCACCTGTCAGATGAGTGTTATTATATGAGCAGTTTGTTTGGTGGTGCCAGGTTCATCTTTACCTTGTTCACTGCCCTCTTAATTACATATTATAGTGGTTCAGTAGCAGACCCAACATAAATTGGGCTGGAGAACTGATTTGGTTTAAGGCAGCTCTGATCTATGTTAAAAAGATTGAGCAAAATAATTTTGTATTTAATCTGACTAAGTCCTGATTCTATGAGCAGTTGTGCTGGTGTTTCTCAGCAGCTCCCCAAGCCCTAGAAGAAAACATTTATGTTTCATTGCATGAAAATGAGTCATTTGGGAATTAGATTGCATAACTGTAGACCCTTATTCCCAAACTTATTGGAATGGGAAATAAAATCTATGAACCGGATGCTGCACACAGCCAGCTCGGATGTCACACTTGGCTTGCTAAGAGTCCATGCTGTGCAGGGTGGAATTGCCTGGGCTGGCCCCAAACAGCTTTTCCTGGAAATGGTGTCATGGCAGCAATATCCTCAAGGCTAAGTGGTTCTGCTGAGAGCCAGAGTTACTGATTCTTGCCCTGCTTATTGTGCTACTGGCTCGTGGGCTCAGGTTGTTATCCCTGTGCTGTGCCTCTCAGGCACTCCAGCCCCATTGGAGCCAAGCGGAATGCTGCTCAAAGGCACGTCACAGGCAGGTGGAAGCAAGGTCTTGAGGTACTGCAGAAAATCTGTTCTCAGTCCTGGTCAACCTACTCCTCAGGCTCTTCTTGTCCACTAAACCATCCTGCTAGTAGCTTCCTTGGTTGTTGCTTGTTTTTATTTGTTAAACACCTGCTGAGTTATTGGAGTACTACTGGAATTCATTCCTTTATTAACAACATGGTGGAGATTGTTTTTGTGCTGACAGGAACTGTATTTCCACAAAGTAGTGCATATTCTCTGAAGATGTAGGGTAAATTTCAAGCCATCTGCTGGCTGCCTGGGGTGAGTTTAAAGTAGAATTCTAAAGTACTGGGTGCAACAGATTTTGTGCCCTCCCATAACACCTACCAAAGGATGACAGTATGGAACTAGATGATCTTTGGGGTCAATTCCATCTCAAAATATTCTGTGAATGCTGCAATCTAAAAAATCCTTGCTAAAAGCAACTTCAAACACTAAATAAATTTTAAGGTGTGAGATTTTTTCCAAAAGAAAAGACAGGAATTTGAGCTACATTAATAATACCAGCTTTTTAGGTAGATATTGCAGATACAGTACTCTCTTGGCATCCCCTTTGGTGTGGATGGGACTTCTGACCTATGTAGTTACTTACAAGTAAAACCATTGACATACTTGAGGTATTTTTTATTTTTAGCTTCATTTTTCAGATGGTGGAGCTCTTTCATATTTCATTGCTTTGCAGTAGCCATGTGCCAATCAAATGACAAGAGTTTGAAGTAACTTCTGAATAAAGCCACAATTCCTTTATCTTGTGCCCGAGTTGTATTGGCTGTGATCAAGGCAAACATAAAATCCTTGCTGTCTAGTTCTGTGTTGCATCTTGCCTTCCATTTTTACAGAGCCTTTCTTGAACTTTACTGTATGTTACAATCTTTTTAGAATGCTGCTTTTTCTGCAACGAGGATTTTGGAGAGAGAGGATGCATGTTATAAATCAGCAAGTTAATACTGCAGCTCTTTGGAGAGTTGCACTGCAGTTGCTGTTCCTCCCTCTCCTATGGGTCTTTCTGAATTTTTTTCAGAAAGTGCTGTGGATTTTGCTTGCCTCTTTCACTCCCTTTACTGCAATTCAACTCTCAGATTTGTGTCTTTGCAGCCAACAGGTTCTGGATAAGACATCCTTTGCCTGTCTGCTTTATTTCTTTATTACTGGTGCTTAATAACCTCTGGGGAGTTGCTGCTCTGCATTGCACTCTGAGCTCTGTTGACTTGGGGAGAGCTAAAGATTGCAGCAATAATGAAATGTTGGTGTCTACATGTTGTAGCAGAGAGCTGGTTTTGTATGTGTGAGCCCAGCCCCAAGACTAATCTTTAAAGCCATTTCCTCAGTGACAGAACATCACACCTCATTGCTGGTGTTGCAATTCCTCTCCTTTGAGTTCCTGTGCCTGTGAGAGCAGTGTAACTATTGCTGGTGGACTGTTCCCCAGCCTCTCTTCCCTTCCCCACCCCACCACACACACTTTTCTCTCTCCTTTTGAAATGAGGACAATTTGTTCTGTTTAGAATTCACCAGAATGTGAAGGGAATGGTTTATTAGCTATTTTTGCTTTTAATATTACTGTTGCACCAATTCCACACCTTGTACTGTCGGAATTTAAATGTAAGTGAAGTCAGAATAAGTCTTCAGGTTGCTGGAAACAGTTTTCATGTAAGGCGGCCTTACTTCACCTTTTCTGTACAACTCTGTCATTTGTGCTGGTGTTAAATGACATGTAGTGGGTCTGAAAAATCACTTGAATGATGCCTGACTGATATTCAGTAGGCTGAATATTTACAGAAGGTAGGTGACTGAATATTTAAGAGGGTAAAAATATCATTTAAGTGTTTTCTCCCTGGCTTTTTATGTGCATGTAAAATACTGCTAATAGATCTTGCCTTCTGTTGCTGAAACTCACAGGGAATTCATGATGGCCTAATTAATTTCAAGATGGTCTTGTTCATGTTTGTCGAAATATTTGTCTAGATAGAAAGACATGATGATTGGAATGACTAGTCCAGGTTTGCCATGTATGAAAAAGGATTGATATTGAAAAAAGGAGAACAAGCTTATGTTGTCTTCTGCCCTCAGAAAAAGTTGTCTAAGAGTGTCAGGATTTAGTTCTGTGCAGTTTTTAAAGTTCCTACATAGAATCAAGGATTGTAGGGGTAGGTAATACATATTTTTAAATAAAATTTAAACTACACTATTTCATATCTGACTCAGAAGCACAAACTTTTGTTGTGCTTGCTGTTTGCTCTCGTTGTCATTCTTCTTCTACATAAAAGTCTGACAATCTAAGAGAAATTTTATTTGATTTTAAGTTTGCTTGGTCTTTAACAAAAATGTTTGCACCACATCCAAATGCTCTTTTTCATCTACTTCAATAGCAGATTGAATTACCTTTTTGGGACTGTCTACTTCTAGTTTCCATTTCTTGTCCTGGCATCAGGAGAAAGTAAGGACAAACCAAGGGTGACACCAGATTTCAGCTTGGGGTAAAGGCAATACCTTTCCTCTCAGCAACACTCTGCTTGCTTTCCACATGTCACTCACTTTCCAGAGCTGAAGGATGATTTATGTTGAGCAAATTTCTGGAAGAGTGTTTTAAGGCAGAAGATTATTTGATTTAGGTATGCCTTGACATGTTTAATACTTGAAGTGCACAGGAGTGGATGGTGACCAGAGGAAGAGCAGGCTGGGAAGATGTGGAGAAAAGTCTCAGACTTGTTGACAGCCATGTAGGAAGAGGTATGGCAGGTTTTGAATCTGCCTGCTTTTTTGGGTAGATCACATGCCTTTATGTATTCCTGACAAGCCTGTCTTGTGCTTCTTGTTTAATAAAGACTTTTTGAAGAAGTGACTCATTAAAAACAAATTTATTAAAGAACTAGTACATGCTCTACAGAGCATTTTTGATTTGTTTAATTTTTTATCAGTTCTGCTCCATGGTTTGAATTCAGCAAAAATGGTCTGTTCTGCAGGTATCTTGGTCAGACATAGGAGGACTAGAAGATGTCAAGCTAAAGTTGAAGCAGGCAGTTGAATGGCCTCTCAAACATCCAGAGTCCTTCATCCGAATGGGGATCCAGCCTCCCAAAGGTGTCCTGCTTTATGGACCTCCTGGGTGCTCAAAAACCATGATAGCAAAAGCTTTGGCTCATGAAAGTGGCCTCAACTTCTTGGCAGTGAAGGTAGGCCATTCAGACTCATATTTTCTTAACTCCTGCGTAACAACTGATGGTTTACCAATTTCTGGTGTTAAAATCCAGTGGCTCTTAGTGTTGCTGATCCCTATATATGCTCCAGCAAACACCTTGTAAATATCAAGTAAGTTTGTTTTCTTGATGCTGTTAAAAGAATTGTTATTTATTTTATCTATTTTATCACAGCACAGATGTTGGATGGACAGGTAAGCTATGGAGTGAATAAATAAATTAAATATTGGCATTGTTTAAAGTCTTTCTAAAAGTGGCAACAATATTTATACTGCGATTAAAGCAATGTCACTGAAAAGTGACTTTGGATAGTGGATAACTTCTCTTACTGTAATAATTACTTGCATGCATGCAATTATTATCATCTAATCTCTTGCATTCCTTTTCATTCCTCAGGAAGGTCACTTTCTTATATCACTGTGTTTCATTACAGATTTTTCTTGTCCTATTTGCCTTTTTTTTCTGGGGAAGTAGTTCTACTTCATCAGCTTTCAGAAAGCTTGCAAAATCAGTTATATCTTGAATACTCTTGGATAAATGGGATATTCTCTTAGCGTTAAGAAACACTTAGTATAGAAAAATTTTGGATTTCGTTGCCTATGAATCAGTGTAATTGATCACTGTAGGTTGTATGGAAAACACATGAATGGAAGTTATTTAATAATAATACTGAGCTTCACTGCATAGGAAAGAAAAAAAAGATAGCAGAGTGATTCCACATGGGGTAGTCTTGCAGCTGTGTCAGAATGTTAATGAAGTGCAAGAAAAAACATTTGTTCAAGTGTTTTGAAAGTATCTCCTTCTCAGCAGTAAGATCACGTCCCCTTCTCTGTTGACCATGTCTTTACTCACAAAGCCTCCTGTGTTAGTTTCTGCACAGCTTCCTCCTCCTCCCATCCTTTCAGGCACGCTGTAGCTGTGGATCCTCTCTGGGAGCAGAGGCAGTTGTGTTGACCCTGGAGCCAGGGGCTCTTCACTGCCTGGGCTCACTGGGATTGCAGGCAGCCCTCTGGGTCACAGTCACATCAACAAGGGCAGCCTTGGAAACCTCAGCCCTTAAGAAACTCTACCTTTACTGCCTCTTCCATGAAGACAAAGTAGTTCTTTGTGCTCCAGAGTTACTGGTAAACAAGGTAACCTTTTCCTCTGCCTCTGCTTAAAAGAAAACATTCCTCTTTGTCTCGCCCTAAGCACTGGTGCCCATGAAGGTGGGGGAAAAAAGGTGGCAATCTGGAAAAAAAAAAACCAGTTAAAAATGGATGTTGTTGCTATCTTGTATCCCTCAGTCAAAGCACCTTTCACATTTTTACTGGTGCATTTTATCGTCAGTAAGTGAAGAGTGGCTCATGCTCACCAGGACGTATCTGAAGGTGATTTCTTAATGATGGGAAATATTGTTGTACAGTAATGCAGTTCTGCATGTGCAACATCCCCCATCGTTGACAAGCTGCAGCAGAAGTGTCTGGCTCTATGAAACTGCCTGTGATTCTCTGTTGGTTTAATTCCCCTGGCCTGGAACTGGTCAAATATTCAATGTACAGATGTTTCAAGAAGCACATCTCTGGAGCATGTCCAACCTTGGACATGTTGACTCCAGGAAGGGAACATAGCCCACTTTCTCTAACTTCACATTTGTTTCCAGGACAGAAAAAGGCAACATCCATCATGTGCTAAATGTGTTAAACATCGTCTGTAGCACTTTTTCAAGCACAACAGGCATGAATTAATTTCCACTGCAAGTGTTCCTGCAATAAATCCAAAGTAGATGAATATATGGGAGTTTGGTTTGTTTTGTTGGATTTTTTTTTTTTTTTGAGAGGGGATTTTTTTTTTCTTGCTTATAGCTCTATTAATTTTCTCATTTTCTACATTATGTGTTGGATATCCATCCCTGGAACTGACATCAGGTATTTTGAAATGAAAGCGTGATTCTTGATGATTAACTTTTCAGACTAGCATTTTCCTTACAGTCTCTCTCGAGTAAGTAATTCTGATGGAAAGTGTCTGCTGTACAGCTTGTAGGATATTCTTTGGGGACAGTGCAGAGGGCAGAGGTTCTTGGGCCCTTCTGGAGCAGGGGCTGCAGGCAGGAGGCACAGCTCTAGCTGTGGGAGCCTGCTGCTGGATGCTGCCTCTCCCTTTGTCTGTGAAGCCTAAGAGGAAATCGATTCTATTACATGCAGTGCTTGCTCGGTCCAGTGATTTTTGGAAGGCTAGACTATTGTGTCTGCACACTGCATTGAAGAGCCACGGGCACAGTAAGTCCCAGCTCCCAGCAGTGCTGGATGTACTGTCCTTGTCTGAGCTGGCTGTCCTGCTTCAGTGCAGCAGGTATCACCCCTGCCCCAGCCTGCCTCCTTCCAAAGGAAGGCTTTGTTTGCCAGATGTGTCTGTGCAGTTTGGACAGCTGACTCTGTTCAGTGAGACGTTTCAGCTGGGTTATGAGCAAACTGTTCAAATGTGACCTTTCCATCCGTCTTGGGCATGGGGAGCTGTCACAAGGCAGCCTCTGGCCCACGTCTGACTGGCCTCTTGTGAGCTTTGGGAGATGGGCTGAGGCTCGATGTCATTTCTGGGCAGAGGAGCTGAAGAAAATAACGTGATAACAGATGTTTGACGTTGCATCCTGTTCTCTCCTGAAATCTATTGTGAGGTTTGAATGGTTAGTGTTACAATGAATGTGGCCCTTTTGTAAACATGCTCTTTGATACTTGGCCAAAAACTTTTTATAGCTGTATTTTCACCAAGATTGGTGACCTTTTGCTTTTCCAGAGCAAAGCAGCTTGTTGGTTGGTTTGTTTTACAATGCAATCTTGCATAAAATTCCTAGGGGGAATAGTTTATTTTTGTTCTTTCTCTTGACTTTCTTTGTCTCTAATACAATGTATCTGCTAAATTTACTGGGGAGGAGGTTGTCAACTAGTTTCCAGGAGATGCCTCTTCCTGCTCCTTCCCGCCAACCCCTTTTTTTAAATCTCTTGTAGCATTGAGGCTTTTCAGGGTTTTAGTGGTCATCTGGATTATTCCCCCCTCCAAACCTCTGTTGCAGAAAAGGCAACTGAATTGTTGTCAGCTGCTTGGAGATTTTTTTTTTTTTTTTTTTTGTTTTGCAGTCATGGATACAAGTATGCAAGACTGCCTGAAGGAATGGATTAGGATAATTTTTTCATTCTGCAGGATTAAATATCATTCTTGATTTATCAATATCTTTTGATATGTTTGACTGCTTATTTCAGTTGGTCTTCTCTGCACTTTTGTCCTTCACAGTCCTCTTGTGCTTGTCCCAAAGCTTGTAATTTTCTTCTAAAATGTGTTTTATGCATTTTTGTGCTAGTAAGAATATGCATATGAATATGATGGGGATATAATTTTCAGCTTCTGCTAGGCTGATGACACCTTGCTGTTATATACAACCTGTCTCTCTGACATTTTTACTGTAGAAGTCAGCTTTCTGAAACTGAACATGAAGGAAATGAAACCCTTTGTCACTGTATTCCCTCCTTTGACTATTTATGTGGTAGGTATTTCTGTGGACTGTTTTGACAGTTCCTGCACTTAGGGTCAGCTTTGAGTAGCTGTTTTTTTGAGCTGTAATTTTGTGAGACCACTAGGATTTTTGTGGTGATATTATATTTTTCGAACAACCTCACCTATCTTGCTGTATAGCATAGATAATTATCTCTGCATTTGTCTTGCTTCTTAGTTTATTTAGGTGTGTTATGACTGCCCTCTTGAATTTTAAATTTCTTAGTTTATTTTATTTTTAGGAAATCCTGTGTCATTGTGTTGTGCTAAGAATCAAATGGGTATTGCTTTTCCTTACTGATTTTCTGTTGCTTTTCTGGGAAGCAATTTGCAGAGACTCCATTTGGAATTTTTTTTTCCCCTCCTATTATTGTACTATTTAGGTCATTAACTTTACTACCAAATAAGAAAACCATTGAGGTTTTTTTGGTTTTAACTGATTTCAGAATGAACACTGGAGTCTGCTCTTAAGATGTCAGGCTGGGAGGCACCATCAGGATAAACCCATCCAGATAAACTCCATCACCCAGCTGTGATGGTCTGATCCATGGGCACTTGGAGTTCTGTTTGCTGCCCAACAAGCAGATTACCTGAGTTTATAAGATATATAGTAGGAAAAATTATGTAACTTCTATATGCTTGTGAAAGTTTCAGAAACATCCTTTTTCCTCTTGCTGCTTAGTGCTTTTTAACATTTGTCTGTTTAAAATCAAAAGTAAGGCAAAACCTCGCTTGGGGTAGTGACAAAAAACAGCTTAAATTTTAAAAAATTAATGCCTTGCAGTTCAGTTAAATGAGACACCGTAATTGTTGTAAACAGGATGAAGCAATGGTTGGGAAAAAACAAAACTCACCGCACAAAACAAAGAAAACCAAACCCACCTGTGACAGTAAGGAGTGTTTAAGGATGTCAGCATGGAGCAAACCACTGGAACAGATGATCTGAACTATACTGTTCTTAAACTTTAATTTGAAACATTGGTTAGGAGATCCAGCTATAGTGTGATTTAAAAAAAAAAAAAAGAAAATATTAATGACCTTTTATTTGCTGTTACTTAAGAGCCTGGGCTGGAGGAATCTTTTCTTTTTTCAATTAGCAGTAATTACAAAAATATACACTGTTCCTAGGGCTCTGACTTCACCTTGGCTTGGTTTAGCTTCCTGTATCACCCAGCCGATGCTTTTGTACCACTCCCTGTGCTTGACATGTGCTTAAGCTTAGTTTGTCATCTGGGTCAATTATGTCAAAATATTTTCCAATTCAAGTTTCCTCTGCATTTCCCTTCAGCTCTTGGCTGTGGCAGCTCCAGCAGATTAATGAGGCTTGGAAAGGTCGACTGCTTTGCTTTGTGAAGAGCTGTCACTGAGTTTTGGGGAGATAGCTTAGCCATTTGATGGGGATTTCAGTGAGCAGAAGTCTGAAATAAGAAAGCTTGGTGACTGAAAGTAGTTATAAGCAAGGCATTTAAGATGAAAAAAATGCAGAAGCATTGTGGTTTCATGAGAAATTTTGGGAAGCATTTGATAAAATTTCTGAAAAGAGCCACAGTTAACACATTTGCAGTAACTTGTTAGTTAATTAGCAGATAGTAAAAATAACTCTATTTGCAAAAATTGACATTTTTTACAAGGGATAACAAGTTGGGATACTTTGAGCTCTTTTAATCCTGAAGTTCTCTGCATATTTTACTCAACTAAAAATAAAAATAAAAAATTCATCCATTCTTACCATAAACTTACCAAAAGTGAATATGCAGGCAGAAAATAGTTAAATATAATCCCCATCTCTGGTTGGTTTTTTTTTTGTACCTTCTCAATTACCTTAAAAATTTAATTTTTATTAGCACTTAGTTTTTTTCTCTCTCTCTTCAAGTAACCAGTGGAAGAGTGGAGTGTTGCTAGAGGTGTGAAGTTTCAGCAAACAGGTTTTGCAGCAGGGGTGGCTCATTTTGTGTGGTTTTGCTGTGTGATTTTTGGATCCTGCCCTGATGATGCCAAAGGCACTCTGAGAGCACTGGTGCATGCAGTGAGTGTAATTCAATGTTTCCAGTCAGTTCATTCTGCAGTGCAAATCCTGGCTTCTGTCTTGTGTAAAGAAGCCTCAAAAAATTGTCACTGGAGTTTGCTGGTTAAGGCAAATGGCAAACAAGTGGACTCTGAGGCATGGCAGTAAAGAAAATTGGATATTATAGTTGCCTTTGCAGTCTAACCATGCTGCTTGTAGCAACTTCACTGCAGGGATTGGGGATGACAGGGTTTTGCCAGTTTGCTCCCTTAAATACATTGGAGGCTATAAGCACCTGCTGAAATTGAAGTTTTTCAAACCTCAGACAGGTGTCAACAAGTTTATAAGGTCCTCTGGAATGCAGGGCAGAGGGAGAGGAAGTGATCAAAATGGTGCATGGTGCTCAGCCTGGGGTTTCCTTGTGCTGAGAAGCTGGGAATGATGCAGATTAAATCTTTAAGCAGCCCTGGAAGAAAAGAAGCAGCCTTTATTCTTAACAAGCAAATAGAATGCGTTTTCTGAGCAAATATTTTTCTATGCAGTGTAACCAATTACCAAATCACACATGTTCAGCCTCTGCCTTAGAAAGAGCCTTACTGTTAAAATAAAGGAAGTCTCAGTGTTTATCTTGTTAACTCGCTTCCCTGCAGCCACCCTGAGTCATGTGCTGCTTTGGTTGGACTGTGGGAGGGATGGAATAGCATTTTGCCATGGAGATTACAGCGCCAAAAGACTCAAGAACTAATTTCTGAGTCTCTTCAGTGTTGTTAGAGTAGTGCATAAGGCTGAGAGAATTGGGATTGTTCAGTCTGGAGAAGACAAGGCTTAGGAGCGACCTAATTGTGGCTTTCCAGAATCTAAACAGAGCCTACAAGAAAGATGGAAAGAAGCTTTTTCCAAGAACATGTAGTGGCAGGATAAGAGGGAATGGTTTTAAAATGGAACAGAGCAGATTTAGATCAGATAGATTAGGAAGAATCCTTTTCTGTGAAGGTGGTGAGGCAGCAGCAGGGGTTGCCCAGAGAAGTTGTGGATTACCCATCCCTGGAGTTCTTCGAGGCCATGTTGGATGAGGCTCTGAGCAGCCTGGTCTGGTGGAAGGTGTCCCTGCCCATGATATGGAGGTTGGAGCTAAATGATCTTTAAGGGCTCTTCCAACCCAGGTCAGGAATTCTATGGTTCCATAACTCTATCTCACCTTCAGTGTCAAAACTGAAAAGAATTAAAGAAAGATGCTGATTCTTCTGTCTGTTTGATAATTTCTGCTTTGAACATGGTGAAGAAGGAATTGCACATTCTCTTGTAGTAATAATCTATTGATGTGATATAAACTCTCTAGTTGGATTTTTTGGAACATAGGAATTGTGCTCTGTGTCTAACACAGTTTAATGTGCCTGTGTAAGAACCCAGAACCTGTATCTGAGGTTATCACAGTATTTCTAAGGAGTCTAGACTGAGCTGTGTGCTGGAGACATCTGGAGCTGTGCCCATGTGACTCAGAAAGCCTAAGTGCATAACTTGCCTGATTGTCAAAAGAGTAAAAAAAAATAAAATAAGAGAAGTCACTGACTAAATTTCCTACCCAAGTGGTGAAAAAATCTTAAACCCTGCTCAGAAAAATGACTGATACCCTTTGATTTCGGGGATAGCAGATGTCCCTTGGCAGTTTAAAAATGCTTTGAGAACTTCTGTCAAAACCATGTGTGCACAAGCTTATCTCATGTTGCTGCATGTATACAGGGGTTTTATCTTTTGTGCAGTTAATCTTTCAAGAGTTGATTCTGATAATATTTTAAACGTAAGGAATTTTCTCTTTTTATTAAAATAAAAATAAATTAAAATTCATTCAATCCAGACCATAAGCAAGTAGGTTTCATGATACACAGGGATGTATCTTGTAAGTGGGGATGGAATAGTCTTTAAGCAGAGCATGCCTGGAAACTCTCTCTACTTTGAGGCTGAATAAAGAAACCTCAGCAGTATCCAGTGGGCCTGAATTGGCAGATTTTTTACTGTCAAGTCTGTACTCTAGCTCACAAATGCTTTTATGCATGGCTAAGCTACAACTACTTCTGCCAATTTTCTGCTCCACATCTTTTGCTGGTTTTGGAGTCTCTGTGTAAATGACCACAAGAAGCAGCTTTTATTTCTTATGTCTGTTTGTAAGGAAGATGACTTGTTGCAGATGGGAACTGAGCTGCGCAGCATTAAACTGGCCCATTTTTTCCAACACCTCTTGGTTAGTCTATCAACAGCTATAAAAAGCTTTTAAAAGAATCCTTATGCTCACCCCCTGACCAGAAATAATCTTTCAACAAATGTCAGCTTGCTAAGTCAAGCTCATGTAATTTGATTTTTAAAGCACTGAAAAATAAATTTAAAAAACTCTCCTAGTATTTCTTCAGAGGCCTCTAAAGAAAGTCTGCTAAAAGTGATCTTTGTGAAAATGAGAATCTGTATCGACTGCCAGCAGGTGACTTTGTGGTGGCCTGCAGACTGCCTGTCCGGCAGATTTATTTTTCAAATAAGAGCTGCCATCAATCTGAGCTGAAGGACAGCACAGGTGCAGATGGAGTAAGGCAGAGGCTCAGCTCAGGTGGGACCAGAGCTCACCCACTTCATTTGCTACCTGCAGCTGCTTTGAACATTTCTAGTTTTTGTGTTGTGGTTTTCAGTGTTTGCATTGAATTGTACATCAATTCCTCTTCTTCTGTATGTGCTTTATCTTACTTTGGAGCCTTTTCTTTTGGTGTGGACCATAAGGATTCTGAGCTGCTCACTGTAAAAACTCTGATGCTCAAATGCAGTTCTGGTATCCCTCATGAAGGGTGAACTAGGAGGCTTTCAAACCAATTTTCATGAAAATTCTCCACCAAGAGGCACAGGTTATTAAGATGTAGTAGTCTTTCCCCTGGAGTTGCTGCTTAATGAAGAGAAAAATGGAAAAAAACTTCATGTCAAAGCTTACAGCAAAAGGTTGCATTCAAAATAATTCTCTTTGAAACATTTTAAACTGTATTTATTGCTTTGATGTTGCCTTCATCATATTTTAATGCTTAATTAAAAATAAAGCTGCAAGCATCTGAAATTATATTGTACTTAAAGCTTAAATAGAGTAGTTTCAGGTTTAAATTTTTTTCTTTTTTTTTTTTTTTTTTTTTTGTGACAAAGAAAATGTCAGGCTGTTTGATGTTGGGTTGTAGGAGAGGAGCACACCATTGGCACTGATGCGTGTGATGTTGGTTTCCATGGGAATACTGATGTGAATGAAGATTACTTATGGGAATAAGGGCATGAAAGAGAAGGTCCACAGGCTCCAAGGAAAAGTCAGTGAGAGAAATCTGTAATTGTGGGTAGGGTCTGCAGTGGTTTCTCATTGTAACAGGGAGCTGGGTGGAAAGAGAGGACTCTGCTCTTGTTCCTTAAGGATTTGTCAGGGCCGTGCTATCTAATTCCTGATCTGCCCTGAATGTGATGAACAATGAGGGCCTGGAGCAGCTGGGCTGTCCCTGAGCTGCACTGTCCCTCAACAACTGCTGCATGCTCCTCATGGGTGATGTCAATAGCAGCAAAAGGCTTTGTGATTCTCTCTCTTACCTGGCTTTTTGTGGTTTTTTTCCTGCATTCCTCACTTTTATGTCTGTTTCCATTCAAGTCTTTCCATGCAGACTCCAATTTTTGCAGTCATTGGAGGCCTCCAGGTGACACTTACCTAGCACAGCAGTTGCTTTACAGATGTTGCTGAAAGAAAACAATGCTAATTGTATAATTTACCATTCCTACAGGCAAGGCACACAGTGCTGTCCCTATCAACCCTTATAGCGTGGCTTTGTCCTCTCTAGGTCTGGCTGCTGCACTGGTCCTTTGGATAAAGGACAACTCTTGGAAAAGAAATAAATAAAAATGGTGTCTATGCCTGGATGCTTTGCTGATATCAGATAACTTGTGCTTTGCTTTTCAGAGGACATATTTTTTGCTCTTATATAAGCACAGGTGTTTTCCAGTGTCAAGGTAAAGTCAGTGCATTAACTGTTACTGCAGGAATGAAAATGAGCATGGAGAAGGGAGGCTGCAAAAACTGGTGTGCTTTGTTTTTAGGGTGTTGAATCTGTGTTCCGCCAACCTGGGAACAAAGTCCAGATGGTCCCATTCAAAGAGGGCTTGTAACAGAGGCTCTGCCACTGCCAGTGCATAACTGTGTGTCTGCCACACATTCTTAATTGTGACATACCTGCTGTTAACACTGCCCTGTGCTCTGGGCTGAGTATTAACCTGAAGGCACCTACAGCTGGGAGGAGGTGGTTCAGCTTTCTGACTCTGAAGGATGTTTCTTCTGGGGAAATTACAAGGACACCTGTTGTTGCCTGGAAAATAGATTGGAGCCACTGGCTCTTTTAGTTCAGGGCAGCAGATAATGATCCTTGTTTGTGGCTGCAGGTCAATGTTGATGCAAACCAGGCTGAAGTCAATGAGTCATTACCAATCCCAGGAGGAGCTGAGGCCCATTAGGAAGCATTATTTAAGCAGCCTATCCTACAGGATATAGCAGAACAGAAAATACTCTGAGAATTGGCCATTGTTTTACTTTTTATAATTTTAAGTACTTGTTCAAGACTGGAATGCTGACCCTGTGGTCTCCAGTCTGTTCCTGGTGCAAGGGGCTGTGAGACCAAACAGGCACCGCAGCAGCTGGCACTCACAATCCTGCTTGGCAGCCTCAGCAGAGGAGCAGGAATGTGCATGAGCTCAGACACTGAGCAGCTTCCTCACTAGGGATGGGTTTCAGGTGTGCTGCTGTGGAGCTCCTTGCTTCGCCTGCAGAGTGTCAGGTTCAAAGAAGTGCTGCTAAACATTGGTTTCAGTCACTGTTGTGGTGCTTGGTTAGACAGGATGCAGGTTGAGAGTGCAAGTAAATGCTTTATTGTGATTTATCCTTCTGCCTGATTTGCAACCCCTTGGTACTGTTTTTGAGCACTTTTAAAAACCTCACAGCATTTGTTTTTTGGTTAATTCCATTTCTCATGAAGATACTGGCAACGTATTAGGGTGAAAGGACTAACCAACATGCATAGCTACTAAAATAAGTGGAGAAAGCTTGGTAGGTAGAGGGTAAGTTAAAAATACACTCATAAGACTTACAAATGACAAAATCTCTGAATTTTTTATAACTGAGCATGACCAGTGTAGCACTGGCAGATTATCTCAGTCATTTGGTATACAAATATGTCATGCATTTTAATTTTCTCTTTTGCAGGGGCCTGAGTTGATGAATAAATACGTTGGTGAGTCTGAACGAGCAGTGAGAGAGGTGAGAAAAGGCAAGCTGTGGATAATGTTAGATACTAAGCTTCCTTGGCTTTCAAATTCTTCTCTGCTTGTGAGGTTACCATTAAACTTTCTGAAAAACTGCTTCTGGTGTAAGCTTAAAAAATATAAGAAGAAAATGAAGCAGCAGGGATATTTAACTTTCTCCTGCATCAACCTAGTGATACATGTTGAATTTGGGATCTTGTGGCAGCTTTTACTACAAGCCTATATTATTAAAAAATACAACACAAGCCAAGACAGGACAGGCTGATGTCTGCTACATGAAGCTCTGTAGCTCTTGAGGTGTGCAGGGGGTGATACTGTACTGTAAACAGCTTCTGTCCCTTAAAACTGGGTATTTAATTGTTGTTTTTTGCAGATCTTCAGGAAAGCCAGAGCAGTGTCTCCTTCAATTCTTTTCTTTGATGAAATAGATGCATTGGCAGTTGAAAGGGGAAAGTAAGTAATCCTGTTACAAAAATAACAGACATTATTTCCTGGTAAATTATTCTTACTGTAGAATCACAAATTTATTTACCTTTCTAGGATTATTTTATTAAATATTTTCATTCTTTATACAGAAGGGTAATGTGTGACTTACTCAAGCCTATTTAACTTGGCATAAACAGGTAAGCTGATGGAGTTGCTCCTTTCTCATCTCATTAGCAGGAATGAATCTACTGGTTCTCATGCTCTTTGGCTCTTTTCTGTGGTTTTACCTTTTATTTCCAGTAACTTAACTCCATTCTTTTCCCATGGTTGTTGTCCTGGCCTAATTTGGTGTCTCCATCAAGCAAACAATATGATCATGAGCTACATAACACAAATTTCCAAGGAGAACACTCATAAATCTAAATTTACACCTATGTTTAAACATTTTGCCAGACTGGGAAAAACTTCATTAAAAGATTTGGGAACACTTGTGTCCTTTCATGTGTGACATTAAGAAGGGATTATTGTGCAAACAGCTAATAGTATTTTTTTAAATATCCTGCTTTGTGATGATTTCAAAAGATGTTTGTTTAGCTGAAGTTTTTAGTTGCTACTGCAGCATTTAAGATTTGACAGGCTCTGTAAGTGGACTTTCTTGGGGGTTACCATCTTATAAATGTAATTACTACTTGCTGTTGCAGTAAATACTTTTATCTTGTTTTATTTTGTGTGAAAAGCCATCAAATTGGTGCATTAGAAAGTATTTGTCCTATTTAAAGGCACATCAAAATTTCAACATTTTTCTGGGAACAAAGCTCCCTCAGCATCCCTACAGATTCTTTCATATTGCAAGAAGGGCATTTGTATCTTCAGGAAGGGATAACAGGTGTGATTTTGATCTTTCAGTGACACAAATAAATTGTGTTACAGGAGGTGGTATCACATGCAGCATAGAGCTGCCCTGTGAACCTGCTAAGAAATAAACATTCTTGCTGTTGAAAATGCAAAATCTGATTAAAGATGCTTTTCTCCGAATCCTTCTCATGTGCAATGTATGTAACTGTGAAATTTATGAGCTTCCTAGAAGTGCTATGCACTGAAGCAACAGAGAAATTGCAAAATTGAATGCTTGAATTAAGCCAGTGGAGGGGGAAAGGATATCATCCCCTGTTGCAATTGTTAATATGTTTAGCTTTCAGAACCAGCACTTCATCAAGATCAAACCTCTTGGAAGGTTAAGCCATAGTACATTTTAAACAGTCTTTTCACACAGTTCTCTGGAGGTGTGGAGTTTGTTTGTTTGCTTTTTAAGGGAGTAAACGATCTGATTTTACCTTACCTGGAACTGTCTGGGGGGGGTAGTAGGCCTGGCACAGCTTGCTGAAGAATGTGGTGTGACCTGCTGCAGTCGTGTTGTGCTGGAGACATCTGGTTTTGGAGCTTTAAAAAGAACGGGGTGGGACACACAAATATTTCATTGTCAAATCTGAACCAGATGGGAGGTAAAATATGTAGCAGAGTTCTCATAAAATTCATCTGAAATTAAATGGTGTAGGAAACCAGACAAGGCACTTATTAGAAATGGCCCTTTTTTACAGGCTGACTTTGCACAGTAGGAATTTGCAAATGCACTAGAGATGCTAACGATTTGTGGCCTCTGGAGATCCATTTCCTGTGCTATTACTGACCATGCTGAAGTTTTCAAGGAAACACCTGTTTATATTGTCTCCCCATTCCCTCTGTTGGCTGAATTAGTTTTCTTTGCCTTGGCAGTGAAAAACACGCTGTGATACAGCTTTGTGAGAGTTTAAATCCTTCATAGGATGCTCTGGGCTTCCTGCAGAATGTGTCACATTCCATATGTCCTGTGTAGGCAACCTCTCTGATCCTACCAGGGTATGTCCAGAAATCCAGAGAAGCTGCAAAGAAGTTGTGGGAGTAATTTTATGTATAATTCTGATCAGAAATACAGATGTGAAATAACCATGAGTAAATCACTTAATGCTTTTGTTCTTCAAAGCACCCTGCCAAGAATTCACTAACCCATTATTTAGATTTGACTAAACCTTGTGGGTTTAAAACACAAATGTTTTGCTTCCAACCTTCTGTAGAGATCACTAAGCAATCCCTTCTCAGCAGCAGGCACATAGGAAATAATAAACTTTGTAATTAAATGAGTGTAGAGGTAGATAAAGAATGCTAAGGAATTTTCTTGTTTGAAACCTTTCATAATAATGTCTCCTTTGCATTGGGTAGTGGATTCTGTCACTGCACAAGCCATTACTCCATGGCAAACACTGTGGCTGCACTCAGTTATGCCATAGTGTTTTATTTATTATGCATTCCCAAGCTATAATTCATTCCATAATTGTAATACATCTAACATGCTACCTAATGTAACTGTCTCATGTAGCAGTTTTGTTTTACAAATCTCTGTGTGTGTGTGTTTATTAGTTAGAACTAATAATACTTGAAGTCAGCAAAACTTATAGTAATTGATATTGTGCACTGTCAAAATGTTTTATTTGGAAAAGATTATTTCTTATCCATCCTACTAAGAAGTTCCATATGTTTTATCAATACGAACTAAGCTCCTGGATTTTTTTTCCTGTCTGTCCACACCCTCCCTATTTTGCATGTAGGGAACACACTAATACATATTAATCAAGGAAATAAGAATGTGGGCTGGATACATACCAGTGTTAAAGAGAGTTTATGAAAATATAATCTTGCAGCTCTGAAGAAAAATAGTTCAATGTAAGGAGCAATTGCTTGAGAGAAAAATCTGATTTTCCTTGATGCAAGAAGTTGAGAGGGTGATTCTGAATGGACGTGAGTTTCCAGTGTGGTAGTGAAGATGTAAAGATACCTTGAGCTGTGTTCACTTTGCATTTTTGTTTCTCTGAGCTTCTAATGCTCATGGAGGATTTCTCCATCTCTTTTTGATTTATGTTGAGATGTTAGAGTAAGTTTAGAGAGAACTGAAAATGAAAAATCAGTGGCTCAGTTGCCTGACTGGAGAAAAAGGGAGGCATTCACCATGACTGTTTCTAAAGAATAAATGATAAACCTGCAGCAGAGAAGATGGTAGAAAGTTAGAGATGTCACAGTGAGGTTTGAAGAGGAGAAATGATTGAGAAAGGAAAAACTTCTGCAGTCATGCACCAGGAGAGGTAAACCATGAGACACACAGAGCCTTTTCCTCTACTTTGTGATTCTAATTAGCATTTGCTTGCACAAGCAGATTATGACTTTTTCTTTTCTTTCCCCATACTTTTGAATGATGCTGTTATGACTTTTTGTTGACAGATTGCACTGGAGCAGGACTGGTCCAGATACAGCAGAGTGTGAGCAGGAAAGTTTTGCCTTGAAGTAATCCTGTGCCTGCACAGGGCTTGGGAGGCTTTACAAATTGCACAGCTGCCGAGAGTTATGGGTATTTGTTACCCGCAGTATCCTGACCATGTAAAACCTAATTCTTCTGGCCATTAGGGGTTGCCAAGAGGGAAATGGCTTGGTAATTAGACTTGAAAGTGATGAATGAACGTGGGTCTGTGTAAATGCAGTGCAGACAGTCTGTTTGCTGAACTTCAGAAATCTCAGTGCTTTGGAAATGGGACATTGTTTATATAAGTAGGATTTTTAGGATTTTTCGGCAAGAGACATCCTTTTCTTGTTTTTCAGAAGTAAAGCATTTCCCCTTTAACTGCAAGTCTCTATAACGTGGGATGGGAAATACTGTAGACTGCTGTAAAAGACACTGATAAATTCTATTTTCCAAGGGCAAGAAGGAAAAAAGACAGACAAGGGACGAAACCAGTACCTTGCATTTGACTTGTAGAGGCCAAAAGTTGGTAACCTTTTCAGAATGAGGATAGAAGTGGCAAAGTGAAGGGACTTTGGTACCAATCCTCTGAAACCACAAAATGACGATGCTTTTTTTTGGGAAAATATCTTGTATGCTGGGGAGAGGATAGATAGGTTCCTAAGCCACAATTTAAATTAGTCAGAACCACTGAAAGATACTGTCTTCACTTTAGGTATTAACATCTTGCAGTCTCAAGTTTTGAGGCTCTTGGGCTTTTAGAAGAACTTGTGAGGAACAGTAGCTTCTCTTCTGTAATGTGCCACCTCTGCCTTAAACAGGAGTAGTGATAAATCTTTTTAAATCAAGATATCTTTCTGGGATATTTTAGCTCATATTTATTTATTGTCTAGACTTGAACTTGTCATTGTATTTTAGTGCCTGTGCAAATTCCCTGGTGCAATGGGCAGCTCTGTCATTGAAGGAGTTCAGTGTGTTGCATTCAGTGAAGAAACCCACTGGATTCTGTGGGGGTACAGCAAAGAGAGAGGTTCTTGGTGGAAATCTGCCTTGCACAGGGTAAATTAGCAGTTGGAGGAAGTATTGCCTCCCTAATATTTCTTATGCAAGAAGAACGTGAACAAAGTATACCTGGAAGAAGTGGAGGTTGCCCCTGCCATGATTGTTGTGAGAGATTCAATTCTTGTTCAGCTTATACAAAGAACTTTCTGTTTCTGGCCTCTGTTGGAACTGGTGTCCCTGAATTGGGGGATTCCCTGCAATATCTGAACTGTGTTTGAACATGATGGAGAATTAAGGCATTCAAAACTTTTGTGACTGCTGTATGAATTCTTTAAAGTTTTGGAATTTGGTATCCATACAAATATTGTCTGGGGAAAAAAGATGTGTGCCTAGTGCTTGCTTTTTATTTTAGGCCTAGCAAGGAATGGTGAAAGAAGAAAGTTTTGAAACAATTTTATTATACAGTAAAGCTTTGTAATTGGTTTTGGATGAGCAATTTTAACAAGTAGCATTACCCATATTTTGTGTGTGTATACAGTAAATGTATGCAGTCCCTTTAATTTTAAAATAAACTTGTTAGTGCTTTTGGCTACCAAGAATCCTTTATCACAGCATGGCTTGAATCTGTGTTTCTTCCTTTTTGTTTACAAACCCCAATAATTTGTAACTTCCCAGCCTGCATTATAAAGCGGGTATTTGAAGTCAATGGAGACTTTCATTGACATCAGTGAAAGCAGGACTGGATCCACAAACACTTTTCTTGAAGTCATCATTTTAATGATATGCAGGAGGAACATAATTGTAACTAAAATTTATAAACAGTGAACTTATTATACATAAATATTGTTGTAAAGAAATGAAATCCAGCCTAGTTTGTTACTTCTAGGTCTAAAATACAACTTAAACTGTTCTTGCTTGCCTGGTAGACATGATTGATTACAGGTTTAAACTTGATTAACTTCCAGGAATGCACAGAGGAGAAATGCTGAGAAAAACAGAACGACGGGAAGTGGAAAATTTACTGTGCATCAGATGTATGCTTGGGTTTTTTGTTGGGGTTGTTTTTTTGTATTGTTTCATTGCTTGTTTTTAAGGCAACATCAGTGTTAGCAAAATAGGAGAACTCATGATGTTAGCATTCTTCCTGTGTCAGCCAGACAGAGCCAGGGCCAGCTGGAAGTGTGGGCTAATGCCAGTCTTTCACGGATGTACATCTGGAATTAGCTGCAAGCAGATGGAGATGGGTGATGGATCACCACCTAGGCACTCAAGCATTTGGAGATGTGCTTGGGGAAAGCCCTCTGGAAGAAAGCCTGTTGATTCCAAACCTGTCTCAAACTAGCTCCTTTCCTCCTTTTCTGTACTTTCACTGTGTTTCATTTTTCTGGGCCTACTTCATTAACTTTTGGAAGCTGCAATAATGAGAAATGTAGGTGAGTGGACGAGGCTGCTTACACAACTGGGAAGGATAATTAGGATGTGTCTGCAGCTGTCTGCAGGCCATTTGTTTCAAAGTCACCCGCTGACAGCTGAGCACTATTTTCTGTTTTCACAAAGCTCATCATCTTTTTAGGAAAGCTTGCTTGCAAGCTGGAGACCACTCAAGGAGTACTTGGAGTTCTTTTTCTGTGCACTTCTAATGCCTTGGAAACCAAATGACATGAATGGCATTTCATCAGCGAATCGACAGTTGCCAAAACATCATTTTGGCATGGAGATGACCATGAAGATAAATATTCTACCCAGACTGAATTTCCCAGACTTTGCGTAGGTTTCCTCTGGATGTTTTCCTTCTGAGGTACTTGAATTTTGGGCTTAAGAAAACAGGGAAGATATGAAACAATGCAGTGGATAATAGTTGATACAGGTGTGTACAGAATCCAACAGCATCTAATTGTGGGGTGCTGATGGAGGGAAGGGTTTAGGATCATCCTCTTGCAAGGTTTTCCTGATCACACAGATTCCCTGCCATGGGGAATGTTTCTTGACTGAGCACTGAAGGGGCTTTGTGCTAGTGTGTTTTGGGGTTTGTTTTTTTTCCAAGGAATAGTGAAACTTTAAGTGATAATATTAAAGATATGCATGCTGTATGCTGTTCTTCAGCTTTTTAACAACATCCAAGCCTGTAGGATCTGTAGTGGTCTGAATAATGGTCATTGAAGTTGTGCCATTCACATGATATAATATTCACAGAAATAAATTTGGCCCAGTGTTTTAATATTGGACAAGCCTGCTTTTCCTGACTGGCATGGCAGTGTCCATTCTGCTGGACAAAATGACCCAGTGATGGAACTATTGCACAAAATTTGATATCTGGGACCATGCAGCAGTTATTGTCTTTCTGGTAATGCTATTGGAGTAGGTAATTTTTTATTTTTCACATTCTGAGGAAAACCTTAACCTGCCAAAGCCATAATTCACCCAAGTTCATAAGGGAGAGCAATAAAGGAGCGTGACAGTTAATTACGATCGTGGCAGCCGGATGGAAAAGCCGGGCTTGGCAGGTGCTCCTTGCTGACAGGTTCCCCTGCACAACCCCGACACAAATGTCAGACTCAATAAAAATCCTTCAGGCTGCACGAGGGAGGCAGCTCTGGCGTGGGAGTCTGCTGGCAGGGCGCTCCTGTATTTCAGGAACCTTTTACCTCTGTCGTTCACATCCTGCCAGCACCGTCTATTTCAACCTGTTCAAATTTTTTTGATGCTGAGCATTTTGTCGTGTCAATGAGTTTTACATTTGTTTTGATATGAAATTATTTCCAGAGGTTTCAGTGAAAGGGTTATTTGAGATGATAACGCATCCACAAGTACTCTAAAAATCTATGAATTTTGATTATGATTGCAATTCTTTTGTTGGGGAGAGGAAATAATAAAGCCAGTTTTTATCCATATGTAAATCTTGCCTGATGGGTTGTTTTGGAAGAGAAAGTGGGCTTGACTCCCTTGTCACAAAACCTGCATTATAGATTTCAGGTATGTGGAGATTAATCTGTCTGCACTAATTTATCCTGGATACTTCTGAAGTCTGCCTCTGACCTGAGAGCTCAGCTGTGCAGGAGAGGGGTCTTCCCAGACTTCCTCCTGCTTTTGCAGCCTCACAGTTGCTGTGATGTTAACAGCTCTCAAAATGTTATTGTGTGAAGATTTCCTGCATTTCCACATCTACAGTTTAGCAGTGTAATTACATTAAGGTCCTGATTCTGAAGCCAAGGTGTTCTGACAGGCTTCAGTGCCATTGAAGTCAGTGGTGGGATGGAGAGTCACTGGTTCTCCTTTATGAGATTTAAGTGGTGATGCAGCCTTAAATACATTTTTCAGTGAAAATGACATCTGGTATTGGAAAGCCAGTGAAATGAGTATTTTTTCAGAAGGGCTTTAGATGGTCAGATGATGGAAATGTATGTTTGCTTTAGCTCGTAGTGGTGATCTTACCAAATTTCATAATGGGGTGAAACCACAGTGACTGCCTTCTCAGACTGTTTCCGGTTTTCAAATATTAAAAAATCTGTTAGAAGAAGGGTGGGGGGGGCGAAAGGAAATTAAATAAGTAAAAATGTACAAAACAAGAAGTTGCTGTCAAAAAAATGCTTATAGCAGGAAGGGTAACAGATTTAAATGTGATTTCATACATCTGGCTATGTCTGGAAACAAAATCTTCTTGGCTGGAAGATCTGTATAAGCTAGTGAACTGTCTGTACTCCTTGGTGCAGTGATAGGATTGAGCTGTGGTTGCTTTTATATTCCCTGGAAGAAGTATGAGAGTGGTTTAAGGTGTCCAGGGGGAAATTTCAGTGCCCACTGATACATGAATCCAGCTGGCTTGAGCAGCCATTGGATAAGGCTAGAGGAGATAGAAATAAAAGCTGTGGAGAGTTCTGTCCTGCTATATTGATTTTGGAGCCAATGCTCCTCATCTCAGGTCCATCAGACAAAGGCAGAATTAATTCAGGTTAATTGTGAGTCTTTGGTAAACTATAAAATATGTGGTGTATTCTGCCAAAACGTATATTGGGAATGCCTTTAGCCACAGTAAAATACCGAGAACAGGTTTGTCTTTCATATTTGCTGTTGATAGTCTTACCTGACAGGCTTCAGGAATCTTCTCTGGTGTGAAGCTGGGTGCCTGTGTGCTTTGTCTGAGACTGGTGGGACACGTGCAGGATTACCTGGAATATCACATAAAGGAGGATTTCTGTCTCTAACTACTTTAATGACCTTCTCAACCTTTAAAATTGTAAATAAAGTGGGGCTGACAAAAATTAAAACAGCACATAGCCTAATGTATTTCATTAGGGCAGCACCAGTGGTTGCCTGAAATTCTCAGGCAGGCTCCTCTTTGCTCACGCGTTTTTTATTTCGAAGGTATTTCTGGTTGGGGCAGGGCTCCTGTGTGCACACAGCCATGCACACACATGGCCCTGCGTGGATTATGTGAGAGGCTTAGCTCTGGCTGCCTGGATTTGCAGGCAGCGTGTTGACAGGAAATTAGTTTGTACCAGGACGTGCCTTTGGAGGACCATTTCCAGGCAGTTGTGAGGATGACATCAACGTGTGGAGGTCAGGTGGAGGCGGGGGTGTAGGGGCCAAGGCAGCCCCTTGGCTGGAAGTTGGTTTTGGCTGTGCCTCCGTGGGACTGGAGGGTTAATCATGGTTTGTTTCTCTGGCTGCTGTTTGTGTCAAAACTCCAAGCAGCCTTAATGAACGTTGCCTGTGTTAATTTGGAAGCCTTGCTGGGAAACCATGGGAAAATGGAAAATGGCATCCTTGCGTGTCACCCCTGGAACGAACGGCTCGGGCAGCACCGGAGCTCTCGGAACACACCGTGGCTCTGAGGCAGCTTCGAGCAGCTGGGGAAGAGATCTCTCCCTGGACCTGCCTGGCATTTTTATAGGGTGTCCTGTTCAGCCAAAAGCTAATTTATTGTAGGCTGTGCTAAAATGGTACAGCATGTGATATCTTAGTGAACTGTGTAAATAAAAGCGCTGATGTTGGAAATCCATGGTGTCACAGGACCCAGGCACTTCTTCACTTGATACTTGTTTTGCTGTCGATATTTTTTGCATGCATAAAATAGTTTACTTCACTTTTAAGAGTTAATAAGAAAGCCCTCAATAATATCCTAGAAGCCCTGCTATTGTTTGAGCTGTGTTATACCATCAGTGATTATCTAACTGCAGTTTTCTGATGATGCCCTAATTGCATGGAAGTCTTTGCAATGTGCATTCCTCTGTGGGGATTTTCCTTAGAATAAACACTTCTTTAATGTGTTGATGATTTTGTTTTTATTTTTGTGGGTTTTTGGGTTTTTTTGTTTTTTGTTTTTTTGGGGTTTTTTTCAGTCTGAAGCTTGTAAGATAAATGTTTATATTATGGAAAGATGTAATATCCGTTCTAGTCACCTCTCTCTAAATATTTCTTTTTCATTTTTTAAGGAAACAAAGAAAAGTTTAGCATCTCCTCCAAAGTCTTTTAGCTTCAGATCATCTCATATAACGTTAACATTTTTGTCCCAGTTTTAGTTATTTTTTCCTTTGCTTAGCATTTTCTTTTGCTCAGTCTGTTGGGTATAAAGTGGAGTAAAACTGAAACTCATGCAAGATGGGAGGCCTGAATCCCTACTGAGACTAGCTAATGTTACAAAGTTGATTTTAATTTCCTTTAAGCTGTGTGTCTTTCCAAAAGCATTTGCTCTCCATGTCCAACACCTGAAGTGTTTTATCACACTCAGCTGTCTATAAGTCAGTGAGACTCTGACCCACGTGTACATTAGAAATGCTCAAATATGGCTTTGGGATTTCCAGTGTGGCTGCAGAAACCCCAAAAGCTGACAACCAGGTAACCCAAGTCCCTTCTCTAATATTTCTTAGCAACCTAATATTTTACTCTCTTAGCCAACATTTATTACAGCTCCTTAAAGATGTTTTCCAGACTGGGTGTGATAAGTTCACTGTTTTGCTGTGGAAAATTGCAGAACCAGTTGTAGGGTAGGAAAGTTAGGGGATTTATTTGGAGCTGGATGGAGCCATTACTGTTGTTTTGGCTCTGGGACATCATTGTGGTCACAGGCAGGCTGGTGGTGGGTTGCTGTGCTGCAGCAATATATGTATATAATAACTGTACAACTGTATTTGTGCACTTTCTGATGGAAATAATTGGAGCACTTACATTTTAGTTTAAGGTTGAAGGTGAAAACAAATATTATGAAGAATTAAGGCAAAAAGGTGCATCCCTGTAGATAGGGAAGAATAGTGTATCTTTTCCTTTCTCCTATTTCTAGGAAGGGAAAGATAATACTCTGACTTTTTTTTCCTGTAAATCAGCTCTTCAGGTGCTGGGAATGTAGCAGACCGTGTCTTGGCTCAGTTGCTGACGGAAATGGATGGGATAGAACAGCTGAAGGATGTGACAATTCTGGCAGCTACGAACAGACCGGACATGATAGACAAGGTACAAATAGATGCACTGTCTATATCCTGTTCCTCTTGAAAATACAGATTTTGGTATAATTCCATCCTCTTTTGCTTTTCAAACTGTTGTCTGATCAATTTAATGAAGAAGAGTAAAAGTTTGGAAGTGAAGACAAGTCAGAGGAATGGTTCATGTCCCTCACTTTTTTTTCCCCACTCTACAGAATTTTTAACAGAAAAAAAAGTTTTATGGTAGCCTTAAATATCTGTTTTTGAAGAAGTTTTCCTTAAGTCAAGCTCATTGAACTTGTGCAGCAACATTTCTGTCAAACTGCTGCTGTGGTTTTTGCTTCTGTTGTGTTTGTTTATGCAGGAGTTTGCTGGAGTTTGTTGGTTTCATTAGTTACTTCCTTTCAAGGATTAAGTGTCTCAGCAATTCAGTTTCCAACTGTAAACAGGGAAATTTCTGCTCAAATCCCAGGGCAACTCTGCTGGTGTGACAAGAACGTTTCAAGTTTGTAAAATCTTGAGGGTTGTAACACTGCAGAAAACCTCCAGCACAAACCCAACCCAGCAGCCCTCTAGAAAATCCACTTCAAAGCCATTTACCGCTGCTGTGTCTTGTCACAGTTAACTGCAGGAGATGGATCAGTCTGAAGTGATTTCCTTTAAGATATGATTTGTAGTGTTGGTAAGGCTCTTTATTCCACAGCTTTTCGCCTTCACAACATTAATGCATTCGATGACACATTAATGAATTAAGTTTTCATGATCTTTTTAGAGTTTCTTATAAGTTTCTTAAATAATTCTCACATTCCAAGCTGGTTTTGGAATATTCTTTTCTCTTTGTCTTGGAGCATTCAGACATAAAATACATATGAAATGTGTATGTTTAAGGTATGATTTGTATGCACATGAAGTCTTGAGAAAAAAACTTGCATTTTGGCTCCAGAACACAGCCTCTTCCCTTTTGACCTGAAGGATGGAGACCTGACAAAGCCTTCCTCAGAGCTTACTTGTACATTTATCTGTGAGCCTGCTGTGGCAAAGCAGAGCTAGCAAAGAGTTTTCAATAAAAGATAATAAAACTCATCAGTGAAAAGTGTGCTTGTGCAAGATTGAAACTTTCAGGATTTCACTTTTGTCGAATTGATTTGGGGTTTTTTGGTGACTGTTCTTTGGGGTAAGACTAAGCTGAATTTGAAAACATTCTGATTGTTGAACAGCAGGGAAGTTTCCTTTGGAGTCAGTTCAACACTTCACTAGGTTGTCTCCATCACCACCTGGGAATTGAGTTCTCTGTCATTCTCCCTTTTGCTGGATTCCTCCTGGACACACAGTGAATGCTGCTTCTTGATATTTTAGGTTTTATTTGAAATATTGGCAATATTGCAACAGAACTATAATGAGTTAAGGGTGCCACCCTGCAATAACAGAGGACTTGAGGATAGAACCTAAGTTACTATGTACTGTACCTACATGACTCCAGATGCAAACCCAGACCACTTAGCCTGGGAAAGTTTTCGTTTTGATATGATGCATAGAAATGTTATGTCTTCCGTACATATGAATTTTATGGGAGTGGTGAACTTTTAAGAATGAGCAACACAGTTTTGTTATCCAGACCAGAGAGGCTGTACCGGGCCAGTCTTCTCCTGGGTCCATGCAATATTTGCAGCACTTGAGTTGTACTTTTTCCTTCCCTGGAAGAAAGAAGATGGCACCAAAAAGCATTTGTACTTCACTAATGGGAACTGGGGAAGTGGGGGCTTTTAGTTTACTCTGTAATTGATGATCCCTTTGAGTAAGTAAGGATTTGTTAAATTAATATTTCATATGGAAATAGTTATGTATGACAATAAGCAAGTGTCCTGTTTTCATAGGTATGTATGATGATTATACAGTAATCTTTTAAGGGGTATGACATTGACATATGGTATAAAAGTGCAATGCAGTTTCTGTTCTCTACTTTCAAGGACTGGGAAAATGACTGGAATATGTTTTTGTGACTATTCTTCAGCTTTTCAAAGCAAGAAATGCTTGAGGAATGTGTGTTTTCTAAGGTTTCTATGCCTGCAAAATTGGTAACAATCCATCTAGCATTTTAATTTATGTGGTTCCTGCTTAACTGACAATGATGTGATGATTAATTTCTTGTAATTTGCAAACAGCACGGGGAGATATCAAATGTAAGGGTATTCCCCAGAGCCTAGTGCAGACTTCATTATCCCTGCAAACGCTACAGTACGTTGCTTTCAGAGAGTGAATAGATTTGAGTCAGACTTTATACAAAGTTATGTGTTATGGGAAGCTTGTTTGGACTCGTCACAGATGCCTATAAATAACATATTTCTCTAAGATGTCATGATTGTATTGAAATGTTATTCCATCTTAAAGTTGTGTCTCATGTTTGTGTCTCAGCTATTTTGTATCTCATTCATGTGATGCTGGAGAGACTTTGAAATAGTTTTTACTTTCTGTAAGAATACAAACCCAGCACGTACTGTTTTCAGCCATGTATGGTACAGAAAGTGATTTCTCTTGGAAGGGAAATATTCTGGAACAAGATGTTCTGAACATTCTTTGAAAGTGATACAGAAACAAAACACTCTTAGTCAGTACTAATAGTAAAATCTTTCCTTTTCTTCTTCATTCTATAAGCAGAATTGATGAGCAATAACTGGAAGAACTGCCTTTTGGTTTTGGTGACTTACCCACTCAGGAGTGATTTTTCATGCCTAAAATTTGTAGCAGTAACTTTATGGAACTGCTGATGATTCAAAGCCTGTTTGTATTTTCCTATGCATCAGTTGCCCTAATGAGAGATCACTCATCCCCACATAAAATTTTTTGAACCCCATGTATAAATTGCTCAGTTTGAAATGAAACATTCTGTCCAGATATAGATGTGGACAAGTTTTCAGGTGTGCTGTGACAGATTTCCTTGGAAGAAAACCTAGACCAACTCATCAGGATTTGTGTGCCTGTTTTTCCTTTTCTCAGTGGAACCTGTGTTCCTGGTGTTTTAATGCTGGGCTTACTTCTAGTGTGAGCAGGGTGAATTGATATCATTACCTACCTATGCAGATATCTTTTTTTACCCCTCTTAAGCAACATTTCAAACTCCATAAGCAAGGATACATGGGGAAAAAAGGGAGGCTGTCATATCCCCAGGGTCCTCGGTGAATGTTTTAGCCAGGAAGCAATATGCATGTTGCTGCATTGGATGGTTTTCCCTCCTGCTGGGTCAAATTTGAATGTCAAACACTTTAGCTGTGATGTAAAACACAAGGTGCTGAGTGAAGGGATGGTCTGTGGTACAGGATGACATCCTGGTGCTCCTGACAGCTTCACTTCTCCTTATCTTGGGGTGCAGAAAAGATGTATCCTCAAATATGCTATTTGCATAAGAATGACAGGATGTGATAGGACAAATGAAGATTAATGGGAAGCTGTGCTGTCAGCATTGCCCATTGTCTTCAGATTGATGATGGTCTGGATTTTGTCTGCATTCATGGGCTTCAGTGTAATTTAAACTGGAAGCTGTCCTGGTACCAGAATACTGAAGAACTGAACCTTTACAAATGCTTTGTTGGCACAGGAGGGCAGTGCTGGCTCCCCATTTCCAACCATCCTGCTTGTTGCTATAAAAACATGTATTTTGCATATTGTGCCAGTGCAGGGGATTTTTCCAGCCTTCTTTTGCATGTTTATTTTGCTTTAAAAAAACTTCCTGCTCCCTAGTCTTCCTCCTCACTTTTTGCCTCTTCCATCACCTGCAAGTTTTGCTGCTCCTTTTGTAAGCTTTGTTGACTTCATTCTGTTAAGCACTGGCTTTGAATTCAGCTTATTTAGTTTAAGGGTCATGTGGATAACACTGAGTTTTCTGTTCTGGTTGCATGAGCAAAATAAAACAGAACTGCAGCTGATATTCTTCCTAGCAACTGCCAAGCATGAGGAAAGGGAATAAAACTCCCTTCCCCCATGCTTCAGTTAGATTTGAAGGAGTCTTCTGGGCAGAGAAATCAAGCAGGGGTTTATCAAATTGATCTGCCCCTCAAAACGTTGATTACTATGTAGTTATGGGACAATCTTAATTTAAAGTGGCTTGTTTTGATGAAAATAAAAAAATGCATGATAGAAGCATTTGGCAGAATCAGTAAAGAAATTATAATTTCTTGCCTGCAGCAAAAGTGAATAATCTTTTCTCTTTAAAAACATCAAAGTTGAGTCTTTCTGAAGGCTCATGGAAGAAATTCAAATATTTAAGTTTGCAGTTTTACAAGTTAAAAGGAATAGGAAAGAATCTTGCCTATTTATTCGTTATAATCTGGAAATGTGTATGTGCTGTTACAAAGCAGGTGATGCAGTGGCACAATCTTACCTCAGTGCAACGTAATATATTCTCCTGTTTACATACTTGCCTATTTGTGATTTCTGTTTTGTCCAGATGCATCTCACTAAGGGTTATTCCTGTGTTACAGCTCTGACTTGGTAGGATTTCAGTTTTCCCAAGTGTTGTGTAGGACTGTAGAGTTAGAAGCCACATAATCCATCATGTGTCTTGCAGTGGTACGGAATGAGCAGAGTAAGGAAAGGGGGATAAGTCTCTTGATGCCATTTCTCAGCAATGCAAATCTCATCCAGATTTTGAGGACAGGTGACCCAAGACCTGGATGCTTTTTAGAAGGAAATGGTGCAGGAACATTTAACTTTCCCACCTCTTGTATTCTTGTGATGCAGTATTTCAGAGTAGGAATCGAAGTATGGGAATGCAATCACCTTGTCTCTGCACACTGCTGGACCATTAATTATTACTTTTTCACTTCAAATGCTGAAATGCCTCTCTGCTTGTCAAAGGACACTCCTCATATTCTTGTAAAGCCCTGGGATTAAAAACAGAGAGTGAGATTTTGTGAGTCTCCTTTTCAGTCAGCCAGCACCTAGAGCACTTACATCATCTTGCCCAGGTGCAAGTATGGCTCTTTGAAATAACAGAAGATGTGGGATTTCTTTTGAAGACAAGATTGTTCTGGAGCATATAATAAATTTTCAGAAAATGAAGCTTTAGGGAAAAATGATATCAAACTACATGACATTGAAAAGAGGATCTGATATTCTAAAATACTTTCACAATTTTGGCACCATCACATTTTCCATCAATTGGTTTTCTCTGGTATGTGTTTGAGTTTTTCCTCTTAATTTTCTTAAACCTGCAACTCTGACTGGAGCAAAGAGGTGCTCTGGAAAAGTTTCTCAGAGGTTAATTATTAATAAAGGTTATGCCTTTATTAATATCAGATCTTTACACTTTAGCGTGATTAGAAGCTTGTTACATTTATTTAAAAAAAAAAAAAAGGCAGAAGAGTAAAATGAAATTATTGAAAAGTTTTCCCATATTCTTTTCACCTGCCAAACTGAAGTGACTGAATGGACACAGCTGATGAGCAGTGCTGTTTACTGGCTGAGATTTTCAAGGGGCTGAGACCTCCAGGCTTTGAGGCTGCGTTACATAGTGAATCCACAATCCCTAAAGATCCTGACCACTCTTAGTATGCAGAGGTAGTTTTGGTTATGTATCTCTTTAAGTCAAGAACTAGGTTTTAAGATTCACCTGAATCTCCCTGTCTCCCTTTGCCCCCGTCTCCTTCCACACAGATGAAAACTTTGTTTTCTCATGAGCACAGCAAATAAAATATTTCCAGGTGTCCAAAAGCGATTTTTGTTTCCAACTATTCGATTGTCAGAGTGTGGAGGGCTGAGTAGTAAATCAGCCTTAAGGCTGCTATGGTTTTAAAAAACAAAATCTTAGTGGTGACAGCTGAAGAGCACAGTGACTTTTTCACTCAAGATTTATTACTTGCCTGAAAAGAAAGGTTGGAGGGAAAACTTGCTGGACTGCATATTTTCTCCTTTACCAGATATACTATAGGGCCAGGACAAGTTGGTTTTATTTTGTCTGTGAAAACATACATTTAAACAATGTATGTAAAAATATAATAGTTTTACTTCAAATAGAACAGAAAAGTCAACACACCCTTCTCTTGTTGTTTATAGTGGAAAGCATTCCTTCCTCACTTAGACTTTTATAAACTTCCCTGCAACACATGCCAGAAAATTTACTTCAAGGTATCAATGTGTATTTATTTCATTCCAGAGATGGAAGGTAAAGGCCACGGGCCAAAGTTTGTTCTTATTCAGACCTCCTGCCTGGAGGTCACAGAGTCCAGCTGAAGTACACAGGGTGCTTGCAAGCCTCTGGACACAGTGGGAACTTGGAAAGGCTCTGGGATTCATGTCCGTTGTATAAATGCCATCCTAGTTCAATATGTCTGTAACTATGATACCAGGTGTGGTTTTGGAGGTTTGTGGTTGTTTTTTGTTTTGTAACTTTTGTGAGTGTATGGGTTTTTCTTAACAATGACAGGGAAATGATGCTGTATTTCTAAGATAACATGGGAACATCTGGGGTTAAAATGAATAATGCCTCTGAAAATGAGAGGCATGTAAGCAGTACACGTAGACTGGCTGTAAATTCGTCAGTGTTGGGTTAGGTCAAGTCTATTCTTCATGTAGGTTTAGTGACAAAGCAAAAAACTTTATCTAGAGAAGTAACACTAATTTTGTGACTAAGTGTAATGTACAGCAAAGTACAGAGAAGGCAGAGAAGCAAAATGCAGCAAGGCATATTCTGTGGTCGGTGTGCTGGATGGTATGAGTCTTGGTTATATTTAATTAGCTTCATTAGGGTAGTGATAACAGTTAAAGGAGAGGCATTCCAAACAACCTTGGGTTTTAAATATTTATGGGAGTGACTCTGGAAGGGATGTAAGCTGCAGAAGCTCGAGGAAGGGCCACAGTTATGGCAGTTGAGCTGTAGCCACAGGCACATTTAGAGCTTGCTTTGCACTTGGTCTTCCGCCCAACTTTCCTCTTTGTGGATGCAAAATGCACAGTGTTTGTCCAGCTTTTTGTGTATGCTGTATTAAAATACCATTATAGAGGATGTTGTGTTTGTCAAGCACTCATGAGTTAAGAACAAGCTACAATCTTAATTCATTCATCTGTGTGTGCATCATAATGCAGTCTCTATTTACATTAATTAAAAGATGTGTGCATTCTGCACGATTAATTAAATTGCATTCATTTAGAAAATTTTTTTTGCAAGTCATTATGATTACCTATACTTTAATTACCTTAATAGGCTTCCTTGCTTTTGACAGCTCTGATTAACACTGTTTAAAATCAGATGAACCATCACTGGTTTCTGAGGGGGAATTATCAGGTTACATCATTTTGTCATCTGACATCTTTGTGGTTAGCAGCAGTATAGGACCCTCTGGGTCTGCCACAGAAAACTTGTTTACTTGAAATAGGTGATAAATTGACAACATTAAGCTCCTTTGCTGTTTTTGGGAGACTTTTGCCTGTTACCCAGGGTATTTTCTGAGAACAAAAGAGTGCTTTTCTCCAGTGTCCAGACTCTTGCTTTTCATTGTGTTCTCTCTTCATATCAGGCTTTTCATTTGGGTGTCCTCTTTCTCCTTCTGCTTGACTGTATTCAAACAACTCCAATGAGGGCAGAAGTTGCTTCCCTGTTGTCATCTTAGGAGCCAAAATCCAGCATAGGCTGCAGACTCCTTGAGCCTTGGTAGGATCAGTCTTTGAGTGGGCAAAATTTTGAAAATGTATCTACAAAATGTCAAGAAGCCTCACAGAGCCTTTTCAAATTGAGATGGTTCAAATCCTCTGTAATGTGGTCAGGTCTCAAGACCTCTCTCCAAAGGTTAGGGTGGAAGAGTTTTATTTTTATTAATTTTTAAGAACTGTAAATAAAGTGACATTTTTCCTGGTCTCCTTCTCATGCAACAGCTGAAATGTTTTGACTGGAGCATTACAAAACAAATCAGTCTAAGGCAGCCAGCCAGCTTGGAAAGGACAAGAAGGTCAAAGCTCGGAATAGCATAAGCTACTAAATGGATTATTTTATAATATAAAATGTTGACTGACTTCTATATTAACTGTTGATAGTTATCTCTCCCCTAATAGGGCAGGGAGCTGTTCCAGTAAAAAGGGAAGTCGTGGTGAAGTGGAAGGCCCAGCTTTATACAGGTCACTGGCTTAATGTCAGAACCAAGGGCAGCTTGAGAGGATGAGGTGGTCATTGCCACTATTTGGTTGCACACTTAAAGATTGTGACCTTTGCACTTCTCATTTTAGGTTTTGGAAAACTTTGAACCTCAGAGCTTTATAATGAGCAAGCTAAAATACAGTCAAGCTCTTCTTTACATCAGTATAGGAGTCTAAAGAGCAGCTGAATTTAAGGATTAGGTGCTATGCACTTGTTTCTCAGTAAGGATTTTAGTAATCTTTTATTTAATGTTCTTTATGGATATTAGATGCCATCATTAGCACTTTCAGTGGGTTAGAACCATTCCTGTGGGAAATTTCTATGGAGAGAAGGAAAAATAGGAGATCACTGACAGAATTTCCAATAGCTGATTTTTAGAAAAATTTTATCGTGTTACAGGAGATCCAACTTTAAATTCTGTTTGCTTTATCAGTGATGAAAGCTGGATGTCTTGCACATGTGATGCACATACTTTTAGAGATAAATGGCAATACTGAAAGACAATAGGTTTGTTCAGGAAAGGTAGATTCTCTCTAAAAGATCTTAGTTCAGTTCTTAAAATAAAGCTGAATGTAGTGCTACTGTAGTAATGTAGCACAGGACAAAAGGGAGCAATCTGGAGGTGACTGGTCAATAATGTATCTTTTCCTAAGGTGTGTGGGAGGATTGGTGTGCACTGAAGTGTGAAGCTAGGGCTCACCGTGTCCTTGTGCAGTGTTAACATCTCCTGTGAACAGTACAAACTTGGTGGATGACTGCTAGATCCCTGGATCCCTCAGGGTTGGATGGGATATGCATAATAACAAAATTTTGTGTGTTTTAGGCTGTGTGTGATTCAGTGTATAGGCAATTGTAAAAGTTGACTCAAACTCAGGACAGTTTGTGCTGGTTTTTGGCATAACTTAGAAAAATGTGTAAATGACAAGGTGATTGAGAGCAAAGGGTCTGAAAGTTAAATGGGTATTTTGATTGAGTGGTGCCAGGCAGGACTCAGCAGTTCTGGAAATCTGAAGTGACTGCTTCTTTTGGGGGTTACAGATTACATATTCTTACCTAGTTCAGGAATTCCATTAAAGAAGGTGTAGTCACTTCTTCCTTAGTTTTAAATGTAATGATATTTCCTCCATGGCAAATGAAGTTTCTGCTACAGAGAAGCATAAACCAGGTATTTGTGCTTTGAACACACTTTACAATAATACTTTGATGGCTGTCTACAGCATCTTCTTGAAATACTGTTCCTAGTCAGGTGCTGGAAAAGATAATTTTTTTGGGAGTGTTGATCATGTGAAATTGTTCTGTGCAGAATGAAAGGAGAGTCAGCAATTCCTAAACAGAAACTGGTTTATGCTTTTGATCATCCTTGCTGCCCTCCTCTGAGCCTCTTCCAGATCTATTACATCCTTTTGGACAGAAAGGCACCAAAGTGCACCATGGGTTTGTGTGGGTGCACAATGATGTTTTCTGGTTTGATCTTTACCCTTTTATTAGCAGTTCTGAATTTTTAACACCAGAATTGCTTTTTTGACTGCTGCCAAGAACTGGAGTTTTCATCACTGTCTATTAAGACTAGAAATGGTAATGATTCATCTCATGGCACATCCGTTTATTTATGAAGAGAATATTGAACTTCCCATGTTCAGTGCTTTGCCTTTACTTACGTTGAACATTATCCAGTTGCTGTCTCCTGAGAGTCTTGGACAGTTCTTTACCATCCCTGTTGCTTTGAATAACTCTATCATTAGAAATTATGGCTTCTATATGACATAATTTCTCTGGTATTAAACCTCATAAAGGAGGTGTAAATTTTATACAGAAGAAATAGGTGGAGATGAAGGGGTCTGTATTGTGTCGCAATAGAGAGGTAACAGGAAAGGCAAAGGCCTCTCCCCTGCCAGTGCATGCTGTTATCAACAGACAGATCCTGACAAGCACAGTTGGACTCTTACTGAAAACAGAGAAACAGAGGAATGAGAGATAAAGCATCACACAATATCATGAGCTTGAGGGAATTTGTATTCCTTTGCACTGTTTATTGGTTCTGAAAAGGAAAGGGAGAAGAACAAGAACTGGTACTGTTTATGGTGCAAGTTTGGGTGCAAAATAAGCAAGTAGAACAAAAGCAAAAATTAAAAGAAATTCTAAAAGAGAATGATCACTCTAAAAGAAATCTGTCTCTGTATAACAGTGTACCTTGATGTGTGGAGAGCCCAAGGCTGCCTATCTGTTTATAAAGAGGAAAAGAGTGAAACAGGCAGTCATGGAGATTTACTAGGTGGTAGGAAAAAAAGCAATCTGTCAGGAGGGCTGTGTCTTTACAGTAGGCAGCAATGCACAAGGAAAGTGCTGAGTGCCAGCCTCGTCTGGGGGAAAACAGAAAATGGAGGGATCACAGCATTGGTTCTTGCAGACAAGAGTGAGTCTTCTTCAGACTGCAGAGAGCTTAGCTGTGCTTCAGGAGTTGTTTTTCTTAGCAGTGAATGCTTTCTGCCGAAGTCACCAAGTGAGGAGAGGCAGTGTTAGCCAGTTTGCAGGGCAAGTCTTATTCCATTACTTAACAGGGAGGCACGTGAGCTATGTAAGCAAGAACACACGCCAGGGTGTGTGTGTTCATCAGTCAGCATGTGGGGTGTATGTAATTGGCAAACACACACCTTGGAACATGTTCCTGCACCTATAAAATGGCCATTTATTTTAGTTTTATTAAGGAATATAAATACCCTCTGCTAGCTTACAAAATTCTCTTTTTTATGTATATAAAATTGAAACGCTGTTCTTTCAGGCATTTAATGCTGAAGTGTGTTAAAGTCTTTAAATACCTGTTTTAGTGCTTAAATACTAGTTTGATCTGATATCTGAGCTTCTCTGTTGTCTTCATGCACTAACAATTCCATTTGAGTGGGTGTGAGGAAATGTAACTTGACTTCATCCTAGATTTCCCCATTGATTCCTGTTCCTTGCGCTCCTCTGAGCTTCCCCACCTGTACTTAGAAACAATACATTTCCCAGGGGAGCTGCAATGCAAAACTCATTTTTCACCCAGAAGGATGGGCTTCAGAGGATATCACTCTTAAATGATGATTTGATTCTGTGTACCAGCAGGGAGGTATTTTGTGATGTTGCTTCAACCATCTGCCTGCTCTCCAGAAAAAGTGTTGTCAAGGGATGGAATAGTGCAAAGAATCAGTGACAGGGAAATAAGTCATGCTCCTTGCTGCAGTTAGAGCAGTGTACTGCCTATAGAAGACTGACACCTTCTTATTGAAGGTCTCTGTCTCCTCTGTGCATAGTGAGCAAGAGTGATGGAAACAAAGTGAAAGAGCTGTAATTGCTCTAGGCACAGTAATTGAGGCTTTAGGTGTAATTCTGTCACTGTTTCTCGAGAAATTGCTGATTAACATTCACAGAGCTCAAAATTCTTTCCTCTGTGCAACCCCACTGCCTGTGAAGGAATTTCAGAATTATGGCTGAAGGGGAAGTCTTGTGTTTCCTCTTTTTTGGGTTACCTTGAATTACTTTCCAGCAAACAGAGCAGAGAAAGGAAAGATGCCACCACTGAAGGATCTAGATCATGTGCAAGGCTTGTACAAGACCATTTACTGGCTTTGTAGATAATAGGACTCTGTCCTGCCTTTGTTTTTCATGTGAAAACAGAGTATGTTTTACAGGAGATGCCACATCACAAATAAAGAAACTGTTTAAGCAGACACATTTCCACAACAAAGGCATATTTTGACGTCATCTGCCAGCAATGCTGTGACAGAACATAAATAATGTAGGCCCTTGGAAAGGGAAAAATATTAATTGGAACCATTAACCTTCTGAGACAGTGAAGACATTTGGAAAGAAATGATTTTAATTAGTACTGTTCTAAGAGAAGAAAAGTTGTGGTTTAATTCAGAATCGCCAGAATTTGTGTACCTGGCGTGCCACCTGAAGTTTTCGGCTCACAGAGAAATGCAAACTCATTATTCAAATGGCAGCCTGGTTTGTTTTGATTTTTTGTTTTTCTTCTGTGGTAGGATTTCCATGGGTTTGCATTTTATTCATGTGGATCTTATTCTCATAAAAAATACTGATACAGAAGATCTTAACCTGGAACTCCTTCAGTCCATGCTCAAACCATTTTCTTTTCCCATAGGCTGGGAATTGCATTTCTATCTGACACTGAAATAATTTATGGATATGCTTTACTGTATGGCTCAGTGTGAATTTGAATATTTGCAGAATTGGAATTTTAGGAACTAGAAAAGGGTGACTAAATCAGTATCTGATTAGGTAGAAATACACCATGCATACAAACAGGGCTGAAACAATGCTTGTTTTGGTAATTCTGAACCCTTTGAGTTTTAACATTGTCTGCTCATATAATTATAATGTATTGATAAAATATACCTAAATAATTATTAATATAATCACTTGTTTTTCTACTTTTCTCATATAAAGTGGAGTGAAAGCACTAAGCTTTGCTGAAGGAAAAAATTGAGCAAAAGCTTGTGGGATATAGAAGTTCTCCCACCTCACCAGAGGTGAGTGAGAGAGTGAAAATGGACCTGGTGCTTTCTCAGCCAGATGGTCCTGATGTCCTGGGCTGATAACTTCCTGCACATGGACAGGCTGCATAGTCATCTTTTGTAGGTGCACTAGATAAAGCTGGTTTTGTCAGAAGAAATGTTCTTATATGCAACACGAGAGTAAATCTTGCAGTTTCAATTTCAGCTTTGAGCAGTAACGATGTGTCTAAATGTTGTCTTGTACTGATAAAAAACATTCTGGGTTAGAAAAAAACCCCACTTCACATCCTGTCCTCATCCGCAGTGTGTTCTCTTCCAAAGGAGTGGTTGCTGTAATTGTATTCACATCATTCAGCCCTTCACCAAGTATATGCTATCTTGAAAGAAATAAAACAACAAATGCCAGGATCCTGAAAGTGAGTTTGCTTTCTTTTATGTATGTTTGTTTCATTGGGATATGATGAAGCAAAGACTTTTTATAATATCAAATATTTTTATGGTAAAACAGGTTGTTGTGGTGTTCTTCCTTGTGGAAGAATATAAAGGTAGTCTATTATTATTCTGTATTTTCCTTGGGTTTTTTAATAGTTGCTTAAACTGTGATTCCCTTTCTCTAAGGAGCAGCTATTGCACCTGATTCTCTGTTTCTTACTGTCACAATGGTCCTGGACATTACATGCTTTTGTTTCAACAGTCATCTAATTCATGCACATGGAACTCTTAAATTTTCTGTGTCTGCTTATCTCAAAATTAGCTAAAGGATGCTAAATATCTGGACACCAGGTCTAATTTTATTTCTTTAAACAAAGACACCTTTTATCTCTAGTTATCTAATTTCTTTGTTACCAAGAACTAGAAGAAGAAACACTGAACACTTTGAAAGTTTTGTGCACATGTTTTTAAATTACTCCTCAGGTTTCCAAAGCTTGGGATCAGCAGATGGCAGTCAAAGCAAAGTTCCATCTCTTAACTTGCACGGAGATTTCCAAATCCTGTGCCTGTAGGAGAAAGTGGGAAGAAGAGAGACTCTGTGGCAGAATTGTGTCAGAAGAGATGTTCTTACACATGTGTAAATAGATACAGGTTTGTCAGACCTTACAAAAGAGGAGCTTTGATTTCTGTCTGCAATGTGCAGAGGATGTTTGTTTTAGGTCTTTGGACTTGGGAAGCTCTTCAGTTTTTTGGTTTTTTTTTAAAGGCATCTGTGGATGTTTTGAAAAGAGCAAACTGCTGATTAGGTTGTCTCACTAGTGTTCTAGAGATCTGTGTATTTAAAAATATTTTCTTATTCAACATATGTAAGGAAGGAACTTTGATTTTATACCTGGAGTGTGTGTCTCACTATAGAGTCTGTGTTTTTTATTAATCAGTTTTGGTTTTTTTTTAATAACAGCCATATGTTTCTTTAATTCATGGTGGTTAATGCTTAAAAGGAAAGATATTTTTTAATACTTTCTATTTGTAGTTTAATTTTTTTTTTTGTGGGATATTAGCTAAGTGACTGAAGATTGTTTAGTATTATATGGTCTCTTTATTTACATCCTGTTCTAAATAGTTGTGACACTTGCAAACCAGTACAGCTGTATTCAAGTTGTCAATGGAGTAGTTTCCTAGTGGTGCACCTTCCATGTAAAACAGTTATTCCAAAGCTCAGTTACTGAGAGCATGAGAACTGAAAGTATCTCATGCATTTTGAAGTATCATTATGCATTTATTGTACTATTATTTTATTATATTTTCATTTTTTCACTTTACAGTGTCATTGAACTTTGAGCTTCCCGCCTTTTTTTTTCCCCCCCCCATTTATATTCCAAATTATATCTTCTGTTTTCTCCTGTCTGCTATTAGGAGGGGAGAGGGAGAAAATCCCCCTAATGGAAAACAAGCCAACAAAACAAAAAACTTTGTGGGAAAAATGCTCACAGGTTTTATCATGAGTCAGTATTTTCAGTTCACACTTCAAATCTCCTGTTCCCCTGGAGGGATTAACACTGCCTATTAATTGAAGAGCACAGTTTATACTGAGCATTATTTAACATATACTGGTGGAATTACTGTACTTCCTGTTTTGTATTCACAATAATAGGTTTCTGAAGAGTTGCCTTTGTATAAATACCTCACTGACATTTTTAGGCAAGTGTATTCATGTCTTGGAGTAAGCACGAAGGAGTAATGTGTTGGAACACTGCTAAAGAAGGAAATCTCTTTGTATTTCATAAATGATACCCCTAAAGCCTTTTAAAAATCTGTGTTTTTAAATGACAGCTCTGCAATGGTTTTATTTCTTTGCTTTGTTATTCTGGCTTGAATTGACTCTAGTAAAGCATAAAGGGAAAATTGTGGCTTCAGCAAGGAATCTTCTCTGCACCTGGAGTGCTCTGCCAGGAAGCCTGAAATACTGTCACATGGAATCTGCAGAATGTGTTAATGTTAAAAGGAAGTGAAAACTTCATAACAAACGAGCTATTAATGCAGGTACAAATTTCCTTATATGTCTCTTAGTCCCATTTAAAATAAAAACCCCATTTGCAAAAAATCAGGGGACCCTGGGGAGCCCAGGGAGTGAAGGTTTCCACCAGACTTCATGTCCAAGTTTTGTCTGTGGTGGTTGTGGGACTGCAAAGTTCTTATGATGGCCAAAGCTGATAATACATGATGGAAATCAGGTCAGAACTAATTAGATTTTATTATTAAAAGTCATTTGCTAATGCTTACTGACCATCTGGTAAGTTCTGAAATTTATTTTGCGTCTCTAGAGGAGAAAAAGATTAGAGATAACAGTAATAGTGACTTTTTTTTACATGACTGTTGAAATTAATAGAAGATATTTAGCCTCTGTTAAGGGATTGTGAGCCCTCTGATAATGTTTGTATTTATTGTTTATTTGTTTTGTCACAAAATTGACACTGGGCTGAATCACTGGTTCTGTTTTCTTTACCTCTTAATTAGTTTTTACCATGTTATGTAGGCACACCACTGCTCTCCAGGATGTGTGAAGTGGTTTCTTACATTCCAAAAGTGTAGAAAAGGTAAGAAATGGGAGGATTTTTTTCTTTTCTCCTTCAAATTCAAGGTGCTAGGTGTAGCTTTACATATTTGCCAGTTAAAATCTCTAATGAAAATACTGTAGAAAAAAACCCAGTCTTGTGTTTTTGTGTTCCCAGCTTCACTTCAGTTTTCACCTGGTCTGTAAGTAACACAGCAAAGATATCGTGTGTTTAATTGTGAAATCATCTTCATCCTGTTTTATAGTCTGAGGGGAAAAAATGTGGGGAATTTCCTTTTAAGATACCCTCGTTTCCTGCCTTCTCTTTAATCTCCACACAAGATATGCTTCCCAGAGAAGTGTCAGCTGGCAATTGCTAGCAGTAGCAATGCTGCATGTGCAGGCCTCAGCTGAAAAGAAATTCAATCAAATGACACACAAACCTGAATTCACAGAAATTTAAGTAACTTGGCAATACATCTCCCCTGTGCATGAGTTTTGATTTACCTGCCTGGAGCTCTGCTCATGTCTGGTCTGCTGACAAGGTTTGCACATTTGTGACAGTGCTGGTGTAGCTGAATGTCCAAGAGCTGCATTTCTCTGGCTATGTTGGAGACTTTCTGCTGATGTAGCTGTACCTTTTCTCTGAATGATGTGAGCTAAGCAAGGCCAAAAAAAAAAAAAAAAAAAGCCTCAGTTCTTTCCAGCTCTTTGGCTGCTATGGTACCAAACCTATATACCCCTAAATAAATAATATCCAACATTAACCACTCTGGCTGAAGCATTCTGGGCTTGCTCTTGGTTCTGGGCTGACTTGTCTCTTTAAGTTTTCACAACAATGTTGCAGATGATTCTGAGAATTAAAAAAAGAAAGAAAAATAAGGGCATAATTTGTCTAGATTAAATCAAGTCTCTGAAAAACTCCAGGCTTTTTATCTTTGGAGCATTGGTGATGATCCAAACAGGAGGATTGCTTTCCCTGGAAGGATTCACCTAGATTTGGCCATGAAAAATATATTTGCTCAGCAAATTTAATCAGCTTATCACAAAGTTCTGCAAGCATCGTCTCTGTGTTTTGGGTAGTCTGGACAACATACTGCTTTCTGAGTAGCTGCAGCCCCATCCTCTGTGATTTCTTGATGTCTTGTCTGCAAAGCATGAAGCTGAACTTTGGGCCTGGGGAGAGGAAAGAGCAGGGAATTCTAAGGTCCCCCTACTATCATTTGTAGCAAAGAAAAGGGCAAAAGGATCCAGAAAAATCTTAGTTTCTTGAATGGATGTAAGCTGTCTGGATTTTATGGTTGTCATGGCACAGTGCTGCAGACAGAAGGCAAGCAGGGAGCGCTCACCCTGTTTGCAAACGACATGATTGAGATGTTGCTTGTGGTCGTATTAGATGCTTGTGGAGAAGCAGAGGTCTAATTGTAGCTGCACCAGAGCTCTTAAATAGCATCCATTTAGTCACCCAGACTTTGAGAGAAGTCTGTGTTTGGTTGTGATGCTGGTAACCACTGCACCACATTCCTCCTTAGGGGCAGAAAAAGAAGCCAAGTCTTAAAAGAAATAATTTCTGTGCTGCCTTGCAAATAGTAGTGCAATCCACAGGCTGTGTATCTGTGGTAGGGTTTTGGGGTGGCTGATCTGTGCACAGAATAACATCCTCCTGCTACCACAAATTGTTCTCATCATCCAGATGGAAAGTGTCTGGGCTGTGGATTGGCTATTTATGTTAGTAAATGCAGGAAGGCTACTGGGAGTCATGGTGATGGACCAGCACCACGTTGGGCACCGAACAGGAAAAAAACCTGTCCCTGCCAGCCCCAAGAGGTGAGCACCCCGAGTTGCCCTTCTGTCAGCAGTGTGCCATGGGATAGACTCTCTGCTTTTCCTTGCATGTAACTCTTCCTTTGAGCTTCAGAAATAAAACCTGCATAGAATCTGATAAAAGGTAATAAAGGCAGATGCTGGGAGTTAACCAGACCTGCATGAGTAGCTGCAGCTTGATTTTGTTCTCCTTTGTGTGTGTGTGTTACAGGGTCCTCTGCCAGAGATTTCCCAAGCACAAAGTATTTGTTTGAGGGATTACTTATGGATGGCCCAGTGCCATTGAAAATATCTGCTCTCAGTACAGCAACAATCAAAACCCAAACAATGAGTTTTAAGGTATACGCTGAGCCATATGGGGATGATATAAAAATAGTTTGTTGTTTTGCTCTGGGATGGAACAATGTGGCCAGTGGCCACACAGTGCTGTGGAGGAGACTTAGAGATCAGCATCAGACCTTCAGGGGAGTTCAGCCACTCTCAGATAAGGGAACGTGGCTTTTATCGTTACAATTTTAAACTTGGCTAATTAAAAAGAAGGCAAAAGTGAATGGGGAACAAAGATGGAATAAAATATCTATTTGTGTTCCTTATAAGTTGAAGAAGATAATTACATTGAGTGGATAAGCAGCTAACTGGTGACTAATGGGGAAAGAATCAACTTCAAAAAGCTATCAAAGAGAAAAATAGCTCATAGCAATCACTGCCATGCAATGTCACTGAGGTAAGTATCTTAGCAGATTATACTGGAGATTTTCTGTTTGTTGAGGTAATAAAATTATCCAGATTTTAAGAAGAGATATCATATAAATGTGTTTTGTTGTGTCTGTGTTTTAAAATTAATCTAAGTCCGTAAAGCTTATTGTATTACTCACACTCTGCTTCCTGGAGTTGGGAGGGTCCTCACCAAGAGACTGAAGGTTTTGACACACCAACAGCAGCCAAGTTGTGATAACTCTTGCTTTGTGCAGCACATTCTTTATTTGCTGCAGCAAATGTGTGGTAATTTGCCCATTTGGATTTGAGTCATATGCTGCCTCCCAAGGAAAATGTGTGTTCCAGCCACCATGGCAGGGAACCTGAAAGATAAAATGTGGTTGCCATATATAAAAGTGTAAATAATGCAACTTCTTGTCATCAGATGAGTCATGGTGGTTCCAAGTCTGTAAGTACATGCTCAGCTTGAAGGATGGAGAGTACACAGGTAATATTTCCTCTCTGACAAAGGTGTGTGTGAAATGACACATTAAAATAGGTAATTTTTGTATAATAATGGTTGCTCATTTTCTAGCTTGGAGCAGTTTTATACAGTTCTTTATGAGGGAATATGTTGTTGCAAGCTTTTTTATTATTATTTTATTTTTATTATTGGTTTTATCGTGTTGGCTGTGGAAATAATGTCAAATCCTTCATGGTGAGCTGTAGCAAAAACACATGGGATTAATCAAAATGTGAAATAATATATATTATTTCACTTTTACGGGGTAAGAATCCCATGTGTGCATGCCAGTTAATTTTGTGCAAGGAAAACTTTCTCTTGCACTGCTACTTATCACAAAATAGAAATAATATTATAGATACATTTTTCAAAATCCAACACTTTACTCTGAAGGTAAACTGAATTTTTTTGTTGATTTGTCACCATGCTACCAATTAACTGGAACAAAAATGAAAACTCTTTCTGTACAGTGTGAATAGGCAAGCAAAAAAGCAATGCAGAACTGTTGCCCTCTTTGCCCTGTATGCAGCAGGTGAATATTAACATGTACTTGTAGGTGCAAATACCTCTGCAGAGTATAGGCATGCACAAGTTACGTTTTTACATGCCCAGATCTATTTAACAGCTTTTGAAGATACGAAAATGGTGTAGTAAGGAACAGTACTATAGACAGATCCCAGCCATGGTTTTCTAACATCCTGGTGCAAGTTGGATAGTTTCACACACAGTAGCAGACCAGTACCTTTTGTAAATAAACAAATGTCATAGATGATGAACAGTTAACTAATTGAAACTGTCCACCCCCAGCCAGCTTTATAAATGGACTGCCATTTAGCAAGCCAGAGAGGGGTGTACTTTTTTTTTTTCTGACAATTAGATGAAAACTATTTTCTTCTAAGCAACATTTTCAATAAAGTAGATTGATGTCAGGTTCAGTAATGTATGTAGAAAAACTTGGTAATTTACTGAGCTATGTAATGGTTTTGCTGGTGTAAATTTGATGTAGTTGCATTACTCAAACTGTGGCTGTAAGGAGCTTTCTTTTAATCTGTGTCAATACAGCATTTAAACCACACCACTCAAAAAACCCCCATGTAGTGCCATTTTTATATGCCTGTGCCATAAAATTTTTTGGAAAAGCTTTGTTGAATGAAAATGTGTTGACCATTCTTACTATATTTTTTGGTTAACATGAGATTGACTCTTCCTTGTGCTTGTAAGAAATGAGATATGGTAAGAAGTAAATCTAAAATATGTAATTAATAATATTTAAACCATAGAGTCATGGCCTTGTTTAAGGGACCTTAAAGATCATAGTTCCAAGGTAGGGACACCATCCATTGGATCAGGTTGTTCAGAGTCCTATTCAGCCTGCTCTTGAAAAAAAAGGTCTGATGCATTGCAACCTAACCAGCCTAAGAAAAAAACCCCAGAAATCCAGGTTTCATGGTGAATTTCTTTTTTTGGCTTATGGTGGCTGTTTGGACTGGCAGATTCTTGAGGAGGGCCACTATCAGGTGGTGTGCAGGGCAGGAAAATGATGGTGCAGTAGTGACCCATCCCCTGGTTCTGGAATTCTGGCTTGCAAGTGTCAGCAGTAGACATATGTCGATAATGATTAAATTCTAGTTACTCAAACTTGAAGAATGTATTTCTTCATATTTTAGTAGCCATCTGTTGATTCTTACAATAGCTGTATCTCCTGCCCCCTCTTATCTCAGCTGTCTTATTTTAGCATGTCAAGGGAGAGGGAAGAAAAGAGGCTGCAAATGTGTGGGGACAGCCTTGTGCCTGTGGAGCAGATTACCTCCGGGACATGCAGCTGAAGTGTTTGAAACACCCTGGAGTTTGGCAGCTTTCCTTTAGCTTTCCCTTTTCCTTCCTTTTTTTAGTCCTCCAGTAATAGCTCCCTTGTTCCAAAGAACAAAACCAGCACTTAGTGGTCATTCAGAAAGATTCATTAAAAACAGGAATGGAGTAATTGTAAACAGGCACCCCCCTCCTATCATTCCTCCCCCTTCCATTCTAGCCCAGGGCACAGCAGCCTTGTGTTGTCTGGCTCCAGACAATTTTTGGGAGAAAAAAGGGAACAATAGCCTTTGGAGGTTAAAATAACCTTTCCTTATTCAGCTGCTACAGTACTTTCTTAGAAATCTGAGAAAATAACTACAATTTTAATTTTTTAAAACCACACACTTTGACTGATAAACGTTCTCTTGTTGTAAAACCATAGTCTGACTTTTATAATAAAATAGAGGTAGTATTTGTGCTAAGATTGCATTACAGAAGGTAAGAAAGGTGTGAAACAGCAATGGCAATGTTAATTAATGCAATTTTCTTATTGCCTGGGTTAATCAGTGGCTGATAAACCTGTGATTCACTCCTGGTTTGTCTTTTTTATAAGAGCTTTCCAATAATATTGCAGATTTGTTAACCTTTGTGCTTACCAGGAATTATTGGTAGCCTTATTAGTTGCAAGGAATAATGGTGATTTGCTGTACAGGTGATGTTTGTGGAAATTGTCATCACTAAGACTTTTTAAATTATGGAATTATGGAAAGGAGTTGGAGATATGCTCTGGGTACCTCTCCTTCCTCCCCTTTGCTTCTGTAGCTGCAGAACTCTTGTAGAGTGTCTGCTGCCTTCCCACCCTGTCAGCTCTGCCCAAGACTGACCTGAAGCTGGAGCTGCTAAAACATCATGGATTTAGATGCAAAAACAGGTGCAGAGTTACTTTAACAATTGCAACTGCTCCAAAATTGAGCTTATTATAGATAGCAACCAGTGAACTGGACAAGGGGTGGGTACTTAGTAAGAACTGTGGCATTTTTGATTGATGGTTTGGCAGTTGTTCTTGTATAAACTATTTTGTTATCTGCAGAAGTGTGAGAAGCTGGAGTTCAATGTGAGAGCTAGCTGACTTCAAAGCAGGACAATCCATGTGTTTGTCTGACCTGGCATGGGATTGCAGAGAGATAAACTGGATCTGAGTGGGGCACACCAGACAGTGACACTGTCATAGCAGTGATTGCTATGAGCAATTTTAATTTTTCATTTTGATAAACAGTACAGTGGCGAAAACATCAGAGCTGCTTCCCATAGGGTGTGGAAAAATGTGTTTAGTCAGAGGACTGCATTAATTGAACTGGTGCACTAATTAATTAGGTTTGAATTGCCCTGGGTTCCTTGTCATGTCCCACTGTTTTGCCAGGGGGGATCTGTGTGGAATTGCTAGGAGAGAATGGTACTGCAAGGTTCAGGTGCAAAGATGTTAAGACCAAATTACAGCCCAGTGGTTGCCATCCTGACTGGATGGTGTAGCTGCTTAAAAATAAACACCATTAGGAACAGTTTAATCCATCTAATTATTCATTGCTGTTATCCAAGTGATTGGGAAGAAATTAAATTATTAGCATCCTTGGGTTAGGATCTATCCTGTGTATTTAAAAGCTGCTCAGAGTGACCCATTTTATCCCTGTTTTCCTCCCTGCCTTAAGCAGAAGAGGCCAGAGCAGGAAAGCATGGGAAGGACAGCACGTGTAAGGTGTCTTCCTGTAGCAAATGCAAAGAGACAGGTTTTGTGTGCTGGATTGATGGGATGTGGCCCAGCTCCTCTCACCTCCAGCCTGACCCTGGTGGCAGAAGACAATGTAAGTGGTCCCAGGAGTGATAGGTCTGTCATGGGAAGTCGTCTGTGGCTGCTGAGCCCAAGCTCCACACCTGTTCTGTGTCACAGCAACTTCCCCTGCACACGGGGGGAGTGCTGTGAGTTACTAATTTAGGTATTAATTTCATTGCATCCTGCCCTGTCAGCAAAGCTTTCACCTTAATCTTTTTGGCCTGTTCTCCTAAACTTGCATGTAACTGTGTGCATGCCTGCAAAGGCCTCTCAAGTCATACTGTGATGAAGTATAATATTTACTTTTTTCACAACTTTATTTGTTTTGTCACTTCACAAAGCAAGCAGGAAAAAATTGTGAGAATTTTCTGATGTATTATGAAAGCATATACCAACCCCACACTTGATTTGCCATGCTGTTACCCCATTTACCCTTCCTTTGGCTCTGGCCTTGACCAGATTTGCCTGTTACATATTAGTGTTTCAGTCAGAGACTGTAACAGCATCACAGCTTGGCAGCATCCTCACACCCACACAACCACATTTTTCTGTGGTTTTTGACTTGCTAACCTCAGTCTTTCATTGGTTCATACCTATTTAAGTAGTAGGTGGTTGTGCTGTGTCTTCAGAAAGCATCACCAGAGCTGTGTGCTTCAAATTATGCTTAGGGAAGATGGAATTTATCTCTGAGCCTGTTCAAATCACAGGGGGAGTGCATTGTCATTATCTTGGTATTAGTTTGGGTCAGTGTCACACACCATAAAGCTATTATGCTTTGATAATGAGTTATAAATACAAGGGTGTGACTCTGAGAGTGGTACTTGAGGGCTTTCTTTTATAATAATGCATGTAGTCAGTTTCTTTTGGTATAAAAATCTTAAAGCTTAGTTTAATATTGTACTAAACATCTGAATACCTTATAGTCATTTACCTCTTTCTTTACTTGGATCTATTTTATAATAGTTTTGCATTTTTCTGTGGCAAAAGACACATGATGAGAGTGATCAGGCTTGGGATTCAGTGATTAGTGTTATTTTAGATCTGCAGATACCATTTATACAGATGGACCCAGCTGTTTCTGCCTGGTTTTGATTCCAAGCTGCTAATTGCTGTTGGCAGGTTTTTTTACCACTGTGCTGCCCTTGGTTGTCCTTGTAGTTGTGAGCTGTCAAAATATTGGGGTTTTGGGGCCCTCATTCTTCACTACATCACAGTTGTTGTCTTGAACCTTGCACAGGTGGGATGTTGCAGGGATCATCCTGTCTTGATTTGTGGATGTGAGGAATTACTGAAGTTAAGGCACACAGGGAATATGAAGTACAGGCATCTTTAGAAAACAGGATCATTGGCCCCAGAAAATCCAAAGCAAAAGCTTCTGCAGCCTGATTTACCAACGTTGAGGTATAAAAGAAATTTGAGAAATTTTGTTTAGAGTCTTATCAGGATTTCTGAATGTGCTATTGAGGGACTAAGATCTGTGTCTAAATAGTCATTGCATGTTACTGCTAAGAGTTAGTGACAGGAAAGGAACTTGAGGCCCATGATTTTAAAATCATAGAAAATGTCTGTGCTTTTGACTATGAAGACATATATGGAATAGCTCAGTTTTCTGGTATGTTTTTAGTTTTGACTTCCACTGTTGACATTTTACCCAATAGCTTCTGCAAGGTGTAAATATAGAGAGTGTCCAGCAAAGAGTGGAGGCAGGTCATGGTATTGCACAGAGGAGATAATACTGGATGGAAAAGAGGAGAAAAAGCATGGAGGCAGTGTAAATCATACCTATTCAGTTACTTTTGAAGTGGTAAGTGCTGTAGTATTGCCATAGTTGCTCTTCCTTGCCTTTGTTCTGTCATTACCTAAGAAAGGATTGTTGTTTGATAAACAATGTGCAGCATTGGATGCCAGATGAAAGCATAGCCAAGAGATTAGATTACATTATCAAGGGAGAGAGGAAGGAAGATGCATTGAGAATGGGTCTGTTACAAGTCACCAGGTAATTATCAAGCTCCTAATTATAAAGGGGCAGCCTCTCCTTTCTAATGTCTGTTTTAAATGTTACTTGTGATTAAAAGCAGATCATTTTGGGAGGGAGGAGTGAGCTTTGCTATTTCTCCATCCAGATTGTTGTTGAAACAAAGAAAAGCTGCAAAAGTGGAAAAAGTCCTCTGGTGGTGTGCATACATGTGCATGTTTGGAGGACAGAGATGGGATTGTGAGAGCTCTGAACTTTGGATTTCCCAGCAAAGTGGATGTAAAAATCAATCTGAAAATAGTGTGGCATGAAGTAAATTGGATTTTCTTTTCTTTCCTATAGTAATGAAGTCACACATCTGGTTTAGCTAGTGTGAAGAATTGATGGTGTGATAGGTTGGAGTGTCCCCACAGGTTTCAAAACTGGGGGAAAGATAAGGTTCAAAATGGCAGGTAGCTTATTCTGTATCCCACCTAATACTGCTGATCTCCACTGATAGATAATATAATTTTGCCACATGACATATTTTTCCTTCTGTATCACAGGTTGTTAGAAACATAAATTAAATTTTGCCAGCTCCAATTACTATAACTTTAAATAGACAGGTTTTTCCTCTTTGGAATTGCCATATATGTGGTTGAATGAAGTCTGTTTTTCATGCCCTGAAATGGCCAAACAGCCAAAACAGGTTTCCATACACATAAAATTGTCTAAAAACCCACAAGTAATGCTGTGGAAGTACCTGCATGACCACCACTCCTCTGTGTTAGATTCACTGGTGATCTATGAGGATGATGCGAAAGAGGAAAATCTCAAAATTATGCATAACAGTTTAGAAAATGCCTTTTTATGTCTTCAGTGTTTCTAACTCTGAAATGCTAGCAAGAGTGCCAGGATGATGGGACTGCCATGGCCTTTGTACTGGTAGAATTCTTTCTTTTCTGTTGTTGCTACATTTACCTTTTCAGCCTTTTCTGCCTGCCCATTCCCATGGTTGAATGTGTGGATGCTGTGGTTACAAACATCTCTCCAGAGAGGTGAGGCTCATCAGGTGTAGACCACCTATCATTGTAAAAGGGCTGGGGAGCACCTTTCAGAGAATGTATCCTGGAGAGCCAAGGAAAGGACAGACTATGGCTGGAAACATACTTTAATTGGAAAAGCATTAAAGTGCCATAGAAGAGGAAGGAGGGGGAAAAAAATAAAAACAAACAAACCAAAAACCCAAACATAATCCAAACCAAACAAATTAACTAAACAGCTTTCAGAAATATGAGAGAGGTCTTCTAATTTGGTCTCAGACCTGGAATATGCCTTAAATGTCAGACTACTTCATCAATTAAGTTCAGTTGCAAAGGGAGAGCAGGCATGCTTTCGGGAGCTGAAGAGAAATATTGATAAATAAACTGCAGTGGATAATTCTTCCATTCCTTATGAACAATGCTCAAGAGGACAATGAGGGTGTTGTTTTAATGAGATTCTGATCCGTGACTGGAATAGCTCTGTGTAAAACGTGGAAATTTTGCTTTGTCAGAGGCCTGCAAATGGTACTGAAACTGTAATTGTGGTCAGTGCTATTGTGAGATGCACACAGTGGAAGATGTGATCTCTGCTGTGAGTTTTCACATGTTCTTTTTATGTGCCTGGTGGCTCATGTATAAAAGCCTTGTCATAGTTGGAAGAGCAGGGAGCAAATGGACTTGCTAATGCCAGAGTCAGCCCTCAGCTGGCATATGAATGGCTGTGGACTCAGCAGCATTTATTGCACAGTCTGCTGTGTTTAGCCTCTTACTCCAGAATGAAATCTGAAATTCTTAGAGACCCTTGTTAGACCTCATCTCTTTGAGCTGATTAACATGATTCTTGCTGACATTCACTACCATATGTGGTCCCTATAATGTGGACTTGTCCGTGGGAAGCAGCCTGCCCTGACTAAATAGTACTTAGTAAGGTCCCAGCCTTCCTGAAAAGCTTCTTCCCCTCCCACACGTTTTTCTTTTTTTTTTTTCTTTTTTTTTTTTTTTTTTTTTTTCCTTCAAAGTAGATTTTGTGAAAGTGAAGTATTACTTTGGTATTTCAGAACAGAATCCTCAGATCTTTAAAAAAAAAAAAAAAAGAAAACTAAAGGCAGGGAACTAGAGGGATGGAGGAAGAGAAAAGCTCTGCATGGCAAACCATTGTCTCCGGAAATGGAACACGCCCACTAGGTATTTTTCCATCGGGAACCATTGAATTAGTCCTCTGCATCCTGATCAGAGAGATTGTAAAAGTAGGAGGCTTGCAGTGAATAGACTGGTTTTTGTCAATAGCTTTGAAACTGCCTGCCAGAGCTCACATGCTTTTGTGCAGTAATTTGTTTATTATTACTTCCTTCCTATGAAAACAGAATAGAAGGAGTGACAAGCAAAATACACATTTGGGTGAGATTTTGCAGTCTGAAGATTGAAGTGTTTCGTAAGAATAATTTGATGGTGTGCATTTGTTCCCTCGTGCAATGGGAACCCGGAGGGGAATATCTGCTGGGGTGTGCTCTTCAGGAAATGGGAAAGCAGCAGGATGCTCCATCTCTGCAGGGGACACAGTCACTAAGATGGGGAGATTGCATTGAACTCAGTTCCTTGAAATACTTCATGATACCATTCAAAGATCAGTGCTTGGCAGCACAAAGTAGCTGCATCTCATGGCTACAGCAGTGTGGTGAAAGTGTGGGTCAGCAGTCACAGGCTGCAGAGTTGCCAGGTTGTGTGACTTTCCTACCCTTGAGACAGGAGTTGCTACTGAGAAGGAGTAACTGAATTATCAGTGAGTGGTTCTCCTGTACCAAACAACTTAACTTGAGCCATGAAGGTGATTTACCTGAACTTGTTTTACTCGTTGTTTCAACATGCAAACTTTAACTGGGGTCAGAACTAAGGCCTGAAATGTGAATTAAGGTGAAGGATTTTAACCTTCAGGTAGACAGTGCTTTGGCTGGTTCCTCTCCTTTGACTGTGGTGTCTCAGTGAGGAATGTCACAGTGGGTTGATGGCAGGGATGGTGTGAATGAACAAGCACTCATGTTAGCTCAGCACCTTCATGTTTAACCAAGCAGCTGTGAGGGAAGGTTGCAACTTCAGATTTCTCTTAACTACAGGTAAGAAGAAGTTGCTGACCCTCAACATTAGGCACTTGCTATCCCACCTCTTGAGTTGCCTGGTTCTTAGAGGGATAGCTGTGCTATTTTTTTTTTTTTTAATTCAGAAGGAAGACATGATTTCACCCTACCTCTTCTTTAACAAAATAAGTTACGCACAAGTGCAGTGATTAAAAAAATTCAAAGTCCCTATGTTTTTTTATAAATATTTGCTAGCTGTTAATTTCTATTCAGATAGCATGCAGTGGCTGGGGTTTTTTTCACTGAGGCTTGGCATACTCAATGATGAGACCATCTTAACCTTGCAGCCCTCAGCACCAGAGAGGTGAAGAGAGCCTGGAAAGTGTTTTCCATAGCGAGTTGTGGGTGATTAGCAGTTGGCAATGAGCTGATATGAAATGATAATGCAAGAGTGGCTGTGGTAATTGTTGTGTTGTCTGTGTCTCAGGAAGAGGTGTGTCTGCCTCTTGCCTGCAGTAAAATTGATGACATGGTCTGATAGACAAGTGCTACATAAAGACTGAGAGGAATTTATAGACACCTGAAGGCAATACAAGCTGATGATGAAAGGCGTTCTCAGTGTTAGACACTAATTCATAGTGAAATCCTCACAAGGGCTTTGTGTCAGCTGTGCAACTCACCAGGATGAAAGCCCACCTAAATGGCAGCAGGTTCTAATTAAAACACACTTGGGTGCCATGTTGAATTCGCAAACAAGAAAAAGGTAGAAATATTAATTATCTTAGCTGCAAACTTGTTGCTGCAGCTCTTTCTTAAGAATCTCTTCAACTACTCCACTTTTTACTCATCTGTTATTTTACTATCTCTTTTTTTTTTTTCTTTTTGGTTATCTTAAATATTTGTGTTTAATGCACATCAATTAATGCTTCTGAAGTAGAGTAAAAGATACATTTGAACCAATTGGGTTAGAATTTTACAATTGCCTCTTTTACAGCTAACTAAGGATTTTGTTCTGGGGAATAACATGTTTTCTCAGTCTTGCTGTCTGTCTCCAGAGCCTGTTTATGTAGTTCATTAGGTTTCTGTGAAACAGGGGTAAGGTGATGCACTCAAAAGACTCAGTAGCGCTTAAGAGCAGTTTCACTTCCTGAAATATTGCTCATGGTTTAAGAACTGCTGTGAACTAGTCTTATTACTTTGTTTTCTTCCAGAAGATACCAGTTTCCAGTGGTAAGGCAAAGAACTGCTGTAGTACCAAATGCAGAATAGAAGATGGGGGCAATTTATGGGAGCAGATTAATTACTGTTATGTCCTGTGCTGTAATCACATTGTTATGGTCATCGTGGTCTGGCTCTGCAAGAGAGGCCAGGCTTGTAGGGAAATACATGAAAGAAATTAAGAAGTTTCAGGCACAGGTTACCATGATCTGGAGAGTGCTGTTTGCCAGGAAACTTCTTTTTTTTTCCTTTGTCAGCTGATTCATAAAAGATAGTGCTTTTTCTATACCCTGTTGGAGAGAGAGTTGCAGACTGCGTTTTGGATGACTGTAGTAGTCTGAGGTAGTGAAGAATTGGTGTTGATATTGCATTGTCCTTTCAGAACCATCCTATTAGATGCTCAGTGCACTGGTGGAAGGACATGTTCTTTCATTTCTCAGAATGCTGAAATTCAGAGACTACATTTTTATTTATGTATAAATGTAATTGCATTGTATAATTTTCATTGTGCTCACCTTTTCCCCACATACTCAAAATCTGTTTTTCTGTTTATGGTCTGTATCATTACATTTGCTTGCAAAGCTAAAAGCAGTAGAGTGGCAGAATTCTTTTAGAAACAATAATGGTTATGATACAAAGTTCATCTATATTTTTATTTATTTCAAAATTAATTTCTTTCCCAACCTTTCTTCACACTTTGTCTTCTCGTAAGTTTGAAAAAATAAAAAATTGGACTATGTTGTTACATCCCGCTAAAGGAGGTCAAGTTGTACTCTAACGCCTGAAGTTATCTGAGACTCTTCTCAAATATGCCAAACAAATTCTCCATTTCCAAGGTCAAAACCAGCTAGATTCCAGTGACTCTGGGAGCTGTTTTCTTTTCCTTTTGGAGCCATATTGCTGTTGCCTGGATGGCGTCTCCTGTTCACTCATTCAGTTCATTCACTTGAGTTAGTCTTTACCAAACTCTGTGTGGGTTTCCCCCCCTCCGCCTCCAAATCTTTCTCAATTGTTTTTCTCTGAACCACAACTTGCCCTTTTCCACCACTAATGATGCTTTTTTTCCTGACTTGCTCCTTTTGTGAACACTGGCCTATTCAAGGCTGAATTTCTCATTGCTCCCAGCTTGACCTTTCTTCATTTTGTTGACTTCATGCTTTCAAATTTTGCCTGCTTTTCCTCCCCCTCTTTTTGTTCTTCTTCTCTTGTCTTTTCCCTGGCACTGTATTTCTCCATCTTAGTGTGTCCCACCCTTCCTGTTCATGTCAGCTACCTCTCCTTTTGTCACTTCTTGCAAAATCAATCACCTTGGTAGGGAAATTCCCAATTATATTGTATTTTGCTTTTCAATTCTTTGCTTTCTAAGTTGTTTCTCTGATTCTGTCCCTTTTCCAGTAGTCATTTACTATCTCATATTTTAGAAATTCATTAGTGAAAAGAGACTGAGTCAAAAGAGTTATTCTCAGAAAGTGAAAATGTAACATAAACTGAAAAAATATGTCTTGAAAATTATGGCAACAGAATCAGCTTTTTCACATCAACATCCTTTCCTCCCAGAGCTAAAACAGAAGCTTCCACAAAGCTGCAAAACAAATGAAACTTCTGATAAATTTGTATGTCTGCTTGTTGACTGGCTTCTGTTGAATTTTAGGAGAGCTGTAGCTGAACTTCTGGTGTATTAAATACCATAGAACCTACTGCAGGAAGGAAATATGATGTGCAGCAAGCAAGGGATAAAACCTTAACTGGAGTAATTGCCTGTGCGGACACTGAATAATTCACATGGGGATGGTATTGGCTCTGATAGCCTTGGACATGTTGTGCTGGCACAAACCTGATTTAGTGGTGAAAACAGACCAAAATCTGTCAGTGGTCTCAGATCTGGCAAAACAAAATTCATAAAGTTGAACACTGATATATGTTAGGGGTGTATTTGTTTGGTGTTGTAGTTGTTTGGTTTTGGTTGTGTTTTTTAGTATCTTGTTCCAAGTATAAAAGCTTTTAGGTGGTTTTCTAAGCTTTATTTTCCTCTGATTCCTTTTACCCACTTCCAACATTTTCTTCAGTTGCATTTCTTTCTTTACTGACTCTTGTCTGTTCCTCATGTCTGCACTTCTTTCCCAGATTTCTTTTTCCTGGTATTTCTCGCATTGAACTGATGGTTGCTGTGTTATATATAACAAACCTTTCTGTTTTTTTCTGAAACTCTTCTGTTGAGCTGGTTTTTTTTCTTATATTATAATTTCTACTCTTCTTTCTTATTTCTCCCTAGTGTTAACTAACACAAAGTCATTGTGGTTTGAATTCACATTATCACTGTCTTTTGACTGTTCAGATCATTTTTGAGATGGACAAGTGGTTTCTTCAGTAACAAAAGCAGTGATGCCACCCCAATTCTCCTTCCCCCTGCCTGCAATACCCAGTGAATTAAAGTTACAACAAAGGGAGACAAGGAAAAGGACTTGTGATGGCACAAGTGGGCAGCAGCGTTGCCATAGCAATGAAGTTGCCCATTTTGGCATGGAGCATCGAGAGATTTAAGTAATGACATCCCTTAAAATGTAGTGTGGGTTTCCTGCAAGTGGGCTGCAGGGTTATTCTCAGCTATCTGGGGTTTTTTTGTCTGCTCTCTTAACCTTCCTGATTGACCTGTTTGCAAAAACATTCTGTATCCAGTGGCTGCTTTCCAATCAGAGAGAGCCCCGAGGGTAAAGTTCACTGTTTAATTCCACAAGTGCTTGTGGACAATGTGTATTATAAAGGTACACAGAAGACTCTTGTGCTTGCTCTGCCAGTGTTAATGGAACTAATGTATTTGTGAGGAGAGGAAAATACAGCTACCCCTGTGTAGAGAATAAGCACAGACACTCACTGAAAGGAGAAAAAATATCTAAGAAAAAGGAAATACCGGGACAACTATATTATTAGTTATATGGATTCTCTCCTGGTCTGTAGGATACATATACTTGGAGAAGAATAAAATGAGTTTTAATTTAATCACTTATAAATGACAGCTAAATCCTTGCTTCAAAAATAAACCACAGAATAAAAATCACTTTAAGTGTCCCATTTCTTACTGCATTACTTCTTATTTCCTGCTACTGTTGCTTTTGCAGAATTTCTCATACTTAAGATATTCAGCTATTTAAAAACCTAGTAGGAATATTATGGGTGTATTCCATAATATATGGCAGAGATGATGGCTATTAATTTGTATGGGTGACTTCTGAAATACATTTTTTTGTTGATGTGGACACTTGATGCTGTTTCCAGATGTAAGTGATGGTGCATACTCTCAGAATGTGATTTTTCTTTTCTTTGTGGCAATATTTCTTCTATAGATATTGAGCTGTATTGCTTTTATTTGCACTCATTATTTTTGCTAGCAGAGGAAACATTTCTGGATATTGTCATAACGTAATGTCATTAAGGTAAGCATTGATTTTTCTGATCTACTCAGAAAATAATGTGAATGGAAGGAGCATTTTCAGTTTGTGAATACTTTTTTTTACTTCTGTGCTTACAAGTCAGAGTATTAAATATTTATTTAAGTATGAAATATTTAAATGTTTTTAATTAAAGCCCTGATATTTTTCTGCTTGATTGTGCAGCATTTGCTGTGCTTAATTGCAAAAAAAAAAAAAAAAAAAAAAAAAAAAAAAAAAGAAAATTGGATCCCAGCTAACTGCTACTGTTGCTCATAGAAATAAAAAAAGTTAAAACTTGACCTGAATGGTTGAAGAAAGTGTGAGTTTAGACAAAGCATATTAATTGTTATTTAGCCTGCACCAGTGAGTATCAGGGAACACCAACATAAGAGTTTTCATGTAAACCTGCAACCACAGCTACATAACCAAGTCTTGCAGTTCCTTTGAAATCACAGGCAGCTTGAAACCATGAGCAAGTTTCCTGTGGAAATAACTAATGTTTAAACCCTTAAAATTCCATTGGCAGTTGAGAAAATAACTTGTTATTTAGGTCATGGAACATTTTTGTCCCTTACTTTGCTTGTACCCATTGCATCAAATGAGGCTTCCCCTTCTATTAAATGTGACTTTTTACAACTAGTTTTATGCCTCATGTTTATTGTAGCTGATGGTGGGGGGCAGTGGGGACTAAACACGTTTTGAGTCTAATTGCAAGTGACTGGTTTTTCATTTTTCCTTACATGTCATTGTTTAAATTCTGCTCTTTTGACATGTTTTGTCCTAAAGCACTGCCTGTTTACAATTCAGTACTTCTATTAGCTTAAGGCCCAGCTAAGCAAATCCTGTTCTGTGTTAGTAAATGTCTTAGTTCCTGACAGATGCTGCAGCAGGAATCTGATGGGTATGACATTTACAGCATTAGAGCTGCAATGGTGAGAAATAATCTATATCTTGTCAGTTTATGGTAGAATCAAACCTCTCTTTTAATGGAATGAAACAGTAGATACATTTTTGGTTGGTTTTATTGGTGGAGGTTTTTTGTGATTTTTTTTTTTTTTTTTTTTTATTAATGGGGAAAAAATCAACTCTTTCCCACAATCTGAATTTGTAAAATAAGTTGTGGTTGTTACAAAATTTTATATAAAGTGTTTGGATCCATGAGGAGATAAACATCATATTTCTCAGACTTAGAAGGCTAATTCCAAGTCTTTGTTTTATGCACCCAGATGGTTTGGATTTACTAGGTCTGCACTGAAAACTGTGGGTGAATATGGCCCAGAAAGTACATGACTTGGTCATAAAAAGTTGTGTTACCTTATGAGAAAGAAAATTTTCATGATAGATGGAATAGCCCCTGAGCTGTCCAGCGGTTCCCAAAGTAGCAGACAGGAGAACTGCTGGTCGTGGCTTTCCTTTTCAAGTTAACAGGAAAGGAACAAATGTGTGGAGATAAAGGCTTTATCCTCCAAGGAAATTCTTTGATCCTGTAGTGGCTATCCCAGTGTAACTCCTTACGAGGACATTTGTATTCCAGGATGAAAATTCCCCTTTTTTCTGTGTACAAAATACAAGCAGAAGAGGGTAGGGAGCATTAATCCTGGAATACAAGTGTCCCAACAGGATTAGCATAGCCATTAATGTCTCTGTAGACAAGCCTGAGAGGAGAGAGAGTTAAAGCAGTCTGTATTCTCTTAATTTTCTTTTTAAAGCTCAAAACACTCCCTGCCAGGCCTGAGGCTAAGTTCAGAGTTGAGGGATGCTTCATTGTGAGTGTTCTTGGTATCACAAAGAGGTGTCACACCCAAAATCTGCAGCAGGCTGTTCACCTGTCCCAGTCACAGACCCTGCTAGAAGGGAGTGTTTGCTGTCAGGTGGGGTAAGACAAGATCTGTGCTGCCTCACTTCCAGAGCTCGGGGTTATTTAGCATGTACAGTCATTCCCAACTTGCTTTCTTTGTTTTGCTCATCAGTGCAGACGTGTTCTTCAGGACAGAAATCACAGTGGCCTGAATAAGAAGGAAGCTGCTGACAGCTTTACTGCTAGTTTCTAATTGCTGTTATTCTCTGCGTGCAGTGTGGCTTTTCCAGAAGTAGTTCTGTGGAATTCAGTGGAATTCTGAAAATCATACCCTGAGTGTTAAAAAGGTGCTGTATTTTATTGGTAAATTTTTCTTACTTTTTTCTTTCCCCTCCCAAAATTATGCTAATGGATAATTTACTGTTCACTTTTTGAGCATTTATTATTCTGAAGTAGTCCCTACCCTGCTTCATAGTTGACATTCTAATTTGTGCACAAGTACTAGTTTTTTAGGAATAGTAGATTTTTAACAGTAACAGGTTGAATTTAAATTATTTTTCCACACTCACAGGCAAAAAAATATCCCTGCTTTATAAAGAATTGGCACAATAGACCTCAATTGTCAATCATGGGAGCATTCTGAAAACCTGTGTAACAAATTCAATTATATTGAAGGTGTGAATTTTTTCCCAGGTTTTCATGTTTTAAAGAGTCTTCTGAAGCTGATGCCATTTGTAATCCATGCGCCATGTGTGAAGCACTGTCCTGTATTCTTTATTGCACTCTGCAGGTTGTTGATTGTAGGTACCTTTTGAGTCTATCCTCTGGCATTCAGGAGCATAAACAAAGCTGCAGACACTGTGTTTTCCTCTCCCAGCAGCATGATGTGTTTGTGAATTAACCAAGTAGCCTTGGGTTCTACTTGGGTTTCCCATTGTTGGAAAGGCAATTTATTCTTTTAATGAGACCAGAGATTAAGGATTGAATTAAAGGGAAAGTGTGGGTTGATACAAAAACCAGTTAATAAATAAGTTAAATTACTGGTCTCAGTTTTAATAGCTGATGAGGTGTTGGCTTTGTTTTGGCAGTGCAGAGTTGTTGGAAGTGATTGTTTTTTTTACAGTTGTAACCTCTAAAGAATACTGTGCCCTTAGTTTTTCATAACTAAAAAATCACTGAACTAAAAAAGTAGGCAGCTCCAGAAGTAGGAATGTGTGATTTAGGAAAGATCATGTGAAGATCCTGTGGTTTAGAAAAGATCAAACTGTGAAGTAGAGAAACCACCCATTTTTCTAGAGTGGCATAAAAACGTTCACTGCAGGAGGGATATTTTGCAGCCATGTCTGTGAGCCTCCTTAGGCAAGTTAGGCATACAGACACATGAAAATCTAAATAGGGAAACCAAACACAGCTCCCAGATGCATCCTAGAAACAATCAGGTGTTGGCTAGCAGACCTTATTTCTGTCTCACTCCCGTCTACTGCACTTATCCTTTGCCACCCTATGCTTTTTCATATCCTGAAGGGAGTTTTATCTCTCTACATGATGCTTTATCTCCTGTTACATGGGTAGTTCTCCTTCAGAGGTTCTTGGGGGACATTTGCCTTTTCCCTTTCCTTTTCCCTGCATCTCCCTCTTTAGGAGAAGGACAGTTCAGAGCCAGCTGCTCTTACCAGAAATTCACACAGTACCTGGCAGCAGAAGAGGAAAGTCTTTGAAGTTGTGAGTAGGAAGGAGAAAGGACCCTCCTGGGACTCTGGTGTGTGTTTCCTAGGCATGGCCACAGGCTCTGAAGTCATGGGTGGCAGGAGGGAGCCCCTTTTAGCCCCAGGTGTGTGGGCAAGAGGCCACCCTGCAGGTGGAGGAAGCCGTGCACTCCTGAGCCATCTGGCACAGGTTAGGCGTGCTCATGGGTTTTGCTCCTCGTAGTCCCTTATGGAGGTGCAGCAGGGAGTCACCATGGCCCAGTCCCTTTGTAGTTGCAGAGGAAGTTGCTGACTGGAGATAAGGCTTCCAAAGATCCGGCCCAAATCAGACTGGATGTCTGGCACCGGGCTGCAGCCGTGCGAGGAAGTCCTTCGGCATCAGAGTGAAATGAAACGCAGGTCAGAGACTATGGGGTCAGAAGACAGAAATTGCTAAGTTAGCTTGAAATTCCAGGTCAAAAGTTTTCCCTCCTTTCATTAAACACAGCAAAAGGCATTTCTGATTACCAGGGATACTGATAATGCAGTATTCTAGAGATCCAGATCCTTTTGTACTCAGCCTTGCACTGCTGCTTGTGCTCTGAAGAACTTCCTTGAGATTGAGACTGATGCATGAAAACAATATTCCCTAGGGTTTTGTGCAAGAAAACTGGCATATTTTAAAGTAAAAAAGAGTACTGAAAACCATGATACCACCATTTTTTTACTATCTCTTAAAATTACTGTATTATTGATCATATGCAGAGTGAACAAAATCCTGGATGTTCCAGGGCCCCCTATCTCATAACCAAAGCCATCCTGGAAAGAAAAGGGGGATGTTCCCCTTGAGACCATTCCACTTCTCCCTCTCAATTACTTCTCTTCTTCACTTCCTGTCCTCTCCTTGCCCAGGAACTGCCTCAGGGACATGAGCATTTACCCTTATTGGAGTATCAATCCTTTTTTCAGGCTCTTTTCCCCACTCACCTGCAAAATAGACTTGCAGTTGGTTTGTAAAACCCCACCAGATTTTGGTTGTCTCTCGAATGGTTCAGTTTACTGGCTTCAGAGGTCTGAATGACACAGCTTTCTGAATCATGTGGCTGACATATCCTCTTCAGATTTTTGCTAGCAGTCCAAATGATAAATAATAATAGTAAGATGCATTTGCAATCAGAGTACAGCATGTTATTTTCTTGGAGCCGCTCTCATCACTGCCGTTCTGTCTCGTTGTGTACAGTACTGTATTTTTCTCCACATTTGAATGTTTTGGTTCCATCTGAGTTAAGCCATAGAAACAGCTTTTCCTCTCCGACAGTGGAGTCCTTTTTGATAATGTTTAGCCCCGTATGTTGGTTCATCCCTTTGAATTTACCTTTCCAATTTATCATTACCTATCTTTGTTTGTCTGTGAAGTAACTTCTTGATGAGACTGCAACCCAGTGGCGACTTGCCAATATTTTCTTAGGTTTTCTTGGAACATTCAGTTTAGGAAGTGGACTAATTAGCGCGTAAACATTGTTTAGCAGAAGAACTCCAATTAGCACTGTTTGGCCTGGCTTCAGCGATAAACAAAGTTTAGATGCACGTCAGTGTTTGTCCTAACAGTTTATAAAGTCCGTTTTGTGGTCCTAGGGGACAGCACACAGCAGATACATTAAATAGTCACTGCAGCTGAGGCCATGAGAAAAAGCTTGCTGTGTCAAGCTTAATAGGCTGTGCGTGATACATTAGTGAGCTACTTTGGAAGTTTTCCATTAATCTTAATTATTCCAAAATGTTAAATCTTTACAAATACGTCTTTTTCTTGTTATTGACTGTCTGGTACCACAGGAAAAAAAAATATGACACACACTTCAGTCCTTGTAAATCAATGGAATTTAGGTTTTCGATGGGTATTTTTGTGTTGTCATTATATCTTTTCCCTGTTTTGTTTAAGTCTAAAACTAAGCTAGATTCTTATCAGTACAAGCATAGGCAAGCTTCTTGCCCCAAGAAAACAGTTATCCTCGTTTTGGCATGGCAAAATTAATACTGATAAATGGGTGGGATAAGCTTGGACTACCCTTATGGTAATATTGCAGGTAGCCAAGTGTAGAAGCATGCACTTGGTGGTTCTAAGGAAGGGATGCTTGCCCAGCCATGGCAGGCTTATCTGTAAGAAACTGAAGACTAGAAGGTTACTGAAGTGTAAAATAACCATTCCTCCTTCCTTACTCCATGTGCCTTAGTCATGCTAGTTTTGTTGACTTTTTTCTGGTTGTTCTGTGAATTCCTTGAGCCTGGATATGAGCAGGGGAGTTGGAGAGTGGATAACTTCATGTGCCTCTCCCTTGTGTTGGGACTTAATTTATGATCTAGGCAAACTGGCTCAGGGGTTGAATCCAGTAGTGGTATCTTTAGATCACAGTCAGTATTAGATGACTAAGGTAAATATGAAATATTCAATGGGTACTAAGAATACTTGAACTAATTGATGTAATCCTAACTCTGTGAGAGAGAAGGATGCATGAAAGCAGCTGTTAATGTTTTGTTGGATTGTCTCTATTTGTATTTCAGAAATTACTATAACTAGAGGGTCACACAGGACAGATCTGTTTTTAGCTGTATAGTGGCTTGAGTATCTTCCTACCTGCCATCATGTGAAGATACTTCAGAGGAGTAGCCGTGTACCACTTAAAGTTCTTTATTTGGTTTCTATTAGTGGAGTTCTCTATGAGTTTAGCACATCTAAAAAGAAGTCTTTCAATATATGCCATGTGAAAAGAAGCACATAAATTAATTTCATTTTACATGTACAAATTTCCTAATTATTCACATTTGCAAAGTTAGTTCTCACTTGCAGTGAACTGATAAATGGTGTCTCATTAATTTCCAATTTGGTCCAAAGTTTGTTTGTGGTGGGGTTTTGTGGTTTTGTTTTTTTTCTTTCTATTACAAGGGCCTACTCATGGGAAATAGTCCAAAGACCAGGTTAAAAATAAGCTGTGATAAAAAAGGTCCCATAAAAGATGGGAACTGATTGATGGCAAGGTAAGTTGATAAAAATTGGTCTCACATCAGAAAGTAAGTTATTAACTGCTTGATTTTTCTTGAAGTCTACTGTTCCCTTGGGCCTTGGAAAGTTTATTTGGGTTCTAAAACAAAATGCACCCCTGATTTCATTCCAGCACATGCCAGATTGGTGTCGTGCACTTCTCCTGCAGGTTTTAAAGAGACTGTAGGTGCTTTTTGTCATACGTGCAGTCTTAATTGTGGGGCCGTTCTCTGTAACCTTTTTCACACCTTTGCAAAAAAACAATTTTGGTTTGAAAAGATAGAAACCATTAGTGGAAAGCCTGTGAGTGATACCTAAAAATATAGATGGTTCTGCTCACTAAAATAGCTCAGGAGCTCACATTCATACAGTCATGGATGGTGTTTGTACATCTGAGAAACAGGTGAAGCAGTGAGCAGCTGTGGCAGCACAGGTTAAACTGTATAGGAAATTCAGAGTGAGCTAAGAATTTCATCCAAGTTTCTTCAAGTCCAGTAACCAATTTTTCTTAACTACTCTTTTATGTTTTTTCCCCTCCCTGTTGATTTTTTTTTTTTCTTAAGTCAGCTATAGAATAGGGCTCTAGTGAATTGAGCAACAACTCATTTCCTTTGCCATCACCAAGAAATACACTGAGCAATTAAGGGAGGCTAGATGGGAAAAGGGCTTTCATTTCACTGAGATACAAAAGTTCCCAGGCTTTCCTGGCTTTTCAGCAGCCTTCCAGGTGGTCTGACTTGGAGCTAAGTCCCCCATGTTCCGATGTCCGTGGTAGCAGCAAATTTGAGGAAACAGGACTGACGGCCTGAAGGATTTAAATTTTTTTCTCTGTGTTTCATCATTTAACAGCTCTTGTACAAATCTCAGCTTCTATTTCCTTCCTGTTTCTTTATTATCTAGATAAAGAGCAAAGAACTTCCACCAACAGCCTATAGATTCACAGGGAGTAGTTCCTTATTATATCTCCCAGTAATCCTTGAATTCTCAATCTGCGTAAAGATTAACAAGTATGGGGCTATGTTTTAAGGGAAGGTGACTATCTGCTGATCCTGTTTTTCACAGAGATGCTCTGTGGATGTTTTTCTTTCAAATGTTGGCCTAAAAATGTAACATTTTTCCACAATGTGAGCTCCATGTGACAGCAAGTTGTAGCTTGTTGAAATGTGCTATGCCCACTAGTGTAAAATGAGAGTATCAGGATTTCATGTGGAAACATGACTTTGGCTTGAAGCTGATACAAGAGATTTACAAGATAAAAAACCTGAAAACTGCAGCAAGTCCTAACAAAATACTTTCTTTAAGTAATGCACACTAAGTAAATATTATTATTTATTGGGAACCTGAGTTCTATATCTCTTTTAAAAATTCAAAGTTTCTTTTTTCATTGCTGATTTATCCAAACTGAAAGAAACTGAATTACAGAGATATCCGATAATGTTGTGTGAACTTCTGATCCCTTGCCTCCATGGCTGAGAACTCAGTATCTGCTTTTAAAAGAGATCTCAGAGTCGTAACAGATGCCAAATTTACTGAACCTTTTTATTCACTTGCTGATAATACTCTGGATTTAATTCTTTATTTCTGTGTGTATGGTTGTGTGCATGTGTGGATTGTCTCAATTTTGCATTGTTTCTCTCCCTTATATTAATGCCATGGCAGTGTTTTCACCACCATTTGGAATTCTGTTTAAAGTTCCTAGCCAAATAACACTGTTCTGAATGTTAATTCTCTTCTGAGCAGTGGTAGAGTTCCTGTGTCCTTCCTCTCTGAGGCTCTTAAGTGCACTGTGATCTGTAAGACCCATCACAGGATTAGGGAACAAGAAGTGCTAATCTGGGTTTTACCCCTTCCTGGCTCTGTGGTTTAGGCTGCCTGTGAAAGGAGAGAGCTGACCTGAGTTTCTCAGAGGGATGGGGTGAGGATTAATTAACTGCAGACATGACTTGTTGCATGGGTGCTGAGGAATGTTTCACTAAGATTTTCAGCTGGTGCGGTTTAGCTGAACTAAACAAATTTGCATTTTGTTACAAGAAATATGTAATTGCCTAATGGAAATAGATCTGAAATGTTTTTAGCCCTGTAAAATGCAGAGGAACAATTTCACTTGTATCTCACTGTTCAACATACACACCAGATTTTAAAATATGCTGCACCTGTTTTGGTATCCAATACAGCTAGGATTTTCTTTCTGAGAGGTAAGAGTGCAGTTTGTTACCTGGAATTGTACAAACAGAGATTGGTGTCTTATTCTGTATCAGCAAAATCTGTCATCAGCCTTCAGCAGGGAGTTTCGAATGCGGTTCCCAAGGGGCCTGCAGTACCTGAGACATCCAAAGACTCTGATGCTGTCAACTAGAAATCCTGGCCTAGAAAAATGTTTGTATATTTTAATTTTCCACCTCAATTTTCAGTAGGTACTCCAGTTTACAATGATATTATTTGTTAGCCAGAGCCAAGACCAGGAAAATATGACTGCTCTGTTAAACCTCTGCAGCTTTTGTGGAGGTTTGATAGCATTGGACAGAGAGAAAACTACTCCCAAAGTAGTATTAATATCATTGAAACACCTGATTTTTGTATAATCTCCTGTTTTGGAGAGCAAAAGTGAGAGAGGGTGCTCTGTACATGTGCACATAATAAATGTCAGTCTGGTTTATTCCTTCAGAATTAATGTATGTGGGACGGGAACTTCTGTAAAAGGCATTAGCACGGTGAATATTCTTGCCAATGCCACATTTGTGTGATTGATGAATGATGCCTTGGTCATGAAGCCCTTGAGGGACAGAGTGCAAATAGCAGATTTTTTTTTTTTTTTTTAATACTTACTCTTTCAGAGATTTTACAGGTAAACCTTTGGATAGAGTAGAATTTTTAAAATGTTGTCTTTTGACCACAGTGTACAGGGTGCTACATTTCCTTCTCTTGAGTTCCTGTTTGGGACAGACAAAGCAGATGTTTGGCTTGGAATTAGGCTTTATTTGGCGTGGTGGCAGGAAGTACCGAGAGATTTGCTATTGACATTTAATCCCTGATGTTTCTGTAGACTGAAAGAACCATTTTTTTCTTTATTTCTGTCTTTTTTGTTGCTTGCTTGAATCTATGTAAAATGAACTGAATGCGTAATACGTATTTGGCAAGGGAGCTGGAAACACAGTATTCTGTTTCTTACAATCTTGACAGTCTTGCTCATAAATCCCAGTCCCCTGATTCGTCTGATCACATTGAGATTTTTTTTTTTGCAGGTGTTTAAAATGTGAAATTAGATGTTTCCCCCAATGCTCTGTCTTGATCTCCATCACTGCAGCAATCAGACTCAAGGGCCTGTCCTCCAAATCATTCTGGCTTAGGGAAGTTTCTTCCTGCATCCGGCCCATGCTTTATGTTAATCTGTATTAATATTAATTACTAGGAATTAATATTAATCTATTTTAAAATTAGAGGTAAAAAAGAAGGGGGGAAAGCAGCTGAGAAGATAACTGGGCTGTGAAGGCAACCAAGCTGATTTGCATGAAAATACTGGAATGAATTACTGTTTTAATAAATTCTGATGGTTTTTCTGTTAAACCTCTGGGATGGGAGTTTTCGTGCATAAAGTTATTCAGCAGAGATTTTTGCTACAAAAATCTAAAGTGTTAGAAAAAGAACTTCACCAGTTTTTGCATATTTGCATTTTCACACAACAGACTTTTTTTTCTTTTTTGGGTGATAATCTTGGTTTGTGGAGGCCATGAAACTGTCCCTCTGCTTTCTCTCACCTGTGGTTCAGGCTCTGATGATCTGTGCATTTCTGTGCTGTGCTGGAAGCAATGGAGTAATGCTCTGTGCATTTTATATGCAGCAGATTTGAATCCTGCAAAAGTAAAGTTACTGGGGGAAAAGCAAACCCATGGAAAGATTCAGCTGGTGAACTTCATTTTGGGTCAATACCTGGAATACTTCATTTTTAGTGGACTGGATTGAGGTGGTTTGGGCTTTAGAGCTGCTCCAGCTTGAACTGTGTCTCAGATGGGAATATGTGAGGGCTGCTTCTATTGTAATAGGAATGCTTTGGAACCAGAATATAACTCCTTCTATTAGGCAGTCAACAAAAATTTTAAATGCCTTTTGTTCTTAGGGGTATTTTTATAAAATCCTAACAACCCGTGGTTTCCCGTTTAATTTGAATATAGCCTAATTCACCAGCTTGCCTTTCAAGATGGTCCTGGATTTACCACCTGAGCCACAATTTCCTTAATGTCATGCCAAAGTAGTTTTAAGGGAAGGATATATTCAAATAATGTGGAAAATGTGTCCAAGAGAATGAGTGTGTGATAGCTCTCGGGTTACAGAGTGCAGTGGAATCTGCAGGAGAGGAACATGTATTATTCATTAACACTTTACTGAAATGAGTCCTGCAGAAATAGTTACTGACTGGAAAGAGCAAAAAAAGAAGACTAATTACTTTTCTTCAGCAGTTCTATTTTTCACCCCTTCCTGCTGATTCTTAGAATGTGGGTGCTCGGTTTTAAAGAAGAACTTATCTGTGTAATTATGCAATTCTATTATTATATAGTGGCTGTGTGGTTATCACCAGTCACTAAAGTAATTCTTCCACACCAGGTGTAGCTGTTCTTGGGTGACTCTGAAAAACAGAGTGGTTTTTAAAAGATGTTTCAAGAAATGAAAGAAATGGTGAAGCCACCAAGCATACAGGGAAGGAGCACTGGGAGTGTGAAAAGCTCTTCTTCAGAGCAGGAGGCCTCATGCAGTAAGAAATGTAAGGAATTGAAGCATTATAAATGCCTGAAACAAGATGTTCCTCCTGTCCTCCCACAACTGGAATATTTTTTATTTTGTACTTTAATCCCAGGTCTTGTTTTGTTTAGGTAATCTTAATATCAGGTTGCAGAGTATGTTCCTGTGCATAGTTTTACCAAGTATTGTCAGCCGGAAATGATTCCCAATTCATGGTTTTTAAAAGTTTTCTAGGCTACCTATGAATTAAATTAAACTGCCTCAGGTCCAATAAATTTACTCTTTAATGGTATCAACATTAGATTTTGGAGCTTTCTGGGTTTCTTTTATTCCCACTGCAGTCTCCACACTGTGGTCTCTCACCAGGCCTTTCTGTGCACACAGCGCTGCCAAAAAATCAAAATAGGAAAGAATTACATGACTCAAGTTGTCATCGCATTGTTCACAGGAGCCTGCCCGTGGGAGAAGAAAAAAATAAATATTGAAGGCAGAAAACTCCTCCATTCCTCAATCAAAACATGGCTGTGCCAGCACAGATAGCTTCCCTGACCCTAAGGAATGAGGTTGTCCATTTTTTTTTCCACTGCTGATCGGCTGTGCTAGAACTGCCCACCCATCCTGGGTATTTGCCTGTGGCTGGTTTAATGGGAAAAGATCTCAGCAGCTCCAGCAACCCAATTCCCTCTGCAAATAGTATGTATCCCTTAGCACAGGCATGGCTGTTGATCCCCAGAGCAATTGGGATTGGTCTGGGAGTCTTTGGGAGTGGAGAACATGTGCAGGAGGTGGTGGTGTCTAATGGGTGAGACCTGGTGAGAAAGGGTGGAAATTTGGGGGTTTTTTTCTACTGCTCCAGTGTTTCTGATAGGAAAGTTCTGTGACAGAATAACTCCAGGCCTTGTGTCTGGGAGCTAAAGGATGGCAAGGATAAATTTAAAGCAAATTTAAATTATTTTAATCTGATTTTTATTTTAATTTCTTTTTTTCCCATGGTTTAGTAAGTTAGCACGCTCTGATATTTTTATCTACAGCTTCAGCATGAGCAGTAATCATTGCCAATCCCTGTAATTATCATTTTGTGATCCTTTGGGAGCCTGCTGTACCAAGGCATTCTCTTCCCATTGCTTCGGCACCTGGGAATTCAGGCTCCAATGATATTTTCCAGCAGATGTGACTCTCGGGGCTTGTTTATTTTTAGCTGGGGATTGTGCACCTTGATCTCGGTGGGAAGCTTCCTGTCCTCATTGTCTTTTACAGCCGGTTGTAAAGGCAAGTGGCTTATAATGACCTACCCTTACTTCCCCTTGCTGCTTCCAAAAGACACAGGAATGTCATCATCACATGTTATAATTTACTCAGGGACTTTCCGATGAGGACCTCACAGGTTTAACCTTTCCAAAAGCTGTGTTTGTTCAAGAGGGTAATAGTGTTGGTCGCTTGAATGTTGAGCCTAAGAAGGTACCAGATTGTATTTGATAGGTTCACTGATCTTTGGCCGCTGCACAGTTTTTCTTTTGGGGCAAGTGGATCTGTGTTTTTCAATGATAGGCATATTTTGATCACCTGATTCCTTCATAATGAAATTTCTGAGGAAAACCATTTTTATTTTTAATGTTACATATCAAATTTCTAACTTTTCTTAAATTAGTTTTAAATAATGGAGAAAATGGGTGAACATACAGGAACAACTTTTATTTCTCCATCATAAATGGCAGCAACTACTTTTCTTAAAAACGTATTTTAGAACTTCCTAAAACTTTAAGCATGTGTCTTTGCTCCTGCATGTAGGTGCCTGTGTATATATTTGTCTGTGTGTGCTTAGACCACTTTAAAAGCCTTGCATAGCAGGTTGTGACGAAAAGTTTTTCCTCTTTAATTTACAGATGCTTCCAGTGTTTGTTAAAGGGAAAAGATTGAGCAAGAAAGGGTCTCTGATCCCAGGATCAGGACTTTCTGTAGCCCCTGTGAGCGCTGCTGTTGCGAATCTGTTTTGTCGGTTTCCTGTTATATGAAAAACTGTTTAAGGAGCAGATTTCCATCTATTATATTCTTCAGAAAACAGGCGGGATGATCCAACTGATGGTTGGGTTTCAGATATAGGGGTTTGGAAAAAAGCCCAAGCTTGGGATCATTTCATCTTTTGCTCACCTAACTTGTTTTGTCATTACAGGGAAAAGAATGTTTCCTAAATAATCCATGTGGTAGATAGTGGAAACTCCATGCCCACTACCTTTCTCTCCCAGGAAGTTTTTTTTCTACTAACAATATGCAGATTTTATTTTTGGCAATTGTTTTGAATTTTGGAAGAGGGACATGATATAAGGATCCTCTTTCAATATTCTTTTGTTAAAATTGGAAAAGAAAACAGACCCATCTTTTTCTTTGTGAGGTGAACAATTAACAGGAGAGTTCTGCTGCTGTTGGTGCTTGCCATGTGATATTTATTATTGGGTAACATGGCATGCTCATGATCCTGTGAGTTTTTGGGAAAACACTCAGAGGCCTTCAGTTCTCCTTGGAATTCTTTAAAAAAGCCAGAATTCTTCCACCTGTCCCAGGACCATCTTTAGTGAGCTGTTATGATTTCCAGTGTACTCTGAGAATATCCTGCAAAGTTTTGATGTTTTTCTAATTGCTGCTTCACAATCATCACCAAATCAGACCTCCCCAAAACATCTGTAAATTTTAATAACAATTTTAATAATAATTTAAAAAATAAAGTAGAAAGTTGTACAGATGCTTCTCTTGTCCCAGAATAAATCTCAGTCAGGTCACTGTTTTCATCTCTAATAGGAGAAGTCACTCCTAAAACATGTTCTGTTGTCAGTGAGGGTGCTGCAGGTTTGTAAAGAATGGTCAGTCTTGGAAAAAAATGGTAGAAGGACAGGTAGAAGGGACATATTGGATGTGTTGTACATTTTTTCCCCATCTACTTTTTACAATACTAAAATTGGTCAACACTTGCAGAAGTGGTAAGATGGTCTGAGGGGACCTGGTAAACTGGTTCAGAGATCTCCCTGTTTTGTTCTTAAAGCATTTGTGTGGACTCCTGGTACTGATCCTGAAAAAACCCCTCCTAACATGTATCTACAAAGCTCTGTTGAATGGCACATCCTGACATGTGAAAGGAGAAGTAGTGGGGCTGAGCTACCTGAAAGAATGGCTTGGCATTCCTGCAGCTGAGGAGAACTGCTTTTGAGGAAAGAAAGGAGGTGGGGAGGAGCCTGGCCAGTGGTGAGTGTGCGTGGGGGGGTCAGGAAGGCAGGCTGGAGCTAAAAAGACCACATCCGTGTTTTTCCAGGTGTCTCTTTTGTAATATTTCTCTATTTTTTTTAGAAGAGGCAGCACATCCAGTCATTCAGAGAGCTAAGTGACAAGAGGAGAGAGAAGCCAGGCTTGTGCTGTGCTTTCATTAAGTGTTTTACAGCAAGTGGTACCTCATTTTATAATGCTTTCTCAATTACAGGGTCTCCCACACACTCATTGCCCCTCATTTTCTTCCTCATTACTTTATTGCTTTGTTTAATCCTTTATAATGTGTCTAACCCACTGTTAGGGTTGCTTGCAAAGGTCAGGCTGCTCTTGAGATGTTTTTGCTTGAAATAAGTGAAATGGTTCCAAATTGTCTGTGTTTAGTGTGACCAAAATAAGCCAAACCAACCCAATCTTTTAAAGCTTCAGAAATGAGTGACTTCTTCCCTGATCAAACAGGACTTCCAGAATTGGTGCTTGCCTTCTACTTAAAAGATTCAGGAGGCCCCCTCCACGCTTGAAACATATATAAATGATGAAAACAATTAAATGTGTACATATTTTACAAGATTTAACTTGACAAGCCTGAATAAACTAGCTTCTGCCCTGCACCTTTGTTCTTGCCCTAGGACTTTCTGTGTACTTGCGATAGACTTTCAACTCAGTCAGAAAAAATTCTTCATAACCAAAAGACTTGGCATCAGAATTAAAACACAACTGTTTCAGGAATTGCTCATACCTTCCCCATTGCTTTGGCAGGATGACAATTACAGGTAGGAAAATTAAGCCACAAAATTCTCCTGAGCCCCCTTTTGCTGCAATTGTTTGGTGTAGTTTTTACAGAAGGATGTCCTGCAAAAGCAGCTTGCTAAGAGAAGAGGTGGGGTGTGTGCATCTGTTTTTCAGGTTAGGTTTGCATCATTCCCTTGCATTGTTTCAAGGTGAGTTTCAGTTATAAATAATAAATCTGTCTGGAACTCTGCACTGGTGTGTCTTGTGGGCTGGGTGTAGTTGTTGGTGAGAGTGCCCATCTTATTATCTCACCAAATTATTTTCGTTTTGATTTTATATGATTCCTGATTACCAAAATATATTTGGATGTTTAAATTCAAAATATTACAGTCAGTGATGTCAGAAAGACAAAAGCTCTGCTGAGAATGTTTATTCAAACTTTCTCAGTGAAAGCAAATGAGAAATACTTCTTTTTATGGCAAGAGGCCTTGAAAGTGTCTCCTTTCCCTGTTTTTCTTGAGAGGTGAGATTTAGTTCCATGTTGCTGGCTTTTTGACTTTGGGTTTTTCAGCATGCAGTTCCAATAGCTTTCATTGTATAGCTCATGAACCTGTTTGAGATTCTCTGATCATTAATGCAGATGAATACACTAATGCAATGTCCTGGTGTAAAAGAAAAGCTTTGTGCCTCTCAGTGACAGGAAGTTGTTTCCATTTGAATTTACAGGTATTTCAGCTTTCTTCCTTACCCTCCCTGCCAATTTTTCCTGTTAAGCAGACTGGTCTTGGTGGCATAATATACATGTATATACAGCTCTCCAAGTAGCAGAACCATGTATCATACACACAAAAAATCAAATCATATAATAGTGTAAGGAAGAAGCCTGATGGTGTCTGTTTATATTTGTAAGTGAAACTGTGACCTTCCCAGAAGTCATAGCTGCCTTTCTGGTTGTAATCATTTTACAGCTTATTGAGGGAGAAAAGGGGTCTCCACTATCAGAAAAAAAGGTACATCTGATATGGAGGGCATTATCTTTGAGTATAAAATGATAAATAGCAGTACCTCCTTTGTAATTTGGTAGTGCATGCTGAAATTTAGGAGTGATAGTTGGGGGTATGCAGTATAGCCAAGAAATATGTGAGACTTTACAATCAGCTAATGCATTATTTTGTTTCTTTTCATGGAATATTGAATGGTGTGGGAATTAAGAGGCTTGGGGAGTGTTGAAAGAAAATCCTTCATTAAAATTGCTGGTAGGGCAAGAATTGTCCCCTGTTCCCCAACCACCATTTTTTTAACTTAGGTGGCTTTGTAGTGAGAAAGTTTTTCAAACAATTTTTTAAAGATACTGTAATTCGAAAGTTGTCACATGCCTCCTAACTTTTAGTGCATGATCTGAGCTGCAAAACTGACAGAACCATCTTGGTAAAAGCCCACTAAAGGATTAATTTCTGACTTTTTATACATCTATTGTGGTTTTTATAATTTGATGACAGACTGGGAGGTACCCAGTGATGTAAAGGACGTATAAATTTGGAGGAATACTTGGCCTTTAAAGAAAAAAGTTGTTGTTATGATTGTGGAGAAACCTGAGCCATGAAGTTATAGAAGTTGCAAACTGCACTGAGCTCAGTTTACAGCAGAGCTGTGTGTGATGCTTCTGCCTTCCACATGACTGTAAATTAGTGTTACCTGTCAACAGGTTGTTATTCTGTCTGTTTGGCCTGTAAGTGTTATGGAAGGAACAGGCAAAAGGAGGAAGTCGGCTTTGGTCATGACCCAGAATCTGATGAAGATATTGGAAAGATTTTTGTTGACTTCATTATGCTTGAGGTCAGATCCTTGGAGTTTGAAAAAAAAAAATCCAGGAAAGGGGAAAAAAACCCAGAGACTTGAAAAAGAATTTCTGTCTTTTGATTGCTGTGTGAAACTATAGGTTAATTCAGAGCAAGCATTTTAGCCCTGAGTAAAAGAAATAATTTTGACATTTTTCATAAAAGAAAGCTTTGCCGGATAACCATGATGTGAAAAACTTTGTGTCATGCACAGATGCTCTACCAGTTTATCAGATTGTTTTAAAATAATTCCAAGAATGGCAGAGTAGCCAGACTAGGGATCCATCTAGTCCAGTTTCCAGTCTCTAGCAGTTGCCAAAAAATAGATACCTAAGAAAGAACACAGAATGACTTAAATTCCCAATTTGCTCCTTCTTGAAGGGATAGAACACCAGAACATTTATCAGAAATATCACTGCTTTTTCTCTCCTGTGTATTCGAGTAATTGACAAAATACCCACAACCAAATGGTTTATTGACCGAGAGAACTGCAAAACAAACAATGACCCAAAGGAAGCTTTTCACTAAGACTTAAAAATATCATTGGACAGCAGTGATACAGTTTTAGTATTTGCCCATAAAAATGCAAAGTCACAACCCTAAGTTAATGTTTTATAACTCTGTCTGTTTTTTCATTATGAACATTGTCTTTGGCTATTTTCTTTTCAAATATTGTTGGATCAGCTCTATTAATAAAGGTGCCCTGAGGGTATTTGCAGCTAGTGAGGTGGTTTTCTGGGTACTGATTCAGCACTGAATAAGAAACTATTTGTTACCTTTTTGTTTGCAGCAGCAACAAGTTTTAACTTAAAGCATTATGGTATCTGATTGCCTACAGGAAAGGGATATAATATTCACTTAGCAGCCAATGAATGAATGATTAAAATCTTAAAAGCATTTAATAAGATTGAAACACAGAGCAGGGCTGTTCTCTGGTGTAAAGTTACAGAAGAGGTTCACTGGGTCAGGGAAAGAGTACGGGAGATTGGATTTTTTTTGTTGTTGATGAAAAAATTGCAGTGTTACTTTTGCTGTCAAGTCAAGACAGCTCTGAGGGGAAAACCATAGATGAGTGATGGTATGTTAAAAACAGCACAAAACAAAACCAAAGAATTGGTTCTACGCCTGTAATATGACCAAAAAAAGAGTCATTATTATACAAAGATGTGCACACAGTTTCTGTCCTGACCATTAGTTAAAGCTGTAACAATTAGGGTGATGTAAACAGAATCTGAATTTAAGGGAAGTACTCAGCTGAAACTGCAGTTCAAGGAGTTAATTAAGCACAGGGACAGCCTTGTTGCCTGTGGCAAGCTCTGCAAAGTCTGACAGCTGCCTCTTGCTTATTTGTTTATTAATAAACAGGCTGTTTTTAATGACATCAGAACATTTCAGTAGTTTAATATATTCAAAGAGGTTTTTGATGCTGTGTGCATTTTGAGTTTCATTTTGAGGCAACCTCTTTCTGGAAAATGAGAGGTTATAATTGGTTCTTTAAGGACCTTAATTTGGCCAAAGATTTCTGCTAAGCATTTTTTTTATGAGCAGGGAGAGAGCCCAGGGCATGATGTGTCCAGTGTCCCAAGCACAGTTTGTGCTCAGGTCCACAGGATAAGGAGAAGTCTGAGAGATATCACAGATGAAATAGGGAGAAAAGGGCACTTTGGAAAGGTGAAATTACCTCAATTTAATCCTCTATAGCTTGATCAAACTTTGCATCTCCTGAGTAAGTTGTACTGGAGGTCTAGGACTTCAGGACTAAGGGGATGTATCTCTGCATATGAGAATTTCTGATATTTTCCTGGGATTATTCTTCTTCAACTTCATGCAAAGGCTTAGAGGCAGAAAAATGGGGCAGTACAGTTTGAAGGTACCCAGGAACACTGAAAAGTCTTTGGATATCATGGTCTCCATTGAAAGAGCAATTAAAATAAATTATGTGATGGATTGGATGGGGTTTCCTGACAACCTTGAACTGTTTCATTTTCCTCCATTTCGGTCTGTCTGCCCTGTAAAACCCACATTTTTTGGGTACAGAAATTGGATTTGGGTAGAATAGGATCTTCTGTTCATTCATTCATTTTTCTGACTTGACTTGATCCAAACTGATAATTGCCTGCAGAGGAGATTCCCCCACCTCACCAGAGCATCCCTGTGCTGCTATCCTGGGTGTGCAAACAAGTGCTCTGCAGTTCATTTCTTGATTTTTCAGCTTTAAGAAAATAGCTTACTGAGATAAGAATCTTAACCCTGTCAATGAAATAACGAGGAAAAAAAAAAAAGGAGAAAAGGAAAGGGGAGGTTGGGTTGACAGGTTTGTCTAACGCAGAAGTCTGGGAGATGTTGGGAAGATTGTTCCCTTGTTCCTGTCTGTCTCCGCAGCTCTCCCTCCCCTAAGGACAGCAGCACTGCTCTCCCTCTCGCCATCAGTCCTGGTGGCGGCAGCCAGTCTGACCTGGCAAGGAGCCGAGGCTCCGGAGATCTCCCCTCAGACCCGGAAATGTCAGGAATTCCCTCCCTCATCCCACTGTGTTTATTCAGGGCGCCGAGAGCCGCCTTCACCTGACGGCACTGTCAGGAGGCAGCCAGAGGCTTTTGCACTGCGCTGCCTGTGCCTGGGTCTGGCTCAGCTCGGTGCACGCGATGCTCCGTGTGCCTCAGGAGGGGATGGACTTCAAGGCTTTTCTTTAAAGCTCAGCACAGGTCAGGGAAGGGCATTGAAAAGTGCCCAGAAGCTGAGCTCCTCTCCTGAGCTGATTTGAGAGACAGGTCTGTGCCTAAAGTTGTGTGAAGTCCAGTGGTGTGGACCCCAAACAGTCTCATCTGGACTGGTTTTGGAAGGTGACTCCTTTCACTGCAAAGCATTAATTGATATTATCTGTGCAAAAGATTTTGTTGACATCATGTAGTGATGCAGTACTTTGTGCTTTAGGAGTCCTTGGTTTGAAAAGAAGCTCATTACACTTCTCTTGGGTCCTGTGCAGCAATTTCCACAAGGTTAGTTTTTTCCTGGTGAACAGAAACGCACAAGCATGGTTTGTATTAGTGATGAGCCTTCCCTTAAAACCAAAAGATTTCAATTTCCCTCTAAATTAATTGAGAATATTCTCAGTACTGTAGACTTTATTCTCAATAACTCGGTTTTAGAATAAAATTTCTTTTACCAGTATTAGTTGGTAAAGAATCTGCATCTATATTTTGGGAAGGCATACCTATATGGATGTCAGATAACATCACTGGAAAATGAGAAAAATAGTTTGAATATTGGCGAGGAACATAATTTCAGATTATTTGTGTGAAAGAGACTGTGGTGGAAAATGTCAGTGAAGACAGGAAGATCAGGATGTCATGCAGATATGGGAAGAGGGTTGGAATTGGACTGGAGGGAGTGAAGAGTGAGATTTTTAGGACAGTAGAAACCAGGGGTGTGTTTCATGGAATAAGAGGTCAGAGAATAGAATAGAAAGAAAGATGGATGTGGGTTTGAAGGACATGAGCAGATGAGCTGGATGAGGTCAGAAGGACAAGAAGACTGAAAGTAGAAGAAAGAGGCTGAATGGGCAAAGGGAAACTCCAGCTGGAACAGAAATACAAGAGGAAAGACTTGGAGATATAAATGTTAATGTAAAATGGAAAGCTGAAAGTCTTATTATTTTATATTTTCTATGGGAGGAAAATTTCCACGTTATAGGTGGGAAGGAAGTAGAGGCAAGGAGGAGCAGCAAATGAGAAGTTGATAAAACAGACTTAGGATTTTGGAAGTTCTTTTTACTGAAGTGGGAGAAAGAGATCTGACTTAGCTAGTATTGTGGCAAAACTAATGGGGAAGATGAACTTGCAGTGGAGAGCATCAGCCAGATCTTGAGACTTATGATCCATAGCACAAGAACAGGAGCAGAGGACATGGATGTTGGTTTATTTGGAACATGCAGGTCTCATGCCAGGTGTTTGGTTATCAGTGTGTCAGTGAATATGGATAGTGTTTCTTAAGTCACTGTTTAGAAAATTGTTGCTCTGAAAAAGCCTCAACCGTGTTGTCCTCTTACAAAAGTTATTCCTGTCCTAACATGCTGTAAGTTGGCAAGAGAAGGTGTGACTGTTCCTGCACTGTCTGGAATTTGGACAGTTTTTGGCTGTAACCTCTCAAGTAAAGGTAACAATAACAAGAAGTCATTGCCTTATTGTTTCTTTTTTCAACTATAAATTACAGACTTTGGGTTGTACTGTCAAGAATTTAGAGCTGGAAGCAAGTTTCTGCCACCTTGTTCCATTTATGTTTTAAATCTTACTTGATGAGTAATAGAAAGAACAGGCATTCGGTGTGGAGCAGGATTGAGGGAGAGAGATTTTTAGAATTTTCAGCAGGACTGAACTGGGGCAAGAAGAAATGAAGGTTAATACAGTTCAAGGAGTTGGGCTCAGAACCTTGCCATTGCATAAACCAACAAAACCAGGAAAATTATTGTTGGGATTTCTTTGGTCCAGTCTATTGCTGAAGTCCAAACTACCTGTCTTTATCACAGAGCTGGAGTTGCTTATGATTGCTCTATGGCAGTGACATACAAGTTTGTAAGAACTCAGGAATTGATGGAGACCTGTGGGGGTTAAAAATGTACAAATGTAAGACTAGAAGTGGAAAAACTGTATGCTAGTTCTAATTAGAAAGGCTGTAGCTTTGAGTCCTTGTCAGTGCTCAGTTAAGGGCAGAGATCTATGTGGGTGCTGGGTTTGGGGGCAGCATGAGAAAGCAGAGCACAGAGAGCTCCTCGGGTGATTTCTAGAAGTGAAATGTTGGGGGTTTTACCTTTTTGCCTTCCTGTTCCTCCCCCAAAGGAAACATTTTCTACTGATTTTCCTTCCTGGTAATGATGCATTTTTGTGTGTTTTGTGTGAAGTTGCAAATGCAAGTGAAGTTGTTTTTTTTTTTTTTAGTCAGGGGTCTGGCTTTACACTCCCTCCCTCTCCAAGTCCAGGCCTGCAGTCTGTCTGCTGCATATCTGATTCATTTTAGTTCCTCCAGGGATGTGTTTGTATAACCTTTTAATACCAGGGACCTGGGTGACCTTGGCATAACACCATGAATCATATATGGGAAATGTAAAGTTAGCAAAAAGAAATGAAGTAAGCGCAGTTACAGTCAGAAAAGCAATTGTACAAATCTCATCTTAGGCAGCAGATAGACTTCCTGTGTATGTTTTGAGTTGTCTCTGCTGACTTTCCTGACAAAAAATGAACCCACAGGGATCTTAATTGGCTCTCAAAACCCAAGCTGATTTTGCAGGCTGATAATTAGTGTGTTTCTGTGAGCATATTTATATACATGTTGAAAACAGACTGTATCTAATTTAGATCCTATTGAGAGACACAAGACAGGGACATCCACAGTGTGATTTCTGTTATATTTATTTATACAGATTTCTAAAACTCATTAAGAGTGCATTCTGCACTCTGGACTCATGACACATAAATCTACATGTGTATCACTAATTTATTATTATTATTTTATGTAGAGACCTGCTCAGCACATCTTAAATCAGAGCTGCACACCACCCAACAGTAAAATCAACAAGCCTGTAGCCACATAAATCTCTCCAGCCTGTGTCCATCTCCTCTTTGGAGTTCAATTGCACTTTAAGCACAAGATCATGTGTGACACATCCTGAATTGCAGGCTCTCAAGAGCGAGTTATTCCCGAAACAGTTTTTTGAAAATTGCTTTTCCTGAAAGAACTCTTCTTTTTGTTTCTTCCCCCTTGCCCTCCAGCTGATGAAACTTTATTAGCAACTGTGCTGAAAGTGTCTCAGAAAATTGCCTGAGCTGTAGTCATTTGTCTAGGTAATAAAGATATTTTATATAATAATTAATTCTGTATGATGTGACTTCACTGTAGGTGAAACTTTCAAAAGTACTTTGTTCAGTGTTTTTCAGAGTGAAGGGCCTTACTTGTCACTGGAAATATGAAAGAACCATATATTTAGGACTCACACTTCTAAAGCACCTTGAAAAATCTTGCAATGCAATATGAAATTCAAATACACCTTCCCCAACTGACTTAACTATTCGTGTTTTATGATTTATTCTAGTTAAGCAAACTATGGTCATGATTCCAAAGATCCCTGCTGGCTTTTTGGTGGAATACATTAGAGAAAACAGATATAAAATAGCAGAAAATAGTCTTGGTTGTCGTATTTTCCCCCCTGCTTTTGCCTCCCTCCAGGTGAGAAGTTCATTTTCTTTGACAGGGCTATGTAGAACATTTCCTGCATGTCACATCCAATATTCACTTGAATTTAAATGATTAACAAGTTGTTATTTTAATATGCCAACAGATTTTTTTTTTTTTAATTAGAAAGCAAAGAAAGACAGCAACAGGGTCCTTAAAAAGCTTCTTATACTTTTCCTCCTTTCTCCAAAGACATGCAAGGACATGGAAAGATTTGGAAGCAATTGCACTTGATTTTGATTGGACAACATTTTTTTCAAGCAACTTGGTTAATGCTCTGAAGCTCTGAAGTTATCAATAATTAACTGTTACTTCAATTAGCAGCAAAGCATGTCCATCACTTAATTTGAAACAAATGGTTCCACCTCTGGTTCAGATGCATTTGAGAAGCTTTTTCTTCTGACGCTGCCTGTTGCAGTGTGACCTTTTCTGAAACGTCTTTTTTAATGTTTAGTTTATTTTGGGGAAGGTGCAGTCAGGGTGCAGTTACCGTCCCAGCCAGCAGGGGCGCTGCTGGCTCCCGGCCGGGCAGGGCAGGTGTAGCCATTCCCCCGCGCCTCCAGGGGGCGCTGTGGCTCAGCCGCGCCTCCCTCACGCAGTAATGGCGGGTGGGCTGCGGCAGGAACCTGGCAGAGGAGAGGCACGCACCTCCTGCGGTGGCAAACAAAATGTAACAGGAAAGTCCACAGCCTAGCAGGAGCCCTGGGGGTCAGGTGGATGCATAACCCATGGCAGTGGCAGCTGGCTCTTCCATAGCAGCTTCCCTGGAAATGGGGAAGGGGTCCCGGGTTTTCCCCTGAGGCACCCCAGTAGATGGTGAGGGGCCTTCCCAGTCAGATTGGGTGGGAATAAGATCCCAGTTCAGCAGCTGCTGTAACGAGCAAAGCTCCACTCACGGTAGGAGCAGGAGATAGAGCAGAGCCCTGTGGTGGGGACGGGTTCTCCCACAGCGATCGCAGCCTGTCTCCTGTCTGAGGGAAAGGAGCTGAGCCCTCTCCACCTGGCCAAAATCTTGTGGTGTCTCTGCCCTTCCAAAGAGAAAATGCCCAGATAAGACAGTAGCCAGCAGCACCCTTCCCCACCTTGGCCATTTCTTTTCTCTCCTAAGGACCAGTCCTTGCTGTCTCTCAGCAACAGGTGGGACAAAATTCTGCTTTTAATTGGTAGTTTTCCCTTATAAGAATGATGGGAGGCAATCCTTAATTTTCCTTCCTCTGAAGCTCAGGTTTTCGACTATCCCTTAATTTTATGCTATATGATTGCCTCCTTGGCAATAAAATCCTTCTATTTATTCTCCTATTTATTCTCCTTTGGAAGTCAGCGTGTTTTCATCTCATAATTGCCCCTCATTATCTAGGCCTTGCTGCAGGAGGAGCCTCATATTTCTGAGAAATATTTGGAGCCAATTGGCAACTAAGGCACCCCAACATAGTTAGCAGAGAGAGCTGTGGCCTTGCTTAGGCACGAGTGTGAGAGCCTACGTGTAACTGGAAACATTTGTTTTCCTGCTGTTTGTGAAATTATTGCCAAGAGAGGAGCATCAAACGATGCTGTAATGTCTTTTGATGTTTCTCCCTTGGTCTTAAATCAGGCTCTGATGTTAATTAGTTTGGTAGGGTGAGTATGGTTTTTTTTTATCATTTAATGATATAAGTGTATATAAAATATTTTTTTTTGCCTGCACCAAAATATTGCAGACTGGTGAGATGCTACTTGAGGTTTAGAGAGGCTGTGTGAAAGCCAGGGTTTTACACAAAATCTCAGTGAGTTACAGGCAGAACAAGTATCAGTACAAATTCTTTAGCTTTAGGGTCTGCAGTTGTAACCAAATGTTGATAGGAGCTGAAAAGTTCTTTCAGTAGCTCCTAGAGAGCCAGGAACCACCTAAGGCAAAAGGTTAAGAGGTGGCACAGGATTTGCAAAGCCCTACCAGCAAATATCTGTCTTCAGGATTTGGGTTTATTCTGAATCTTTCAGTATTTCTTTCTTGATAAAAATTTTCTCACATGCTCGGAGCACCCTTTGTTTTCACAGAGTTTTAGACTTTCTGTAGCCTTATATGGAGTATTTGTGTTCAGTAGAATTTCTCTAAATAAGCCACTGTAGAAAATGACCTTTAAGCAAAGAAGAATGGTCATTTCAGAGGGTTGGACAGTAATAACTTGAATAAAATGAGAAAAAAACCTCCTTATGACAGCTTAGTTATATACATTTATCTTATGACTACACAAAATAAAATTGTATTCATTGTACTTCTGGGCTACCATCATCTGTATTTTCATATAGAACATACCAAATAATTTAAAATGTTGCACCTGTTTAGTATCTGTTGTTACATTAGCATTTTGCCACTAGTCAGATCTTTTAAATAGTGTTTGTCCTTAGTTATGCTGTTGATTATATATGATTATTCAATATCCAGAGGCCACAATAATTTTCTGGGTAAGTGTTAAGGGATACACAAATGATGATAATTTTATTGGTGTAAAAGCACATCATACTAAAAGGTTCTGGGTTTTCTTACATATTTACCTTGGGTTTGTAATGGTGTTGATGAGGGCAAAATAAATGTTCCAACAGTGAAGAGCAAAACAGGGTTCATCTAAGCTAACCAAACTGGTTTTTTATTTACTCTGAGGTTGGAACAGGTTGGCCGAGGAACTGGTTGATGCCCCATCCCTGGAAGTGCTCAAGGCCAGGTTGGATGAGGCTTGGAGCAACCTGGTCTGAGAAAGGTGTCCCTGCCCATGGCAGGAGGCTTGGAACTAAATGCTCTTTTGGGTCCCTTCCAACTCAAACTGTAATTCTATTATTTCCTTTGTAGTCTTTTGCACTTTTATAGTCAATTGGAAGTTTAAAGGAAAAAAAATTATTTAAGTATCTCTTTTAATGAAAAGATGTCACTCACAACACTTATCTGTATCTTCTACCTTTCCCCTCTTAAATATTTTAAGTAGGGATAGTGGAATGTGAACACATGTCTGGAGCTATCAGCTGAAATGCCAATTTTCTGGGAAAAGAAATAAAATGTACCTTAAAAAAGCCACAGCTGATTCTGAAATAATTGTCTTTGCTGACAAGGTGGAATGGCACACACACACAGCCTGCCTTAGTGAAGCTGAACTCCTAGATGCTTTTTAGCATTGTTACAGGTGATCAGATAGTGCTGTCTGTACTTGAAGTTGCCCAGCTCTTTGTCAAATGGATCAGTTGTAGGAATCTTTATAATAATGATTCTTTGACCTTTGGGACCATTGTCTGCTTCAACCTTTCTTCATGTCAACAAAAACCACTTCTGTTTTTCTCAAGAGAAACTAACAGGAGATTATTTTTTACTGCAGTTGTTGGTTTTGCCCATACCAATGTTGTTGGGTTTTTTTACTGTGGTTTGGTTTAGAAACTCTCTCACCCCTTGCACAGCAGAAGAGAGACTTCAAACTTCTGTTATGTGTGTACCTTTTCTTACCTTTTTGGAAGTTCTGTCCAGATTTGGGCAGATTTTACTTCTAGTAAACTTTCTTTTCTGTAGATGACAGACTCTGGCAGCTAAATTAGACAGTTGTCATTGGGTGTGATCCATTCTGGCGTGGCTGACACTTTGGTTTTCTCACTCCTATCACTCAGAGAGCTGAAAGTTGAGAGTGGAGCACCCAGAGGTGTAGGAGAAGCTTGGAGAGTGACAGCATCCCTGTAGCTGGGTATCAGGTGGCTGAACAAATTGGAGACAACTGATGTGGAAGTCAAAACTGGGAAAATCAAGCAGATGGATCTTGTAAAGGGCACTTTATATGTCACAGAGAATCTAGATTACTCTGCACACTTATGAAATCAAAACAGAGCTGTGAAACCCAAAGGCACAGTATAATCTTCATTTTCCTCTGCTGAGTGGCCCACCTAACAGACTGCTACTGCTTTATTAGTTCCAGTGGTAGATGTCTGTACTGATATTTCACATAAAAAACTGTATTATTCCATATGGTGAAAGAGGTTTTCTACTATGCTTCTTTCCTAAAATGTCAGATGGGGAACATTCCCATAAATAATGTTGTTTTCACCCAAACAATATTCATAGTAGGAATGGTTTTCCTTTCTCATCGTATAAAATAAGTTGGGTAATTCTGGAAAAGATTGACCTAGTTCTTTCATGTAACAAAAAAAAAAAAAAAAAAAAAAAAAAAAAAGGCAGAAGGAAAAACCCACAGAAATGAACAATAGAGTTAATTCCACATGGATCTCCTTTTATATTTTTATATATGAAATAGCATTATGGGCAATAGTAAATAGGCTTTTAATGTGCCAGGAATTTAGCCTCAGGTATTTGGCTGCCCTCCCACGTCCTGCTTCTACTGCTCTGTCAAACCATACAAGGATAACCTGTCCCTGTGTGCTGTGTGTGCATGATAGCAGAGACTTCAGGGTGACATGTTCAGGCAGTAGGAAAGGTTGGGCATATTCCCTGCAGGAGCTCTAGGATGTGCTTATCACTGCAATTTAAAGAATAGGCATTGTTGCTGTGTTCAATCTTTCAGATTAATTCTGAGTAAAATGCTAGCAAATAGTTTTCATGCTCAAAAAATTATTCATGAGTAATTTCTAAAATTGTTTGACCTTGGCTAGCCTGGATAGAAAAAGATAGCTTTTTGAAGATACTGCTGTAGTTAAAAAAAAAAAAAAAAAAAAAAAAAAAAAAGAAAAAAGAAAAAAGAAAAAAATCAGCTTTTTCTATGAATAATCAATGTTTCAGATTGGTTTCTTTTAACAGAAATTGGTGTTTTCTTTGGTAACCAGTTGGGGCTCTTACAAGTGACACCTGGTCATGGAAGGGACATATTTTGGTTTGCAAATGCTCTTGTGCTTGCAGAACATGTTTCCACCGAAGTTTATGGCATCCAGGCAGAGCTCCAGGGAGACACCATTTCTGAGTCTTTAACTTGCTTTTCTGACCCAAAAGTTTTTAGCCTGAAGTTTAAGTTTTTCCCAGAAAATGAAGGGATGCAAAACCTGTGCAGCTCTAGCTGCTGGGGTTCATTCCAATTCACTGTCAAGCTGCTGTGCTGACTGGGGCAGATCCTTTCAAGAGCTGCTTTTGTGTGTGAATCCTATTGACATCATTTACTCTCTTGACTTACCTTAATGGGAAATACTCTCTCTCTTCTTTCTGAGTTTTTCTATTTTCTTCTTCCTTCTGTGTTTCTCCCACTTTCCTCTTATTCCTTCCTCTGTGGTCTGGCTTCAGCTCCAGGTTCTTTTCCTCTGTGCTAGAAACAATTAATGCTGGTTTAATTTTTAGGTGCAATCCTTTGGTAAGGAATCTCTTTAACCTGAGCTTTAATTCCCTGCAGCAGGGTGGAGGCATCTGTAATCCTTGGGTGTTGATCACTGTGAGTTAGAGATAATTTCCAAAGTCTGGAATTCCCTGTTGGCCAGGAGGACTCAGTGATGGGATAATGAGTAAGATTCAACCACCCAGGTTTTAGGATTTTGAGGTTATATAAACTTGCTGAATCATATGATGAGAAAGCCACTGGCCGCTGTTTCATTTCTGGGATCAGCCTCTGCTGCTGTAAATATTAACAGAGTGCCAGGAGAGAGGAGCTGCAGAGGTTTACAGCAGCAGGCTGGGGCTCTAATGTCTTAATGTTTATTGCATGTAAATGTGCATTGTTACAGTGATACTTCCTTTGCTGGGCCATTCAGTGAAGAATTTGGAAAGGTAATGGAAGGCTACTGTGAATAATAATCCGAGCTCTCAAAAAAAAAGTATTTCTAGTCTGTTTCATAGAACTGTGAGCACTCCAGCTGAGCTTGATGCATAAAAACTCAGTATGTGTGATATGTAAACTATGTGTATTATTAAATCTCATTAAAATTATTGCTACTGTAGAAGAGATTTTTGTGTTCCAAAAAAACCCAAACCCCATGCGTGATGCACTTTCCTGTTAGAAGAATGAAAATTGTATAGATTAACAGCTACTTGTCTATTTTATACATTTATAAATGTCACCCGAGTGATGAGAGAATATCAGTTATAAATGGTATCTGAATAGCTTTATTCTGAATTAATTGTCAGGTTTTTAGAGCACACTGTTAATTTGGACTCGCTTGGAGAGATTTTTCAAAAGCAGAGTGGGTATTTTAAGAGTGTTCGAAAGCAGGGTTTGGAAATCCAATCACATTTTCAGTTCCATGGTTTTCCTTAATATTTTACAGCTGTTTGTAGCCTCTTTTAACTGATTTTCATTAGTTTCATTGCTCCTGTCCATTCCTACCAAGTTTGCTGCAGACTGGTGTTGGTGGGGTGATTTGCAGGCAGAGATTCTGTGCGAGGGCCTTGTCAGTCCAGTTCTTGCCTTTGCTTCCTGATGGGACCAACTCCTCATTAAACTCCCCTAGGAACACTGCAGAATGAACTGCATGTACCTTGCCCTGCAAATAATACATTGTAATTAATGCAAAATGACTCACAAAGAATAATTTTCTTTGATAATCATACCATTATTTAACAATAACTCTTGTGGGTTTACTTTTAAGTAACTTCTCGTAAGGAGTGTATGTGCCCACAGGTGTTGTTTAAAAGCTAGTTGGGTAATTAAACATTTTTGCTGTAATTGCTACCTCTTACAGCTGCTTCACTGAAATTAATATGGAAGAAAACTTGGAGAAGAAACAGGCAGGAAATACGTAATTGAAAAAAGTCTGACTTAATTTAAAAGAAAATACATATAGGAAGTTAACGGAACCATCTCTGATTAGCTTGCATTGTGTCAAATTTCATTTCAGCAATATGAATAGTAACATTAGCTGCGTTATGATAATTTAGCATTCATTAGTTAATGAATTGAAATTTAGAAGGCATTTTTATTTTATTCCAGGCTTGCCAAGTTGTAATTAAAAAATGGGTGAGAAATCATCCTTCATTTTGATAAATTCCATACAGTTTTGCAGTGATTATTGTAAAGGTGATGGGAATTGTTTTTTCTTTTATCTGTGCTCTCCTCCAGTCACGTTTCTGTCTCACAGGGAAGGCAGGGATGTGTCTTGTTTCTGTCAGCCTAGCTGAGCTGGTTTGTGAATGCAGAACTGAGGGGAGAGACGTGGACACTTCATTATGAAATCTCAACAATTTGTAGACAGGTGAAGCTTGGTGCTTAAGAGAACTTGTAGAGCTCCCTGAATTTCTGCAGATAGTGTTTCCTTGTCAGTGCTTGGCATTTTTGGCAAGCAGAGGACCAGTGATGCTCAGCCAGCAGAGCCTACAGTTATAGCTGTGGCCAAACAGGCTTTTGTCCATCCTAGGACTGCATTGACAAAAGGAAATAAAATATCAAGGGCTGTGCAACTGGGAGGATTTTTCCTATGAGCAGAGTGGGATGAAAAAGCAGTGTTAATTGGGAGATTTATTTCCACTCTCGCAGCCCCCTAAATTTTTTGTCTGTGGATATTTGTGCTCTCAGAGGGGCCAAAACCTGTCACACTGGCTAATAAATCTTCCAAGAATTTTAAAACCCTGTGAGTTATGGAACACTCATGTTGGGCTGTATGCAGGTATACCAGAAGTGAGTGTAAAACCTGCAGAGACTCTTGAGTGCTGCTGTTGGAGACTGTGCTGCTGGGGGAGTCCCCAGCATCCCATCTGTGTAGATTATTGTGGTCTGGTATTTTTTTTATTCGCTTACCTTTGAATGCTGGCAGTTCTGAAGTTGCAGTTTAAGAATGGAAGGTTTCTCAGCTTTTAAACTGTATTCTCTGTTATACAAGTGCTGATTTTGAAATATCAGCCTGTGAAAAAGAGATAAGTGTGTTTGCAAAAGGGGGGATTGGAATTGTGCATTAACTGAATTTTAGCTTGCCTTAAGCAAATGAAAAGTTGTAGTTTCATCAAAATCTGACAGTAATCCCCCACTCTGTCCAGGGAGCAAGTTATTCTCACATTTTAATTGTCTTCATTTTTGCATTTAAAATGAGGTTTGATTCATTGTCAGCACCGTTTGTGACCATTTTGATGGTGCTCATCATGAGAGGAGCCGAATTTCCTGGCACAGATTTCCCGTAGAATAGTTTTTACATGCATGTCTGTTGGTACAAAAAGATGGTATCTTTGCATCCCCAGAAAGAATCTGAAACTCTGATTTTTCTGTCAGAGCATTTTGAGCAAAATGAGATTCTGTGTTTCCTCCTGCGTATTCTGGCCTTCATCCAAATAATGGCTTTATGAATTCAGAAACTTGAAGAAGGAATATCATTTTGAAAGCTAAATAATACGTGGGAGGAAGTGTCGGTAGTTGTGAAGCTCTTGAGTTAGAAATGTAGCTAGGAGAAGTAGGAATTTTTCTCCTTAAATTCCTTTGGTAAATCCTAACCCTAGAGCCCAAGAGTTGTCTCTATTCAAAGGGCAATTCGTATTTCCTCTTGGTTAGAGGGCAGCTTTGAGTACTGACGGCCCTGTGAAGTAAGTTAGAGTAATTTAAATTTTAAATGTCTCAGTGCCGTTCCTGCAATTTGCAAATGCTTCGGGAAGTTCCAGATCAATAGGAAATCGAGGTGAGTGTCTCCTTACAAGCCACATCGCCCTTGGGCAACATCGGGCTCTGGGCACACCATTCCTGAGCGGCATCCTGAACTGAGCTATTGTCTCTCTTAAATGGTAGGGCAGGAGGAGTAATCAGATAGTTATGTCAAATTGACTACGGTTTGAGTCTTCCTCTGAACACTGATTAGAGCCTAAGATAAACTGGTGGTTCAAAGTGACTCCCTAGCAAGTCACTTAAGCTTTCAGGATCAAACGCTGCTAAATTCCGGGAAGACTATAGCGTGAACACTGAAGATACTTCTCATCTCCCCGTTGCAAGTGAGCAATAACTCAAACACTGGAGTTTGGTAGGTAAAACACAACGTTTCTTTTAAATAATGGGGCAATCGAGTATTTTTATCTAATACATTGCTGTTCCCAAGTGCTGAAGAAAGAGAGGGATTCTGTGACACTGGCAACAGGATGGGAATGTAACAAGGCGTTAACTCTATTAGCTGACAAAATGTACAGCTTTGGTTATGACAAGAACTTCTTTATGCTTTGAAATTGCTTATGGTTTCCAAAATCTGCATCTCATAAGGAGAAGAGCTTGTTCAGTTAAGCTCACACCTATTTGGACACCTGTAAACTGAAGGGGAGCAAACCTCTGTCAACACTTCACAAGAAAGCTTGGCTGATGGAAAGAATTCACTTCAGGAGCTCAGCGTGGCTTCTTTTGGACCTTTCTGCCCGACAGCTTCATATCTGGCACATGAATGCAGCTTTCCAGACAGCCGAGCATTAATAAATCATAGTTGGTTTATGTATGTAAAGGTTGTTGAAATTATGCAAATTGACTGTTCAAACAGACCCTTCCAGGTGGAAAACCCAGTTTCTGTGAATTACATTACAAATAAATGAAGTCTGAAATGAGATGCATTACTGACTGTATCAAAGGAGCATGAACAAGTGTTAAAAAGGTGATAGGAAAACACTTTACCAGCATAGCTTACACCTCAGGAGACTTCCTAAGGAAATTAACAAAATATTTTTAACTAGAAGTGAAGGAAATAAGCAATGATAATATTGAACAGCTGAGTAGAGCAATGATCTCTAAATCTTGGCAAATAGTTTGTAAGTAGATCATCATAAAGCTCACTGCATAGAGGGAAAAGCAACACAAAGGGAGAGCTGTAAATGAATATGGATCCTAAAAATTAGAAAAAAAATTGTTAAAGGTAACTGAATTTTACTGTGAAGTCATTAGAAAAGGATAATTCAGGAGAAAGGAAAAAAAAATAAGAAGAGCAGAAATTAAAGCTGGCCTGAACTTCTGTAGTAATTAATTTTTTTTGTTACTGGAAAAGTCTTCTCCTGTGTTGTTTCAGGCAGGATAAAGGAATGAGTTGAAGTTCAGTCAGAAAGTCATACGCTGACCAAATTGAATCCTGACCACAACTCAACTAAACCCTTACCTGAAACACCTTCCCAGTGTTGGTTGTACTCATAGATTTAGAGATATTTGAATCTGTCCATCAGGACTGGTACTGTAGCATCTTGAAATGACAGGGTATGTTAAGAGAAGTTCACTGAGGCTTTAGGTCAAGGTGTAGCTTTGTTGATTGAAATACAGCTTGACTGGATGAATACTCATTCATGCAGACAAGTAGAGGTGCAGTCTTTCACCCCTGCTGTTTGGAGCCACTGTTCATTTAAGTGGGAAAAAGTGGGAGATAAAAAAGGTAACTCAGGTAGAACATACATTATGTTACTTTAAAAAAACCACAGCTGGGCTGTTTTCCAGCAGACACTCATGGGCAAAAGAAAGGGGGGGAAAGAAAAGAAAAAAGAGGGGGTAAGTTAAAAATGAAATAGACTTAATGAGAACCACAGTAATTTTCAGTCCTGATAATGCAAAAATAAGCAAGGTGCAAATCAGGCATCTTCACTTTGCATGGCAGTAATATGGGGATGAACAGGATGTCCAGAAGGAAATCATGCAATCAATCAATAAGGCAGCAGCTGCATTTGGCCAGCATGAAGAAGATGTAGGTGTTGATAATCCACAATTGAAACCAATGTAGGAATCTTCCACTGAAATTCTGTTTCCACCTTAACACTTGGATATGAAAGCTGGAAATCCACCAAAGGTACAGACAGACGTCTAAAAGCTTTTGAAATTAAATGCCTTGGGGAAATAGTAGGTATTAAATGGAATGAATTTATAACAAATACTGAGATTCATCGGGGAGTTGAACAAGACTTAATCTCCTAAATTATCCAGAAATGAAGATGGAAATATCTAGGATATGTGGTAAGAATGAAGCCAGATCTGATGCCAGACTGTCTGCCATGGCAGGAATGCCTTCAGGCTGACTGTAGAACATGTTAAAGGGGCTGACCAAAGAAATTCCTCCATTGGAAAGTGCTTAGAGCCAGAAACATCACAGGTGGCTTCACAGAGTGGGGGACAGTCAAGGAGAAAGCAGATGGACAACAGTCAGCAGGGTCCTGCATTTGTTTGAGGGAACTCTTGGCAGCATAGGGAAAAAATGTGAATTCAGTGGCACCAAATGTTTTCCTCTGATATTTCATGTTAGGGGCTATAAACACTTGGCAGATCTGCAGAATGATCTGAGGACTTTTATTAGCACCACTGCAGTACTGATGAACAGAAAGGAGTATTTTAACCCCAGAGCTCCAGCTCTCTCTGTCGCTTGCAACTGGCAGCTGCAGTGAGCTCTGTAATTTATGTAAACTCTGCACCACCCACAAGACTCTAAGATCAACACACAAAGTGGTTTCTGCCGGTATGAGGGAGAAAACCACCAGGTTGCCTTCCTGCATCCGGGTGGAGGAAGTCAGTGATTGTCTGCTTGCACTAATAAGAGGAGGCATCTCTGTGGGGCCTTTTCTCCAGGCAGAGTGTCTTGGCTTCTGACCCAGCCAGTGCACCGCTGTTCTTAATTAGCCGTGTCTTGACTGCATTAATATCCTGGCATGCAGCTATCTGGGATTCTGGAGTCAGGCGTGCAGTTCTTCAGTGTTACCTGTTATTTCTCAGTCACTGGAACCTGCTCTGTGACACCAGCAGCAGCCTCAGTGACCACATCTGGCTGTTCTCAAAGTCTTTTTGCTCATCTGGACCTGAGAAAATTCTTTAACTATTTAAAGACTCATGCTGCATATCTGCTGCTAGATGTTCAAATAGTGCTTTGCTGAGTGAGCGTCACTTTGCAGGTGCTGGTTAGAGGCTTTGTACCCACCTGTTTCTCTTTTTCTCCTCAATTTATAACTGAAACATAGGTTAAGAATGCATCTTTTGAAAGGAGGAAAGGGCTTCATTGGTGTTCAGGCACTGACCCATAGCAGAGGACTTGGAACGTGATGATCTTTAAAGTCCTTCCCACCCCAACCATTCTGTGTTTCTTCCTCTACCAAGTAGCAAGTTAAAACCCATCTAAAACCCATGCTTTCTTCTGGTTGTTTCTTATATGAAAAGCATGGCTGATATCCTATGAACAGAGGTGTCCTATGCTGTTTGTTCTGCTCAGCAGGCTCTTGCCTGGCCACCAGCTTTGCCCTTGGCAGGGAGAAAGACCCCTTGGATCTCTCCCCAAGAGTGCCAGGTGTTCCCAAGTTTGGCTTAGTCAGTCTCAAATGGGCTCGGCACCTGCATTGTACCCAGTATATGTTAACTGTGGAAGGGCAGGAGGGCTGTTTTTCTCAAAGAGAGGGGTTTGAACCAGGATTTGTTTTTTTCACTCCCTGTTTGTTTGGAATATAAGCCTCAAGACAGGTTTGTAAAAGGCAAAATCACCTTGGTTTCCAATTTCAAGTAGCAATGAGTGATATTTATTGTATTGTGGCTTTATTCTCTTTCTGAGTTGAATGACTTTTCCTTTAGCTTACAGTTATTGTGACTGATATCTACTTTATTGCTTAAAATGGTCTTCCAGAACCACAGTAGTAAAATAAGATCTTTCAAATAATGAAAACCAGAAATTTATTTTTTTTCAGCCACAGCACTGGCAGTAATGATGGAAAGGCATTGATTTCCTTTTGAAACTTTTTCTGAATTGTTTCCTTGATGTTACCTACCTCTCTCCTGATTTCTTTCTTTAGAAACAGCTGCTTTCACATATCTGGTTTGTTCCAGGAATATTTTTTTTGCACCTTGTTTATCTGTAGTTTGTTAGACAGGTCTGTAAAGTTTCATCACAAGCTAGGAAAAGTCATGAAGAATTTTGTGGTGGGGAAGTCACTGATGTAACCAGGTGTAAGGAATACAGAAACTGGTATGACAAAAAGTTATATAAAATGGATCATGCAGCTTTAGAAATACGTGTTCTTGTCTGCAGCAGTTTAACTTCTCCTTGTCACACACTGAAATATGCGACCTCGAGAAGTGTTCAGAGAAGTGGATGAATCCTAGGAAAACAGAAAGTAGGAGATGAAAAGCTATTACAAGGCAGATCCTGATGGAGCTGACCCGCTGTCGGTTTTGGTCATTTGAGGCTAAGTTGTCTCTCAGAAAAACATCTCATCCCATGCTGGTAATTTAATCAGTCAGAACACCTAGTAATATAATGGTAAAGCTTATGTATGGAAAGTAATGTGTTATGTGGTAGATCATTGTTGCAGTGTTCAAAAGCTTCTGAGGAGAATTGTGCTGTTTTGGCAGGAGTTCAAAATTCTTTCCTACAAGGAACAGGTTCGGTGGTTTGTTTTTTCTCTACCATGTCATTTTGAGGTTACATGGTAACATCTGTCAGAGCTATGCTAACCTCTGTCATCCAGCTGTTATAATTGTGGTATTTCCCTTCCTTTTCCTTCTCTTTCCTCTCCTTTCTGCTTTCCCTTTCTCCCGCCTTAGAACAAAAAAAAAAAGAAGGTAAAAAACCTAACAACGAAAACCACCCCCTTTTATACTGAAACTTCAGGTGGAATGAAGTGGTTATAAAAGCATCTGTCAACACAGGAATGGTTTGCCAAGCCAAGTATTTGGGTTGGAAGTCATGCCTTCCCAACTGCTTGAAAACAGGAAGTATCTCTGTTAAGTGATGGATAGCTCTACTTTGCTGAGAGGAAGAAAAGGCTTTTTTTTTTTTTTTTTTTTCTTTCTTTTTTTGCCTCTGGGCCAACAAATAAGTTCTGCAGTTGTTCCATATATGTAAAGAAAGACTCCTGTGGAAATATATATATGGGTGCACACATCTGTATGGATATGTGTGTGTACACATATATATTTGTGTCTGTGTATGAATATACAAATGAAAAAAAAGTACAAAACTCAAACCCAACAATGCACTTTGTACATGATTGGTCCCTGTCAGAAGCCAGCCCAGGCACATCTTATCCCAGTGATTCCTGTAAAGCTCTCAAAATCTGTCAGAAACAGCCTGCAGGATTGCAACGGCTCCTGGGTGATTAATTGCCAAAAGAGTCTGTTTCCAGGTTCCATTACATGTAATTGTTATCTTTTTCTAAAGGGGTTCTTTCATTAAAACCCCACTGCCCCCCACCCCCCCAAAAAAACCCAAAAAAAACCCAAACCAAACCAAAACAAACAAAAAAAAACCAAACCAAAAAAAAAAAAAAAAAAAAAAAAAAGGAAAGGAAAAAAAGCTGACATTCCTGAGGTTTTGCACCTCTTAGACAGGAGCATGAAGGACTCTCTTATGTAAACATACACTGAAGAGGGTGTGTTATGTTGTTTATTAGCTGATGATAGATTTTTTTTTTTCACCTTCACTTAATTTTAACTTTACTAAAAATCATTTTATTAGAAATAGGGAAGAAAAGTCTGCATGGAGTGGGCATCTTCCAGTGTCTTCTCCACATTAACACCTCACTGTGAGACTCAGCAAGTGTCGAAGGACTAGATGGCTCCTGCCTCCTTGTTAAAATTGCAGGAAAACAGCTAAAAACTGGGACATCCTCTGTGCCATCGTGGTAAGGCTGCTCAGACTGGACATGGGGAGAGGACAAAACCTTGTGTCTGACACCTCCTTTGCAAAAGAAGTTTGTGGCTTTAAAACGTGTGGTTGAGTGTCCTGTGTGGTTGAGTGTCCTGGAGGTTCAGGCAGATTGTGAAGAATATATTGTTTTTCTGAGGCCATATTGACAAAGCAGAAGGGATTGAGAGCCTGATTCCCTGGCAGTGCCTCAGTGGGTTTGAACACACATAATTTGGAGCTAAATTTCTGTGGTGCCAAACTGGAATTGTATCAGCATGATTGCTTGGTTTGCACTGCTTTTACTACGTTGAAAACAGGCCGTGTTTCTGACAGGTTTAGACTTTTATAGATGGAGGCCTGGGCAAAGCTTGGCTCCCAGTGAGCACTGCAGTGATTTGTGCCAACTGGCCAATTTAACTGTTTGAAGTACCAGATGGAGTAAAAAAGCACGGAGATACTGGTTCTGCAGCTGCAGAGTATCTGTCTGCAGATGTTTCTGCCAAGAAAAGTGGTTGAAACTCAGTTTCTTGAGATGTTTTAATCCTATCTGAACAAAACTGCATAAAACCATGCCCTGGTATTGTCTGCATGGGCCAAGGAGCACATTGTTCCTCACAGTTGTGTTTGCATGGTCTCATTGCAACAGAACAAGTCTCCTCAAGTCTCCTTTCTTCATGATTCCCCATGAATTGGCTGTATCAATCAAATTCTGCCAGTGGCAGGATGGTGATGTGGTCAGGGCACTGCTGTTAGTCTGATTAAAAAGATGAGAGTATTTGTTTTGTGGCATCCAGCTTTGGGCAAGTTTGGAAAGCCAAGCCCAGCCTTCCTTACAGGTTTTTGAGGCTCGGTATGCTTTCACATGAACTCTGGAAATTTTTGCATTTTTGAAGCACTTCAAGCACTGCCTATTTGTAATTTTAGAAATTATTCTCATATCTGTTTTAAATCACCACCCTTAGTGGAAATGACTGGTTGCTGTGAAACATGCAGAAGCGGGGCATGCCATTCCAGCAGGTGATGATAGTGGTTTCAATTGATTCAAGGCAGTTCTTTCCCCAGGTTTCATTTTGTAAGGAAGGATGAATTTGCTGTTTCCCTGCACACTATTTTGCTGTAATAGCTGAGAGACTGATCTGTAGTACTGGCTGAAGGTGTTAGTTCCTGTGGGTAGCTGGCAAAGAGAGCAGCTCCAGAGGACACGTGGAATTACCCAGGAAAGTTTCACACTGTTGATGTGACAAACTGGAGACAGGTATGAATTAATGATTGAAGGGAAAAGATTAACTAAAGATGTAGAGCTAGAGGATAAGCAGAGGGAGTAACTGCTGCACAGGCAGGGTATCTGAGGGACAGATCATGATCTTATTTTGGAGATGGTTCACTCTCTGTATCGCTCCATCTTGCTTTGGACTGGGATCATCTCAGCTGTCTCCCAGTTGGAGTTGGTTTGCTGTTTGCCAGTGTTTCAAAGCACATGTTTGCTCCCTGCCTTTAATTCGTGCTCCTGCTGAATGCCTGAGCAGAGCGTTCCCGCCACGCTGCTGCCACTCGGTAGCTGAACACCTGCTGTCAGACTATCATGTCCTTTCTTGTCAACTTGCACAATGCTCCAGGTCTTGAGCAAGACTGACACCAGAAGGGCTGTGCAGCCTGGCTTTTATAAATTGCTGTGGAAAGGATAGCTTTCACATAGGGGACTGCAGCATTTTCTAGGAGCTGGTTTCTAATGATGTTTGGTAAAATTATGTTAGCAAATGCATTTTATGAAGTGGATACCATGCAGGTTATGGAACCAAAGTGCTCCACCCCGAGAGGAGTTGTAGATGTTGTGTAATGACAGCAGAGAGTAATCTGCACAGATCTTGGGAGACGTACAAGGGTGGTGACCAGCAAAAAAAGTCATCAAAGAGGGGAACTGGTTAGAGATGTTGGCATGTGCTGACGGTGGTGACAGGCGCTGGCACAGAAGGAAGAAGGTGGAGAGGTGGAAGAGTGAGGAAAGGGGCTCTTGGCAGGAACAAAGTAGTATCGCTTGACTCGGGAGCCTGTAATTACAAGACTCCAGCCTTGTGACACAGTGAATAAGCGTGTCACCTGGAGCAGAGGAATTCAGGGTTTCCTCCCAAAGCAGCTCGTGCCAGATGGAGCAGGAGAAAAACCTTGTGGGAGAATAAAATTTTGTTCTCTGCCGGACTATGGTTTTTAAGCCCTTAATAGTAATACTCCAACGTGTCTTTTCCCCTCAGCACCTTCTGTTGATTTTGGTAATTAACCCATGGCTGCCAAAAAGCCTCCACTAATCTCTCTAGCAAACAGGATGGATGAGCTTCCTGTACTTGAAACTTTCAAAGATCCTAAAATGCAAGGCGCTTCCTGATCTGTTGGGCTGGGAGCATGACCTGCTCTGGCACAGAGTGAGAACAAAAACATCAGGCACCGAGGTGAGCCTCAAAAGCGTAGGAGAAGCTCCTTGATGGGAGCTGCCTTCACTCCTGCCAGAGATAAATGATGGCACAAGAAGGCCTTAACACTTCCCACACTTGCAATGCATCTGCCCTGACATGTGGGTAAAACCATGGAAAGCATCTCACAAACAGCTACTGCTTGCACAGGCTGCAGGAAGGCTGTGGCAGGGTGCTGAGGCCCTGGCACAAGCTTCCCAGAGAAGCTGTGGATTCCCCCTCCCTGGAAGTGTTCCAAGCCAGGCTGGATGGGGCTTGGAGCAACCAGTGTTTAGTGGAAGTTGCCTGTGGCAGAGGGGTTTGGATTAGTTGGTCTTTAAGGTCCCTTCCAACCCAGACCATTCTCTGATTCTGTTTCTTTAAAATTACTTAGAAATGTTCAAATACTGTAATGGTAAAAATAAAATAAAATAAAAAAAAAGATTGCATTACCCACTGAGGTTACAAGATATAGAGCATCTCTTGTATTGAGGAGTCCATGTAAATGGGAGCCATGACCACAGTTCATAAATAGCAATTGTTAATCTAAATTGGAAGGATTTAATTACAAAGGAACTACTCCCAGTCCTCTCCTTTTCATCAGTGGTCTAATCCCAATGGACTCCAAAAGGAAAATTAAACTTTTAGTTGTTTTTTTTTAGGTTTTGCTTTAAAAGCAATGTATTTGCTTGAAAGAAAGCAAATATAGTATAAAAATCTCTTCCTACTTGTGGAGGTGGATTGCAGCAGAAAATACTGCAGTAACACATGCAGTAACACTAATTCTCCAGATGAGCTTCTCTACCTCCTGAACTGATTTGCTTTCTCTTACCTCAATATGCCACTTACTGCTTGGGAGTTTTTAAATTCTATTTTATTTTGCTAAAGTTAGGTCACCCTCTTGCACAGTTCATGTGTGAGTTTTTGTTCTATGGTGTGATTAAGAATGCTTTTGATGAATTAAGCATGGCTGTGAAGATATATCAGTATGAAAATACTGGTTTTTTTTCCTGTCCAATAGAGATTTTATTAGCTGGTTATGATTCTACCAGTGTTATAGTTCTGCATTCTTTGACAATGTGGTTTTTGAAATGGCCAAGTATCCTTTGACAAAGCTAACTAAAGGTAGGTGTTTAAAAAAAAAAAACAGGGAAAGAGGAGGAGGAAAATTAACAAAGCCCTAAGGTTAAATCTGGTCCATTCTTAACAGGAACCACAAATATTTCCAGGCTTTACCTATTAACATTTTCTTTCCTGAAATAATTGTCTTCATAATTGCACCAAAATGCATGTTTTTGACCTAGGTATCTTTTCCAATTATATATTTTGAGGAAATACTCCATTTTAATTACAAAAAAAATGAAAAGTTGCTTTTTCAAAGGGAGGCAGTTTCTCCTTTAAAAACTGTGGTTTTGCTGTTGATAATACTCTGTATTACATGACAATTATCCCACTTTCCTAGTGTTCCCCAGAGGACCATTGTATCTATATACCACTCATAACCTTTCAATGCATGAGCACTTAGACCCCTTTCATAACTGTTGTGGTAACAACAACAACAAAAAAAATCACATAAATCTGCTCAAGAATTGCTCAGTGGTATGAAGTATTCTGGGTTTGAAGTGTTATGGTTTCTACCAAAACCCCAGTTACTTAGTTTTGTGCCCTCCTGGCCAATGTAAATTATGCAGCCCTCACATCTCGACATCACTGAGTTCTGTAGCTCTGTGCACACATCAATTAATTTTGGCCCCATCAACTTCCCACCTCCTGTGTGCTCTTCACCCCAAATCAGGTTTGCATCTCCCAGCCGGGAGCGGTTCATCCAGCGCTCCCAGCAGCTGCATCTGCCCGGGCCTGCAGCCCTGCTTCAACTCTTCACCCTCCCCCTCCTGCCTCTGCTGCTGCTGAATCCCTCCTCCCCCAGCTCCACAGCATGGATCCATCCTCCTGCTCCTGCTGAATCCCTCCTCCCCCAGCTCCACAGCATGGATCCATCCTCCTGCTCCTGCAGGTGCCTACATCATCCACCTCAGCGGACTTCCCTAAGCAGCCCAGAAGAGTTTGCTTCTCTCCAGAGAGCAAGAATATCATGAGAGATATCATGTTCTCTTACTGCCAGCTTCTGCGTGCAGCTTGGTTCTGAATTCTGAACTATTTTGGCCAGAAAGGAGAAGCATCTCTATGAGAAGTGTTCGGAGATCAAAAGCTGGAGGGCTACATCATGTCCTGCAAACGAGAGGTCTCGATTGCTGTTGCACTCTGAGCAGCCAGCAGCAGAGCAGCTCTGCACCCCACCCACAGCCCCTCACCAGGCCTTTTTCCTCCAGGAACACTGGATGGGTCAAGGCAGGCATCTTCCTCACCTTCTCCTGCTGATTTTAGCTCCTCAGGAGCATGGAGAGGGGGAGATTGGTGGCTTGCCAAGGGGCCAAGGTGATGGCAGCAGAGCCAGGAGCACACAGGCTGCGCCCAGGGTCTCCCAGTGCCATCACATCGGGAGGGCTGGTGGAGAGCAGCTCTCAGTTCAATCTGCTTTTGTCTCCAGGGGCTGGAGAGAGTCTGACTCTTGTCTCAAGCTGAGGTTATAGAATATTTTCTCTCCTTTTTGTCTGTGTTGATATAGCCAGCGTGCACTGCTGCAGCTGACTTGTGCTTTTTTTGTACAGTTCCCAGCACATCTGGTTGCCTTGGATAAGGTCCCTGTGCCTGATTGTAGCACAAAAGTAATGATAGCATGCTTAAAACTTGGGCCTTCAACTACCACCATATGTAAAACACAAAGCACTGGGGACAAACTGGAGGAAACACAGATTTTAGTCACTGACAAGAAAAATGTTAACTGTGTTATATCTGCAGTTGTGCTTTTTGTGTCTTGGAACTGAGAGCCAGGCAATGGAGAGCTTGCTCCCAGCTGATTGGCACTGAGCATTTTCCCTGCCCCACCTGTACCACATCCCTGGTCAATCATCAGTGAGAAGCTAAGCTGGCTCTAGAAAATGTTCTAATTATCTGGGTGTCCTGATGAAACCTGCCTTGGTTTGAAAGAGGCACCACTGTACTCACATGAACATTTCTTGTTTCTTCTAAATAATAGAATTAGCTATGGGCATTTCCTTAAGAGCACACAGAACACAATTGCAGTCTAATTCCTCTCCCTCCAAGCCTAGTCTTGAAACATGCAAATTTCTCTTTCAAGTGTGTTGGCAAAAAATGGCAACATCCTGACACACGCACACATGATTTAGACACTGAACTATACGCTGGTCGAGATAGTGTCAGTGAGCTGAGTTCTTGTGTGGGTTCATCAGGAGTGCTGTGGAAAGCAGCACAGTCTGCTGAGCAAATATCAGTGCACAGCTTGTTTCTTGCTCTCTTTTGTAGAGATCCAGCACTGGCCACTGCAGGGACAGCATGCTGGGCTGGGTATGGACCTGTGGTCTTCCCAGCCTTGCCCTATCCTTGCACAGCTCCGTGCAGCACCACAGGGCCGTGCTTTCTGCTGAGCATTTTCATGTTCTGTTTTAAAAATAACAAGACATCTCTTAACATTCAGGATACATTTTTCCACTCTGAAGCACCACAACAGTCTTTTTAAAGAAACTCTAGGAAGGGTGTTAACTTGATCAATGCTGTGCAGGAAGGAAAGCTCTTTCCTACTATTTTTTCAGCATGACTTTCACTGACATGATCAGGCTGGGAAAAGACTTATTGGCTGACAGCCCAGGACAGCCATGAAATATCTCTAGTCATCTGGAACTCAAACTAGTCTACCCAAGGGAGAACCATAACATAAAAACAATTTAGGTTACATGCTGAATCTCATAAACATTGTTCCGTTTTTTAAAAAATAGTTTAAATACTATTTATGTGCATTTGCTGTGCACAGGACTGTTGTATTTTGCTTTTCTTTTTACCAAATGTCAAGTAAGAAAGGCTGGGTGGATTTTTACTTTTTTTACTGTAGATGGTTTTCAGAAATCCTGGAGATTTTTTATAAACATAGGGAAATGAGCTTCCTCCGTTCTCATAAATTTAAGAGCTTGGCTTCTCCTCTCTATCGGATATAATTGTTTTATATATAGATAAAGTTTACTTTTTGACCCTGTCCAGAAAGCTGTTTGAAGGGAGCTTCCAGAGGCCCAGCAGTCCCCCTCCTGTACACACAGGACTTTCACCAGACCAGATTGGAGAGAGCTTGGCTTCCTCTGCTGAGCCATAAAACCTCCAAGGGCAGAATTTCCACAGCCTCCCCAATAACCTGCCCAGAGGCTGTGCTTCTCTTCTAGGAATTTTTTCCTCCCATCCAGTCTGAACCCTCGGTGCTGCCCTTCGTGGGCATTGTCCCATTTTACCTTGTCTGTCTCTGTTCTGCCACCTTCCCACATCCAGTATAATCTGAGTAACCCTGCACTCCCAAAGTGCAAGGCCAAACACGTGTATGAAGCTGAGCATCACATCTCTGTTGTTACCTTATTTTGCATAAAAAACCCTGTCAGAGTAACCTGCTCATCTGTAAGCAAGTGTAGCTCTGATAATGTGGGATAAAGCAACATAGATCCACAGTGTAAAATTCACTTCAACAAAACCCTTCTATTCTCTGCTCATTGTCTTGGTGGAAGATCTGAACTTGGGATGTGTCCATTGCCACCTGTCCTTCTGCCAAGTCCTAACATTCCAGCACACCTTGCAACAAGTCTAGAAGTATTGTTTTAGGAAGATGGCTGTGGTTCCTTTATGATTCCTTTTTTCCATAAACTGGTATTTCACAAGCTGAATAGCCTTACTGTCTTTTCTTGTGCTGGTTTTTGCTTTTGCTGAAACTATTGGTTATTTGGTGGTGGTAGTGGTGGTTTTGAGCTGTGTTTTTTTATTTCCTTGATGTGCTGTAACTTCTGCTGTGATGCTTTTGTTGCAGGCCTTGCTGAGGCCGGGGCGAATAGACAGAATTATCTATGTGCCACTGCCAGATGCAGCCACTCGCAGGGAAATCTTCAAGCTTCATTTCCAGTCCATGCCAGTCAGCGATGAAGTCTGCTTGGCCGAGCTCGTGGAGCACACACAGAAGTACTCAGGAGCAGAGGTAAAACTTTCTGGAGTTGGTGCACTAATGGTATTTATAGTTGAACTCAAATATCCCTTGAGCTTTTCTCGGAGTGCGGGTGGGAATTATAAAAGGGAATATTTCAGATATTCCTGTGTTTTTGCAATCTAGGGCTTTTTTACTTCAAGGTCCCCATCAGAAGCGTGGTGCCAGGAGAAGGAGCTCTTTCAGGATGAGCCTTCATACAATTGCAGGCTGCCTCATTAAGGATGTGCTGCCAGGAGTGAAGGGAGGTGGAGGCAAGTTCTCCCAGGCAGTTCCCAGACAGTTCCCCCACATCTCTGGGAATCTTTTGCATGTAGGATTGTGACTGAGAGCCTCAGGAGGAGAAAGGAGAGAGAGAGTTAGGAAACACTGCAGAGGAATTGCAAAGGAGTCACTTTGAAGCTTGTATTTTCCTAATCCATATAATCAAGACCTCACAACAGCACTTATTGTTATAGTTCATTGCTGTTACTTAGCTTCTGACAGTGGATGTCAGACAATTATTTCCTGTCCTGGGTAGAAGGAGAAACTTCCTCAGATGCTGCTGCCTGGCAGTTATATTAAGTATCAGTACATTAGTGGTCACTATTCTGCTCCCTGAAAATTATTCATGTCACTGTCTTGTGAAAGGATATTTCATTCTCTCCTCATTTTAATTAATCGAGAGTAATTATATTAATTCAAAAATTCAAAGAATGTTAATAAGATTGCCAAGCTGAGCTCTTGAAAGGTATGAAATACCAGAATTTCCACCTTGCTGTAGCCAGCCCTAGTGTCTGCATTATCACACCATCTAATTACATAGTCGCCTTCTGCTTTTTCCATAGCAGAGTGGAAAATGTGATGTGCTTGTCTTGGCTCCCCATCTCTCTGTGTACTGTTTACAAGGGCAGGGAAATAAGCTAAACTTTTGTCTTGGATGATTGTGGAGGATTTGTGTGATTGCTGAAGGCCCTTCTCAAAGGGCTGGTGATGCTCCCAGGCAAGGCTTCTTCCCATTTAGCTGTCACTTAGATGCTGGTAGTCTGTAAAATGCTGTGCTGCCTACTAATAACCTCTGGCTGGTGAGGGCACTGCTGTGTGTGCTATGGGGTCATTTTGGGAAGCTGTGTCACAGCAGACACCAAAGCCAAACCCACAGAGATTTCCTCCTCCACAGCACAGGGCAGACTACACTCTGGGAATGAATGAATGAATGAATGAATGAATGAATGAATGAATGAATGAATGAATGAATGAAAACCGTGCAGTGAGCAGAGCTGGTTTGGGTAGCACATCTTTCTGCCCAGAATGTGGGCTCTCACAATGAAGACAAAAAAAAGGCAACAATAAAAAGGATTTCAGGCTTAAGTGTTGGTCTGGAAAACTGTTACAGCTCTACTGCCTCCACGTTTTGGAGCAGTGACCTGAAACAGTGTTATGTTTATATCTGGGGGACAGTGACACAACTTGGGAAAATTTATCTGCCTCTGGCTGAGTTACAAGCCTCCAAAAACATAAATATAAACATATCCTCTGTTGCATATGGCAACTGTCGCCTTACCAGGCAACAACTGCACTGCTTGTATTTTAGAAATTCCAAGCATATGGGGATTTCCTTTGGATCTGGATCAGCTGAAAAGCTGGTGGTGAATTCCAGTGCCTGCTTGATAATGAGTCACAAATGTCTTGGTGCTGGCTTTGTACAGAACCAAAAATAAGTTAATGGGTCATTGAGTGCAGCTACAGACTGGTTACAGGGGGGAAAAAAAAGCTGCCTGTTTCTAATATGGCATTTCTCACTAATGTTGTTCTTTTGCAACATGTGAAGTATTATAATAACTGGGATGTAAAGAGTAAATACAGAAAAAGCCTCAGTCAGGGTTCCTTGGGAGAATATATAAAGTCTTGACAGTTGGCACACACAGTGGCCAGTTTCATTAAAGCCTTTTCTTCCCAGTGTCTCCAGCTTCCCAGCTTTACAAATAGTTTCCGCTGCTGAATGGCAAGTTCCCGTTGCAGTGTTCTAGCCTTTGTTCAGAGAAAGAAATGGAAAATGCCTGGTTTTGTGACTAGAAGATGCTGTATGAATAGTGAGCTGCGTGTAAAGATGCGTTGAATCATCCTGACATGAGCTGAATAAACAGCCAGGAAAGCGGATAGTTCAGTGTACATCTGGCTTCCAACTTGGCTCCTTTTCAGATCAGATACTTGTGTATTTTTGCCTGTCATCGCTTATGACCAGTTATCTCTGTTCACCTGCTGGATGTACGTTTCTTTTAATGACTACTTTTAAAGGTATATCAAGATAGCAAAATAGGGCGATTACTTCCCACTGTTTCATGTGAGGGAAGGCAGAAGATAATTTATGAGAGTGAATTACAGTTTCCTTCTCTCATGTGTCGGTGAAGTTTAATAAAAATAAGACATTAGATGAGCAATGTCTGTACAGTTAACTGTTAGGTCAAAGAAATCCTCATCTTTCTGGAAATATTGGAATTTGAGTGCAGTCTTCATTTCCAGACCCTTCTGAAGTAGTGTTCTGCAGCAGTGCTTGGGCACTTCTTCAGGGATACTGCATTTTATTTTGGACAAAATAATGGGAGGTCCAACTTTTATAAAACTGATAATTTTTTAATGGTTTTATATAATTGGAATGTTTGTACTCCGAGGTTGCTCACAGTTTGATCACAGCTTTTCCTAGAGCATTTTCACTGTTGTACTTCATGCTGAGAAGTTTTATCTGTTTCATTTCCCACTGAAGTAGGAATAATTAGAGATCTGACCACAGAAGTATTTAAAAGCAATGCTTCGAAGTAATTTGCTTGTTTTCATGGTGCTGCCACAGCCCACTCTCCTTAGGAAATATGGGATTTCCACAAACTCAGGTACTCCATTTTTCAATTTGGGGTTAGACAAGCAAGGGATGAAGAGAGTATTTCCCCACAGGAGAAATACTTTGTTCCAGAAAGTAGGTGATAAAAAGGAAAATAAACTCAGCAGAGTGAGAGATGTTCTTTTATTGTCTGAACTGCAGTCAGATGATGTTTTTGTTACGATTTAAAAGGCAGAGGGGGAGGTTTTAGGCCGAAACTGAAATCAAGTGTTGAGTTGTTTTGAATTTAAAGTTGGTTGGAAGTAATAAAAAATTAAATAATTTGGCTATGATGACAATATTCCTCAGATGAGTGTGCTTATAAAAGTAAGATAATGGGACTGGCTGCTTTAAAATTGGTGGAAAGCAGGTCATGGTGAAAGCCAAGGCTGGCATGGTTTCTATAGTATTATCAGTTTCCATGCTTACAGGGCAGAGGAGTTGAGCGGGAATCTCGGAACCTGTAAATCTTTCACTGGCTCTGAGTCAAAGTGGAACAGTTAACGTAAAAAATATCTTTCTCACTTTGCAATAACTCTCAATGGGAGCACAGAAAATGAAAGGGAAGAAAAGCAAGCTGATGAAGGTTTGCTCTGGCTCAAAGAAGAGCAGATGTGATGCCAAAAAGATCTGTGCAGCAGCAAACTAGCTCAAATCAAGTCTTTGACTCTTAAAATATGTATTCCAAAACATGTGTGTTCCTGTTTACCAGATATTGACATATTTAAACTAGTAACTTTAATTAAAAACACCCCCAAACAACCAAACCTCTCCAAAATCCTCTGTTTCATACAGAGGAAGATACTAAGTACAAAAGGAATGAGGATGTGTTTCACCATAGGTGCACAGGAGGGTAAAGACCCTTTTATGAGATTAGGGAAAAAATTGTTTAGTAAAGAACATCTACCGTAAAGGAGAGAGAGGTGATGAAAAGGGGCATTCAGAAGATAAAGATGTGTTATCTTCTTAACATCCATCTCTACATGAAGGAAAAGGTCTTCCAGACTTAAGGAAAAGGCTTTCTGCTTAATATTATTAAAGGGCAGTGGATTCAGTTCTATACGGTAGCCCGAAGTATTACAGTGAAATGTGGTTTTCAAGGTGAGGAACGCCATCAAATTGAAATATAGCAAGATTAAGGCCTCAGATGAACCTCTGATGTTTCTCTTGGAATGGTGCAGAGGTTCTGTTAATTTATATCACTCATTGAAAAGTGAACATTTTTGTGTGGGTGGGTGAGGAAAAGTCTCAGCCTTCATCCAATATGGGTAGCATGGGATCACATCCTTCCTACACATATTTATCAGTGCTAAGGATGTGTTTGGCACAGGTGTCTGGAAGGTGAGGAAATACCTGGCATTGGGAATGTTTTCCAAATGTTAGTGTTTGGGATAAACGAGATGAATCACCGGAAAGGAAATAACTAACTATACAGGACTTCCCATGGGATTTTGCCTGCTGCTGGTCTCGCAGGAGGCTCCTACGTGCAGAATGTGCTTGGGCAGACTGGGAACAGGGCAGTGTGAGCACCTGCAGATGTCTGGCAGTTGTGTATTGGTGTGGCAGTGCTGAAAGAAGGATTTTGGGACATTACTCTGCCTCTCCCTGCTCTTTTCAGTCACTTCAGAAAGATCTGGTTCGTGTGGCCCATTTTTCAGAGATGTTGCCCAGAGTGGGTGGGTTTTTATCATGTTGTGTCTCAGCTGAGGCCTGATAAAGCGCTGTGTGCTCTGACCTAGTGAGGGTGTAGAGCACGGCTGGCAATCAGCACGTTTATGCCAAACATAAGGTTTGGTGTAGAGGGGAGTATTGGCACTGAAATTTATGCATGGCAAGCTCATCTGGGAAAGAACATTTTCTCCTTCAGTGAGATAATGATTTGCTAGTGGTTTAATCAAGCAGGGGAGATTTAATGCATCTGGCTGAAGGGACATTAGTGTTTCTGAAAAGGTCAGACCCATTAACAGCTCAAGAGGACACAGTCAAAACTGCTTCCTAAGTAACTCAAAGAACAGTGATCCTCAGAGGAACTTGGGGAAAAAAGCCAGAGGGAATTTGAATGAGCACCAACCAGTGCTGAGGTATGAAATTTTGCTTGTTTCTCAAACCTGACTTTTTTTGCCCCCATAAAGCTCAAAGAGCTGATAGTTTGATTCTTTAAACTCCAAAACAGTTCAGATGCAGGAACTTTACAGCTGATTTCAACGTTAATTTTTTCATTAACTACTGTAAAGGTATCCTCCACCCAGGTTCTGTAAGGGAGCATTCTCGTGTTTGCTTTTGCAGGGTTGTTTTGTATTGTGTCCAGTCTTTGGAGAAAGAACATCAGTAGGAGCATCACCTGTGTCAGGAGCAAGGTCCCTTGCCTTGAGCTTGCACAAACCAGCTGTAGTTTCACCAAACAAGCTGAGGATGCCTGGCTTTGCCAGCAGCACCAACTGTGCTGTGTGCCTCCTTTCCCTGTCTTTTCCTTCCCATTTTCCCACAACCTCACCCATGGCAGAGTAACCAGGAGCTCCTGGCTGCTGAGGGTGGCAGAGGGGTGCTGCCAGCACAGCAGGGCACTACTGAGCTGCCACTGTCACACAGGCTTATAAAAGAGGGACCTGGGCCCAGCCTCTGTCAGCCAGCTTCACTTGCCCTCTGCTCTTGCCTCTGGCTTTGCTGCTTTATTGTCCTGGGCTTGGCTGTAATTCCCAGCAGTGGAAAAACATGTTGCTCTTTAAAAGCAGATGGGAATTCATTCCTGAAGGAAAAAATATGTCTCTTTAGGCTACTGCTATTGTTTTCTTTGAGTTTTATTTTTTGCCTGTGAGTTATTTCTAGCAACTTTTAATTATTTTTTTTTAATCAGACAGTGGGGATCATTCTTCAGTGTCTTAAAGCACACGCTCTTAGTATAGCAATGATCACAAGTGGGGTATGTAAAGTTCAGAGTGAAAATTGCATTTGCAGTGATCAGGAAGGAATTGGAAGTGCTGGCTTATTTCTGCCCTTTGAAGTACTTCTATTGGTGTAAAACAAATGCTTATATCAGCTCAGAGTTGAAGAATTGGCTTTTATGTTAAAAAAAAAAAAAGGAAAAGAAAAAATAAAATGTTTTTTCCTCACACAGACCTGTTTTTCTGATTTAAACCTGTAGTGCTGGCATTTGATCTCATAAGTTATGATGTGTCATGGGGTATGTGGTTAAGAGTGAACTTGCTGCTTGGAGTTTGTCTCAACTCTAGTCCTAAAGTATAAGACAAGGTGTACAAATTGGAGAAAGTCACCAAAAAGTTATTGCACTTCAGAGAAAACTAATTCCTGGTCCTCTACTCTTATATGGCAATTTCAGGGCCAGATCCTCTCAACATACACAAGTTGCTGCAAATACTGAGTATGTCTTAGTACATTAGTAAAAGTTTTCTTGTTTAATTGATTTGTATCCACTTTTTTCATAAACTGGAAGGTGAATCTTCTTACATGTTTATTGCTATTTCTCATGCCCTTAAGATTAGCAAGTGCTTAAGTGCCTGTTATGATTAATGTTAATAATATGCAGTGTCTGTCCATCCTCAGTGTTCAATTTCTCTTTCTTTACATGTATATTCATTTTCCCCTTGGATATGCTGCGTTAAGAGGAGGAGCAAGTTGATTAGAGAGATGGAGCACCTTTCCTATGAGGAAAAGCTGAGGGAATTGGGATTGTTTAGCCTACCAAAGAGAAGGCTTTGGGGTTACCTAATTGTGTCCTTCCAGTACTTGGAGGGACCATGCAAGAAAGGAAGACTGTTTGCAAGGGCATGTAGTAACAGGACAAGGGGGAATGGCAAGAAAAAAATAAATTTAGATTAGATTATTATGAAGAATAACCTCTGAGGGGGGTGAGGCTCTGGCACAGCTTGCCCAGGGAAGTTGTGGCTGCCCCATCCCTGGAAGTGTCCCGGGCCAGGGCCAGCTCTGAGCAACCTGGTCTGGTGCAAGGTGTCCCTGCTCATGGCAGAGGGGGTTGGAAAGTGATGATCTTCAGGATCTCTTGCAATCCAGGCTTTTCCATGAGTCTTTGATTTCAAGGAGGTAGCACCAAGGCATAATGTCCAGCATCAGTTTGGCCAGGAGAGCTGCAGAAGGCTCCCTACTTCTGCAGTGAAATGACCTTCCATCCTTAATAGAGTCAACCCTCCAAAACCTAGGGCTTTACTTGGTCAGTGAGATCTGAAATAGTTCTGATTGTGATCTTAATTGGCACTAGGAATATTTAGATGTAGTACCTGAAGGCTCATTCAGGATGTTTATACCAGATGAAAGCATCCAGAGGAACACCTTGTGCTGACCTACTTGTGTTTCTGGGACTGTGCCAGTTCAATTGCTGTCATGGTAGAAGAAATGTTAATGAATGGCAGAGGAATAATAGGGCCCAGGTGTAAAAGCCTGTTAATCTACCTGGCTATTGTTGCTGTGAATGAAGAACATGTTATTTTAATGGCAACACTGACTGTTTACACTTCACTGAACTGCAAAGATTGGAGAGCTGGGGTTGTGTGAGTGAATTAAAATGTTTGAACATATATTGGTATCTTTGTGTGCAGGAAAAATAGGATGTTTGCTTTTGGCAGTCATCTGCAAAAAGTCATTGTTTCTGTTGCAAAAATTTGGAACCTAATAATGAATAATAATATCTAATAAAATCGAATCACAATAGGCTGTGAATTTCTTGAACAATAAACGTACCTAATTTCAAGCTTAAATGGTCTCACTAGTAAAACTACCATTGTGTAGTACATGTACCAACTATTCAGCTTCCATTGATTTCTCCCATGATAGAAATGATATTTCACTTGTGTAAAGTGAATTTTGAGTTTATTTTCTGGAGGGTGATCATTATTGATAAAATATTTGGAGTGGGGGAGTGTTTTGGTTTCTTCCTTAAAATTTTGATTGTGGTTTGCTTTGATACTTCCTGTCCCTAAAAACGTGTATACGGCGCAGGCTTATGCACTTGTCATCCCATAAAGTTATTTGAGTTTAAAAATGCACTCTGCTATATTCCTTTCAAAGAGGTTTTGATTATGGGTAATTTTTTATTTTAAGTGAGATTTTTTGGGGGTAGAATAACTGAAATGTTTTTTATCCACAAACTTTAGCAATGGCATTGTTGGAGCTGGTGGCTTTTTGGTGAGATTAAGCTTCTCAGTGTTAATTCTGAAACCATTTGAAAAATTGTTGGTAATTAAGACAGTCACTGATGCTGAATGTGGGAACAGGGAATCTTTCAAGTACTGCAGCCAAACCTACATTGTCAAACGGGGCAGTTTTCATTCTTGCCATGTAACTTCTGTTTTCCAGAGCCCTGCTGGAAGCTGATGGGCACAAGCACTGCTGTAGCTCAGATTTTTGCGTAGCAGAAGTTGGAAGTTGTTATTTCCAAGTTATCTTTTATGGTTTCCCTTACATACATATGGAAAAGCTTTGAATTGCCTTTGGCAAAAGGATTAAAAGGTTATTGGGAAATGGAAGCAGCACAATAATAACTCTGCAGCAAATTATTAGGTATGTTAGAAGCAATTCCATGCTCTGTTTTACTTTTTAATTAAACTTTTTTTCAAACTATCACCTAGTTCTCAGCTTAGGCTTTTTGTTTCATGTATTTGAGTAATGAAAATGTCAAGGATAACTGGGTAGGAAGAAAGCCTTTCAGGTCTTAGTCTTCTGTAATTTGTCCATGGCATTGCATGTATAGAAGGGAGCCATAGGCTCTGGCCTGACCACTTGCAGTGGGAGAAAACAGAGCAAACCCCAAGATGACTGCAAGTGCTAATTGGTCTTGACATCCCCATTGTCAGGGGAGGAGAACCAAGAGCGTTTTGTCCAGTTTAAAAGAGCTGCTTTGGGTTTTGTTTGATGGTTTATTTTCTTATTTAGGGAACTTAGGGGTGGGAGTTATTTTCTCAAAGTAGTTGGCATCTTACAGACCTGGAGTTTGTTACTCCATTTCCTAGCAAACAAAGTGAATTTGTGGTAAAACTAGAAAATTACTGTTATATTAACATTGCACAGTGAAACACACCGTTGGAAGGAGAGGAGGGGGAGAGCAGCAATTTGTCCTCTGTTTTGTCTTCTTGTCCCCTTTTTATTGGGAAAAACCAACTTTGTCTTTTTCCAGAACTGCTCCCAGTGATCTCTCATTTGATGAAAAACCAATAAAAGAAAATTGTATCCAACTCATAGCTCAGGCTCTGTGAGTTTGTGAGTATTTGCAAGTCTGTATAAGGAGAACTTTTTCTGCTCTTCAGCAGCTGATTTCCCTTGCACGTGAGGATGAGGGACCAAAGAGCAGGAGCCAGCAGGATGAGTTGTTGGGAGTTTTTCCCATGTCAGGCAATGACAGGGCTTGAGTGTTCAGCACTGCCACAAGCAAGCAGAAAACAGCAACCCCAAACCCAAAAGCCATGTGCCACTTGTATTTCTGGTTACCTGTGCAAGTGGCAGTCGTGGCTGCGTACCTGTCCTGGAGAGAGGGATTTTGGGGAATCCCCTTGCCAGGGAGGGCAAACTATGGCTGCAGGGCTCATCTCAAGTTCCTCATTTCATGGGATCTTGCCATTTCTGTGGTCATTTCTGGGTATTTCTGTGTTATATAAACCAAGGGGCAGGGAATCAAACTGCGCTCCTTTGTTAGCAAAACAGAATTTTCAAGGCAAGAAAATGAGTGCGGTAGTTTAGTGTAAACAGGAGAGCAAAACTTTTCTTGGTTTCAACTTTTCTAGTTTAAGGCCTGAGGACTTCCAAAGAAGTGTTGTTGGCAGTCTTGTTTTAATATTCAAACAGCAAGAGCTCATCATAATGAGATGTCAGCTCTCAGAAGTGGAATATGGAATATAGTCAAAATGTTAAAAGCTGAAAACTTGCTCTTAATTTCTAACATTCGTTGCTACTAAATTTGCAAAAGTGAAGTAAGCTGACAAACCTGCAGTTTGGGGGAATTTTAGGAGATTTTTTTGCTTATGGTTATATGTATAAAGACCTTTCTCTTCTTGTTTATGATTTTCTTCACAAGAAAATAAGTTTCATGAATTTACCCATACAAAAAGGATTCTGTTCTTTCCTCTTCTTTGTTATATACTTTCTTTCCATCCATGAGCTAAAAAATAAAAGAAGATTGGTTTATTTATTAAAAAATCTGTAGTTTGTCTTCATTGAACCATGTTTATTAGTAACAATATTTATAGAGGAGCAGGAAAAAAAAAGAAGTTTGAAATTAATTTGTCTTCTGTCAGTGCTTGGAAGTTGGAATAAGAAAGGGAACTGGAGCACTGAGACAATATCTTACCCTAGGCTAGTTGTTTACCATTAAAGAGAGAGTTTGCATGCGGGAGGGAGTGTTATGTTTTGGACTTACTTCCTTGTAACTCATAAATCTTGGCTGTATAAACGTTCAGTCATTAATTAAGGCTTTCAAATTAATCTGTTTCCTGACTGGACTTGGCTGGTTTTGCATAGAGCGGTGCTGTTGCCCAATCTCCCAGTTTCGGAGTGCTCTCAAACGTGTGGTATGGGAGGATGGTGTTTATTGTGGAGAGTTAATGAACAGCACCAAAGGAGGGAGGGGGAGTCCCTGGGTTACCAACATGTGCAGGAAATAGGGTGCTGGTATCAAAATGGTTTTGTGCACTTTAATTGCTTCCCTTACTTCAAACAATGGCAAAAGTGGCTATTTTATATTGATAAATGTCAGGCCCTGGCAGAAGTATTTTTCATTCCTTTCATTATTCTCACATAGTGTTCTGGTTTTGCAGTTCAGCTAGTTTACTCAGGATGATGTATAAATACAGCCAAAACATCTCTCTCATGTGATGGAAAAAGATTTCAACTTTTATTAGAGACTTTTTAGAAATTAATTGGTAGTATTATCATTCACGTGCCGCTCATCTGAGATTTGTGTCCTGCTTGTTTTACCCTTTCTTTACAAATGTGTAAATGTGTATATATATATATATATAGATAGATAAATATATAGATATATAGATATATAGATATGTATCAGTGTCTCCTTTCTTACTTATGCAGCCATAGAGGAACTTTTATCTCATATTTAATTATTTCTCAAATAATAAGTGTTTTCAGAAATTCGTCCTGGAGATGCACTATTTTTTGTAGGCATTTCAAACCAAAAATATTTTCATTACCTGGGTACTAGATGTGAATTAAAGCAGTCAGCTTCCAGCTTTCAGTTCTCCATGTGCAAATGATTTCTTAAGTAACTTGTAAGGTTTAGATTAGACTTATGGAAGAAGAGGGTGGTGAGGCCCTGGCACAAGTTGCCCAGAGAAGTTGTGGATGCCCCATCCCTCGAAGTGTTCCAGGCAAGATTAGATTGGGCTCTGAGCAACCTGGTCGGGTAAAATGTCCCTGCCATGACAGGGCCATTAGGACAAGACAACCTTTTAGACCTTCCAACTCAAACCATTCCAGAATTCTCTTTTTTTTTTTTTTTTAGCAAAATTATTTTTCCATACCCAAGAAAACCCCTTGCGTTTTAATGGCATCAAAGTGAAGGTGTGTTTTCAGTGTCACTTAGTCCCAAGCTAAGCCATTCTAAATATTTTCAGGTCTTTTCAGTATTGCTTTTTATAGATTTCAGATAAGACACACGTGTTTGTGAGGAGCACTGGCCAGAGGAATCCCTCTCCTTTTAATCAGCACTTTGAAAAACTCAGTGTGTCCTCAGCGCTGATTCGGCATGTGAAAGAACAGCCTCACCTTTAAAAACAACTCTGCCACTCTTATATGTTTTTGGAGCAGGAAAAGAGATTATTGTCAAAATTTTTTCAATAGCAGCTTTATCTCTAGAAGTTTGTCACAGAGACACAGCATCAAAGATGTTCAGGCAACAGTGACCCACTGAGTTGGGCAGGTGGTGGAAGTCCAGGTGGGCTTGTTGTGCTTGATGAAAGTACCATGTGGAGCATGATAGGAGCACTTGCTAAATGTGAAATGTTGCATTAAGAAACTGTGGTAATAAATCTCTCTTCTTCCAGTATACATTTGATTGGAGACAGTCCTGGACTTGCTGGGAGATAGGATGGATTGTTGGATTGTCTCATTGGTTTCTTCTTTCTTATGGATTTGATAAATCACTTGACACATCATATTTGGTAACAAGTAAACTGTATTTCAAAGCCTGAAAGATGCCTGGGTGACAATTATAATTTGAAATCTTGTTACGTAAGACTTGACATTCAGTGTTGTGTCTGTATGCAACCTGAGGAGCAGAACAAATTACAATTCACCTTACTGCTTGCCATATATGAAGAAGGACTGGTTTTGCCATGTACAGATTCAAAATAAGGAGCTACACTCAAAATACCTGTAGGGCTTTATTACAGATGTTGTGTTTTGTGGCTGCTCATTTGTTCTGGGAGCTGTTTCCTGAGGGGTGTTCCCAGGAGGTTGCATCAAGCCACTCTGGAATGGCTGGTGCTGGTTTCGGTGCCATTCCGAACCTGTACTGTACAGCAGAAGTTATTCAACCTATTAAAAAAGGACTTAAAGCTAACTAAATAAAGTAAATAAAGGGATCGGTTAACATGGTGGTGGGACCCATGACCAGTGACAACTCCCTGGACCACAGGAGCTGCTCTGTTCATCTGGCAGCCCCAGAGCTCTCCAGGCTTTCCCAGCAGAGCCAATGCAGAGACCCGTGCAGGATTCCCTTGTGATAATTCTCCTGCTGTGGTGTCCCAAGGTGAACAAAACAATGATCCTGGTGTTAAAATGATAAACCAAGTCCAGTCCTAGGCCAGCCAGGATCTGCACAGAACAGGTTGTTCCCTGCAAGTCGGAACAACGCTGATAACATTTAGCAGGATTAGCAAATACGTATTAATATTTGCATTATGATAACAGGCAGAGTCTATTTTGAGGTTTATATTTGGTACTAATAATTCATCCTTGGGTTTGAGATGATTCCTGAAAGAAAGTGTCCGTTTCCTACAGGAACAGTCTTTCTTGAATATCTCTCATTTTTCAAACAGAGAGCTTTTTTGGCCACTTTATTTTTACCATTTGAAATCCAGCAGTTTTATTGTACTAATATTTAGCCTGCCGGAACTTTTTAGACCAGATTTTTTTTCCCTTTGAAAATAGTGAGGGTTTTTTTTCTGTTTGTTTCTTCTTAGTTCATGTGCAACATTTAAGGAAAGCTTAATTAATTCCAGCATATAAGGAGAGGGAAAGGAATCAGTGCTCAGCAACTGAGAATATATTTAGCTACATTTATACAGAAGTGATTGTATTGCCTAAATTCCTTTTTCTTTATTTTTGGATGAGTTTGGGGGCTAGGAAGGGAAGGCAGGCACAGGCTTGGTAAAAAGAAGTGGAGGGAGGAAGAATGCTTCCACGGATCTGTAAAACAGAAATCTAGTGAGCTATCTCTGTTTCTGTGTAGAGCTGAAGCAGGTCTTGCTCCTAAAAGTCCTTGAGTCAGAGTTTAGATTTCAATTTTAGGAGATTTGCAAAAGTTGGGAAAGCTATGGAAGTTGAATTCTATTCTCAAGGTGTGAATATAGGAGCAAGCTGATGCTGGATAGGAAGGCCAGTTCTTGTTGCTGTTTTTTATTAAAATATTTTGTTACTTCTGCTGCAAATTAACATTGGTTTGAACATTTTCTCTCTCAAGTATTGTTCAGTCTTCCTCATTAAAAAAACATTTCCTCAGTAATAATAAGTTCCATATGTAGATGTACTATGTATGTAAAGTGATATATATTAATATAGTAATTGCCCACGAAAATGTGTTTTTTCCACCATGTAATGACCCTTCCTGCTCCTACCCCCAAACAAGTAGAACAACAAGAAGGCGGTTGAACGGAAATGTGCAGTTTTAAAGCATTTTCCAGATCCGACGCTTTCCAAGCTGGAGTGGAGCTGCCAGAGGAGGCCGGCAGAGATGGATCTCTGGCTGTTCCAGGAACAGCCTGACTCTGCAAAGCGGGGTCAGTACTGGGGCTGGCGTGTGCCTGACAGCCAGTGCTCGGCTTTCCCGGGAAAGCTGCTCCCCAGGTGCTTCACCAGGGCCCTCCTCCTGCAGGATCCTTCTCTGGCAGCACAAGGCTCACTCAGGTGCTTCCAGCTCAGCCCTTGCTCAGTGCTTTGCTGAATGCCAACATTGCAGTGAGATGGAAACACTTCACAGTGCTCTGCACTTCATCTCAAAAACCTCAGGTAAAGCAATCCTTAAAAAGAAGGAAAACAAGCCCCCTTTTCATTTTTAGAGGGTTACAACAGTATCCCAAATTTGCCTGTAGAAACAGCACCCAACCTTCATTTCATAAAACCATAGAGCTCTAAGAAGCCAAGTTACCTTGTGAAATCTCTATTTTTTAAAATCTTTATGCATTTAATGAAAGGAACATTTCCATGTGTTCTGATTAAGTATTGGAAGATGAGACAGTTAGTCAGTTTGGCTGAGGAGATTTCTCCAAGTATCCTGCAGCAGATGAGCTTGCCAGCTTCCACAGGGAGAGGAGGTAGGGGAGAGCTACAAGCATTCTTTGCTCCTGCCAGGTGTGAGTTAAAAGACTATCAGAACCATTTCCCAAAGCAAAGGGGACACAGCAAATTTTTCTTCAACCCACAGCTTGATGTGAAATGAAAAGAAAAATTAAATCCCGAATAAGATGAAGTGGACAAGACATAGCTGTCTCTCTACTTACACGGGAAAAAAAGTAGATACTAATTTTGCTTTTATAAATTTTGCTTTAAACTTCCTTCTGATTAAAAAATTATTCAGAAACACTAAATTCAATCATTTCTTTTGTTCTGTACCATTGATTCAATTTTTTACATTAGAAACAGAATTCAGAATGTTTCACCTTGAAAAGATTTTAAGTATTTCAATTTAAAATTACTTTTTCAATATTCCCTTTCATTTTTGTTGCTAAATGGAATGGGTGAGGTTGAATTTGACCCTTTATTTATTTGGCTTTGAATTAAATAATGTATTCTGTTTGGGAAATATTCTACACTCTAATCATCAGAATAGAATACTTTTGCAATTCTGCTTTTGGATGAACTTAAAATTAGAGGGAGTTTAGTTTTATGAAACAGTGAATAAAAAAGACTTTTTTTTTTTCACATTTTGATAGCATCAACATCTATTTTCAGCTCTTTTGCTGTTTCACTTTTGCTAAGAAAACTGAGCAGCCCAGGCTGATAATTTGCTGGCTGCACTTTTACATGGACCCAGGTGTTCGTGTTCTTCTGTTTATATTGACTCCACAGTTGAAAGATAAGACTTTCTGTATCAGGTGGAAATGGTAAAGTTGTAGGAAATAGGTGTTAGAGAGAGGAATATTTAGTTGATCTGTATCTCAGCACATATTCTGTTTTGAAAATGTATTTAAATGATTGTGTGATTATACATAGTTGTGGGCGACTAATCTAGTCTGTTGCTGCAGGTCATGGGAATAGTCATAAAAAGTATTTATTGTGAATGTGAACCCGGATGCGTGCTTTCCCGACATGTTTCCCATATGGTCTGTAAGTAAACAGTAAATCAGATAGAGAAGAGCTGAGGAAAGAGAGGAAGTGGGTACGTGGGGATTCTGCAGTGTTAAAACCCCGCATGGTTTGAAGCCCTGGCTTGTCTCTGAACGAAAAAAAAAAAGAGCAAACCTAAGCAGAGAAAAGATTCTCTGCAGACCTAGGAACCCATGGAGATTCAGGCACTGACAAAAAACCATAATTTTTTAATCAGAAAAGCCTTGGTGGAAGTGGAGAGTGGACTGGTCACCTCTAGAAATGACTTGCCATTTGCCCATCTGCACTTACTGCTGGGATAGAACCCAGCACACATCTGCAGACTGCAGTCTGCACATTCTTTTCCTGAAACCAAACTAGTTTTAGGGGATTGCTGGTTGCATTTTGACAACTCACCATTCATGTCAGAATATCCCTGTCAGACAAGTGGTTCCCCTTTGGTCCTCTCTGCTTGCTGTGGGAAATCTGAACAGGAGAGGCAGGGATGTGTCAGATGGTCTCAGTGGGTGTGGATGGGGGTCTAAGCTGTCAGCACTGCAAAAATGCCTTTTTTAATTGCAGCTGAAGAGCACACAAGAAGTCCTCAGTTGCAAACTCTGTACACTGAATGTGTGAGTGGGAGGGTAGGAGTTGCACCTGGCAGGAGGAGCACTGTTTTCACACTGCCACTTCAATATACATGAAAAGTTTCAATCTTTACTCACATGTTTGCTCTGTATTTATCTGTTTTACCTGATTTACCTTTAAAGCTGTCCCAAATCGCTGAAGTGTTGTTCCTCCATACTTGTAGCCTAAGCAGGTTTTCTTTAAGCCACCATGGCAATTTCTCTGTCACTAAAAGGGGCCATTTCATAGCTCTGGTATCTCAGGCTGGGAAATTTGCTCTTGGATACAGCTCAAACGGGCTTTCCATGCCCTGCAATCCCTGTGACTTTCCTGATTTTTGTCTTCTTTCACGGGCTAAAGAAAGTACAGGTTTTCTGTGGGAAATGATTGGGAGATTAGAGAGAAGAAGTTGGCTCCAATCCAAAGGGTGGTGAGATATATTAGCACAGTTTATAAGATAAAGCCAAATCTCTATTCTCTGTTACCTCGTGAGACTCCAGCCTAGGGCTAAATGCAGCCACAGACGAATACTCTTGTACTTCTGAGGGCATGTCAATGTGAGGAAGTTGTCCTGGAATGAGATGGGGTGTGAATGTAAATGCAGTAGCTGTTCCAGTGTAACATCCTGTGGAGACAGGGCCTTGGTGAAGTGACTAAAAGCAGTGGAACAACTCCAGTGGAAGCTGAAGATGCTGAGCCCCCACTGTATTCCCCCCTCAGCAGCCAAGATCTAACCATCTTTGCAATGGCTGCTTTTCCTGTCCTTGTGGAAATCATGATTTATTGCTCATGTTATCAATTGTCAGAATGAAGTGGATGAGGTGATGGCCAACAGCCTTACCATAGATGTCTTGTGAACACAAAGCATGGTTTAACACCTGGTGTCATGGGGAATATTTTAGCTCTGCCATCTCTTACTGTTTTTTGTCATTCCTACAGATTATCACTCTGGCTTTGATTGTCTCTGTGGTTGGTGTTAGTTATCTGTTAGTGTAGTGCTGGAGAGGTCTGTATATGCACACATTCTTCCTGTGGAGTTTAACTCTGGGAGTTAAAACTCAACTTTTTTAATGCCTGAGAGGTTGCTACACACCAGTTTTTAGGCCTGTGTGGTGTGATTCAGTTGTTACCTATCCTTTATGGTCTGCTGGAAATGAGTGTTTATTTTTAAAGTGCCTTTTCCCAGATTAAATAGAGCATTAATTAGTGCGTGTGAGGAGCAGGGTGCATTATTCCACCGCAGCTTTCCATCGCGTCGAGAGCTCATTACCAGATGTAGAGATCATAAACAAACACACATGGCTGCTGCATGTAAATCTTCTGCAGGAAAATTACTGCTGATCCCTCCTGATTATATCACTTTGTCTTCCAGCTCATTAATAACATTTTTGACCATGGAGACTATTTAGGTGCTAATAACTCACAAGGCAATATACAGGAAAGTATTCACTTTCCATATTTGTTAAACATATTTCCATCTGTTATTCCTGTCCATGGTCTAGATTACTCTTTTTAATTTTGGAAGAGTAGTTGTGGAGTCAAAAATTTTCCTTCATAATTACTGTTTGCTTCACGAGGTCTACAGCAGGATATACAAATAGTCTTCCCAAAGCCACACAACAATGATGATACAGAAATTAATCTGAAATTATTAGGCCAAAGCCTTTGCTGGCACATTCCCCAGGGGAGTTATGCCAGCAGGTAAGTTGGCCTAAGGATGAATAAACTTAATGAAAGCCGGGAATTGCTAATTTAGGACTTGATCCTGCCTGTTGCTGAGGAACTGAATCCTACTGCAGTATCTCCCATAGCAGTCCCTGGAACCAGTCCCTGCCATGCCAGGCACCGCAGTGGCTGCTGTAACCCCCTCACAGCTGATAGTTCATGAGGTTTGGGACATGAATGAGCACTGACCTGAGGACGGCAGCTCATCCCAGCTATCAGCAGTTTACTAGGTGGTGACATCCACAACAAGACTGTAATCCTACATTCAGTCGCTCTCAGGGATTGTCGAATGGCTGCCTCCTGTTCAGAGTGACCTTTGCCTAACTCTGCTGGGATCCTTGGCAGGTAATGTTTCACACAGTCTGTTGGAAAAGACCATATTTCATACTCCTCTCCTAAACTCTTCAGGAGCACCAGCCACACACTGCCTGAGTTGCTGACCACAACAACAAAATGACCTGGCAGGGATAAGCAGCCTGGTACCAGAGTTTCTTCCTATTTTCCTTTTACTGGAGACATCAGTATATGAAAAATAGGTAGAAATATAAATCGCCAAAGGAACGTGACACATTCTCATTAATCACACCTTCTCTCTGGGAACAGAGCGTGAATTTTAGCATTCGTAATTTGATTGACTCCTGCATTAAAATCCGTCTCTACTTCTGATAGTGGATATTACTGAGTCTAAAGGTTTGCAGAGGCACTAAGTACCATCACCTTAAAGGCAAAAAAGGTCCTGCTCAATGACATTTAGCTTCCAATTATTAAAAGCAGATAAGAGGTTTGGAACATATTTAAGCATGTGCTTTACTTCAGTGGTGTTTGCTGACGTCAGAGGAACCCAAAACAGATGCCTGTGTGCTTTCAGGGATGCTTTCTTGAAACAGGGAGAGAGGAAAAGAGAGAAGCCTCTCCTTCCCTTCTTGGCTCTCCTCTTTTCATGTGTGAGTTACACACTGTGCGCCTGGTTTTGTTTAAATCCAAAGATGGCAAACAACCACACTCCATGAAAACTTCCTACTTCTTCCCATCCTTCTTTATGGTTTGTGTTTTTTTCTTCTTGCTATTCATATTTGGGAACCTGCAGAGACAAAGTGATGTGAAACTTGGAGGTCTGACAGAGGAGTTTATTCTGGCAGTGTTTGTGTGAAGCCCTGTGGTGCCATGAAATCCCCCTCAGTTCCACTGCTTGCTTTGCTTTTTCAAGCACAGCCGTAGCCTGGGCTGGTGCTTCATTTACAGAGTGTCTGTCAAAAGGCAGGGAGATGGATGGGAGAATCTCCCTGCTCACAGGTTGGTTGAATTGCCTCTTTTACGGTAATAACATTCCTGAAGTGTGTTCTAATAATTTATAGCTTTTGTGAAAGATATGGATGCTTGTTGGTAAATTACAAGTCTGTTAACCCAGTAGACTTGTTGGTTCTTCTGAATCAAGGGTGCTTGATATTCCGATGAATTTACATCCCATTAAGTGGCTGTTGCACTCATGGTGTACTTCAACTCTACAGTAAAAGAGTGTGTATACAGACTCCTCTTTTTAAAAGGCAAATAAATTTATAGGAATTTTGTTTATGCTTTTATGTTTTGGGTTTTTTTAAACAGTGAAGCATTCCCTGACAGGTTTCCAACAGCTAAGCAAGATGTGTACTGAATTCACATTCACATGTTAGTGTTACATGGCTGTCCCTGCTTTGCCAGCTGCTCAGTTCGTGCGGTGACAGACCAAACAACTGCTAAGTGACAGTGCTAAAAACAATTTTGCAGGTTTCTCAAGAAAGTGTAAAGATGAGACTTCTCCACTGTCTAAGCTTAAGGGCCATTTGCATCACATGTGAAATATTCTGTGCTTTGTAAAGATGAGGAGAAGAATATTTTGGAAATACGAGTGTACGTAGTTGGGGCACTGACAGCTGCACGTCACATCTTTTTGTCTCCCCCAAAGTTTGGTTTATGTGAATAGGGTTAGGCTGACCCTAACCATGAAGTCTAGTGCTGATCAGAAATTTCAAATCCACCCTTCTGTGTGCAAAAATGTCAGCGTGAACTCATGTTGAAGCAGCATAGACTTGATTAGGATCTTCTTTTAATTGAGAAATCATATTACAAAGGACATCTGCTCCCCATAGTTTTAAGAAATGCCTTTTGGCAATTAAAGCAATTTCTTGCTCAGAAAATAATATCAGGAAGAAATCTAGCACATTTAACTGATTTTTTCCCCTTCTAGATACATGTACTGTGTTAAAGAGAAGGATCAGCAGTCCATCAGTAGTACATAAATTAGGAAGTCCCTTCGTGGTTGATTTAATAATCTAAGTAGTGTGTACTAGCTAAAGGAGACTGGGAAGTAGTGTGCACACTTACTGCAAGGTTGTCAGGCAGTACTTAGTTATAAATCTTGCAAAACTGAAAAAAAACTCACCCTGATAAGATTACCAAGACATGACAAATGGCAGCCATAAATAGATTTTTCACTTCCTGCTCATCTCTTCTTTCTCCTGCCCTTCGCTGTCTGCTCCAGTGTAACGAAGCTGTGAGGGCTGTGCAGCTCCTCCAGGTGAAGGTCAGCTCTTGATACATTTTTGATAGTTGTGTGAAGTTCCCCTGTTAGTATGTGGTCCCCATTTTAACCTCTTTGCAGATTCCCCCGATTATCCCAAATCACTTTCACATGGAGCTGAGGTTAAGCTTTATTTCTCTTGGCTTGTCCCTTCCGTAGCAGACACTTCGTCTTCACTTTGAAAGGACAAAGCGATGTTCAGCTGCCTGGGCCTGCGCCCAGCATTTGATTTATACATTATTTAATTTCCTTTAGAAAATTGGAAGCAGAACTTTAGGAGTAGAAGTCAGTCCTTTTCATTTGTTTAAGGATCTTTTAGGGCTAATATAATCATCGATAGGAGATGTCAGCATGATTAGGGTGACTTAAGGTAAAGCAAAGAAAATTGAATACCAGGAGAAACTCTTTCGCAGAGGAGAGGGTGCCAGGATTTATAGCCATGCACAACATCTGTGGATTATGAGTTGTGGCATTAAAAAGTGAAAATAAAAAATCACCAGGTTTTTGAGTGACACATTGAAAACACCTGCCTCCCCAGGCTGCAGGCTGGAGCAAGAAAGGCTTGCACCCTTTGTGTTACATTTGCAGTTGATCCTTGGGCTGTGGGTCTCTCTGGAACTTAATTCAACCAAGGAACTAATGCTACAGAAATTCCTCACTTAAGTCCGAAGGTTTGCATTTGGGCTGACACTGCATTCACTCCTGCAATTAGGTCTGCACATGCCTCTAAGTGACCACCAAGACAATTTGAAAATTTCTCATGCAGTGGAGTCAGGAAATTAAAAATTAACTCTGGAAAGGACATCATATAATATTTAGCAGTGTGGTTTGAGTGCTGTGTCCACTGAGGGGTAGAAAGTCCCGCTCTCACCAGAAAAAAGAAAAAAAAACCAACCCAAAAGTTGAAATATGTCTTCCATGGGATTTTGCATGATCAACAGCTGAGGGAAATATGGGAAGGGGAAAGGCCTGTGGCATGCATGTGCTTATGGATACAATATGACTTACTTGTGGTTTTTAATTTAGCAAAATAGTATTTAATGACGCAGAGTGAGAGTCCCACATTGTTTCAGGCTTTCTGGTGCTAAGGCTGCTGTTCCCAACATGGTTATGTGGGGGGGGAAAGGGCTTCAGTGCAGGGAGTGTCACCGTGGTGCTGTGCCCATTCCAAGTCTCAGAGTTACCCATTTGATCACTTGATAAATAGGAGGTGCACACTGCAGCACAAGAGAGGCTTTCTCAGTCACAGCCCTTTGAGCTAAAACAAGCATCTTGGGCTGTTTTAGTCTGGGCTGCTGAGGGATGTGCCAATCATGCGGCATCATGCAAATTGAAAGGAAGGAATGAAGTCCAGCTTCCCCATGGCATTTCATGCATTTAAAACTTGCTCACTCCATAAAAAACAGATGATTGATATCAAAGAATCTTCCAGATAGCATAAAAAGTATTAAATATGATACCAAGTGGGGAATGTTAAGAACATCTGCTCTTTGCAGTGCTGAATAATTACAAAGCTGAGAGAAAATAGCATTTGGTTTTTGGTTCAGTATGGAAAACTGTACTTCTGTGGCAGCATCCTGGATGTGGTGTCTTCATTCTTTTGGTCACTTTTTATTGTTTTTGCAGAGGGGTTAAGACTTTCTGTCTGAGTCCTTCTATCTGTACATCTAACATGAAATGGGTAAATACAATTCACAGGGAAGTGGGAAGTCATGCACATAGGCAGTTCCTGAGCAAATATCCTGAACTGAGCTCTTGCAAGGGTCTGGAAACAATACCGGTTGTAGATACCCACACAAGGCAGACAGAGCAGCATCTGCTAAGGACAAAGTCAATGTTGCAATTAAGGTGTCCTTTTTTTCTACCTCATTGACTCATGGCCACTTGGCATGTGCTGTTGTATGCTGTCATCCTTAGAATCCTCCTCTGTGCCATACAAAGTGGGTTTCTGGGTGATTTCTGAGCGTGCTAGATAGACTGGAATGGCTCTAGGAAGAAGAGTTGTGCTTTATTGTGTCATTATATAACTTGGCCACACAATTCAGCACAGTAAAATATTTATGGAAGTTCAGGAGAAGGTGTATGTGTGCTGCAGGCTCTAGCAAGAGGAGTGCACCCACAGCACTGCAGGTAAGAGGAGTAGATGGTCTTTTCCTGTGTATTCACTCCAGTTCTGGTAGGCAAACTAGCCCTACAGCAGGAGGCAGAAAACCTGGTGATGACTTCAATTTGTAAGTGTCCCTCAAAGTGTCCCTTCATTTCAGGACTGTCCTGTCACTGGTTGCATGTTTCTTAGTGGCTTTTTAGGGTGGTTTTTAGCTGTAGTCCTCAGTTGTGTTACAGTTTCCGAGCTCACTCTCCTCCCTTGGGCTTCATCTCCTCCTCCCTTGAGCACTATTAAGCATAAATTTTGTACTTTTCTAGCCTTAAATTGTTTGAGTATCATGCTAGACTGCAACTTCTAAGAAGTTGAAATGCTGTTAACATTAAAAAGCAAACAACATGGAGGTAGGGGGCAGGGAGACTCCTCTGTTTCCCCCTGTGCATATTTGCAGAAATTCTGAGGGTAATTTTTGAATGTAAAGCATATTTGTGAAGAGAAATTCAAGTGGCCTGTTTTCTAAGTCTTCATAGTGTTGGAAATTTGCATTACATTGTCCTGCCTAGACAAGGAAGGAGGGGGAGAAAGCCCGAGAGACCAAGGAGGTTTTGCAATGACATGGCACAAATGGAGAAGGAGTTTACAAATATGAAAGAAAAGAATTGTTAATTAGATCTATTATCCATGGAGGAAGCAGATCTTGCTGACTTTCAGACATTATGTGGATTCAGTTTCCTCAGCTGGAGGAGAGCACCCAAATTACAAGCTGTAATGTTAACTGTGCAAAAGCAGACACCTTAATTGACTTTCTGTTCCATTGAAATACAACCCTTCTATCAATCCTTAATTCAAGGTAATTGTTGGTACCCCACTTTTCTTGTTCCATGTATTTGCATCATTCACGGTTTCTTTTCTTCCTGTAATTACTTAATTTCTTTTCTTGCACAAGCAAAACCTGCATTAAACTTTGAATAAGTTCTTTTCCAGCATTTTTTGCTTCCTCCTTTAGGAGTAATAACCATACACAAAGGCATTTTGCTGGGGTTTAATGGTGTTGCTTTCTAGGTCTACCTGTCCTCCCAGCCACACTCTGCCTCCCTGGAATACAGGCATGCAGTAGTCCTCCTCCCTGATTTTCCTGGGAAACATGAGCAGCTGGTGCCATGGGAAGCTCCAAGAGGTAAACTTAGAAACAGCCTGAAATTCCTCTAGCTTTCTGCTGAGGAAATAGATACTCCACAGGAGACATCTCGCACCTTCCAGGAACTGAGAACCCAATAAATAAAAGCTAGAGAGCTTCCATTAAGGACATTATTCATTTTGCAATCCAAAGGCCTTGTGTGTGTTCTCCCCAAATGTCTTTTCTCACCTCCTGCCTCAACCCAGGATGTGTATGCACATGTCACCCAGAAAATACAACTCTTATTATTGCAGGATTTGTGTGTTTTCCAAATTGACAGAAAAACTAAGTTTCTAAAAGATTCGTCATTATTTTTAACTGGGTGAGTTTGCTTTTAGTGTATTGTATTATGATAGCTCATATGTAGGTGACTACAGTTTCTTTTTTTAACCTGCTGTGTAAGATCCAAATTAGGACAATATTTGCCATGGCTCCAAAGACAGAATGAAAGGCAGAGTTTAAATGAACCCATGAAAAAAGAATTTTTTTTTTCTTTCCTTCTTTGCTAGTTGCATTCAAAAGTTTTGGGTTGAAGCTACCTACAGTTCTAGACTGGCTGTGCACTGCTGACCAGAAAAAAAAAAAAAAAAATTATAGAAGGGAGAGCACTTCTCTCAGTTCTTTTTGCAGAATTGCTTTATTTGCTTTGTTTTGATAGGAGTCTGAGGCCTCTGCTCAGGTTAAACTTGAGAAAGGAAAGGCAAGAATTATCTTCCAGTGCAAGAAATAGGGAATATGCCAAATATATCACCCAGCCTCGTAAGTGCCTCAAAATCTGAAACGCCGTCAAGCAAATGCAGTAACCACTTAACATCTCCACCCTGATAGGTTTCATAAGGTAGGAGCTGCCAAATCTGTTTTATACAGATTTTTTTCCTAGGGAGAAACTCATGACAGCCACAGGTAGCAATGAAGTCTTCTAGTTTTAAATTTTTAGTTGCATAATCCAATCTCTCTTGCTGGCGGCATTCGGCAGAATACCCTTGGCTCTGTGTCCAGGCCCTCTGCAGCACCAGCAGACTGTGAGTGAGAACATAGAATTCTCTTAATTACTTTTAATTAAAATGAGTGCGTGCACACACACACACGTAGAAAGACTGTTTTTCTAGTGGCTTGGCTTCCTTTTCCTCATTGAAGGGAAGAAGTTAAACTTTCCCATTAAATGTTTATATAAAAATGAAATAATTCTGAGGTTAACCAGAAATGCAGCTTAATCTTGTATAGAAACACGCATGTGATTTTTTTGGGGGGGGCTGGTTTTTTTTTTTTTTTTTTTAGTTGCACAAATATAGCTGAAACTTGAAGTTGGCAGAGAGTGCTGTTTAAAAATATTTAGTCCCAGCATGTAAAAACTCGTTTTGTTACGGAATTCCTTTGTGAGAGGTGTAGCTATGCCATGTCTCTGCCAAAGCGATGGGAGCCATATCAGCAGAGCGCCTCTTGGAAAATAGCTGCATTTTGGGCTTGTAGTTACAAAATTGAAATCGGAATTTACATGTTTTATACATTGCTTGGAAGGATACCACATCTAGTAATATCTTTTAAGAGAGTGGAAGGAAGAAAAAAAGAAAGCTTGCAGATGGAGCCGAGGCTTCGCTCTGTTAGAACATGTCGGGATGAGCAGAGGTATGTGTGATGACACTTAGCATGTACCACTGAGAGCTCTGCTTTATTCCCCTTAGCTGTCATCATGTGCTAGAGTTATGATACATACACCTAATTTTGGCTACATACCTCATCTTTCCCTTCCTTGGGCGTGTGTGAGCTTTACAGAATAGCAGGAGCTACTGATACATGTGATGCTGTCTGCTGCCCAGGCACAACCCCTGCTCTGTTTCTGGTACTGGAAGAGCAATTAAAGGCAGCATTTTGGGGTCTCTCTGCCTAATTAATTGTTGCCATGATTATCCCACTGAAAGGTGAGTTGTCTGGCTCAGCTCTTGGCTCACCTTCAGCTGATTCTGAAGCTTGGCTGAGGCCAGGAGGAGAGGGCAAAAGGAGTACTTGGTCTTTGCTGTGGTCACCATGGAAAGGGTGAGTGGGAACCCCCATCCTGGTGAAATCAGATGTATTCAGGCAGCAGCACAGCTTTGTGTCCCTGTGCAGCACCTCAGGTAAGCTGTGGACACCCATACTCGTGGTCACCTGCACACCAAGCCACAAAATTACACAAATAAGCAAATGGCACATTAAATTGTGTAGATCTGGGGCTCACTGCTCTAAACTAATTTCACTTATAGACATCATTAAAGGAGCCAGCTTTATTCAATTACATGTGCTTAACAATTTCTCATGAAAGGAATCAGGAATAGCAGAGATCATTTTCTCTTGGAGACACAGGATACACATAATCCTGGATTTATGGTTTGGGATGGAAGGGATCTTAAAGATAATCTCTTTCCACCCCCTTGCCATGGCCAGGGACACCCTTCACTAGACCAGGTTGCTCAAAAAGTAATACCTGTGCTTTCCATTAAAGAATTGCAAAGATGGTGCCTCTTCGGTATTTTAAAGTAGACAGTCCAATGTCTGCTCATACTGAATGTTCCTTTAATAAACAAGGGAGAAAGAAGTCTGTATTTTTATACAAAATAATAGCTAATTGTAGCCTATCATTGCTGAGGGTAGGAACTCGTCTGCTCCAAGGCAGTGTTCCTAAATACAGAACTGTAGAGATGTAAGTGCTTTAGCTTGAGGAAAGCTAATAACATTTTACAACATAGCTGCTTAGAGATCAAAGAAAGCTCTGTCTCACTGAGGCACTTGTGTGGCCTGTGAGGGCCTTACACACTTCAGCTGGGAAAATTTTATGGAGCAATAATCATATCCTAAGCAAATCCACTCCATAGCTACCATGGTTCAGTACATGAATCTGAGGAGTGAATGGATACTGTCTGAAAAGCATGATGCTAATACACTTCATTGTTTTCTGGTTAGAACAAATTATTCTTCCTTTGCAAAATGCCCAAATGTATAATTGTATAATTTTGTGGATGCCCCATTTGTGGAAGTGTTCAAAGCCAAGTTCTGAGCAACCTGGTTTAATGGAAGGTTCCCTGCCCATGGCAGAGGGGTTGGAATTAAGTAATCTTTGAGATCCCTTCCAACCCAAACCATTCTTTGATTCTATGATCCATCCCATTTAAATCTACACAGATCATAGAACTGAGCAGAATGAAGAGATGCACATACAGGGTGATTCTTTGTCTTTCAAACATTGGTCAAATTTTGTCATAAGGTAATCCACAATTCCACAGTATTGGAAACTTTTTCCTCTATACAGAATAAGATTTGTAGCAATCTTTAACAATTCCTCTGTGCAAACAAGAGTAAAAGCTGTTTCTTGTCTTTCCTTGGTTTATACATGAAACAGGGAAGTTGAAACACAAGAGAAGTACTAAATTTAAGCCTTTTTGAAACACATCAAAAACTTTACCTCTCAGGAGCTAAAACCCTCTCAGCTTAGCCCATTGAAAAAAAAAAAAAAAAAAAAAAAAAAAAAAGGATATTTGTGACATATTAAAATAGCATTCTTATCTAGGGCAGGTCTCCCCAGCAGCTCCTGGAGCATAACGCATCCCCCTTGCCGTGCTCCCCGCTCCTCCCATGCCGACTTGTCCAATCCCTCCTGAGCCCATCTCAATACCTCAGCAGCAAGCTAAGGCTCTCTTTATTTTATTTCTGGATTAGTTTTCTGATGGTCTGGTGCATTGAATCGGTGAATGAAAGGGCCAGCTTAGCGCTGGAGCCAGCACAAGAGCCGGGCGGGAGCCCGCAGCCGGCAGCGGGTGGTGCCTGCACAAAGGGGAAGGGGAAAAGCGGGGCCGTGGCGTCCCGCACTGAGCAGGGGTGACCTGCTGGGGGTGGCACAAACCTCGAGGGATTTTTACATCTCTGCCCAGCACTGCTTTGAGCCCCCTACAAATCGCTCGTGGGAAGTTGTGCGCTGCTGGAGCGTTGAATTATTTATGTGGATTTTAGGAGTACAGTCAGCGACCTCTTCCAGCTACTCTGCCAGGGAGCAGCTCCTCGCTTTGGCAAGGCATCCATGCCCACCTTTTCCCTTAGTCCAGGTGGATCCTGAGAACTTTCCAGCTCTCCCTGTTTTGTGAGGATAAGTCTTGCTCTCACAGAGCAGCTCCTGGCACAAGGGTAGGGCGGGAATTCGCCCGAGTGAGACACAGATGACGAGACCCGGGGCTTATTCATGTCTTTTTCAAATGCCGTGTGTGAAGCTTTTATCCCTCCCTGGCTGAGAGGGGAAGGCGAGTCCCCAGACCTGGGCCCGGCTCCCTTTGAGGTGCCCGGCGGGCGCTCAGGCTCGCAGGTACTGCTCGGCCAGGAAGCGTCCCAATTTGCGCTATTCACAACCCGCAGGGCACTATTCTTGTTTCCAGGCTCCTAATCCCTCTCTCACACACAATCCCTTACAACTTTAACTGGCGGGGTGGAGGAGCGAGTTAAGAAGGAAGGAAAAAGGAAAATGAAACACAATGTCGGGCCAGGCAGTGGCTGCCAGTTACGGCGCACACAATCGACAGCAGCTGCAGCCCAATTAAACCCGACATTCACAGGTGTTCCCAGCACACTCGGCCCTAACAAAACCACTTTCTTGAAAATACCTAAGGCTTTAACACAGAAGCTTTTTTTTTTTTTTTTTTAGGTTCTTTAAAGCTATTTAGAGCACTTTAAATACAAAGAAGCTGAAAAGGACTTTGAGTCCGCTGGAAAGAGTTGGTGCTTAATGCCAGAATGGGGGAGAATCGGCCCAGCTGAAGCAGCCAGTGTAACCATTGGTTTCGGAGGAAAGATGGGCTGTGCTTATGCTGTTTGTTCAGCGAACAGTAACTGGCACCGGGCATTTTATTGTTGCTGGGAGTGGAATGGGGCAGGAGGGAAGGACTAGGTGTAAATCCTTTTCTGCTGAGGGGCTCATTGTTTGCACCATAGCTCTGAGCTGGTGTGTGGCTTTGCTTCTTACTGATTTCTGTGTGCGTGGTTCAGTCAGCAAATTTTCATTCTCCTTTCCTTTTGACTTTGAAGCAGAATTCTAAATTAATTGTTTATTTTCTGATCTTAAAGCACTTCCTGAGATGATAAATCAGTCCTTTAGGAAAGCAATATACTGTTTTTTATGCATTAATTCAAAACTGTTCCCAGGCTAAGAGACAACTGCAGACAACAGATGATTGCATTGGTTGGTAAATTGCTCTGACTCCATTTAAAATGAGAATTCTGTTTGGTAAACTTCCTTTTATAATGATATTAATAATAACCAAAACTAGGGGATATTCTGGTAGTCTTAGATTCAGCAGCTTTTTACCCCACCAGGCTGGCTCTTTATTGCTGCAGTAGCACCCATGTAGTTACAGTTTAATTACCTGGTGCCTGGTGTTTTGCTGTTTAATCACTGCTGTCTCTGACAATCACTTCATGTCTTCATTACTGCCTTAGTGCTGAAAGCCACTCTGGATTCAGATGTAGTCACAAAATATCTATTTTGTCCCTCTGTACAGTGAGATACGGTATTCTTACTTTTGGAACAGGACTAGGATGTTATTCCTATTCCTCACAACACACAGAGGTCCAAAAGACTGCACTTTTGTCTTTTTTTTTGTGTACTGTAAAGGTAAAAGTGATAATCCCTTGTATTTGTATTTACAACTCATTAAGAATTGCCTTGCAGGTAGGTAATGTTGGTTCTTAGCATTCATTTATAGAGGTAGGCAGAGGCTGTTCATCTTAGTAAATGCAATGGAGATAAAAGAATATTGCTCAAACTTTGAATTCACAAATAATTTGGCCTAAATTAGATACTGTTACTTGGGAAAAGATGCTGGAGGCAGCATGGATAATTTTCTGAGAAAAATCTTCTCAGCACAAATACAATGATAAGAAAGGAATTGCAAGCAACCCAGAGCTGTGGCCTGGTACAGCCCCCCCTGTGTGCCCTGCACAGCTTCAGGCACTCAGCAGTGAGAGCTCATGGCAGAACTGGCCAAGGCAGCAATGGCAGATGGGAGGAATAATGGACAGGCTGGGCAGGAGCAAAGTCTGAGTCACTGAGGACTCTTCAGCTTGCAAAGACTTGACTGAGAGGGGGTGAGATAAAACTCTGTAAAATCAGTGATGGTACAGGGAAGGCGAACAGAGAAGAGAAGATGAATCACCATTCTCATAACACAGGACTTGCTGAAATTGCCAGGTGAAATACAAACAAAAGTGCTTTTATTATATAAGGCATGATTGGACTGTGGTACTTGATACAGGGTGATCTTGTAGAGGCCAGAAGAAATGATTTAAGAAAGTCATGGGAGAAGTTCATTGGGAATAGACCTGTTGCAGGGTTTTGAAGCTGATGATGTGGATGCAGCTTCTGGGTTTGGAGTGCTGCTATGCCGGGGAAAGATCCATGTGTTGCTGCAAAGGGTCTCCTTCCTCTGCTGTCAGTCACAGCATCTTCTGTGGCCTTCCCTTTTTTCCTCAATCCACAGAAATGACATTTAAAAGCCCTTCTGTTGCTCCATCTGGTAAGAAATGTCCTAACATTCTGTGTCAAGGAGTGTCCATGACAGACCAGTGACCTTAGGCCAATAAGGCCTAATTCACCAGATGAATTCACCCTCCTGTGTAGTCACTGTGGCTACACTACTACTTGTGTTTGCTTTCCACGAATGATTTAGCTTTACTAGCTACTGAGAATGCTTGTGAGGACTTTTTTTTTAAGGTTTGCATACTTGAACAAAGAAAAATAATCAAACTTGCCTTGTTGAATCTCTTACCTCAGAAACCTGATCCCCTGGGTTAGCCAAGGAATGGAAACAGCTCCATGTGACTTTGTGACCAGACATGAGGGCCTAAATTTTCAACACTGTGCCGTAACGCCTGCTGTTTATTACTCAATAATCTAGAAAATGTTTAGTCCACAAAAATTCTGAGTACAGCCAGGAAAAGGAAGAACAATAATTTATGCATTAAGAGTCTTTCCTTGTCCCTTAAAAGCAGCTGAAATGCTTTTAAGAAGCCAAAAATAATCAGTTTTCTGGTGCTTCCTCATGTCTAATGATTTTCAGTTATCACAGAACTTATGATTTGGTGTTTAAGAATAAAATTAAAGCAAAAAAAAAAAACTTTAGCGGTTAGTTATCATCACGGTTACTGATAGTGTTGGCAGAGCATAGAGAACAGGTGAAAGCAACGTCAGAACTATCAGCCTATGGGTGAATTCCTTCTGAGTGTATTGGTGTGCAAATGAAATGAGAAGAAATAGGATTGGCAGTGGTGTTCCTTCTGTTTTGGATGTGACAACCTGACAGTGTCTCCTTCAGCTTCTCCTTCACTAAAACAGCTGCTGACAAGTGAGCACCTTGTCAGTGACTCCCTGCTTCAGCATTTCGTGCTGTGGATAGGTGATGGTCCCCGTGAGAAGAGTGGGGCAGCCAAAATCTGTTGGACTGCATTTGGGGATTTTTTAGTAATGCCTATGAGAACTTCCAGAGAGTCTCTTCGTTTAGAGCTTTACCTGCAGTATTTATCAAGGGGGAATGAACCCCTCCTTCAAAAGCCAACATGGGTTCTGAGTCCAGAATGCTTGGGATCTGTTTTTCCATCACCAGTCTTCTCCCTTGTGAAAGAATTCTGGGTTTAGTGGTAGGCAGGGAGTGCAAGGGGTGTTTGATCTGGTGCAGGTTTTTTTCTTTAAGTAGCTTAATATTGCTGTTCAAGATGGGGACACAGTCACAATGTCTGCTTAGAGAAAAACCTGCACAGAAAGACCAGGTCGCCTCTGTTAACTTTCTGGATGATGTATTACTGATCCCCACAAGAAGCTGGTGCACCAAATCTCAGCTGCACTTCCACTTTCAGCTGTCTCTGAAGTCCTGAAAAGCATTAAAATGCGTAACAGCAGTGTTTAGCTTTGGTGCTCATTAGAGCAGCACAGAACTAATAGTAATATTGTTGTAACTTGACAAAGCCATCTAAATCCATGCATGTTTTCTTCTGAAAGCTTCCTAAACATGCTGCTAAATCCCCTAAAAAGCTACTAAACGGCTTTGGCAACCATTAGCAGAGCATAAGCGGGGGAACTCCTTTCAGTAAGTGAACAAACAGAGAAAATATGCTGAATAGCCGGACAAATGTGTTTCAGTTGGCTCTTTCATTTACAGATATAAGGGAGCAGTCAATATCAATCACTGTTTTCCCTGTTGCACTGGAAATCACAATATCTCTTTTCATTCCACAAGCTCCTTTCACCACAGTAATGTGTCTTTAGAGTGACACTGGCATCAGTCTGTTTCCGCTGTCTGAAGTCCAGAGAGCTTAAAAACACATTGCAGGGTATGAGACCTTAACCCTTCTCCCCTTCCACACACCCCTCTCCTCCGAGCCTCCTTTCGGAATTAATTGTTTTTATTTCTTTCCCAGTGCAAGGCTGGGAAAGAAAAGTGCCCACAGAGCCTGGGAATATCTGCTCTTGCACTTTGGGGATGGAAAAATGTATCGCCGGTGGTTGGGATTTGAATTTATCAGGTGTGGGGAGTTTAACACAAGGTAATGTGATTAGTGAGTTAATTTGCAGCATGCTGTAATGTGAAATGTAATGTAACTGTGGTTTGAATTTTGAACTACATCCTGTTTTTTGGATGTCCTAATCGCCCACAACCTCATGTATTTAAAAAGAAGAAAAAAAAGTTGGAAGAACTCTACTTGTGATTATTTGGCATTTTGAGTGATTTGGTGTTCTTGTGTTCTCTTTCTTCAAGTAATGTTAATAATAATAATGATAATAATGATAATGATGCTGAGTGGTTGGTTTTTTGGTGTTTCTTTGCAGATAACAGCAGTCTGCAGGGAAGCAGCCCTCCTTGCTCTTCAGGAAGACATCCATGCCAAATCTATCACGGGCCGGCACTTCCGGAGCGCGCTGACAGTCGTGAGCCCGAGGATTCCCGACTCGTTAATCCAGTTTTATGCAGATTACCAGCAGCAAAGTGGACTGCACGCGCTCTGAAAGGCAAATTAATACATACCCCATTCACTGTGTGAATGGCAGATTTCCTTTGTGATGCTGTCAGAAGCCAAAGAGTTTTGTACTGGGAGTGAGTGGAGTGTCTGGAGTTAACTGAATGAAGAATTGCCATAATAAAAGTCCCTGTGGAAGTTTTGGCTGTCATAGACATTGTCCTAAACTTTCGATTTTGCCCATTTTGGTGGTGTAACTTGCCTTTTAGAGGTAGTCAGATTTCTGGTTTAAGTCAGTTTATCTCAGTTGTATATCCATGTATCAAAAAAACCCCCAAAAGATCAGATTATGAATTTTGGTGGATTCTTGACCCTAAAGAGAGAAGCAACAAATGCAGGTATTGCTTTCATTTGTTCCTGTTTCAACCACAGTGTGATCCCAGGGACCATCCCAGTGAATGCCCTCATTACAAAAATTGCTTAACATTGTTGTGAATTTTTTTATTTATTATCTCCAGCAAAGCTGCCAAACAGACTTTCTGAGATAAAGCTGATGCATCCTGATTGATTACAGCCAAACATTTATCTTTGGTCTTCACCAGCTCCTTTTTAGACATGCTGCTAGGTAGGCACCTTTAAAAACTGCCCAGCCCTTCACTAACCTGAACTCACTGCCAGGTGCCAGCAAAAGAATTTTGTTGTTGATGTTTGTTTCCATCAAAATAAATAGGAATTTTGATAAAATAGGTAATTTAAAGCTGGCTGCTTAAAATCCATAATGAACCCTAATTAATGGATGAGAAAACCTCCTTGCAAAAACTGTTATAAATGGCCATGAAATACTTCAGGGACAGATAAAATCTCCTCAAGTTGTTTCTTTGTTATATCGTCTGTTGAAACGATGACAGGTCCTTGTGAGCTCTCTGCTTTTGCACTCAGGATGAAATGCACTTAAGCAAACTAATATTCAGCTTTTTTTTCCCACAACAGAAAGGCTGAGCTTTTCTAGTCCAGACATAAAAAGCTGAGGGAAAGGTAAACCAACACCAACACAAACTTCAACAGAAAGGTAATTTCTTCACCTGGATTGTGGTTTTTTCTCTCTTTACTTAGTTCCACACTGTACACATTTTGTAGCTTTTAAACAGAAATCTACTATTTTTAAATGACAGCTTTTTTTATTACTCTCATTCTAACCTATTGTTGCTGTAATTAGCATTTAATTTTATTATTGCTGTAAAAGATTAGAGGATGAGGAAAAGGGGGTCCTTTACTTAGTTCAGCTGATGTGTATGAGGTTTTTTCTTTTTTTCATTGTTTGACTCTTTAATAGTCAAACGGATAGAGGGAATTAAAAAAATTATGAACTGGAAAAGTTGCCTTGGGAATCAAGACTGCATCTGAAACTACTTTATCCATCTTTTCTAAATTCTACATACTTCAGCTTGGAGTTCAGGATGTGAATCATTCATCACAACCATTAAATTTTTGAGGTTTCTAGAAATTAAATGCCATACCTTTATCCCCTGGCACTTCACTCCAGTGTCTGTTCCTGAAAGGAGGAAAGAGAGACTGCAGTTTTCACTGCCAATAATGAATTCTGTTTGTGATTTTGTAGCCTAAAAATAACACTACATGGTGCTCCAGATGAGTGTTAAAACTAGATGGCCATTCCTTAGGAAGTGCTCAGGTTTATTGGGAACATACACCAAGGAGTGAATGTGAACTGAGAAACTACAAGAGAGGCAGGTGGGGCTGGCTGCCCTGCCCCTTTGTGGAATCCTGCTGCCATCAGAGGGAAATTTTGCACATCGAATTTTAGGACAGTAGGAGAAAATGCTGGCCTATGTCTGCTATTTGTGCCTTGGGAAAAATGCAAACATTTATCCTTGTACCTATATATTGCCAAATGCATCCACAGGGCACCCAATCCCTTGATACACACCCATGTACCTGAAGTGATTTTAAATATAGGAAGGTCCCCTTTTTATCCCTGGGTTTGTGGAATTTGATTTTTTTTCTTAAAGTAAGGTATTTAAAAAAAATAAAAAAATAAAAAAAAGCAATGACAAATTTGTGAAGTCCCCAGGAGGTGTCTATTGCTCCCAAAAAATTCTGTTTGGAAAACTTTGCCAGTCTGATGCCAGTCAGGATCTTACTCCATCCCAAGCCATCCTTGAATTAAGATTTAAAGGAAGGTATGGTGATTCCCCGTCTCTTTCCTAAAGACAGATCACTGCTACTGTGCATGAGCAAATTGAACCCTGGGTATCAGAATTCTGGAAAATGACCAAAACTTTGGTTTTGATCAAAACACAGAGGCAGTGTAGTCCTTTCATAATCCAGCTTGGTAAGAGCTGTTGCACCCTGAGCCTCTCATTGGAACTTACTGATGAGGGCACTGTAGGACAGAGCACTCCAGGAGCATCTCCTGTCATTTACAGGAGCGAGCTTTGATTCAGAGCTGACTCCTCACGTGTTTTGTTGAACACCTCGTGCCTTGGCACCCACTCAGATCTCTTGCAGTGTGAGCCCATAAAAGCCTGAACACCTGTGTGCTGCAGAGCAACTCAAAGATAGGGGCACTCTCTCTTCTGCTGGGTTTTGTTCTTGTGTTTCCATGAGATTTAATTTTAGTAAAAGGATTCTCAACAGAGAAGGCATCTGAGCAGAGCATCTCTGTCCCATCCTCTCTTTAACTGGTTAGACTTCCTAGGCTTACTTCTTTAAGTTTTCTAGAAACTTAATTTCTTTTTCCTGCCTGCTGTTATCTTTTGGAGCTGTTTTTTGGCCTAAATACTGCATGAGTCGCAGGATTGTTAACATTAAATCAACTTTTCAACGTTTCAGTCACACTATGTTTAAATATAAAATCTACCTTTTTCCTCCAATAACAACCTCTTCCAAAATGGCATAAAACGTCTTTTGACAGTTTGGCCAGAAATGACCAGGAGAATATTTATTATCAAAATGCAAAATTGTCTTAACTTGAAAAAAAAGTTCAGTCCTGTGTTTGACCTAATGCATAAAACAGATTTTCACTGCAAGTATGATATACAATTCTTAATCCTAAAAGAAAGAATGAGGTTTATTGTGGATAATTTTCCTGCAGCTTCTAAATGAGAGAAGAACTAAAGTTTTACCAAGCTCAGGTGCAAGGGCAAACATCAGAGACAGAATGAAGATCATCTGTTTCAAAGTTGGTTACTCAAAATCATTGAATTTAGACTTGTCAGTCCTTTTAAATATTATGTCCTTAAAGCTGATTTTTGTGGATTCTGTATCTTCTTTCCTTTCTTAGCTTCTTTGCTCATTTTGAATGTCAAAGTGTGGTGATTCTCCTCTGGAAGCTGGACACATGCCAAACAATGCTCCAGGAACTGAGCATCCATGGAAGGCTGGGAGTGATGTTTCCTGGTGAAGCAGGAGTCTGATTCTGCTGGTGGGGTGCGGAGAGGGGAAAAATAGAAGTCAAATCTGGTGTTTTGCCCCATAGTTCCCATGAAGGTGAAGTTCAGTGATGGACACAGGCTGGTGGGCAGGAGAACTGTCTCTGCTTGCTGCAGTCAGAGCTGTGAGGAGCCTGCCCCTGAAGGGTTTCAGTTTTTTCTGATTCTGCCAGAGAAAGCAGCTGATGTATGAGTGAAACACAGCTGTCAGCACTGGAAGTGCTAGTGTCCAAGGCTTGTGGTATCTAGTATGTAGTGCTAGAATTTCGGAGGAATTGGACCTCAAAGATGAAGACTCACCCACTGGAAGGTGTCATAACCTTGGTGTAAGACCCTGAAAGAAGTAGTAAAAAGCAGGCACAACGAACTTGCTTTGCTTCCTGTGATCCCAAAGCTGGGATAAAACTGACGGAGCTTCCATTCACACTCCTGAGCCTTGGGATTACTCCTGTGCTGATGCAGTCTGGGGCATAGCAAATGGTTTGCTTTTGCAGTGAGAGCAGACTTACATTTGGAAAATCAGTTTTACATTGGGACCTCTTTGTATTTAATGTTGTTGCTACAATTATAGTGAATTGCAGTCACTTTTATCTCCTAGAAACCCCAAAATTTTTTGCTGATGGCTTTTTGTCCTTGACATGGAAGACAATACCACAGGTGTTATTAATTTGTGCAGTTTGATAAGGAGTTTTTCTGATGTAGTAAGTACAAGAGGCAGAATTGTTGATGTGGCTGGGCATGTTTTGCACATTTGGCAGGCCAACATCTGGAAGACAAATTTTTCAGCTTAAACCTCCTCCTGATCTTGGGGTTTGTGTCTGCTTCTTCTGCAAGTGCTACCTGTTCATTCATTAACCTCCTCTGCTGGAAAATTAACGGTGCATTTTCACCAGGGCTTTATGTGTTCTGTGTTAAACATTTTAAATGGTGTCATTCTTCCACACAGACTTAAATCCAACAGCTCCGGAGCCCTGACAGAGAAGGAGATGTGTGTTTTCTCTGTTAACTGGCCTGCCAAGGACAGGAGGGATGAGGGGGGAGAGAGCCCCTCTCTGTTTGCGTGGCAGGACTCCAGCGAGAGCGCAGGTGTTGCGAGAGAAGGCAATGGCAACCAGATGACATTCCTTCCCCTTGGACTAGCGTGGAGCCATTGCTCAAACTGATTGTGGGTCCAGCAGTTGGATGATCTTAACGGTTCATTTCCAACCTAAATGTTTCTGTGATACCCTTCCAAAAAAATTGGAGACTAGTGTGTTGTCTGCATGTGCCTGTGTAAAATCCATGACATTAAAGCTTGAGTTCCTCTAACTAAAAGATTAGAGGGGTGGAATCACTCTTGGCAGCCACTGGGAGGATACTAGGAGATAGTCCAGACAGTGATTTATCCCAGCTGAGAGGTGAAGTACCTTTCTGGAGGTGCTGATGAGGCAGCTGATGTCAGGAGAGGCCCTCAACACTTACCTAGAGAAAGTACCTTGAGGTAGATGGAAGGAATTGAAAGCAGCAACCCTCGATATATTGAGAAAAATATTTTATCAGCTTGTGCAAATATATCCTGTCTGCCTAAACGGTTCTGGAAATGCTGCTGGTCTCTTCCTCTCATACCTGTGTGTGTGGCATTAACCACGCACCCCAGGGATTTTTTTATCTCTTTTGCCAACACTGAGGAGTTTTCACATCCCTGTTTGGTAAAATGGCTCTGCCATCAGCTAAGTGTGGAAAGGGCTTTGATAATGTTCAAGGTGAAACACTTGTCAGCTCTCACTTTATCCAGGAACGGATTATCTGGGCTGTGGAATAATGAGGTCATGTCTTTCCTCCATACCGCTGGCAAGAGCTTCGGATTTCACACAGGGGCAGCTGCTTACACCAAGCCTGCTCTACTTAATGCCTTTAAAGCTACCCAGCTTCCCTGTCAGCGAGTTCTCCCCAAGCTGAGGCGGTGAAACGTGCTCACACACCTCCTTTGCAGTGCCTGTGAGGGGGCTCCTGCTGTGTGGATTGCTGTCCTGTCCCAGAGTTGGGTAGGTGGGATGCGGGAGCACAGGATATGAGAAGCAGAGTGACCTGTGCATTGCTACTGCACCTAAAATACAGGAATGTGGAGCAGAGTCTGTGGGTGGCTGGAACCAAAGCCATGCAGCTCTTTCCAGGTGTCCCATCAGCAGCTTGCAGTATGAATCTGCAGCTTTAATGCAGAGCTGTGGCAGTGAGAGTGGCCATGGACATGAAAGATCCCTAAAGCACACAAGTTGTGGGTGTTAAAGCCTATGGGTGCTTAAGTAGATTAGCAAACAAACAAATCCTTTAATATTCTGGAATGCTTCCTCACCACCTAAGTAGGGATTATTCCACCAAGCCAGCAAATTCTACCCTTCTGCCTAGTGAAAAGTCTGTCTTTCAGATGGCTGTGCACTTTACTGATTTGTACTCTAAGTTTTAAAAAAAGGGAAAATCTGAAAGCATATTGAAAGTGTCTGTGGATTTAATGAAAAGCACAAAAATGGTAAAGAGCTGTTAAAAACATTCCAGACCCTGTGAAAACTGAGGTTGCTGCAGTGTAGGCAGCAGCATATGTAGGATGCTACACCACAAAGGTTGCTACAATTTTATCCTTAAAATTTGTTTTACAGAACTCACTACGATTTTATGTACAAATACGTGACACAACTCACCCACTACTTTCTTCTTAGCACTGTGAAAATCTTGGTTAAACTGTCAGCTTTCTATCTGAAACATGCAGAAACAACCAGTTACCTTGGTCTGATTCCACTTCCAGGCTTTCATCATCTGTGATTTTGGTTAAAAGCTGCTTTTGTTAATGTGTAATGCCTCATAGTAACCGGTTACACTTTTACTACAAAGGGGTGTTTTATTTTCCCGAGGGATGAATAGTAATCAAGGATCAGCTGGTAGTGCCAAGTGCCCTGATAACACAATTGGCTGCATACAGCTTTGTTAGGCCCCTTCCTGCACTGGCTGGCTGGGGAGACTTTAAGAGAAGATGTTGGGAGAGCTATTCTTTACCTACTTGCCTGTTGGGGAGCTGAATTTTGGGATAATTTTGTCTGCTGGGTGAGGAGGTAAGAGCTGGCTTTGGAGCACATGAGGCCCTTACTGAATAAGGACAGCAAGGGGAGGGTGGGAGGGGGGATAGATGGAGAAAAGGATGGAAAAATAAACATATGAATTAGAAAAATTACCCTGGAATTCATCAGTGACTGATTTTTGTGGAAAGGTGTGGGGGTTGGTGGAGTTGGAAGGAGACAGAAAATGGGAATACTGATTCTAATCAGAGTAGGGGCTGATTTGTGTTATTTTGATGCTGATTTAGGTAAGCTGAAGGAGGGCTGCAGTCACCCTGGCCCTGTGGTAGGAAGTGTCTGACTGCTAAGCACAAAGTGGAGTCTGGCTTTGATCTCCTTAACCCCATCAGCACTGGAGTAGCAGGTGTGTTTCTGGAGCTTGACTCTTTCAGACACTTGAGGTGCATAGAAAGTGGTGGAGATTACTTCAGACCGAAAAAGGTAAGACATAGATCTTCCTCTTCTGAATTTTTCAGAAATTTAGGGTCCAGTAATGGTATCAAGAGAGAGAAGGTGAATTCTGCTCCTCTTCTCAATGAGAAGAAGAAAAGTTGGGAGAATAAAAATCTGAGGAGAAGTGGGGAGGAAAAGAAATTAGTAGAAAGCATGTGTGAAAAATTTCCTCCTTTCCTCTGTCTGCTCATTGTTTATTTCTAAACTCCACAAGAAAAACAATAAGATGGAGAAGAAGGAAGACCCAAAGCAACAATAACAGGAAGAGCATCTTGGAGATGGCTTTGCACAAAGGTGGGCTTTATATCTTGCAGTCAGTTCTATTAGGATGTGACTTAAGACAATTTTTTGAGAATACTCAATATCCTTAATAAGTGCCCTATGATTCTAAGCTGGATTTATCCTTCTGGATTGACTTGGGAGGGAAGGGTCACAGCTGCAGAAGTTGAGCCCAAGCTGTGCAGACTCCTTTGAGACTTCTCATTTAAAAATAGGATATAGAAATAAAGTTCTTTGTTAGCTCTAAAATTCCACTGTTCCATCAATTAAGGATGACCCATGACTTTGATAGTAGAGTATGTATGGAAGGAAAATAATGGTGGTTGTGACTTGCTGAGCCCCTCTAGTTGTAACACACTTGTCCTGTCTTAAATGAGGGCTGGAAACAAAACTCACATCATAACCTCAGGTTTTTAATCTCTGCAGAACGTAATGAACTATTTTGAAAGGGTGGTTGGAGGGTTAAGCTAGGAAGGACAAACTGGTAGTGTAATAACATCTATATTAAAAATAAAAAAAAAAAACCAACCAACCAACACAGATGTAACGTATTATATAATCTCTGTTAAACTTGCTCTGGGAAATCCTCCAAGAGCCAGTGTCAGTCTCCATTTTGTACAAGTCTGTACATAACCTTTGTAAGAATTTGTGTGAAGTTGGGTGGGGAAACAGAGAAACAAAAAGTTAGAACAGAATGTAGCCTGGCCAAAGCCTTTCTGCAGCGGCGCATTCTGAGCGGGGACAGAGGGAGGTTTGCTCCTTCCTGGGCCTTGCCACCAAGCCACCCCCTCAGCACAGGTGCTATCAGCCTCTGTTAGTTGCTTACAGATATAGCAATTAATATAATGACTGCTAATAAGTAATGTATATAGTGAAATACAGGCTATGCCACAGGGCTGTTTGTTTTCCAGGAGCTTGGTCTCACCATAGATGGTGTTCACTTACCTCCCAGCAGAGAATAACTTGCAACAAAGTGCTTTCAAGCATGGTGTTTGGATACAGGAGAAAGCTGCTGAAAATAGAGGAATTATAGTGATAAATCTTCTTGTGAAATGTGAAAAAAGCTTATTACACTTTTCTGACAGAACATCAGTCCGACTGTATCGATCTACTCCTTGCTGAGCTCTTGTCAACTTCTGTCCTTTCCACCTTCCTCCTTCCCTGGAACTAGTATCCTAGTCAGCTCTTCTTGTGACACCTTTGGAGGTCATCTCTTAACAGGGGCATTGTTGTGCTGCTTCCTTGCTGTTCCCTGCCAGGAAGGATTGTTTTCCTTTGAAAATATTGATAATGTGGAGGTTATTTGCAACATGGCAAGTTTCCTCAAACAAACAATTAAAGCAGTTACATTCATGGGCTTTGGCTGAGCTATTCTGTCATGAAATACACTGAGAAAATATTTTTTTCAGGCTTTCTTAATTTTAGTCTGAAACCTAAGTTTAAAACAGCTGATGGACCATCTCCTGTCTAAGCTACCTTTAACAGGAACAGTAGAGCTGGTTTAGCTGTTCCTCAAGGAGCAAACAGGGAGTAATTCCACATTTACTGCATCTCTCACATTAACTGCATCTTTATAAACACAAACTAGGATACATATACTCATATCCTAATACTAACAGCATGTGGAAAGAGGGATGTGATTTAGAAAATGGAAGTTCTCAGCATCTCAGCTTGGTTTCCCTGATGTGGTCCTTCCTTTCAACCTCCCTTTTCTTTGCCCAGGGAGGTCTGACAGTAGGAATTGTACCTTCCTGTCCTAGAAACAACTCTGAGCAAATAATTTTTTCTGTGTCTTCCTAAGAAGTGCTTTTACTTTATAGCAATTGGCACCCTGGAAAATTAAGTCTGCAGGAGCTAATGAGTCTACAGGAGTGTTTGTAATTGACTCAAAGTTGTTGTTTTTTCATGTGGCAAGTTTAAAAAAAAAACAGCAGATGATTTTGAAGGGTAATTCTTGACATCAGTCCAGCTCCAAAAATGTTGTTTTCCATTTATTTCCCATGTTTCACACTGTTGGTGTGTGATGAAATATGAGTAGTGCTACTGCTGAGCTGCTGTGCTCTTGTAGGCTTGTGGTGAGAGATCTTTTCCATGTCTTTTCAACCATGAAAGAGTAGAAGAAAGGTGTGGTGTTGGTTTGTTTGTTTTTCCCCCTGTACAATACCTGCAGCAAAGACTCAGAATATGGTAAAATATATTGAATACTGGATCTTAGGTGCATAAAGGTTTAAATTTTCTAGAAACGGGACATTAGGAGGAGAATTAGAAAAAATTGAGAACAGAGAACTATGTGAGCTATGAGAACAGAGTGATGCATAAGTTCTAATAGACCAATGTTTAGGTTTTGATAACTGCCCTCTGCAGAGCTGAAATCCAGCCAGGTGGTGACAGCTATTTCACTACTCTGAGAGGTATGGACATAAATAATAGCTGAGCAGTTGACCTCAATATCTGCTGGAGCTGAAGATGACCTTTCTTGAATACTCTGGGGTCTCTGTCTGGCCTTCCATGTAGAAAAGACTAGAACCCACCAGGGAATTGTTGTCAGGGATTTTTTTTTCCTTTTATTTAATAAACAGGATGGGGAACTGCTGCAAACACTGAGTTCAGCCAGGCAATGATGTCCACAGTCCTAAGCTGATATAAAATGGGTTTTCTGTTTTTTCAACTGGGCACACTTGGCATTCTTATCTCTATTCAGATGCTTCTTTTAGGCTGGATTACACTGCTGAAAATCTATGGAAAGCTCCTTTGGGAATGCTTTCGTATTACAGTGCTGCTCCAAGAAATGTCACCTTGCAGCAGCATCACTGCAGTGTTTTGGAAGGTTAGTGGGCAGGCTAATTTAGGAGGAAATTCCATTTTCTCCATAAATTTCAAAACTACTGAACTTGGGAAGCTGACTAGGCTTTGAAATACTTAAAACAGGGTATGTTTCAGTAATATATGTTGTCTTTGTATGTGGGAATTCTTTGGCTTCTCACGAACAGTGTGTTTAATTGATCAGGGAAAGAAACAATCACAGGAGATGCCTCAAAATAGAGAGTCATGGAGGGAATCTAAAAGAGGGACCACCCCCCCAACACACACAAACACACAGTTTCTGGTGTCACAACTTCTCTGTGTTAAGTGTTTGTCTGTACATGTCCTCCTGGGTGGGAGCCAGCAGGAGAGGCACTGCAAGCTTTCCCCATGGCTTGTGTGGAACTAAAGCAGCCTGTATCCCACCCTGATGGAAAATAGGGGGGTTTTCATCAGCAATGTGACAGTATGTGCAGCATGTGTGTTTTCTGTTCCTCACTGTCAAGGGTTTTCCCAGTCCTTTCTGGTGGGAGAAATCTGACCTTTTCAACCCAAAGGCTCTTGAAGGATAATATTTTTTACATTGTCTCCAAAATACCAAAGTCTCCTGACTTCCTCAGTCTCAAAGGGAACCAAGGTTAACTTTGATTTTGCCAGGAACAGAATCTGGCCCTTGACACTGAATATTCTTTGGCAGGTCATTGTTACTATGGAGCAAAATTCCAAGATGTGCCTGGCAAGCTCTTCTAGAGTACAGCAAACCATATCAAACGTGCAGAGGGTGTCTTGGCACTTTATACTTGAATTGCCAACTGCAGAATCTGTCAGAGAAGTAAGACCCAGAAAATGGAAAAGGTTGAAAAAATAGAGGTTATTTTATCATTCTTTTGTTGGGATGTGGCAAAGTGACATCACTGTAGTCTTGTAGATTTGTGGTAAGAGATTTATCTTTTCAGCCATAAAAGAGTAGAAGAAAGGCGTGGGGCTGTTTATTTGGGTTTCCCCCTGAGAAGTTAAAATCTGTAAATATTGAAGTGGATGATGCTGTGGCCAGAAATCCGTGTACCTCCTGTGGCATGTTCCTTTTCCTGTAGCCAGTTTCTGGTGGGAAAGCAGTGACAACTTCTGAGCTATCTGAGAACTGGCTCTCTGGATACACGCTTTCTTAGCACCATTTGGTACTGCACAAATGTATGAAGGCTCTGAAGAAGAAATTGCCATGAGAAAAAAATTGCCTGTTCCAAACTTCTCTTCAAGAGATGCATGGAATAACTGCCTCCCTGTTTGCATTTGCCTATTAAAATCTCACTGCAATGCCTTTTGATGGTAAAGCAGGACCAAGAACATGACAGACGTGAAGCTACTGCTTCCCCACAGAAGCTGCTGCAGCCACGGAGGAACCTAAACTTTAGTTGTTGACACACTGTTCTTGAGAGCGACAAGAGAGATTGTGTTCATTAGGCCAACCCATCATTCTTGCTAAAAGCAGGCTCAGGTTTCCATGTATATTTTCAAATCAAATTAGAAACACTGCTCCTGAGACCTCCTTCAGCTGACAGTGACGAATTGCACAACCTGATAAACAGGAGGCATTCCTGGAGCCGTGCTAACACCCAAGTCACCACAAGTGCTTAGATAATAAAAACATGCACAGAGTCATGTATTTAAATTAGCAGAGAGCTTCTCCTCTTCCCCCAGTAAAGCAGCCCACTCCTGGGGAGCAGCCACTCCTCCAGCAGAAATAGGAAAGGTTGTGTCTGTGCAAGGAATTGTGTCTCAGTGGATTGGAAAAGGCAGTTTGCTCAGTGCTGGGACAGGAGACAGGACTTGCAGATAATTTTTGGTAGATGACAGTAAGTTATTATTGGCATTCAGCAAAAATGACAATTTTCCTTTTTCACAAAGCTGTTTATACAGGCAGATGAAGTCATATTAGCTAAAATAGTTAACAATTAGTACAAAGTAAGGAAGATATGGTTGGTAGCTTAACGGAATATCTTGTGCATATGCAGGCCACCTGTGTAGCAGCTACACATGAAGGCTACAGAGGCAGTTCTCCAAGGAAGATTAAACTTGATCAGAAAACAGTAAATATGGATACCTGAAGGAGAAGTGTAAAAGTACCAGTTGCCTGTATGTCAAAGGAGTGGTGGAAAATGAAGAGACTTGCAGTGGCCTACCCTTAGGAGGGTGAAGTTTTGCCTGTAGTTACCCAAGGAAAATACTGGTTTCTTTGATACATTGCAGGAGATGGGGAAAACAAAGTGTGTTCTCTGACTCTCAACCTATTTTACAGGCCTTGGCATTTTCTTTCTGTTTAATTTGTGCTGAATTTGGGCGCAGACCAAACCCCTTTCTCTGTAGCATTTCCTCCGTGCTTTGATTCCACATTCAAATGTTCATGAGGCAGGTTCACTTCAAGGTTCGTCCCTTTGTTCTTGGAGGTTTGCCTGGCTGCTACCTTTTATTGTCTCCTCTGCCTCTAAGAAAAACTGATGTTATCTCCTGAAGTGAAAACTCCAGGTTCTATTTGTAACTGAGGATTTCCTGTGTGCCTTTCCCCAGCCCGCACAGTGACGGCAAGAGGCAGCGTTGCACAGGCTGCGCGTCTTCAGAGAGCTCTGAGAGCAGCCCTGCACAGGAGCTGAAGAAATCCCCAGCCACCTGTGCCTTTGATCTCAGATAAAGGTCAACCTGTCTGGTAGAAAGTGTGATGGGAAACGCTACCACATCAGCCTTTGCTTTCTCTTCTTTACCCTGAAGTGATTCACTGGGTGTCAGGGTATGCCTTCACCACGGCACCCATCATGTTTGGCTCTTGGGAGAGGCTTTATTCATCTCATGCACCAGCTTAAGCCAGGGCCAGCAAGACTTCATGCTGAGGAAGTGCCCACAGGACTTGTTATTACAGCAGTATTCCATAGCTGTTGTTGGATTTTGTTGGTTTGTTGGAGAGTTTTTAAATCATAGAATCATTTAGGTTGGGAAAAAACCTTTAAAGTCATTGAGTACAGCCATCAACCCAGGTTGCCAAGCCACCACTAGACCAGTGCTTATGTGCCACATCTACACTACACATCTTTTAAATCCCTCCAGGCCTGGTGACTCAGGCAGCTCCCTGGGCATCCTGTTCCAGTGCCTTCAGTGTAGAAATTTTTCCTGATACCCAATCTAAATCTCCACTGGTGCAACTTGAGGCCATTTCCTCTTGCCTTGTAGTATATATAGGCCTAGTGGTGTGTTAAAAAATTAATTATGCTGGTCTTGTCCCAACAAGCACTGAGAGTTTCTGACACTATTCAAGCACTGACAACTATAAAGCTCCACATGACACAAAGTTGCTGACACACAAAGCTTTGGGGAGCTGCAGGTTCCAGTTGGTTCTCCCAACACCAGCTCTGCAAGATCATCACTAGTGGGGGAAGAACCTGACTTACACATGCTGGCACAACAATTTGGTTCATAATTTTGTTATAAATGCTAGTGGAGGGGGGTGTTTAGTTGCCTTTGTATTCCTCTGTAACCTTAGAAATGTTGCAGCTGTGAAGATTGGTTATGAAGTGACAAGGGAAACACTTTCTTTGCTGAGTCTCCTCAAGGTGATGTTGGGGCTGAGTGTGTGTTTTTCTTCTGCACTGGGATCTGTGCCTTAGCAAGGGCTAAGAGATGCTGCGTAGGGAGAAATAGAATAATATTCCCAGGTGGGATGCACCATGGAAATATTTATTACCGATAGTGGGAGGATCACAGTTTATCCAGTGCATCTTGACAAAGGTCAATTAAATCACCTAGAGATGAAAGTTGCTTCTAAGTGTAGATTAGCAGGAAAACCAAACAAAAAGCTAAGGATGGACTGTGCTTTTGTCCTGTCCAATGCACCTTTTGGCACTCAGGCTGCCATGAGGGAGAAGTAGCATCTGACTGCAGAAGGTGGGGATAATCTCTAGTAGCTGGTCCTCAAAGTGAAAGTGGAAATGGATTGGATCACTGCTCTTGGCCATCATTCAGTCTCTTGAACCCTATTCTGGCAGGTTTTTCTGAAGGATTTACTTCAGACATAGAGGGCTGGTCTCTATTGACTTGGTGTTAGCTGGGCCACCTCTAGATGATGGTTTGGAGATAGAAAATAACTTGGTTGCATCAGGTTCCTGCCTGTGCGTCAATCCTCAAATTAAGGCCGTGCCAGGATGTAGCCGTGAGTGTCAGTTCATTCTGCAGAATGTAGCTCTCCTTTTTCTAATCAGAACTTCTCACTGCTATAATTTCCAGGAATAATCTAGTGAGATGGACTTCTGTGAGGTGCAAGAATGTTTGCTTGAGCCTGTGGAGAGCCTTTGGATATCGCTGAAGAGTTTTCCCTTCTTTCAGTGAAGTATTAATTCAGGTGCCAGGTGATAGTGAACACCTGCCAGTACTCTTGGTTATTTGACTGACCCATTTAAGCCCAGTATTATGTTTCTAAAATCAAGCTCTTACACTTGGCATAGATTTTTTTAAGGTGGTACTGGTTTTAGAGATGTGAAAGGAGAGGTGTTCAGGTGTTTTTGTGGTCTATCCTAGGCAAAATGCAGAATGACTTCTGTGAGAAGAGAGCCCTGCTACCTCCAAAGGCTCCAAGATGAACTTGCACTACTAAGACTACTCTGCAGGGGTAATTTTTTTTATTATTTTCTTAGTCATTTTGGTTCTTCAGTTAGATTTTTTTGTTAATTTGAACTCTTTATAGGTTCCAAAGTTTTCAGATGGATTTCACTGAAAATAGTTTCAACTTTGTGCCCAAGGTGTGCCTGAGAATGCTTTTGAGTGAACAACCACGTTTTCTAAATCCCACAGCAATATTAGTGCTGATTTGAATACTTTTATTCCACACCAAGGGTTTTTATGCCGTTGTTTATCCTTTGAGCCTCTGTCATTGGAGAATGGTATGTATGGGTTGTCTGTATCAGCAATCTGTTAATTACAAACTCAGAAGTATTAGAAGTCACACTACCACTAGTACTATATTTTGTATTCAGTATAGAACCTCTAGTGCACACAAATTTTATTTCATAGAGAAATAGGTGTTTCAGATAAAGGTTGTGCATAATGATGGAAATTTCAAAAATGCAGTTTAGGTGAATTCTTTCCAATCTTAGTGAATTTAAAGGAAAACAACTGTGCTACGTTCACAAGTGTGAGCTGAGTGCACAGACTGTCACCAAGTACCCCTTTGTGATACAATCTTGTTTGTAGGGATTGTTTGCTTTTGGATGTGAGTTCCTGCTAAGCAGCTCCACATATCCTTAGCACAAACTTCTTTTCTTTGGGGCAAAAGGTGGGAGGATGGGGTTTTTTCGTGAAAGTGATTGTTAGTATGTTTCAGATAAACTTAAGGCTGAATGGTGTTTAGCTTAAGTCTCAATTATTCCAGTATTTTGCATGTTGTTATAAAATAATTCTCAGAATTTTGATGTGCTTTACATCACTTTCCCATGTTCTTTTGGTGGCCTGTTAAAATACGGAGAAAAACCAACCCCCTAAAAATCTTATATCAAAGGTAATATCTGGCCATAAAACTCCTGGCTTGGAAAGCATCCCTGTATCTCTTTGGCACCATGGCAGAGATGCAGGGTGGGATCTTGCCGAGCCAGGGCTGGAAAGGCAGGAGAGAGACAGCCGGGTCAATAACCCGTATCATCTCTGGTGCTGCAGTGCCAGAAACGATGGGAAGAGCCGTTTCCTATCTCATGGCAGGATGACAAGAGGGAATGCTTCTCTCGGGTCCTCAGCTGCCTCTGCAATAGACGGAAAGAAGCAGAACATATCTTGTGAGTATAAACGAAGGGCTGTTCCCACCTGGCTTGAAGGGAGCTGACGGTAAAACACAGTCAAGAATCTCTGTGTAACGCTGTCAGAGGAGCGTGGCAGAACTTCAGCCCTTCAGCAGAGCCCGGTGCCCGGCGGTGCCGCCGCAGCTCCATGAGCTCTGCCCGCCCGGCCGAGCGCAGCGTGTGCGGACCGGGCAGCTCCGGGCTCCGCCGGGCCGAGCCCCCGGGGCGCTCCCTCTGCCGGCGGGGCCACGGGCCGGGAGGAGCCGCGGCTGCGGGACAGCGCGGGGCCGGGGCCGGGGCCGGGGCTGGAGAAGGGCAGGTCCTCCCTCCCTCCCTCCCTCCCTCTTTCCCTGGCGGCCCGCAGGAGCGGTGCCCGCGCGGGAGCGGCTCCCGGCGGGAGGGCGGGGAATCCACGCCGGGATTTCGGAGGCACACTGACATCAGGGGGCGGGCCGGCGGCGGGCGGGGGCTGCGCGCTGAAAGGCGGCGAGGCGCGGCCCGAGTCACTCCGGAACGGCGGCGGGGCAGCGCGGAGCGGCTGCCGGCACTGCCCGGGCTGGATCCGCGCCGCCAATGTGCCGCGGGAGGCGGGCGCTCACCCCGGCCCTAGGTAAGCCCGGGCGGCGCTCGCCGCGCCGCACACCCCCTCCCGCCGGGTCAGGTGCGGGCGGGCGGCCGGGGCCCCGCGCCGCGCTGGGGGCGGCCGCGCTGCGAGGCGTGCGGGAGGTGCGGGCGAGCCGCGCTCGCCGCTCCGCGGGGCAGCGGGCGGGAGAGCCGGGGCTCGGCTGCCCGTGCCGGCAGCGCTGAGCTGGGCGCGATTCGCTGCTCACAGAGAAGCTCCGGGTCGGTACTCGCCCGGCCCGCCCGACGCGGGGTCTCCGGCGCGTCGGAGCTTTGCGCGACCCTGTCGAGCCTGCGGAGACCTCGGTACCAGACTGCGGCGTGCGGGGCCGCATCTCCCCGCCGCGTCCTGCCCCTGCCCCGAGCCTGTCACTCGGCCCCCGGCAGCGACAGCCAGCACATGGCTGTGTGCAGGGAGCTCGCAGGGCCATTGCATTGCGCTGCCTTTGGCTTCGTCCGCAGTTCGCTGAGCTCTGCCTGGAGAGCCAGAGCCGCTTCGTGATTGCTTTAAAAAGAAAATTAAAAAATCAAAACGAAAAAAAACAAAAAACAAAAAAACAAACACCCAACCAAATCTGTCGCACCAGAGGTTGTGGTTGCACTTTGCCAGACGGGACTTGCGGCAAGGACCATGCGGTGAAGCCGAGCGCCGGAGCGGGACCGCAGCTCTGCACTCTGCGATCGCAAAGGGAAATAACAAACAGCCGGAGCAGGAGCCGCGCACCCGCCGCCTCTTCCCGAAGACGTGCATCGCAACAGCCCCGCTGCTTGCCGCAGCCTGCAGCCGCCTGGGGCTCGATCCAGACACTCCGCTTTGCAGGAAGGGCTGGATTTGCTCCCCGTCGGCTCCGGACCGAGAGAGCTGCGGCCGAAGGAGAGCGCCGCTTCCCCGGGCGGCCCGGGCCACTGCATGCTGCCCCCCGGGAGACGGGAGCTGCGGTGGGCAGCAGAGCGGGGCTTTTCTCCGCTGGCCCGGTAGGACGTGGAGATCGGCGAGCGAGGGCTGCGCGGGGACGAGGAGCGCAGCCCGCCGGCCTTCCCTGCCCCGGGGGCCGGGAGAGAGCGGAGCCGGGGCCCCGCTGCCCCCCGCCCGCGGGATTTGCCGTTCGCGGCGGCTCCGTGCACATCAGTAAGTTGGGACCCGCCGTGCGCTCACACCGGGGCCGGCGCTGCCGCAGCGAGCAGGTGCCGCGGAGCGCTGCGGCGTCCGCCCGGCGAGGGGCGGCCCCGACCACCCTCCCACCGCCCCCACTCGGAATGGAGGCACCGGGCTGCTGCGGGATAGCTTGCTGGGGACTGTGGCCGGCTGTGAACCAGCAAGAACGTCAAAAACACCCCCCAAACGCTCCTTGGAGGTGGGGGCCGGTGGGGCTGAGGCGGGGGTGCCGAGCCGCAGCGCGGGGATCCCCCGGGGCTGAGCGGCCGCTCGGCTGCCGCTTTAAGCGCCAGGTACTCCGCCCTCCCGAGGCAGCGCCGGGCTAAGATCTGCTTTCCCGTGTGGAGCAGAGAGAGAAGGAGGAAAAAAAAAAAAAAAAACCTATGTTTTCATTCATAACTTTTTTTCTTCCCCTTTTCCCCTCCTCTTCCTTCCTCTCCGTCAGCGCCGTGATCCGCTCCGCTCCGCTCGGGGCGCAGAGGGCGCCGCGCCGCCGCCGCCCGCCCGGGGCTGCGGGGAGCGGGGCGGAGCGGGGCGGGACGGGGGCTGGCGGCGTGTCCGAGCGAGTGTGGAGAAGGGGAGGGAAGCGGGATCCCACCCCCGAGGTGCGGGGAGGGAGCGCAGCCGCGGGTGCAGAACCGTGAGGGCTCTCGCCGCCTGCGCCGTACGTTATTTTACTATTTTATTTTACTCATTTTTATTTTATTATCCGGGGGGGAAGCAGTTTACGAGCAATCTGCGCGGGGATGGAGGTGGCTGGTTCAACTCTCGCCCCGGTCTGCAGCTGGGCTTGTCAGTCTGCGCCGCGTTGATGTTGCACTTTCCCCCCAAAGATGGCACTGGATGTCTTTCACATTTTCTTGGGATATTGTTTTTCATCCCCTAGGGAGCCCAGCTCCTGGCTGGTACAGCTGTAAATCTTTCCCTTTTCGCATTCATTCACCCTTGGTCTGTTGTGGATTTGTATTCAGTGCTCGTGAAGAAGGCGGCTCGTTGAGTGGGGTAGGAGTAAATTCTTTGCTGGAGGGTGGTGAGGCACTGGCAGAGGAGAAAACTGGAAGTGTCCAAGGCCAGGTCGGATGGAGCTCTGAGCCACCTGGTCTAGTAGAAGGTGTCCCTGCCCATTGCTAGGGGCTTTGGGACTGCACAGTCTTTTAGGTCCCTTCCAACCAAGCCATTCCGTGATTCTGTTCTGTGAATTACAAGTGAGAGTGTTTGGTTTTCTGTTTAATTTGGTTACCACAAAGCCCGCACAGGTGATGTAAGATGTAAAATGAAATCTTTGACTACTGGATGAGGACAAAGACCTTGTGTCGTAGCAGAAGCTGTCACTTTCTGCCCATGGTGACTGCTGCTAGAAGAAACCTTTCCTCTTCTTGTTCTTTCTTGTGCTTCCACACCACAGTGCCTTTTTCTCTCTGGAGTGCAGAACAGTTCCATGCTGGCTGTGGTCTGGGTAGGCAAGACACTTTCTCAGGATTATTGGATGAGTTTTTCTAAATGCTTGGTAGCACTTTCTCTGCTTTCAGTTAAACACTTATGGCATCTCGGGGGGGAGTGAAAAGGGACTTTTCCTTTGGCTGGCAGTAAAGAAAAGCAGTTTGTTGTCTTGGTTCCCTGTGTAAATGTGGCACTTATATACTTGGCCGCATTTTTGTGTAGATGCAGAACTGTCAATGCAGTTTTCTCAGTCAGTGTTGCAGTCTTCATGTCTCTAGCTAGACAGGATGGAAAGGGATGGAAATGTGTAACATGTCTACTATTCTCCTACTATTTAGATGATAAAAGAGCAGATGTTCTGTGCATTTGAGAAGCTTTTAATCTGTCTTGTGAAAATGGATTTGTTCTTTGTTTGTGTTTTGAGGTTGTCGTTGAGGGGTTTTTATCTGCTCTTAACATTCTCATGGATCCTCAGGTACTTTTTGACACCTAGTTCATCTAAGCCTTTCTTACCCCTTTTTTCTTTCATACTCCAGCCTGTGGTCAGGAAATACTTGAAAACAGGTTGTTTGCACCCTTGCTTTAATTTTATAAAGGAGCATATTAGATGTGTAGGCTGAGTTACTTTCTCACAGAAAATGTCTTGGCCACTTGACAGCACTTAGTTCAGGACTCTGTAATGCACATACGTCACTTTAAGAGGGAGACTTTCCAAATGCACTAGGAAGCACATCTGCAGGGCTTTCTGATGCTGCAGATTCAGGCAGAAGAGTGAGAACTGGGCTTGTTCCTCACTCTGCCATAGGAAACATGAACGTAGCAGTGTTCGTGGCTGTTTCCAGCTCAGTGTCGGGGGCATTCGGAGTTGCTGTTGCTAGAGACAGATGTTGAGTTCAGTAGCAAGGGAGAGAGACACTTCCCATGGCTTGCCAAGTAAGCATACAAGTTAATATTGGATTTTAATTTTTTAAATTTTTTTTTTAAGTGGCATGGGGTCTCCTTTGCATTCCTCATCTATGATGCCATAGCCAGACTCTCCCCGTTACTGGACTTTGGCCAGATCCTCAGCACTGCTGTAATCCCCTGCTGAATGTGATCAGTACCAGGTGGCTGGGGGCAGTTTGGGTTCTGCCAGATCCCTTCTGTTTCCAGAAAGTATCCCATGCTTTATCCCTCCGCTGCCCTTGATCTCGTGTGTGTATATGTACACAAGCAGTGTTTATTTACACCTTCTGTCTCCTTCCTTATTTCAGGATTTCAGATGCATGCCAGGTTCCTGCTGAATGCCAGCAGCAGAGATCACTACAGATGGAGCCCCAAAGTCAGCACGGCAGCGGCGGCTCCCTGGTGGTGATTCAGCAGCCCTCCCTGGACAGCCGGCAGCGCTTGGACTATGACAGGGACAGCCAGCCCACGACCATCTTGTCACTGGACCAGATCAAGGCCATCAGGGGCAGCAACGAATACACCGAGGGGCCGTCAGTGGTGAAGAAGTCGGGTCCGCGGCCGGTGCCGCGGCAGGAGAAGCACGAGAGGACTCACGAGATTATACCAATTAATGTGAATAATAACTACGAGCACAGGCCCGGCCACGCGGGGCACGCGGCGCAGCAGCAGAACGCCAGGGCTCCCGTGCTGAGCCGCTCGACCAGCACGGGCAGTGCGGCCAGCTCCGGCAGCAACAGCAGCGCCTCCTCGGAGCAAGGGCTGCTGGGGCGCTCGCCGCCCTCCCGGCCGGGCTCCGGCCACAGGCCCGACCGGACAGTCCGGGCGCAGCCCAAGCAGTCGGCTCTGATCGCGGACGATCTGAAGGGGCCTCTGAAAGAGGACTTGACGCAGCACAAGTTCATCTGCGAGCAGTGCGGGAAGTGCAAGTGCGGGGAGTGCACGGCGCCGCGGGCCCTGCCCTCCTGCCTGGCCTGCAACCGGCAGTGCCTGTGCTCGGCCGAGAGCATGGTGGAGTACGGCACCTGCATGTGCCTGGTCAAAGGGATCTTCTACCACTGTTCCAACGACGATGAAGGGGACTCATACGCGGATAATCCCTGCTCCTGCTCCCAGTCACACTGCTGTTCTAGGTACCTGTGCATGGGAGCCATCTCCTTGTTCCTGCCTTGCTTGCTCTGCTACCCTCCGGCCAAAGGATGCCTAAAACTCTGCCGGGGGTGCTACGACCGCGTCAATCGTCCGGGGTGCCGGTGCAAGAACTCCAACACAGTCTATTGTAAACTGGAGAGCTGCCCCTCCCGGGGTCAGGGCAAGCCCTCATGATTTTGGGAGGGAGGTTTACTTCCTCCAACTTCAGTTTTTCAGGTTGTAGCTGATTTTTTTTTCCCCTCCCCCCATTTTTTCTTCTTTCCCCCCTCCTCTCCCATTTTGGGAGGACTGTTCCTTTCCTTTCTGTCTGCCCAACTTCAGACACATGAGTTCTTCCCCTTGCATCTTTGCTCTCCTCCTCCTACTGACTTGGCTGAGTGTGGAGCGTTTCACGCAGTCACTGCTGCTCTTTGGTAAGTGTGGACCTGGGATCTGCACCTGCCACTCACTCGGGCAGGGTCTCTGAGTTTGTAACTGAACCACTCCTGAAACAGACAGTGAGGGCTCACTGGGCTCTTGAAGCTTCTTGCTCTGTGAATATCTTCCCAAAGATGGTTTTGTTTTTTTTGTTGTTCTCAGCAAGTTATGGGTTTTTTTCTTCTTAACCTCCCGGGTGCCAAGGAAGAATAACTTTCCTGAGTGAGGTGGATTGTGAAACAACTTTTTGTGTGTCCTTTCTGGAGAGGGATGTAAAATAAAGGCTTCACCAAATGAAAGGCCTGACTCTTCTGTAAGCAGCCTGCTTCTTTTTGCATCTTTTTTTCCCCCTCTTTTTGTCTTTTGAAACATTCTCAGACCTGAGAATCACCCTGCCTCTTTTTTTTTTTCTTTTACATTTTCAATGTAACTTCAGTTTTTGCTACACTATGTAGATCTTCACATTGGAGACATTGTGGCTGCAACATACTCATTTGTTTCTTTTGCTGTCCAGTCTTTGAAGGATATTGCTCACTCCACTCTCCTAATCCTGTTTTTATAGTCTGTCAGTATCAGTTGATATTAAAATTGGTGGTGTTCATATATCCAAACAGCCTTTAGGTGTCATTGAGTCACCTAAATGTTCTTGAATCCTTCAAGTCTCTTGTGATCCTTTGACTTAGTGAGTTTAGCTCTGCTCTGTACTTTAAATTTTATTCTGTCCCTGTTTTATTGCCTTAGCCACAAATTGTGGTCCTTTTTTGTATATTTTATGTATAAAACACAAAGTTGAATCCCAACTATTTTTAAGACAAAAGTCTGTTAAAACTTTTTTTATTGTAAAGAATATTTATTATGTGAATCTCTATTATTTTATGATATTTATTGCAAAAGACTTCAAAAATGTACTCATGTCTGAATATAACAAAATATCAATACTTAACGAAATAAGGATGACACGAAGAAAGTACATATGTTAACTATAATGCAGAAAATATATTAATTAATGAAAATGCCTCTGGAGTTCTTTTGTTACAATGATAGGTTGTGAGCTATGTGTGTGTATTGCTGGGCTGGTCCTCCTTCAGGTCTGTCAGGTGCCAAAAAACTCCTGTTGATGCTCCAAAGCCACTAGTCTGTGCTCTAGTTTAGTTTACCTAATTTAAACTTTAAGCCAACTATATATCAAATAAGGGATGTTTAATACAATTGAATCTGTGTTGTGCTTAATAGTGCCAAGAAATGGAGGCTCTATTTACTTACCAAAGCATTTGGAAATACAGTTGTGGAGGAGGAAACCACAACTTCCAAGTTGTTGGGTTTTTTTTGGTTTTTTTGTTTTTTGTTTTTTTGTTTTTTCCTTAAGGAATACCACATGAACATGCAAAGCCATTTAAATTTTTTCTATATAGAACTTCCTGGCTGATTAAGTTGTGCAGCAGCTGAAGAAATTAATTTCCCCAGCTCAATTCTAAATAAAAAGCTTGAAGGCAGCATGAAAAATAGTGATTGTGTTGCTGTAGTTTGGTGGCTTTGAAATCTGGGAATGTGTGTGTTTGGGCCTATGTCTATGACTTATTTGATTCTTTTCCCATACATTTTCCAATGTCAACTGAATCTTCTGTCTTTAAATTAAAGGCTCTTAAGGGTGACCTAAGTGTCACAGCTACTTGCGGCCATTTAACACACATTCAACAGAAAAAGCTTTTCATTAAGAGTGAATGGGGAGACCTCATTCTTTTCCTCATGTGGGTCAAGGTTACATGCAATTCTCCTGAACTTTAAAAGTTTTAAATGGATGCAATTTCACATGGTGTTCAGAGTAAGTGGTTCTAGAGAAGCTCCACTTCAGAACAGAGCAATGACTTGACAAATGTGTCATATCTTGCTCTTTTTTGAAGTCCTGCTGCTTTGAATTGCCATATTCAAGCTGCTCTGACTCCCAGTACGTGATGATTTGAATAAGCTGGTCTTTTTGTAGTTAATTTTATCCCAGCTGATGCAGTGTCATGGAACAGAGCTGACTGAAAAGCTGCTTTTTTATTGAACAGCACAGATCCTCCCTGAGATGTACAAAGTGAAATCATCATCTGAGTGCACCTAGGAAAGCTTTGCAGGATGCAGGTGGGTGCTGCTCCTCTGTGACAGAAGTGACGGGCTGGGGGGCACGTGGGGCAGCAGTGGATGCACATGGATCCTGCTTTCCAAGATTTGCCAGGAGGAAGCAAAGCCAGGAGAGGAATTTTGCTGAGGAGCAGGGACTCCTTCGCTCTGAGCGCGCATCTCGGCGAGCGACAGCTGCACATGGCCCCGGGGACACAATGGAGGCCTTGTGCGGCGCTGGCCGGAGATGGCCACTGGTAACTGCGTGCTGACAGCCGGGACACGGAGCCAACTGCCTCCTCACAGCTGGATCTCAGCCAGCTCCCCGCTCTGGGCCTGTGCTCCAAGCCTGCTGCTTCTGCCTCCCCCAGGAAAGTGCTGCCCTCTGCACCTTTGCCTCTTTTTTTCAGCCAGGTGACTTATCTGGGGCTTGGGTTGGTTCCTAGCCAAAGAGAAGAAATCCCAAAGGACCCACGTGTTCTCCATCCTTTAATGATTGTCTTCCGTCAGCAGTTATGTCGTGGCACTGTTTCAGACCTCTTTTTTAAAACAAAAGCTATGCTCTAGTTAGTCATACTCATGCTATCCCTTTACTAACCAGATTTTGGGAATAACTTGAGGTTGCAGCTCCTCTGAAGAGACAATTGACTTGGACCTACACAGCAAAGAGAAGAAAACAGTTCCTTGCAGTCTTCCATGGTTTCCTAATTGCCAGGTAGAGCAGGCAGTGTTAGAAAAATGAGAATAGTGAATTTTTCTCTTGGGTTGGATGATGCATGCTCTGTATTTAACATACAGATACATCTGAGCTCACTTCTGGGTACTCTGGAAGTAAGGTCATTGCCACTATGCCATGGAAATGACTGGAGAGTCATTCAAGCAGCTGGATTTTGTGGTGTAGAACCACGCAGAGTTGCATGAGAGCACGTGAATGTCTTTCCAGCTGACAGCTGGATGAAGTGAAGCTGTGAAACCTCCACAGCCTGAAGAGACACAGGTTACTTTAAGTATGCCCCAAGTGCTCAGCCAGTGTATCTGTTCTACTTTCTACAGTGGAATGTGGAAGGATGCTGTATTCTGTTGGAAGGGGGTTTCTAGAAATTAGGGCACTGAAGTGCACATTTCAGTCCTTCAGCCCCAGATTTATCAGGGAGCTGTTTGAGGTTACTCCTCCACGTCTGCAGAGCGCCAGTCTCTCGGAGCCTTTTGCAATGGGCTCATAAAAATTACTTTTTTTTTACTGGTATTTCTGAGATCTTGATTTGAGAAGCCAGGAAAACACTGTGTAAAATGATGGTGTAATTAGGCAGCAAGTTCAGCTGACCTACTGACCTAATTGCATGGGTGCGTGATGGATTTGGCTGAGGCTGCCATCTGCTTCCAACAGCAGAGGCCTTGGACATGTAAGGTCTGGGTTGAAGGAAAAAGGAAAGTCCAGCAAGCTGGAATTCTTGCTTTGCTTAGTGTCTTGAAACTCATGATAAGAGATGAGCTTAGGAAGGAGTAATTTAGCAATAAAAGCAATGGGCAGATAAAGTTGCAATGTTCCATGCTGGAGGAATCCATGGCTGAGGGTGAGAATCTGCCCTCAGAGCTGGGGTGTTTCTCCAAAGACAGCTCCATTACACCAATGCTGGGGTGGGTGAGGGCATTATCCGAGGGGGGAAATGCCTAACAGATGAAAAGTACTTGCTCTTGTTTACGGTTCCATATCGTAAGGACAGGTGGGAGAGGATTAGCTCCTCTGTCTGTGATAAAGCAAATCTGTTAAGAGGGATTAAAGGGGCTAGATGAAGTGTTTTAATGGATTTATATGAAGTAATAGATTTTTGTCCTGGAGGAATGTTCAGGACTCACTGATACTTCTGCATTTCTTGTTCTGCTAAAATTACCTCCATATTCTAAGGAATCCTTATTAATTGTTGGCTTTCTTCCAGCTGGAGCATTTATGTCAGTCACGGTGGTGCTTCAAAAAACCTGGAATAAAATTCTGTTGTGCTGTCACCCAGCTGGATTTACCAGCCCTGCACAGCACATGGGGCTGCACAGGTCCTGTTCTGATGACCCTTCATTTGGAGGGCAGTTTGCTTTTAGGGCAGCTCTTAACCATTTGTAGTTCTTCCCAGTGGTTGTGTTTCACCTTCCTCTGCCTGGTGGGAGGAGCCAAGGCATGGCTTCTCCCCTTGGCATTAGCTACCCAGCTATGTGTGGAGCCCGTGGTAAGGGGCTTTCTGCTCACTGGAAGGATCTGCTCAAAACCTCGTGATCTCCAGAGTGATATTTGCAGTTCGGTTCATAGTTGTGATAAATGGATGCAATGCAGTTGGTTTTCCCAGGAGCTGCCATTTCCACTCCTCCAGGTGTCTTAGACACTGCCTCATTTACTTACCAATTTATTTACAAATAAATAAAAATTTGGGAAAGCTTACCTGCAAAACACACATGGCTTGGCTTTTTAGTTTAAGCATGTACAGGTGAGACACTAGTCCTAATGAGTAACTTTTGATTTTAACATCAACAAAGGAACAGAAATTCACCTGGATTTTTCAATATTCCTCATATGTGCATGGGGCAGTATTGTAAGGGAAACAGTGTGCTTCCAGGAGAAGTACACATTCCAAAATCAGCTTGAAAGTGTGGTAGCCCTTTATTTTGGAGCAGCGAAACATCCATCTGGTCAGTCCTTGGAGAAAGGTGTGCCTGATAGCCGTGGCTCTGGCCTTGTAAGCACGCCCTGTTTTGTGAACCTTTGTCTACACGTTGGGTGCCCCGACCTGAAAACAAACATCCTGCAGAACACGATGTCAGGAGGCACAAACAGCCTGACAGAGGCTCTGCCCCCAGGGGCTGAACCCCATTGTGTTTGTGCAAGAAGGAGCACAATGGGACATCCTGCCTGACCCCGCAGGGTCGCTGCCGGAGTATGAGCACTGTTTATTCCATGGAATATTTCTTCTGAATGGAGCTGATGGATTTACACCAGTGAATGAGCTGGCCAGCCGACAGTGCTTACACTGCCTTAGGAATGCCCAGTGCTCATAAATGTTGGGATGTTCATAGTTTGTGGGATAAAATGACTGTGAGATAGCTGGAACTCCCTAAATAGGCTGAAATTACATAACTGATTAACTACTTAATGGCTATTTTAAATGAAACCTTCTGTTTTCTGGCACACGCTTCAATTTCCAAACCACCTGAGTGTTCTTGCAGTGCCATTAGGATTCCTCCAAGCAGGAGGAAGAGATGGATTTACATGTCCTGGTGAAGGTTCTCTCCAAAGCTTTGTTTCTTGTGTGATGTCTGATTTGTTGGTTTTGGATCTGTGCACTTTTAGATAAAAATGAATAAACTACTTGCCTGGAAGGAAGGGGGAAGCACTGGAGCTTTCCTCTGACCCAGTTATGGGGAGATTGCACAGTACTTACTTTTTATACCAAAGTCTTACCTAAATACAGTCTCACTTACCTGACCCCTTCTTTTTAGGAAATAATTGTCCACTTGTTCATTTTTCTACATGGCATGCAAAGTTCTTCTGGATGAAATGTGCTACGACTACAGGAGCACCTGTGCTGTCACTGAGGCACTTTTTGATTTAATACATTTTTACATATGCTGTATCTCATCCAATTCAAGGTGAGGATAAACAGGGTTAGGGTGGGAAATACAGGACAGTTGGTTGTCATGAATTTGTTTTGTTCCAAAATTCAACTCCAGGTATGAACTTTGCCAAACTTTGGCTGTACTTGAGCTCGAATTTCCTGATCTGCCAAAGTATGTGAGGAAAAATTGTTACAGTTGAAAGTGCACCAGTTCTGCTGTGTTAAATAGCCAAAGGGTCTCTCTGGAGCAAGTGGTAGAGACAGAAGGTGCCATTCTGGAGTGTCCATAGAGATTTTTGTATGGGCTTTCACACCTGGAGTTCTAGGGCCTGTGTTCTTGTATGCCCACTTTCCATCCCTTGCCCTGTAACTGGAGCAGAAGCACCTGCCATGGTAGTTCCAGAGTCATCCATCACAGCTGCCAGGTGCAGATAACATCCCTTGGAAAAGTTAACCTCATCTGCTCTTCCTCCTGACAGTTTTAACACACTGGGGTTGGGACAGCTTTATCTGTTCAGGTGGCAAAAACTGCCGAGTATCTCAGAGCATTTTGCACTTGGACTTAAATTCTTTTAAATTAACTGTGCCTGATAAAACAGCTCTGAAGGAAATGCTTCTCTTTGGCTGCTGGGAAAACTGGGGCTGCAGGGCTGTGTGGAGCAACACTGTGAGGCACTGGCACAACCAGGAGCCTTTGACCAGCAGTGTTTAATTACTGAGTCATTCTGTGCAGAGGGAGGGAGGGTTGGAGGGATGGATGGATGGATGGATGGATGGATGGATGGATGGATGGATGGATGGATGGATGGATGGATGGAAGGGAGGGAGGGAAAAGACCCATCCTGCTGGACACTGTTTCTGTTTCTGGAGAATATTTAAAACATGCCACAGATGGGGGTGTGGTGGGTTAGAAGGATTGTTAATACTCTAGGAGGAAAATATATAATCCCAAGGCAGGGATCAATTTGAAATGCTCTTGGTACAGCACACTGCACGGTATGATCCACCTGTAACGAACAGTTTCCACATTTATTAGTTTCGTTTGTTTTTTTGTTTTTTTTCAATGACAGCGGTGCCCTGTCTGGGTGTCAGCGTTTGGGTATGTGGGAAACGAGGTAAGAGCCTAAATAATACATGTTACTTGCGGGGCTGCAAACTAGAGCCATATCCTATGGCCTTCTAATTAAAACTCTTTATTTCCACAGATTTATTCTGTGGGCCTTACTAAATAGATCAGCCTTGGGTTTCTAATGGTGACTACTTGAGGAGGAATGTCGCCTTTGTTCCCCTGAATGGTGGGGAGCAGATTACCGGGCTGCCAATTTCCTGCTGCCTTTCAGAGCTGCAATTTGAGCCCTATTTGCTCCTGGCTCTTGCACAATTGGAAACAATGGGTGGCTTCTTTAAGGTTTCACTTCAGAGCTCTTAGAAACTGGGGAAGTGGCAAAAGCCCTACTTTACAGGTAATTAACAATAGATAATGTTTGCTCTGCGCGTCCCGTCCCCCTCCCCCTTTTTTTTTTTTTTTTTTTTAAGAGCTGATAAAGGTAGAAGTACACGCCGGGCTCCCAACAGAACCCGCACGGGCAGTTTTGTGGATGCAGTCCCGGCCACAACCCCGGCAAGGTGTGGGTCAAACCTCCAAGCAAAGGCAGGGAAAGCCACAGCAGAGGAGCTGCTGGGCTGGCAGCAATGCTGAGGGCCCCGTTCCAATCAGCCCAGTGTGTGTGAGTGTTTGCTGGTGCGAACCTGCTCTTTGATTTAGGGCCCCTTTTTATTGTAGCCTCTATCTCCTTTATTAGGTGCACTCTTCTCATACCTTGTTGACGTTTATAGTTAAATGTTTTCTTGGGGATATTCCATTCTAGGAAACCACCTGTCCTGTAAAGTTTATCTTAAATACAGAAGCTTGTTTTACCACATAAAGATAGAAGTGGCTGTTGTTTAATCTTATCTCGCTAATGGAGGACTGTGGAAGCCTACGAAGAAGCTACAAAGAGTTATTATATGCAGTGTTATTAAAATTTATCAAAAAATGGTTTGGGGCGGGGGGACAGTGTTTAAATTGGTATATTCATGCCTCTCTGTGTTAGAGGTGCTCTCCTTCCTTACCTCTCTGCCTGAAGACACATAACTGTGGGTGGCTACTGGAACTGCAGACATGGATGCAGGGCTATGAAGCAAAAATAGGATGTATCCAGCAGCACCTGAGGAAATTCAGTCCCTGCACTCCATCCATGTTTTGCACTTGAACATATAAGCAAAGTATTAAAAAATAAATGAAAACAAGAAGCAGTTCTGCATTTCATGCCTGTGTATATGAGTTTCCCATAGGGATTGCAGAATTTAATTAGCTTTAACTGTGAGCATGACTTCTGCTTCTTGTTCTCACCATCTGTAAGGCTTGGACTCAGTAAAATACTTCTATTTCTCCTCCTTCCTGTTTGTAGCTGCCCCTCTTACTACTATGACTTCAGTGATATCTTTTAGGCTGTAAATCTTACCATAGAAACTATCCCAGAAGGAGAGAAGGATTGCAGAGTTGCAACACTTTGGATGTATCTTTACTCCAGAGCGGGAGCAGATGGAAGGATGCCCATGCCCTCTGTTGCTCATCTTCACTGAGCTCTGAAAAAGAGGAGGAAGAGATTCTGAGCAGAGGCTTGGAGCCAAGCTGTAAAACTGCCTCACTGCTAGGTTTGTTAGGGGATTCTGATTAATTCCCACTTTCTCCAGTTACTTGCAGATAATTTAGGAAGATGGAGGAGATCTGAATGGATAAGGTATGTGCCCATCACCTGTGAGTCTGCAGCAGTGCTTCCATGAGATGCCAACACAAAGGGCTTTTCTGGCTCTTCTGTGCTTATGGACAATGCAATTATATAATATAATAAAACAGTAATGAAAATGTCTCCCATGACAGGAGCTGTATGATGAATAATCCTTTCCTTCCTCCTGCATTCCGTGGGCACAGAGACACGTGGTGATATTTGCACATGCACTCAGTGCACACCAAAGGTTTTCCCCTCCTGCCTCTTGGGCAGACTGTTCTTTGTGTCAGCACCACTTGCTTGTACGTGATGTTCTGCTGTGGTAAGTGATGCCTCCCTCATGTTGTTCAGAGGATGTAAATTTGCCAAAACAAATGTCGGGGAGAGGAAGGCCTGACAATCTTGTTTGGATTTTACATAATCTTTACAATGGCCTCCCTGCAATGCCTCCCAGGTAAGGAGGTGGTGTGCCAGAAAAAGAGAATGGTTACAACTCCTGATGACCTCATCCCATCTCCCTGTGTCAAACAAGGCGCTTTTTGATGGGTTATGAGACATGGCATCAGAGTTCTTGGTTTTGTGCCTGCAGTGATGGTGGGAAGCATCCCATGCAGCAAACCCAGTCCCTGGGCAGAAAGGGCAGCAGTGAGGCAGGAAAAGTGAGAGTGACAACAGCCACAAAGCAACAAAGGGGTTAGACAAGGCTGTACAGTAATACACCAGAGTCAGAATGGAAAATGGTCTCACCAGGATATGGTTGTGAAGGGAATGTTTTGGGTGGAGGTGCCTCTGTCTCCATTGCCCTTCTGTGCTGGAAATGCAGGGATGGCCTGTAAAGCCAGATGGAATTTTTTGCCTAAGGAGTCTCAGCTTCAAGTTTCTGTGAAGCCTCAGCTCAGTCCAGCCATCCGGAGGAGATGCTACCTGGCAAGGGAGAACAGGTGAAAGCACTGAGTCATCTGCAATCATTTCCTTAACAAAAGGACTCGTCCATAGCCTGGGGGTTATATTCTTGTCTAGACTTAGGCAGGAAACCATTTGATTTACAACTGGATGTAAGGAATAGCATTGCTTGCCTCATCTGCACAGTAGATTACTGGCATATGTTTCCCTTAGGTTACAAACCTAAAGGATCCCACATCAGCAAGACATGGCAGTGTGTGCTGGCTAAGCCAGTTAGGATGCTGAGAACATGGCAGACCAATCCTCCAGAGTCTGTAAATTCAGGGTAAAATGAAAAAAAATCTGTTTGGAAAGCTCTGAGCAACTCAGCTGGTGGCAAACCCCTTTCAACCCCTTGAGAGCACCTGGGATGCCCCACAGAATTAGAAACTCCCCACAGATGAGGGGCCTTTGGTTATTTAGAGGGGTATTGACCAGGCCTCCTCTTCTTGAGGCAGGTCATAGTATGGTCTTGATCTCCTTCGGGTTGCCCTAAGACCTGCAGCCTTAATCCCAAGGGTTTGTGACAGGACTCCTGCATCCCTTCTGGAGCTCTGCTGGATTAGGTGAGTCTGTGCTAAGAGTATCAACTAAAACTGGCCTGTGATCTGTGCTCGAGCTACAGGGGCTTGGTGTGAGAATTACAGAATCTGCTCCCAACACAATGCTGGGGTTGAGTCAGCCAGAGAGACCAAATGGAGGTTGTTACCAACTTAGTCTTTGTTGGGTGCCTAACTAAAGCCGAGCCTCCTGCAAGGACAGGGGCTTTGACTGCCTTTTGTGATACAAATGGGGCACGTTTAAAACCCTGTTTGTGGCTGGGAGTGGGAAGCTGTTTGTTTGAGGGTATTAACTGTCTGATAGCACGCCTCGCCCTCATCGAGGTGGCCTCAGGAGCAGGAAAGCTTGGAAATGCCACTCGCAATTAAAACCTGTGTTTTAAAGTGCAGTTCTGCTGCTTGTTCACGCTGAGAAGGGTTTCCTATCTTTCAGAGTCTTTTGGTCGCTGGACTACACTTAATAGGATGAGATTTATTTTTTTTCCTCCCCTTTCCCCATCAAACCACAAAGCTGCCAAGCTATCCAAGAAAGAGGCTTGTAATTAATGCTAAGTGGAGTGGAAAGCAGGGTGGCTGCTCAGCGTAGGGCATGCTCTGGCCTCAGAGAATGCCAGTGGAGCTCTGAAACAACTGTAAGTCTCCAGGTTTTTAATCACGGTACGTGGGAGTAGGAGCTGCCCCCACTACAGGGAAGCTGTTTGGCTCCGTTGTGGCTGGAATGTGAATGTTGTACTGCTGGGCAGTGGCAGCGTCCCTTTGGGCGGGTTTCTCTTTTGGGACACTCCAGAAAAGGATGGATTTGCTTCTCTTTCAAAGCTTTGTCTAAGTTCCTGCAGGTTGTGACCTTGCAGTTTGGGGTTGTGATCTTCCTGGTGATAACCTCATCATCTCGCCTTGGCCTGTCCCTAAAGGGTCTGTCCCAGGGACACATTTTCTCAGCCATCCCCTCCTCCTTGCACACAGCTTTGTTGTTCCAGTAAGTGGTTTCACTTTCTGAAGTGCTGAAAGTGGCTGTTAAAGCAGCAGCTGCCTTAACCTGAGGCTCACCTGCTTTACATTTGGGATTTTTACCCCCACCACCTTCAAGCTGTTTTCCCACTGGGTATTGATGAACAAGTGGAATGCAGTTTCCATGTCTGCTATATGGGTTATGGGCCTCACCCCGGGCAATAACAGGGCAAGGCTTTTTGCTCAGCTTTTGGAGATACACCGAATGTGGTGGGCAAGTCCTTTGTCTGTGCTTTTCCAACCACTTCTGGGTGTCTAAAAATCCTTAGAGAAAAATGCCTGTGACTGCCAAGAAGCCCTTAGCAAGTGAAGCTGAGAATAGATCAGTACTGAGTGGCAAAAAAAAAAAGTGAGAAGCAGGAGGAGTGACATTGGGGTGTTTAAACCCACTTTATAGTAGGTCCATTTCAACTCTGTGGTTTTCCTTTTTGGCTTTGCGTCTCCAAACTGCATCCTGCATTTCCGTGTCTGTTTGGTGAGATGACAGCAGAAACTCTGCTATGTCTTTGCACTGCCTCAGCTTGCAGAGCTGTAGAGAACAAATACCAGAGCCCTTGGCTTGGCCATTTGGTCACCTTGCTGTTGGTAGCAGGGTTTGTTTTTTTTCATTCTCTAACAAATAGGTTGTGGCGGAGGACTGCTGTGTAGGTTCTCAGTTTAAACTTTGACTTTGTGGGTTTTTTTGGTGGTGTTTTTTTTTCCCTTTAAAACAAATCCCATAAATTGTCAAGCTGTGTCACACTTACTCAGAATTCCTGAGTTTAGCTTCCTTTTTGAAGGTGGCAGTACAGAAAGCCGATGTATGGAACATTTTTCTCCTCCAATGTCTGCGTGGGTCTCCCCCCAAGCCGTATGTCGGTGTTTCCCAGCTGCCCGGGTTTCTCATGCAGATGAGCCCTGCAAAACGGTTTCCCCCTGCACCCTCTCAGGACAAAGGCTCAGTTGTTGTTTTCTGTTGATAAACCGGACATTTAACCGCTTCGTTTCCCCCCTACTACAGCAGAATTAGTCGGGGGCTATTTGCTCAGGCCCCAATCCCTGGGATTGCTGGGACAATTGCTCAAGAGGTTCCGATTTAGAAACCAATGAATGTCAAGCTGAGCCTCTGAACTAAACTTTCTTTGAGATGAGCCAGAGTGACCTGCAGCGAGCTCTAAAGAAGAGTGCAATGACCCCCCCCTCCCCTTCCCTTCCCGAAAGGAAAAATATTTCCCAGACCACTGGGAACCCTCCTGACTTCCTCTCCTGTGAATTCTGGATTAGTGTGATTTGCATGCTTAAAGTTAATTCACTGGTGAACGGAGGAGGTGTCTGGGCGCTTGAATAGATTGAGCTCCTTGCCGCCGAGTGCCAAAGGCCTCGGGTGCGAACCGCGGAGCGAGGGAAAGTGAGGACATGGAGGACAACTGCAGGGCTGAGGGGAGGGAGGGAGGGAGGGAGGAGGGATTGTACCATTTGTACTCAAGTGTTTGCAATTCTGCCCTCCCACAGGCCATGGCAACTGGACTGAATGTAATCTGGCCCTTTTATTTTCTTGCTTTCATTCAAGTGAGGCCATATAACAAGTGGGGAGAGAGAGGAAGGAGGGAAATGCATGAAGTATACATAATAAAAGTGGGTGATGCTGCTGGAAATGCCGTTTGCTATTTAAAAATGCAACCAAAACTCAGTGTATTGGGTGGGTTGGGACTTTGAGTCTGCTGGGTCGCTGGGAGGCTTCTTCTGAGCCATCCCTAAAAACAAAACAAACAAAAAGCCCGGTCTGGTCATCCATAGGCCTTGTTCCCTGATAAGAGCCATCTCTCATGACCAAATTAAAACATGGGCTCCATCTTGCAGCTTGCACTTGATGCGTCCATGCACCCATTAGGAAAGTTCCCATTTCCAATTTTTTTGATGCCTGGGAAAGCTGCTTTAAAATTGATGAGAGAAAGAAAAAAAAAAAAGAGAAAAAGTTTGAATCATTGCAGAGAGTCACTGGCCCCGCTGAGGGGGCTTTCTCTCTCCTCTGAAGAACAGACCACGCACAAAGCCAGATGGTTCCCGTCTGCTGGCTTTATTCAATGCACTTCCTCCCACAGACGGGAGCCCTTTTGCCCTCCTTCCACCCCCCTCTTTCAAGCATCCACCACTGGGCCTTTCTGTTCTGCGGCTGGAAATAATCTTTTATTGCCCAGTTGTTCGGAAGTGACCTTTTGCCCTTGATTAGATAGCACCAGGCTCTATCGCCGGATTGCTTTTGAGCTGGCAGTTGCTTTTTTGTGTCCGCTGATCCGGTGTCAGGGAGAACAATGCAAGGCTTTGCAAAATTTTAGTCCGGCTAAGGCTCCATGTGGGATGGCGGGGGTAGGGAGGAACGGCGTTGGATAAAGCTGCCTCGCCGACCATGATTAATTATATGAAAACATTTCCTTTAATAAACCCAAAAACAAATCGTGTTTTGGTTTGGGTTTTGGATTCATCTCGCGCACTGATGCGAACCGCTGCGCGCTCCTCTCCAGGCCCTCGGATCCCTGTTGGAAGCAAAGGAGCAAAACTGCTCCCTGTTCCTCTCCTACGGGGCTTTTGTGCCTGGCTGCTCAGGCAGGTGAGCTGAAACCTGCCCCCAAAGCCTCCAGCTGGCGTCCAGCTCAGTGTTTTACTCAAGGGGTGGCTGCAGGAGTTATTCCAGGGAAAGGCTCTCAGGCCTTGGAGGAAATAACTGATCCTTCTCCAAAAAACAGCTTTGATAGTTTTAGAGAGGGGAATCTTAGTTACCTGTAGACAAAAAAGCCAGTGTTTAAGGAAAGTTATGGAAATTCTGTAAAATGTAGTAGAAGAAGAAAAGAAAATGATTTCTTGAAAAATTTTAATCCCAAAACCTAGAACTGAGTGTGCATTATACCTCACTTGGCATATGGATTATTCTCTCCTATGATTATTTTCCTATTATTATTTTCCTATTGAACGTAAAATACACTGCATTTGTGGGGGTGGGAATCTCTTTCCTAAATAAACGGACCTTGAGCTTTAGCCTAAAACCAAATCAAACAAAGCCCAAACCTGCCGTTCCCCTCCCCATCCAGCTTGATCTGGACTGACTTAGAAATAGCAGGAGAGAAGCTGGTGGCCTGTGAGTTATTCAGTAATCTGCAACCTAAAATCAAGAAAGCTGGTTTTGGGGTATTTTTGGAGGTAGGTTTTCAATGTTCAGGACAGCTTAGTCCTAGGTAGTCTGGCAAAATAAAAAATTAATAATTAAAAAAAAAGTAAGTACATCTGGTTTCCAGTCCTGCAGAAATTAAAGGAGAAAGATCCTTGTTCTGCAAGGATTTTATTATTTGTGTTTGGGTCTGGTGGATTTTTTTGTCTGTTTTTTTTTTTTTTTTTTTACCCTGATTGGATTCTGTCACTACCCAATTTTGAAGGAATTTTCTCCAGGGAATAATTTGTTGGTTACCACAATCCTTTTGTTACTGCTTTGCACTACACTGCTTCCTTGAATAGTAACCTTTAAAAAAATATGCATCAGCTCTCTTGGCCTCACTGATTCATCATCAGCATTTAATTCTGTCAAGGCCACCCCTTCATCTGGCAAATCACACGAATGTCTGTGGTGTGAGTTGGACACGTTCCGTGTCACGAAGGCAGCTTGGGAGCTCTGTTCCCTGGCTGTCTGGGCTCCAGCTGCTGGAATCCTGGGCCCAGTGAGGAATGGTGTCCAGCCAAGGTGTCCCCACAGCAGGCACCTTCACCTGGGTTCTCCTGGCTCTCAGAGCAATCTGTTCCACAAGCCTGTGCTGGATGTCACAGGACTTCTCTGTGAGGAGGAGTTTGCTTATGATCCTCAATTAATTATATGCATTTTTTTTCCCCTCATGCCCCTACTTTATACACTGAAGTGTAATCTTTGGACAGTAAGAAATACTGAAATATCTCTATAGATTCAGTTGCACTGCTTAGAAGATTTGTCAGGTGGTAACTTGAGGGCACCTGAGAAGCAGAGGTTGTATAAGCTGTAGCTCTCCAGGCTACTCTTCAATTAACAGGCTGTGTTAATTGAACCCATATCTGTCCCCATATCTATTGGCTGTAATCGCAGCAATGACTGCTGCTTTGTCTCCTCCCCTGTGCCAAAGTTATTGCTGTGATAAGCAATTTAAATGTTAGAATGTTTTAGGCTGGAAGGAACCTCAAAGCAGTAGTCCAACCTAATTTGCTTTTCTATAATTTTTAATTTGTGCAAATTAAGGATACTTTTTTTAATGAGAATTGATGAAGAACAGCTATAGGAAAATTCATAGCAGCAAATTTATTTTAATTCTTTCCACTTGCCAAATCTCTCATGTGGGTTCAGTGATGGTGGTATGATAGTTACTCAGTCAGGTTTGAAAGAACTTGGTGGTAGAAGAAACTTCAGCGTAACTCATGAGACTTTATCAAGTGGAAAAACATGAGCCAGTCTGAGGCAAAGCAGCAGATCTGGCTCTCAGTAGGAACCCACGTGTGTGTTTTTGTAATAGGGGACTATTTCCACTTGCTGATGTCAGTGCGGCTGTTCATGAGCTGCCCACGGCCCTCAGTAATGTTGTTCTCAGATGTGTTCCACCCCTCTTTGCCCCAGACTGCACCTGGGGGGGCTGGGCTGGGCTGCAGCACGGGGCTCTCAGGCTGTGCCCAAGCACCAGGGTCTTAAATGGACACCAGCGCTTCTGGAGGGCAGAGACAGCCAGAAAAAAAGCTCGATCTTTCCACTCTTTTTTGTAAGGGGGAGGGCTTCAAATCAAGGCTGCGAGCTGCTCCTCCTCCTTGGTTAGAGAGGGAACCCAGGAGATTTCTTATCCTCTAGGACGTTACCAGGTCCGAGACCCTTTTGCTCACAACACACGATAGGACAAGGGGGGATGGTTGTAAATGGAAAGAGAGTGGGTTCAGATCGGACGCAGGGAAGAAATTCTCCCTTGTGGGTGGTGATACCCTGGCACAGGCTGCCCCATCCCTGGAAGTGTTCAAGGCCAGTTTGGATGGGGCTCTGAGCAACCTCGGTTAGTGGAAGGTGATCCTGCCCATGGCAGGAAGTTGGAATTACATGATCCTTTCCAAACCAAGCCATTCTGTGATTTTGTGATCAGTTCTGCCATATCTAGCCTAGGGTGACACTAACTTGAAGGAATACACCTGCTATTACCCAGCTTGGATGAAATGGGGATGGAACTAACTGGGAAGCTCAGGGGAAGAGTGCACTAAATGATTTAATTTCAGCAGTGTTTGAATACATTGTTCCTTCCTAGACAGTTGTTTGAATTCCTTCCCCCCCGACTTTTTTTTTTTTTTTTTTTTTTAATATATATTTATAGAGAAGGTTGAATATTAGAGCTGGTCTTTATTTGCTCATAATGTTTTCTCTTGAATTATCTTTTAAAAGTTTTGGTGTTTTTTTTTTTTTTTTTTTTTTTTTGTGCTATGCTAGATCTGCCTAAATAAATTGCCTTGGAAAACTAACAAAGCATTATGACACTGAAAAACTGGGCTGCATACAGAAAAGACTTTAGATACTTGAAGTAAATTCAGGAGTTTCAGGATATACACGCATGTGGTGGGCGACGGGAAATGAGTTAATTTTCTATATTCCTAACTTGTTCCTTTCTTCTCCAGCACTGTTTGCCTGGGAAAACAATGATTGCCTTTCAGCCTTTTCTTCCCTTTCAAAGTACGGGGATTTAGTCAATGGGACTATTTACATGCAAAACGTGAAGCATATGCATAAGTGCTTGCAGGACTGCTGCCTTTCATTGTCGCTAAAGCAGAGCTGCTTTCCGGTGGCAGATGAACTTGTCATTTTAAAACGCATAATAAACAAAATTAAGTCATTGCGGGCAGGTAATTAGGCTTAAGAAAAATAAACAAGCTTTAAGGAGTTTAATAAATGTTTTCCTCAACCCCCCCAACTGAGGAAAATGAGGCACTGTCCTTTGGAACTATACGAAAGCGCAGAAATAGACATTGAAATAAACCGGGTGATGATGGGAAGTGGGGTAAAACCGCTCCTGGTTGTGTTGAAAGGAAAACTTTGAATAAGATGCTGAGAGAATGGGTTTTTCTCTACTTAGTTTATACTTAACTTTGACTTATTTTCCTGCCCGTACTGGGAGACCTGCAAATACCTCAGAGCTCTGCTGAACACAGGTTCGCTGAGCAGCGCAGTCTGCTGCGTAAAGCAACACTAAAAAAGCTCGACAACCAAAATTTCCAGCCACTCGGCTGTCGTTCAGATTAACAAAAGCAGTCTATTTCTGTCTAATTTGGTGACCTCAGAACACAACTGATAAGGAAATCTGTTTATCAAGATATATGGTGGAAATAGCTCTAAGTGTGAGAATGTGTTGCAATGCTCTTGTTAAGGCTCCTTGAGGTGAGAAAAGCTTTGATGTAAAACCATTTTCCACGTAATCTTCATGTTCTAAGTATCCTGCTTGAATTGCACTGGGATCTAATTCCAAAAATTCACGTTTTCCTTGGGTGTTCAGCCGGGATTTTTCAGTGTGTAAGTATTCAAGCCTGAGGTAGGCTGTAAAAATCCCTGGCTTCCTAGAGAGCCTCTCTGCCTCGCTCAGCTCTCACCTTCATGGCAGTAACCAAAACCATTCAAAATAAAGCCGAGGCATCACTTTGCTCCTTGCTACGAGCAAGGGCTCTCTGTCCTATACTACTCCTTGTACAGGCACTGAGCACTTTTTGAAAGCTAAACAAATAATAACCCTATCAAAATAAACCAATTTTAAATGGTAGCAAATAAAAGAGGAATACAATCATGTGCTCCTTCGCCTGACTAATGTTTCTATATGCTCAGCCCTCGGTCTTATTGCCTTTATGAGATTTACATAAATTAGTCATCACATTTTATCATTTTCCTTTTACATATGTATGGCTGTTAGATGTGTGTGAAAAAATGTCATGAGTATCAGAGGTCTATTTGCATTAGAATTTCCAGTGGAAATGTCAAGTATGACCTTTCCCTTGTCCGGGTGGCTAATCCCATTTGAAATTCCTGCCATGCTCCTAGGGAGGGTCACTGCGCTCGTGAATTCAAGCACAGCACCTGCTGCAGCCTCTGCTCCTCCTCTTCCTCCCCGAGCTCAGATGACGGAGCTGGCAGCCCGCAGAGCCCGGCTGATGCTCAGCCTAGCTGCGGCTCGCTGCGATCTCTGCTCCCCAGTTATGGGGGTGAAAGGCACTGTTACCAAATTATTCCTCTCTCTCTCTCTTTTTTTTTTTTTTTTTTTTTCCCCCTCGGCATGTTGTTTTTGGAGGGTTTAAAAAACATGAAGGAATGACGTGGCAGAGAGATGACTTGAAATACAGGAATGGTGACTTGGAAAATTTAAGGCAGAAAAATAAGACTTTTTTTCACACTAAGAGAATAAAAGGCAAGAGTAAAGATGTATGGGGGTTCATAATGGGTAAGAGATGCACCTTTCACAATGAGGGAGTTGAAGCCTTCCTTTGTGGTTGTAAATCAATCTGGAGGCTGTACGCAGGTGCAAACATATTGACAGGATATCCACATGTAGTAAACTAACTCTTGCTTTGCCACTGCATGGGTCTGTTGACAATTTCCCATTGCAGGAAGTGCTTTCTGATATTCAGAGGAAATCTGCTCTTGGGTTATAATGTCTATTTCTATAGCAGTGACTTTTTAATCCCATTGTATGCTGAGGGGATTTGGAAGTAAAATTTCCTGCAGCCTACAAGAAAATAACTTTTATAACCTTGCTTATCTCTAATTACATTTTATTATTTTTTAGATGTTAGTTTATTTAAATATTTACTTTGGGAAATAACCATCAGAGATTAAGTTCTTGGTTCCTGTAGTCATGTGGGTATTTTCTGTTTATGGCTCCTTTCTGAGCCAGCCCTCAGTCAAATAATTTTCCTTTAGACTGGAGCTGTACTGGCAAGAACAAGAAGCACTGGTGCCTTTGTAATCAGTTCCTGACATTAGAGATAGCACGGCGAGTTCCTGGGCCTCCTTCATCTTACATGAAGTTTGATTAAAGCACAAAGCCAAGATAGCGGGAATGCCAAACTTGCTTCTAATTCTGCTGCTAGACTGCCCCGTGAGCTGTAGCAATCAACCCACTTACAATCCATAAATGTTATACCCCTGTATGAATTGACAATAATTCCCTGTAATGTGTGGAGGAGGCTTGGTGAATGGAGATTCTTAAGGGGGAAAAAAAAATTAACTTTGCAAATAACACTCAGTAGTAGCTTGTGTAGTACTGCTGGGAACTCATGCAGCCCACTGCTGTTCCCGGTTTGGACCTCCTGGCCTGGGTGGGGACTTGGTGCCCATGAGATGCTGAGAGCTTCTTAGGTGCACAGGGAGCCTACCTGCTCCAATGGCTCATGGACAGCTTTCCATGCACTTCCATGTCATTTTTCTTACAGTGCAGTGTGTAAAACCTGTGTGACAGCAGGATGTTCACTCTGGGTGACCAAGCCAGCTCAGCTATTCCCTTTACAGCCTAAGAGGATCCCCTTCCTGCAGCACCTGATTGAAATCAGCCCCAGCACTTTATTGTTCCTAAAGTCTGAGCATTTGTCTCACAGCAAGTGTTTTGGTGGGTGATGTGCACTCTGATACAGCATAACCTTCAGTGCTTTTCCTGAGGAAGTGACTGTGCTGACAAATGCAGTGTGTTTATCTGCTGAATAGAAAAAAATACAAGTAAGAAATGTATTTAACTGGGAGGTGACTCAGTATGTGACAGGTGGGATGCTGGTTACATATTTTCCTTAAGGAGTGGTAAAAGATGACAGGAACAAATCTGTCATGTCCTCCCAGGGTGTGTACGTGGGCAATGTGAATCAATATATTACAAACACGGACACATTGTGGTGGGTGGTTTTTCTCAGTGCTGCAAAATCACTGGGGGCTAAAGCCAAGGTCTTTAAGCAACCTCCTGCCCTAATGCACTTGGCTGAACATGGCCCTTAGGTTCCAGTAATGACTGGATGTCTAAGCAAGCGCAATCAGGACTGAGTCCAGCGAGAGCAGGGCAGCTTCCTTTGCGAAAAAAGTCTTGTTTCATCATGCTCTCTGTGTGTTTATCTGAAAACAGAACATATTCTTGAAATGACTAGTTAGTGTCTGCTAATGTTTTCTGAGTCAAGAGCACTGCTTGCCTCTCTAGGGAGCAGCAGGGCCTGCTGCCAGCACGGCACCTGGAGGGAAGTCTGAGAAGACTGTGGACACGGTAGTTCTGTCTCTCTGAAATCTGGATGTGATGTATCTGCAATTTGTGCCATCAGCTAGACAGGCCAGCACACACCATAGCTGAGCGTACTGGGCAAACACCAGCTCATTAAAACTGGAGGAAATAGCTCTTTTTAAAAGCAGGAATCTTTGTATATCACTGTTAGCTTGTCAGGCCTTTCTGTGGAACAGAGGAGAAAGGAATTCTAAAAGGCTTGAAAGCTGAGCTTATTCTACACGGCCAGCAGTGGAAACGGCTGCAGTTCCATTCTCTTCCCCTCAGACTCCCTCATAACCACCTCTGGGACCCCACACTGCTCCTTCAGGAGGAATATGACATGGTTGAAAGGACAGGGATGATTGCTGTAGTGCCCTGAGCCCCTTGGCAAATGCCTTTTTGCTGCCTGGCCATTCCTATGTGAGTATTCCCCATGTTGGACAGATGGCTCCAGCCAACTGCTCTCATGGGAAGTGTTCTCACGTCCTCAAATCTTCCCGTAAGTCTTGCTTTTCCTTTAACACAGAGCCTGCTTCCTTATATAGGAAGTTGCACTTAAAAGTGCAATCTCCTGTGAAGATTTAGGAGCCTCTCCAGGCTGCTGTATCTTTTCCAGGCACTGTGCAGATACAAACAGGCTGGGTTTCTGATGCTGTGGAGACCTTACAAGGTAGTGGCCAGAGCCTCTGTAATAAAACCCTTCTGCTTATTAATGGCTTCCTGCAGATTTCACATGCCACCATCCAGCTGAAAACAGCCCTGCTCCAACAACACCATTTCCAGTGGCTTCACCCACTTGCCTTAAAAATTCAAGTCAGATCAGAAATATTATTTAATGTTGCATTAATAACAAACACTTAATGACGTATCAGTTAAATGGCATGGGTGTGACATGATGTGATTTTACTTCAGGAGAGCAGAAGACAAATAGGGTCATAAACAATTTTTGTAGTGCTAGGAGAAGGAAGAGAGAATTTAACGTTCTGAGGCATAATATTACATTTGAGCTACATATCTGTCCCCCTCTCCTTTATTCCAGTGTCCTGAGATTGCTGTGCCAGAGATCAGCACTGTAAATCAGCAATCTTCTGAATGGTCAGCTAAAATGCTAAATACTTCAGGTTGGGGGATTTTCTCTTGGCACACGAGTGGCATAATTCACCTCCTTTATTTATTTATTTACTTGTTTTTAAATAAGGTCTTTCTGAGGAAATAAGGGGACTAGAAATAAGGGGTTTGCTGTTGTGCCCTGGCTGACGAACAGATGTCACCAATGTCAGTGGTAATCTCTGAGATCTGACCTGTACCAACACAGCATGAGTGGAATTCAGGTGTAGTCCATTGCCTTCCTGCTCACTTGGATAAACAGGAGATAATTAATTGTCATGCTGGCTTGTGAGTGAGGTCACTCTCCATCCAGGGAAAAGCTCCCCAGGCCTGACCTCATAAAGGTTTAAGTTCTAATCTGTTAATTCCGTCCGCAAGATACTTCTCCATGTGTTCAGAATTTAGGTCTAAAGTTGCCCCCAACACACAATATCTGACAAATGCTGCTAAGTACTAGATAAAATAAATAATAGATTGCATGACAAGTAGGGTTTTCTTTTTTTCAGATTTCTCTATTTTATATTGCTGTGATTTCAAACATATGTGGTTAAGCTTATCGGATTTCTAAAAATGAACGTTCTATAAAAATCACACTGGGCCCCTCAGCTGTGTTTTCCTCTATTATTTATAGACAAATTGAAAACAAATGGTCTTCTCTCTTTCAAAAACAAAAAAGCACAATGAAATGGAAGCAGCTGTCAGAATGTGCTTTTCCTCCCAAAGTCATCTGCAACACAAACTAAGTTGGAGATTATTTCCTCTAATCTGAAGTGCATTGCCATTTAATGGTGGTTTTGGAGGCAATTCCCGGGGAAGCTGAGGGGAAAAGTGTCAAGACTGTCGCAATGGGAGAGAGAGAGCTCAAAGGCCCTTTCTGGGCCATGCCACATCTGTGAAGTGCTGTACTGCTGAGAAGGGGTGTGAAGGAGACTCCCTGGATGTTAGAAAACAAGATAGACAAATTTAAGGGGTGGATAGGCTGGAGCCACATTCATGCTTCCTAAAGGGGACCTTTATACCCCATAAAACATCTGGGAAAGGATTTGGAGCTCAGTGCACTTAATGCACTGGAGTACAGCATTCCCTCTAGCTGCCTGTGCTTTTTAAGAGGATGCTGAAAGATGGGAGAGTGTAGAAAGCATGGGAGCTGGTTTAAAGGTTTGTGTTTTGCATAGGGAGAAAGAGATCAAGAATTCCATGTATTTAACTTATCACAAAGAAAGGCTGAGGAGTGACTTGATTACAGCACTTTAAACACCTCTGTGGAGAGGAAGTATGTACTAAAGGGCTCTGTAATTTAGCTGGCTAAGTCACAAGACTGAACTTGAAACCAGAAAACTCAGAGCACAGGCATGTATCTTTAGCAGGGATGTTTAATAAGCATTATAATAAACCAGCAAGGAAAGTGATAAATTCCCCAGCTCCTGATTTATTCAGGTCCGGGCTGCAGCCCTACTTGGAAGCAGTGCTTAAACCAAACATGAGCTGCTGGGATGAGCAGAAAGGTAACTGTGATTAAATGACCTTTTGTACAGGACTGTGAGTGCAGTCCATTCCAATGGTGGATGGCAGCCTGAACCTGCTGTGAAAACCACCTCACAGAACAGGGCCACAGAGCAAAGTGTGACATCATCCTTAGAAATAACTCCACATGGCACTGGCGAGTGTTATATAACTCCTTGCTGGATCACAAGACTGCTGTAATTCTTCCGGGTTTAGGTCCTGTTGGAAAAGGTCCAGCCCGAGCTTTTACTTCTACCCTTACTTTAAACTCAGGCATTCAAACTTCTATTAGCAAGCAAAACCATCTTTATTTATACAGAAAAGAAAACTGCTAATTTTTACAATAGTTACCTTTTATGAAATAGATGCAAAAATAAAAACAAGCATCCCTATAAAACCTTTGGTACTAGATGAACTAATCTGCTTGAGTTACTTGAGTGTCTGTTTGCCTCCAGACAATCTTTTCTGTGAGCCTGCTGAGAACAGTGACTGCATGGAAGTGAGCAAAAGGTGGTAGAACGGAGTTTACAATGGGAGGGGCAAGAAATCAAGATGATGAATGAATGCTTTGATAGCATGGAACGTCGTTAAATTTCTGAAAGCTGAAACAAGGGCAACAGGAAAAAAAAGAAATCCACCCTATAACCTTTGATTTGAAAATAACCCTGGGTGTGTTGCTTGCAAGGTGTCTCTACTTCTGAATTTTAGAAGCTTTGAGGACTTGAAAGCCTTCTGCCGATCTGATTGCATTTTGTGTGCTCCACAAAAAGTGTCCAGCTTTTCATCCCATCTCTAAGGGCCACCACACTTAATACAAGTCTAAGTAGCTTTATGAAGGCCTAGACTAGGAAGAACTCTGACATCTCCTTACGTAGTCATTAATTTAAAAACATATATATATTTACTTACTTTTGGTGGCCATTGAGTGCTTTTTCAGCAGCAGAGAATCTGTTGCTCTCCACGGATCCAATACCCAAACTCTGAGTGGGATGTCCCTCAGTGGCATCAGGTCAGCTACATTTTCACAGTGCCTTAGTGAAAACATGGTGGTGTCTCCCAGCTCCTTCTCCTTTCTGTATGATGCTGAACAGAATAGGATTATGGCCTTAAAAGCACAATCCACAGCTCCAAAACAACATGCAGTATGTGATAATAGTTTGTCATAGATTGTAACAGTCATATGTGATAATACGTGGCTTGTTATTTTAGAGACAGGAACTTGAGTAAGGGTGATGAAGCCAGCTAATTAATGCTTTGGAATGGATATATGTAATCATGGTTCTTGGAGAACATTCAGTGTGCTCTGAAGCATTGTCCAGGTTACTGCCAGGGACAGGCTTGTGGCCAAAAGGAGCTGTTGTACTGATAATGTATGGCAAATCTTGTCTTCTTTACAAGAAAAAGGAATAAAAGTTAGAACTAGTTAGAAACTGAAATATCTTATCTGATAAGGAGCTTTGCCACCCCTTCTATTTTATTTTTGCATCTTTCTGGCAAAACCACACAGTTAATGGCCATGACTGAAGAAAAATATCCATTAGCACAGCGCTACTGTGTGGTATGTGCTCCGTAGCCATTACTTTCAGAAATCACTTAGTTCAAGGCACTTCCTTGTGACTTTTCTCTCAAACACACCCTATTAACAATGCACTTTGTCTCCGACTGTATTGCAGCTGATGATAAACAGATGGATCTCAGTCACTGGATGAATATGAGAAAGCTGCTGGAGCATGGTATGGTTCGTATTCCCATCCAGCTGCCTCGGGCTTCTGTCCTCTTGAAACCCCGCTGAATAGTGAAGGCTTCTAATTAGGGTGAGGTTGAGGGTCTCTTTCTGGCCATATATCACTTTCTTTGGCAGGGCTTCCATGGACTCGCAAAAGGGAAAATGCACGATGCTGTCAAAACAGCGTCTTCTTCAGAGCAACCTGAAGAAAAATGGGGTTTGTGTGAAAGCTGGCTCTTTGGGGCAGGGCGGGGAGGGACAAGAGGAGAGAAGGATGGTGAAAATCCTTGGCATCTCCCCTAAAGCAGCTCCTGGCATGCCGATGAGTTCGAAATGATGCCTCGAGTCACTGAGGACACAACCCAGTACCACAGGCCGCTGCACAGCCTGCACATGCGGCACCATTATTAACTGGGGATCTCTGGGTGCTTGAATTGCTCTTTTTTGGCTCTTTTAAGATTTTAATGGAGTTTTTTTAAAGGATGACTTGAAGGGGTTTGTTTGTTTTCATGTTCAAGTTCCCTTCCGCAGCAGTAAGGTCTAACATGGCACACAGTGCCACTGTGGCGAGAAGATTTTATCTGTGTGAAGTTAAGCGGCCTGAGGTGATTTTAAGCACGCTGAAATCTTTAGTAAGTACACTTCTATGTGGTGGATGCCTCGTGAGGTTGGAATGGAGCCCTGGCACTGCCTAGATGTGCCAAAGCACCCGCCAGCCTCTTTTTGTCGCCAGTTTATAGAAAGCGATGGCCACAGCGAGCAAAGCGGGCACTGAGATTATAGAAATCAGTGGCCGCGCCCGGGGGATTCTTTGCCCGCTTTCTGTCTGAAGGGCTGAGCGCACCCCACCGCAGAGGTGACGAGGGGACGCAGAGGTGACACAACGTTTTCCCCCTCAGTTTTCCCCCTTCCCTCTCGGCGCTGAGGGGACGCGGGGCGCTGGCGCCGGGCGCTGCCGCCCTCCCCGTCCCGGCGGGCGCCGCCTCAGGTGCCCCCTCACGGCTCGCGCCCCTCAGCGCCCCGAGGGGCCGCAGGAAATGGCGGCGGCGGCGTTCCCCGCCGCAGCTCCCTCACGGCCCGCGCGGCCTGAGCTGCTGAACCCGCTGTGAAAATGGCTGGAATTGGGCGCTTTCCAGCAGCCCTCTTCTTAGCGAGCACACCGGGAGGCGTGAAAAGCCCGGTTGCAGCTTTGTCTGCCGTGCCACCTCGGTGTCAGGGTGCCCAGCCGGCTGCGCAGGACTGTGGTAATGTGCGGAGCCTCTCCGGTTGTCCCTGTGGGGAGGATGGCGCCCCACGCTTCACTTGTGTATTTCCACATATGCCAGAAGGCTTGGCCACTGTTTTGCGGCAGGTTAATAAGGTTTTATACCTGCGCCGAGACAGCCTGCCGTGGAAAGGGGAGAGGCCGCCCCAGGGCTGCTGGAGCTTTGCTTAGTCTCACAAAAGTTGCCCCGCTGGGTTGTTTCCGCTCCCCGCCGAGCTGATAACCCGCACCTCCCCGACAGCAAACAAACCCTGCCGTTCCCCAAAGGCCGGGACACGTCCTGCGATCCCGCCCGGAACGGGGTCACTCAGCTGCCAGCGAGTGACCCACTTCTCCCGCTGCTGCCAAGGGCGCCCGGCCCTAAGGCCGCCCCGGCAAAAAGTGGGGATGTGTGAAGAGAAAATAAGACTCTTAGCAGGGGAAATCTCGTGTCTCGGTCAGTAGTATTTGAAAACCAAAGGGAGGCTGAGATGGGTGTTAAAAAGTTGCAGTGAAACCAAAATCTAGTTCTGGAATAAATATGTACTTTCCCGGTTTTTCTTCACTGTAGGGACCATCACAGTTTAGGTAAATCTGATTTTAGAGGGACATTTAAAAATATCCATTGATCCTACTGGAGGAAAGGGGGTGAGCAGATACTTAAAATGAGCCTCTTGCAGTGTCTGTGAAAACCAGAGGTTTGCCTTGTTTTGACTTTAACTTTTCTTGATTGTAGATTTGCTGGAGGTTTGGATATTACATTTATTAGATATATTTGTGCATTAAGGACTTCCATCTCAACAGAATTGCTGCATACAAGAAGGAGGACCTGTTGTTTCCATTTATTTTTTTCTTTTCTCTTCTACATCTTACTGCTCATTCAGAAAAACCCCAGATGGTCACTCTCATGTTGATTTCACCACTGTCTTCTGAGCTGTTTTTGGAAAGTGACAGAAACACCCTAAAATGTTTTTCTCACCACGAGGATGGTATGTTTCTAATATATGTATTGGGGCTGGATATTTTCAAACGTGGGTTCAACAGAGCATTTATTTCTACTGAACCATGGGAAATAATCTTAAGGGCTTTCTTGGAGTGTGCTTTGTACATGAGTTCAAATGATTTTCAAATCATTTCAATAACTTAAATAGTTTTTTAAAAGAATGATGCTCATGATTTTTTAGGTGTGAGAAATATCTATTACGTGGTGTTTCCCCCTAGTAACTGAAGTATTCATATGTCTGTGTAAAAGTGTTGATATCAATGTATGTAGATTTCATACACATCTCATTTCATACAGTTTGCTCCTCTTACTTGCATTGTAATGCTTTTATGTTATGCTCTTGTGTGTTTCAGTAATCTCTTGCTTTCACCTTGGGAGAGGAAAAAAAGCACCTGCACATCTGTCCCCACTCTCAGAATAATAAAACCTTTATGTGCCAGTGAATTTTCCTCTCCCAGCAGCAACACCAAACTCCTCAGATGGAGCTGCACAGGGAATTTAAAAGTAGGATGCCCTGTGGCAGTTAATCATAGGTAATGCAGAGCCCAGGAGGAAGAGGAAATGATTTTATGACTGTGAGTGGAAAAAAGGACAAGTCAAGTGGGCTGGGAAGAGGAGCTGCCATGTGCAGGGGAGCCTCAGGCTTTTGGCGTGGTTGCAGGAAATGGGCTGAATGCATCATGAGGGGCGCCCACAGATGCACTTGGGGCTTTCACAGATGCATTTAGGTCACTGACACTCTGAAAGCCTTATACTTTTTGAGCCCAGGGGCTGTGACAAAGGCCTGTATGCTCAGAGTGAAGGCTAGCATCCATCCGTGGCTGGCCTTATTGTATCCGCAGGAATTTCAGATCAATGAAGGATGTTAGCAATTATGTGCTGAAATAACTAAGTACAATGGGATGAGGTAAGGAAAGGGATTCAGCCTTGAATTTGAATTTCTTTTGGTTTCAGTCAGTTTGTGCCAACACCCCTTGCAATGCACATTGAGTCTCTGGGGCTGTCCTATATTGTTCAGGGCAGGAAATTTGAGAGACACAAGTTCAGCAGCGAGCACCAAAGTTGCATGTGATGTTTTCTCTGGTATATTGGCCAGTTTTGCTGCTGGACACTTGAGGTATTTTGTGAATCTGATGCTGGTTTCTCTCTTTTGGCACAAAATATTTTACAGCAGGTGTTGGTTCTGGCTTTTAAGCCTGAGAAATGTCACTTGGCTTCCTGCAAAGCTCCAACCCCTGGTGGGCTGTGGAAAAAGTCCCATGTGCCGCCTCATGCTCTGCTTGTTCTCTGTGGTTCTTTCCGCTTGTGATTCCCAAAGGGCCAAACGCGGGGCTGCATGCCTGACCCCCGTATCCAGGCCACTGGGCAGACTGAAGGAGGGAGGAGGAATTCCTTTGAAGTTGTGGGGCTGCTCCCCAGTAGCTGACTGGAGCCCAGTGGTGGGTGCAGTGTCCCATGCTCCTGTCGCTGCCTCCCTGAAAAGGATCTGATTCCCGCTGCTCCCTGCAGTGCAACCACACCAGTTCCACTATGGTGCTGCCTTCTCCCACTTGCAGAGCAGTGGGCTGAGCAGCCTCAGGATGACAGACACTCACAGAAAACCCCATTACAGACTTCCTTTCTTAAAATCCAAAACACACGCTAGGAGAGCCTGGAGTCTGTGACTTCCAGTTAGGGCAGTTAATCAAAACGTTTGCCATGTATTGTGTGAGCTCCTTCTCAGTTTGTGCATTTATCTTTTTAACATCTGCAGAGCAGCATGGCTTGGATAGGTTTCTGTTACTACTCCAAGCCTTCATTGGCTCTCGAGAATGAGTGAAGAGGAGCCAGACAACATAAAGGGCAGGCAATCAAAGCTTTTGACTCTTAGATCCTCGCAGATGGGCCTTCTGATGAAATGACTAACAACTGCTGCCAGATCAGCAAGTAGCAACCACAAGGCACCTGTATTTATTTAACTTCCATTTTGCCAGATAACTTGTCTTAATGCTCTTGCAGTTTTAACTATGGATTATAAGTCACGAGGCTTCTTTCTGATCTCCCTAGCACAAGTGTAAAATGAGTCACTTGAGATTGGTTGGCGATAAGAGTTCTTCTGCTGTACAAGTGGTGAATGCAAAGGCAGGAGGATCAGGCCGAGGTGCAGATGATGAGTCCAGTGTCGAGTTTGTTTCAAACATCTTTATTGCCAGCCTCCGGGGTGAAGCCTTCTTGAGGGAGGAAAGGTTTTGAGCAGCAGCCTTTGCTTGTTGTGAAAATAAATAAAGATCAGTGACCTCATTTTTCTCTCCCAGATGGCTGTGCATCTCGTGAATTCGGCTGTGCGAAGAGTCAGTGTCTGCAGCCAGGGCCCCCCAACTGCTCCAGCCCGCCCGGGTGAAACTCTGGGTGAGGGACAGCCAGCTTCCCTGGCTTTGCAGCTGCCTGCCAAAGCTAGGATATTCCAGATGCCTTGGGCTACAAACCTCGCACCTCACAGCATTTGTCCCAGGAATGACTTGCAGGTGGTGCTGCCAGCAGCTCCGCAGGAGCTTTGTGGCTCGGGCCATTATGGAAAGGAACAAAACCATGCATGTGGCTGTGTCCCAGGATGACCTGGTGGTGCTGGCTCCAGCCTCTTTGATTGCCCCGTGGTCCCAGTGCCAGTCCAGCCCTGCTGCCAGATGCCTCAGTGTAGCCCTGGCACATGGACTGCACTGCTTGCTCATGGGCCATTTTTGGCTATCCTCTTGCCTTCCTTGAAGGTAAGTATCCAGAATGTGCCATGCTGGATATTGGCTTCTATCAGGCAGATTAGAATGTGCTTTGTGGCTCTGATTGCTGCTGCTTTTGGATGCTGTGAAGGGGCCCCCCGTAGGTGCTTGTTCCTGGAAAGCAGTCGGGTCCCCTGTTCCTGGAGTCAGATATCTGAGCAATGGCAAGTGCCAATTCTCTAATTATTTGTGTGTCAATCCCTGGTTTTATAGCCAGTGCTTACCTGTGTGCTGTTGGTCACTGGTGGCTTTTGCTCACCAAATACCATCCTGTCTATATGTGTTGACATAGGATAAAGTCACAAAGTGAACCTGCTCAAGTGTTAGAAGCAGCGTTGCAGCACTACCATCAGACTTGGCCCATGGTTTTTAGCAATCCTTGCAGCTGTGCCTGTGCTTCAGGATTTAGGGATATGCTTTGCTGTCTAAATGAGCACATGTATTCTCTGTCTGATAGTGGAAACTAGTTAGAACACCGAGTTCTGCCAAATTTGATCTTACATATTTTTTTTGTATGTCTATAGCAAGGTCTGATAGTTTTAAAAGGCTTTCATGTGACTCTTGCTGGAATGGTTTTCTTCAGTCATTTCTGTCTATGCTCCCTTCTGAGTCCAAATATGATGAGGAGGCCACATAGCTTATTTAAGTGCTTCAAGCTAGCAAAATTAGACCAAATTGATTAAGGGCATGTGTGGCAAGCACAGCACTTGAAAGCCAACCAGCTGTTTCCTCCTGAGAAGTGTTCTTACCAAGGGACTTGGAATTCCGATCAGTCCCAGGTTTTCAGTGTCAGGATTGCTTAAATATTGAATTTTGCCATATTGCTGTCTTTAGGCTATAGGATATGATCTGTCTTTTTGGAAGAATTCTGCAAGGAGGATGCTTTGGTCTATGGTGCATCACCCAACAAGAGGGGTCCCATCTTTCCCCAGTTCCCCAGCTGATGTGTTTGCTTTACTGAGGTTTCTTTTTCTGGAGTCATCTCCTGCAGGGATTAGCTTGGGTCTGAATTCATGCAAATACGGGAGCACTGAAGTGTCTTGTGTTGTCCAGAATCATAGCCATGGAATGAAAATGCTGGTTTTGCTCATGGCTTAGAACTGAGCCTAAATGTAAATTTCCTGGGCTTTGTGCATTTTAAAAATCAAATTTACTTTTGCATTGGCATCCCATCTAAAAACCAAATTTCCTTGTTTGTTTTTAAGAAATGGGGAAAAAGGAACAGGACATACACTAGCCACACTCTTTGTTTGTAAATTGAGGAACAGCTTCAGCCAGGAACTAAAAGTTGTGTGTGTGATGTGGTGGGAAGGAATGAGGCATCACTTGTGTCCTTTGTGGTGCTTCAGTTGGTGATATTGATGAGGAATCACGATGGAGTGCACAAATCCAAGCCTTTGCATGGTTCTGGACACACTTCTGAGCATGGTAGGGCCTGGAAATGTTTTTCAGTCATGGCTTACAAGGGATTTACCATGTTCTGCGAAGAGCTGGTTTGTCCAGCTTTACAGATAAAACTCACCATTTGCTTTTGGCAAAAAAAAAAAAAAAAAAAAAAGCATAAAGGAGGTTGACAAAGCTTTTTTTTTTTTTTTTTTTTTTTAGTGCAGTTCCTGTACCTGTCAAAAGGATTTTACGAGATGGAGAGCAAGGTGTGTATGTGATTTCCTGCACTGTGCCTGAAAGGAGATGGATTTGCTAAGATGATTTTGACAGTGCATTTGTTGCTGTAAGGGAACATTTGGGAAATCCTGTTTGGTGTGTTTGAGTGAGGCAATCACCCTGATGCTCTTCCTCGTGGCGAACTGTGAGTAACCCTGCCTGGGAGCATTGCCCCGCTGATGTCAAAGGTGTCGAAACGCTCCGTGCAGCAGCAGCGTCTCTAACGTGGTACCGGGCTGGATCTGCTGACTCAGCAGCGGGGCTGCTTCGCTCACCGTGCCGGGAATTACGGCAGCGCTCCCCTTATCTCCCGGTGGGCAGGGAAAGGAGCGGCAGAGCTGGGAATGAGCCATGCCAGTGTAAGGAACAGGATTCCCATTTATTTTCGGAGTAACCTGAACTTCGCTGCCCTGCCCTTGCTGCTGGTTACGTGACAGCGTTCCCTTTGCTGTGCCATTAGCTAATTGTCCCTCAGACTGCCTGTTAACGAGGTAATTTGCTGCATCTGCTTCCACTTTCCACGTCATGGACAGTTGCCGGCTTTGCAAAATATTTTGTGTTTGTCAAGCTGCTCTGCCTGCCTGGAAATGTTTTGCCTGCTCAAATTTTTTCGGCTCATACCTCAAGGACTTGTTACTAGGTAACAGAGTTCCATTTGCCAATTGCCCACTATTTCCTTCTCACCGTATTACAGGCCTGATTATTAACATTTAGTTCAGAGAAATTGCTGTCATTATGTGAAGTAACTTCCTTTAGAGGTTACTCATTAACCTTAGGTATTTTACTGTGCGATTATAATTGCCAAATGCCATAGGCATGGAAAACCTTTGAACTCCTCAAGGTATTAGTGTATGGGAGAAATGGTATCAGCTGTGATTTTTATACATTGTTTTGCTTTTGACTGTTTTCTCCTTCCATACCTGTTGGCATGTTGCATAGCATACAGGGCCTGCTCAGCTGCTGGAGAGGAGAATGTTTCCTTCTGGAAGGGAATCAGCCTCTCCTGTTCCCCTTCAGATCTGAGATTAGCCCTAGCCAGCTCAGGGCCCATTATCTGCTTTGGAGTGTGCCACTAAGAACAGAATTTGATCCCTTGCCCTTCCACAAGAAGTGAAATAATTGGAAAGTTGTGTGGCATGCTCCACACTGTTAACATCTAGTTTTCCAGCATTTAGGATGGCTCTTCCATGTTTGCTTTGGGGAGATTTTCAACTCTACTGCTCTAGATTGTGTTCAAGGAATGGAAATTTTCAGACAAAAATAATTTTTCTTTTCTATACACACACAATCAGCTGCATACTAAAGTGTTTGCTTCAGGGCAACATGTGTTCTCTGGAAAAATCTTACTAAATATATTTGTCTTTCTCCCCTAACCCATTTCTCCTTAGAAGTCCACTGATATTCCTAATAACTTGATGCCTCTGACAGGATAGAGCAAAGCTGTAGTGTCGGCCTGTGTCATCATGTGACTTCAGTGAGGAAATATATATCATATCCAGGAAATTTGGGAACAAGTAAGATGTATGCCAAGTGCTTAAAAAGAATGAAAAAAAGGAAAGAAAAATTACCCATGCAACAGGAATGTTTTTACATGCAGTCAGACCTAATTTTGATGGTAGGAACCAAAATGTGGGGGACAGGGAGCATTAATCTAGTAAATCTTCTAAAATATAACATTAGAAAAAAACGGTGCTATAAATTTAAAAAGGGGAAAGGTAAAGTGGGATTAACCAATGAGTCCTCTTGAGTATGAGCCTGGCAGCAGGGAGAATAAAACAAGATCATGACAGAGCAACTTCTATCAAGCCCTTTATTTAATATTGCTCACCCCACTCTGCTCTGTCCATTTGATCTTAGCATGAGCTTTTGGGTTTTTATTGAAGGAGGAAAAGTGAAGAAAAACCCACAAAACCACTGTGCCCTTGGATGATGCACACAGTACAAATCTCCATGATGCAAGTGCTAAATCAGTACCATGATATTATTAATTACAAGAAATGTTTAGTAACACAATTTTGGATAGTGCCCCAATCCTGTTTTTTTTTTAATGGTAATCTGTTTCTTCTTTCATTCTCTAGAACAATTCTTGCTCTTGATTTCAGTGGATTTTCTCATTTGACTATGTGTCAGCTGTGACTTCTCAACTACTGTGTGTTGCAATGAGCTAAGCAGTGGAATTTATGTTGACATCTAATGTTGCTCTCTGGGATAAATTTAGCAATTCACAAAATCCAAGCAGTGCAGGAGGTGAGTAACACTTCAAATGTTCTTTTAGTAAAACTGTGCTTCACTAAATTCCTGTCTGCTCCTACTTTACCTGCTCACCTGCAGCTCCAGGTCTGATTCATGGATACATCATTCAGCGCTGTGGGAATAGCTCAGTGTTCAGCTTTTGCTTTCTGTTTATTGTCAATAAATCCACATCATTTCACACAGACCACTAGTATGGTTTAAAACCAAGCACACCTCAAACTGGCACTAACTACTTGGAGCCCTTCTGCAGAATACAGCATGAAATACAATTTGCTGGTGTGTAATGTGAAAATTACTGGCAAAACTTTACGCATGAGAAAGCATTTTGGGGAAATTAAAAGCCTATTTCTTGTCATAATGCCATTCTGTGCAAAGATTCTGGATTACAGACTTACAAAATCCTGCTCCACTGGAGCAAGTGGATGCAGAAAATTGGGAAAACATGGCTAACACCTGAGACAAGACATGTTCCTACCAGCTGTGGCATGTCTCTTGCATTCATGAGCACCAGCAAATGCCTCAACATATTTGTTTATTTATCTTTCTGTCTGTTTATTTATAAAATGTCTAAATGTATCTGTTCTCTATTGTACATGCATTACAAAATATTTACCTTTGTTTTGATACGTGACATTGTTTCTTGGAGCAGGTGTCATGGAATAATTACATGAAGTATCATAGGTGGGGTGCCTAATATTTTTTTTTCCTACAGAAACACTTGTGGTAGTTCAAATGTTACATTTTTTTTCCACGTGTTGAATTTGCAAGTGCAGAAGAGAGATGTATTTTTAGACCAAAATTAGACTATGTGGTAATACACAGTAAAGTACTTTCTCCCACAGAAGTTGTGGCAAATTTGAAGTTAAACAATGATTATTAAGTTTCCATAGAAGAAAGTGCAATGGGATAAATCTCTCTTAGCAACCTGCATTGTAACTCTACTTGGTGGGGGGGGGGAACCAACAAAGAAACAAGAAAATGCCCTAGAGTACAGCATGAACAGAACTGTCCTTAGGACATACAATAATAGGCTGAAGCTGTCATGAACACTCTTTATTTCCCTATGGTAGGGATATGTGTCTTTGCAACTCTCATTGGAATGAGGATTTATTGATCTGGAATTTTGTAGAAACACCTGTGAGGTTCACTGTATTATTTTCTTATAAAAGTTTGTTTCTTTTGAAAATGAAATGCCTATCAAGCTTATAAAATGGACAAAATGCTATTGATTTGCCACCAGGAAGGTTATACTTTAACTTAGCAAGAAAAAAAAAAATTCAAGATGCCTGGTAAGGCATTCTGCTTTTTTTTTTTTTAAAAAAAAAAAAAAAAGTCATTCCTCTTGACTAGTTCTGATGCAGTCAGGCTTTATTCCTTTAATCAGGAAGGGAAAAATGGAACCTGTGCTTGATGGTGTATTGGTAACTAAGCAATCTCCAAAAGAAGAGATTGGAATCTTTTGGTGTTTTTTTTTTTTTTTTTTTTTTGTTTGTTTTTTTTTGGGGTGTGGGGGGTTGTTTGTGGTTTCTTTCCTGGAGAGGAGAGAATAAGAAGAAACTTTGGTCTCTTAAAAACAAAACGAAAAGGCAAGAAACTGATTAGTCCTTATGATTTCAATAATGTTTGACTTGTTGCATTGTGACGACAGTGTTTGGTTTTTCTATTTGCTTTCCCCCCCTTTGAATGCAAGGCTGGGATCTGTTGTTTCTGATTAAATGTGTGCTGAGCTGTGTGGTGTTAGGAAACTGCACTGCCTGCACCTCCATTCCTCGTGCTCTCTGTTGCCCAATGTGGAAGTTGTGGCTCTATGGGGATTTACTATTTCCTCTTAGGATCACCTGTGCTGTGGCTTAAATAAAAGTTTGTTTCTTCAGCTGTCTGACTTCAGAGTTTATCTGACTCAGGCTGACCCCTCAGTTTTATAATGAGCTAGTTTATTTGCTTGTGCAAATTGGGTTTTCTTAGACAGAACTATAACAGACTGTAAAGAGGCCAATCTTTTGATCATTTCACCTCCGGAAGGGGAAGGCTACAATGCCTTTCTGCACTCACTGGGCACTCCCTGGGTTGTTAATAACATTAAGTTACTGTTCCTGAACACTCTGTGGTTGGATTTTATTTTTTTTTCCTCTCAAACCGTGTTATAAAAGTCTGGTATGTAGAAAAATGTTGTTTCTTCTGTCTATGCTAGAAATATTGATAGGGTTTAGAATCTAATTACTTCTCTGTTTGCAAGAAATGCAGAGCCTTTGCTTAGCACCCAGTCTGCCTGTCTCCAGCTTTTCCTTAAATGTATCTTTGTGCTGCACCTATAGCCCTGCACACAGGGAGGCTTGAGGTAGAAAGCTGGAAGAAAAGGAGGTGTGAACACTTTGTGAAAATGGTGCCAGTTTTTCCTCGATGGGCCTCGAGCCTCTCATGCAGCCCAGCAAATCTGAGAGTGATGTGTCAAAATATCTTTTAATAAACAACGTAGGCAGTAGGAAATAATACTGGTCAGGGCTTGTTTTTCTGGCTCAGGGCCTCATTCCAACCTGTTGCAACCAGCTATTGAACGTCTATGGGGACACCCCCACACAAGAGGCCCCATGGAGGAAAGGAACTTTTACATTTCTGTTTGACTGGGATCCTTGCCAGTGGCTAAGTTCAAAGTGCAGTTTCCAGTAATTTGCTGTTACTACTCCGCGTGTTTGATAGGCCAGGACAGAAGCATGCAACCCGAAGTAATATTTCCTGATTTCTGACATTTCTCAAGATATGAATGGAGGTTGCTGAGGCACTAAAACGTGGAAGGGTTTTCCTGACTCCGACACCTTCGATGCTTTCCTTCTCTCCTCTTGCGCAGCCCCTTTCCCTTCCCCTGTCTCCTCCCTCAGCTCACATTCCCTGCTGTTGTCAGTTCCGTATTTGGATGACATTCATATTGATTGTTTCCCTGTGCAAACACTGTGTGGCCAGTCTGATGCAACCAGAAGAATCCTATTGATTTACTGAGTGTGAGGGTTATTTAGATTGATATCCTTCTGGAGTAGTGATAACGCTTTCATCTCCCCTCAGAATTATGGTTAACCTTTCTATTTTGGGGGAAGGGCATGGAAATGAATTTCCTTTGCCCTGTTAACTGTGGTAAGAGGGAAGTAAGCACAGGGAGAAGCCAGTGGAATAACTACTGTTCTCTCCAGCGTATGCTGTTGTAGGCCATGTGTATGCCATTGTGGTTATGGAAGAAGCATCCTCTGTAATTAAGATTATATAAGCATTCCTATTGTAATCCTTTGTTTCCAGCTCTCCAAAACTAGCCTCTTTTGGGCTGATGTTTTCCTGGCTTGTTCTTTGCCATGTCACAACTTAATTATTTATTTTCCAAGCAGGGATGCAAATGTTGGAGAGAGCTGAGGAAATGGACTTTTCTTGCCCATTTTGAAAACAGCTCTTCACTTTTTCGAAAATTAGATCCAGAGTCCAAAAATGAGCTTTAGATAGAAAGGATGTGACTGTTGATTAGCTTTTGGGGAAGGCTATTTTAATTACTGAATAATCCACATTTGTGCAAGAGATAATGCAAATGGACTGTGTAAGGGCAGAGCTGAGGTTGGGAGGGCAGACTTCATTGCTTAGAATCCTAATTCTCTTTTTTTTACAGTTTAGGTGTGCAGACTTCTGAAGTCTGCAAGGGCATGGGGGTCCTAATACAACTACCCACAAAAGCAGAGCAGTAAGAAATTTAAAGGTGCAGAGTTCACTTCTAACAGCCCCCCTGCAGCAAAGTCAGTGCTCACAGGAACAAAAGATGGGTGTTGAAGCTGTGTGTGCTGGCTTTGCACTGAAGGTTCACTTTTCAGCTGAAACTATCATCTCAGTTCTGTTTTAAAAACCAAATAAAATGCCTTTGACTAGTTTGTAGCCTGAGTTTCAAATAAATAAGCAAATACCTTTTCTTCCAGAGGGCACTGACAGGTGTTCACACAATCCAAGCACTCATGAGGTTTTAATCATTAAACTAAACAGTTCCTTGAAAGCAGAGGAATTTGGAGTTAATTCTGATCTTTATACTTGTGCTGATCTCATCTACTCCAGCGTATCCATGTGACATCCATGGGCCTGCCTAAGTAGCAAGTAGAAAGGAACAGTGAGAACATATTTTTTGAGCTGAATATTTCAAGCACTGTAATTGGAACTGCATTATTCGTGATTAGTGCCTTTTTTTCCGATGTTTAATCCAAAATCCTTTGTGGGGGGCAGTGGGAGAAAGCACAGAGTAGCAAATAATCACAAGATGCTCTGTGGTGGGAGCTGATGTGCCCACGAGCGCCATGTGTCGCTGGTACCAGGGTGTGTGTCATGTGGCCAGCAGCTGTGCTCCCCTGCTGGATGCTCAGCCCTCCTCCAGAACCAGCTGCAGGGCCCTGGCCGTCCTCTCTGTGGAATTTTAGCCAGAAAGATGTGGAAAGGAGAAGGCTGCAACCTGGTCTATGTGTTGGGGGTTTTGTTTCATTAATTATTGTTTTATTAATTTTGTACAAGAGTAACTCCCCAGCGTCTGGCTGCATAAGCCTACAGTCTCCTGTGGGTGACAAAGCCTCTGGCTGTGTTACAAGTGCTCTGAACCAATTGTAGAATATTGGGTTGCATCATGAGACCAAACAGCAGGTAAACAAACGGAACATGCTGTGTTCAAATGAAATAACTCCTCATAAACCTGGAGGATTGCGGTGAACTTTGTTGCTTAGTGGTTTCTTGGCAAAGAGAAGCACCAGAGATGTTACACTGAATAACTGTAAAGGGTTACTATGCTGAAACTGCAGTCCAACTCTGTTGAGGAAGATGCAGGACTCACTAGATCCCACAGGAAGTTTTCTGTGTAGTCCCTTGTGTCTTCATTGTTGATATGTGAAACCAGAATAATATTCAAGAGGCTGTGTTTGGTTTCCATAATATTTGCTCGAATGTGAACTGTGCTGAGGGAGTTGGGTTTGTCCTTTGAGATCATCTGTGCAAAACAAGAAGTCGTGAAGGAAGGAACGTGTCCTGTTGTTCACTGTAACAATAAACATGGAAAATGATTCAATGATCTGTGAAGCTCAGTGAAATTTATGAGAACACAGCAGCTGTCACACTAGATTAGATCAAAGATTATTGTGACCAAGTATTCTGCCTCCAGCAGAGGCCGGTGAGAGTGGGATGGGGAGAGGGCCTCACAAAATAGATGTGTATTTGGAATTATCTTTCCCTGCTCTATCTTTTCAGCTTCTAACAAAGAGTTGTGTAGCAGCTTTTGAGACTGACATGTGCTTGGTGGCTTCTTCTGGATGTATTCATGGTTCATTCCTCCGATCTCCATTTGAACCTGTATGCTGCTTTGCCTCGACCAGCCCCTGTGGGCACTGAGTTCCCCACTGTAATTGTTTCATGAAAAAGCATTTCCTTTTGTTTCTAAATTGCTGCCAGTTTAAAACAGGCTTCCCGACTTCCTTTATTACATACAGTAAATAATTCCCTTTTTTTACCACATCATTCCATTCATTATTTTTCAGATGTTGATTCTGTCCTCTCTTAGCCAGCTGGCGTGCCCTAATTTATTTAGTTTCTTCTTGTCCGGAATTTGTCTTTTACTTGTTACTTTCCACAGTGCCTTTCCCCGTAATCTTTGCTGGCTCTTTTGTGTGCTCTGTGAGATGGTGTGGAGGTGAATACAGCACTGTTATCAAAGGGCCCTAATGAGTAACCTCCTGAGGGTGCTTGGATGAGCAAAATGCCTGTGGACTTGAGCCAAAGGTTGCACTGATTAGCCTGGGAGGACTGCTGCTGTCAGGCTTTGTCTGTGTGGTGTCAGAACAAGATAAAGGTGTACAAGTGCTCCTTGTTACCTGCCTTAAGTTCATCATCTCCCTTCTGAAGTTACAGCTGTGATGCCAAGGCTTTGGGTGAGCCATACTTCAGGCTCCAGGACCTGAAACAGTGGGTGCCAAAAGAAAAAGATTATTCCAGCCGTGGTGGGGTGATGAAAGTTTATGTCATGCTGGGGAATGAGGGGAGAAGTTCCTAATGTGTTCAACCAAAAATTATTGCACACCCCCCCAAATCCCACTATCCATAAATGGGTAGTTTTTTGGGGTTTTTCAGGATCCCTTTGGGTTATTTGCACGTGTGGATTTTTCCCCTTAAAAGTGATTTTGTAGTGGAAAGTGGGGATGTGTTTGAGCCTACTCTCAGATCTTGGCCTCATGGGGCACTGAAAGCTCTGACAATTCAGTAACAGCCCTTTGCACATGCCTTGCAGTGCAGCAAAAATTCAAATGGTTCCTTTTGTGGTGAGGTTACAAGTCAATAGCTTGAGCTCAGATTGTGTCCATATCCGGTGAGGAGTGAGGATCACATCCCCCCCCTTCTCCTCGCAGTCCTGCCTAACAAATCCAGACCCATTCCCGCAGGAGCCTAGGCAAAAGGAAGGGAGTGTCGTCCCCTTGGGAGCTGTTACTGCATCCGCTCCCCCCAGGAAAGAGGAGGGAGGAATTCCGACAATTCCTTGCCAAGCTATTCCAAGGGTAGAGTGCTTACACCCCACCAGCTAATCAAGGCTGTTCCTTAAGGCTTTATTTTAGCATCTGGACTTCAGTAACTTTTTTTAAGCCTAGTTTTGTATTGAGGATTACTGTGAATTTAGATCTAAACCATTGCTTGAGTTGCACATCCAAAATAAGCATTGTTAACAAAAGCCAAGTGCCTTATGCATTTTATTCAGTGCTAAGAGTGGCTTGACTGCTAATATTTCATGTGCTGGAAGAAATGGAGCTGCAGTGTTTTGAGCTCATTCTGGGATTTTGAAGCACATCCTGCATGGCAAACTGTAATGCCCATGGTTGTGCCAGTGGTAATCAGTTTGAGGCCAGTGAGATGTGGGTGCAGAGAGATACAGGACAGAATCCTTATAAGAAGGCAAATATGCCCTTTGCTATGTTTGCTTAATGTTGCACTATTACTTTTCTGAAGGGCATTTGTGTATAATGTCTGCCCATGTTACCTTTTAAAATTTTTTCCAGGTCTGCTACCGTTCAAATGAATCATATGGCTGAGCAAGAATTTGTCCTGCCTCCTCCTAAGGCATGTGGGCTTAATCCTTTTGCTGCCTAAATCAGTCATGGTGGTAGGAAGGTTTAAACAAAACTCTGCTGTATTATATCCCAGCAATTACTTGGGAGAAATATGTGGAAAGGGGGGAGCAAGGTGAGAAAGGAAAAGAGGAGATCACTTACCTCTCTTTTTTAGCTGTGCAAGTCCAACCTGAGTGTGTGCGCAGAGGGGCTTAGAGTTCTTCCCTTTGCAGGAATCCACGAGCACAGCTGGGTAGAAGCGAGCAGGACTGAAGGAAGGTGGATTGCTTTGTGTGCCACAGTCGTGTGTTGCTCCAGCCAGGCGTTCTGGCTTTCCACAGCACATAGCTACAGAAACAGATGGAAAGCTCAGTTTTCCTTGCATTGCTTTTGCCCTCTATGATCTAGATTTCACAAGGAATGCCATTTTTTTGTGTGTTGAACCAAAGAATTCCTAAGTAAAGGAGCAGATTATTTGTTCTGCAGCGCGCATGTGGGTGAAAAATGCAGAGCGCTGGGTGTAGCCCGATCCAGAGCTGTGCAGTTCACAGGTGTAGTGACAGCTTCCACTTGCATGGGTGCCTTTTTGGCAAATACAGGGCTACAGAAAGAAATGGAACAACTCTCCCAGTGTGTCGGAAGACGAGGTCCTGATAAGTAGTGTTAATAGCCAGCTGGGAGGGCAATTAATGACCAGGTGGAGAGCATCGGTTCCAGGTGCCAGATCTGAGTATGGGAACAGCCCTGACCTTGGGCACGCTGACTTTTACAGTAGAGTAATTAATAGGAACAGGATATGCAGATAAATGGAAGCTAACTTAGTGATATCTGGCTGTAATCCCTTTGTCACAATCCCCTTTGTTGTCTAACACACAAAGGTGTGGACATCAAAGTATAAGTGCAAAAGGATTCTGAATTGCTCTCTCATTTTTTCACCCTTCTAGGGAGAAAATGGTGCTGATGAATGTAGAGATCTGTCGAGCAGTAAGACCATAATTAGACTATGTATATAATGTAATATATTGTTGTTGCTTGAAGGGTAGAAAAATGACTGTCAGGAATTGAAGCTTGTAATTGTAAATTACAGTTCTCAAAGCTTTTAATTGTGAATTAGGATTCTAGGTGTAAGTTCTGTTGGGTCTTGATTAGATTTGCTGTCTCCCCCCTCAGCACCCTGGGATATTGATTAGTTCACAATCCCAAGCTGTCGCTAATAATGGAATGAATCTATTAGCTGTATGGTTCTGCTAAAATAATTTGCAATAAAAGGACTGTTTGGAGTTGAATTTGCATGGTAATGGACAGGCTTTGGCTGTTAAGGGACAATGAACAGATGAGATTGCAGAATTGCTTACAGAGTCAGAAACAGGGGGTGGTGGTGTCTTACAGTTTGTTCTTTTAAAGATTGTTGTACTGGTTATAGTGAAGCATTAGGGAAGTTAAAGAGATAATATAGTGATCTGGTGTCTAGGACATTGAGCTGTCTGGAGGGGAACACCAGCTCCTTGCTCCAGTGAACATTTGGAATATTAATTTCTCACCTCATCTTTCTTCTCTTGTCCTGCTGTATGCACTTTTCTTCCCCTATCACCAGTCTTCAGGGATATGGAAACTGTAGGAAAACAGCTGTTGGCTATGTTGGGGATGCCTGCTTTCCCTACCTGCTGCCAAGAAGTCTTTTTGAAAGATTTCTCAGGCTAGGTCTTATGCTGTGATCACAGCCAGTGTGTTTTCTTGGAGCAAGGCTTGCAAGTGCAGTAGGCAGAAGAAAAGTTAGCCTGAAAATCCTATCAAAATTTAAAAAAAGGAGCTGAGAAAAGCAGTGTCCTAGGAATCAAATTCTGAATTTATCTGCAGATGAAAGTCTAGAGCCCTGCAGGATTAGGATTAGCTAGGTCAGGGTGTGAAAGCAGATGGTGCTATCAGAGAGAGATGCTCAAATCCATCATTTGGATTTAACTTTGTAGGTTAACTCCTAGAAAGATGTAATGTGCTAACCACACAGTTAAGCTCAGAGCGTCCCTTTCTTATTTCCCTTGGCAGCCAGTTTGTTTAACTGTAGGTCATGCCAGAAATGAAGAAACTGAAACAAATCAAAGCTGCTCTGCATTTCCCAGTCTGACTCTCACCTGCTGCATTGTGGAGCATCACCACCGTGGGAAGCTCACACTCTGCCACATGCTGTGGGATGTGATACAACACAGCCTGACCTACCCAGGCTGTGTCAGCCACAGGAAATCTGAAAATATGATTTCCTGAAAAACAAGTGAAAGGAGGGGAAGTGCGCAGTTTATGTTTTGAGGATGGCATTATTGGAAACTCCATGAGCACTTCTCTCAAAATACCTACGAAGTAACTATTTAGTCATATGAATAGTTGCCATTTATTTACAAGGCATCTGTGTGTGAATTAGGAAAAATCCTTTAACATCTATCAGACCTCACAGAGATGAGTAATTCTGTGGAAACAGTGTGCGTGTCAGACGTGACTGAGCGCTTGTTACCCTGTATTCTGTCCTTTGTTTTTGAGTAAGACTCCAATGTATGTGCTAGCAGTGATTCAGTATGAAGCAGGGGGTGTCTGGTAGAATCTGCTTGTCTCTTGCATTTCAACAAAAGATGTAAGATTTTCTTACAGGGAATTTTTTTGACAGAATCAAATTTTGAGGCAGTTTCCCACTTGGTGTCAGCTGCTAATCACTGGTTTGCATCAGACTAGGACCTGATCTCTCCATTTATAGAACAGCTGTCCTAAAAATGCATTTCCCAAAATGCAAAAGCAGTTTTTGGTGAATCCACGCTGTGCCATGTGGGTGGTTGTGATTGTTTTCTTTCCTGTATCTCTTAACTCTATGTGTAAAACAGAAAGCTCCTGGTTTCAGCACCTGTGGTCTAAGGTAGGAGTGGGATCTAGGAACTGGAGTCAAACTTGGGGCCTCTCTTTTTAGGCTCCACATGCTAACTTTAATTACTTTTCTATGTGATTTCCTTGAAATGCTTCATGGTTTTCCCAGTGCTCTAATACTGAATCTCTTATTTCCTGGACAAGTCCCTGAGCAACCTGATCTAACTGGACCTGCTCAGAGCTGGGAGTTGGATTAGATGACCTCCCAGGAGTCCTTTCCAATGTAAACTATTCTGTGAAAAGTAAAAGATGCTTTTGGGACTGATAGATGAGGTATAACAGGGCAGGCTGTGGAGCTGGGGAAGCCACAAGCACTCCATTTTACCCAAAGATATGAAGCACTGTTATTTTCCTGTATTCGCTGTTTCCATCTTCTTGCAGTAAATTCAATTACCATCGAGCAGGACTTTTTCACTAGGGGCTGGCTAGGAAATTATCTGCAGAAGGCTGGAGATAGAATTTCTAGCTGGCAAGTTGTGTTAAGTTGGCCTTTCCTAACACCAATTCCAATTCAATGGATGTTACTTCTGTAGCTGAGTGCATTTAGTTTAAGTGCAGGCAGAAAGCAAATCATCCAAAATGATGCACATCTGCAGAGAGCTTTAGCGTGAACTGATGCAACTTTCTTGAGCAAAGAAACATCTGGAGATGCCAGCAATAAGAAATTAGAGATTTATTTTTTAAATAGACAGGATGGGCAGGGAAGATTAAATACATCATATACCTTGTCCCCATGGAAGACAGTGGGAGAGTGAGGGACCACAGCAAAGCTTGCCTGCCCCACGTGTTTCTGCAGGGATTTCAATCCTGCCAGGCTGCCAGTACTCTTGCATGGTTGGAGAGAAAGAAGGCAGAGAGTGCAGTCCTGTCTGTAGTGAGAGAATTTGATGTGTTCCTCCTCTGACCAAGTAGCTGCAGCCTATGAGGCAGTTGTGGGTCAACTTTGTGCCCAGTTCTTTCCTAGATTTACACAGTTGGGAATGGGTTACCCAATTGTAAAACATGTTTTTTCTGGGCCTCTATTAAACCTCTTTGCTTGGAACTCCTTACTAACATAGGTGGCTTATGTTGGGCATGTGATTTTGTTCCTTCACTGTTTTGCGTGGATTATGCACAGGGATGATTTCGGTGCTTTGTGAAATCAGTGTTGCAGACATCTGAAATGGTGCATTTTTATAAAAATATGTGCAGGCTAAATTTATTAACTCAACAAGCAAGGATTGTTGACATAACATAGGGACTCTTGTGTGCTCGTGAGTTATTCTGCATAATTGTGTTAGCAGTATGTCTGTGCCTAAAGAATACAGATGATAACAGAAGGATAGATATGCCAGGAGAGCTGTCTAATTCCTGAGCTACCAAACTTCTTAAGTAAATGTGTGAACTTGTTTCACAGTTCACTTGTGGCATAAATATCACAACTGGTACTTTGCCATTTGCCAAAATGTCCAAATCCTACATCATGTTTTGGACAAAGGTGCTGTGGGAGCACAGCATTTAAACTTTTTACCTGCAGAAAAGCTTCCTGTTCAGGCTCTGTCAACAGATGCATGAAGCACAAGAATTACTGTTGACAGTGAACACTTTATTATGGGGCAAAAGATCCTCTTAAGAATGTAAGGTCAGCAGTCTGTGAGTGAAGAATTTCTTATGCACATCAACACACAAATGCTTGATGCCTAATCCTTTAATATGATTTTTATGGATTGATTTCAACAGGAATCCTAGGATAAATTTTCAGTAGCTGAACAATCTTCTAGCAACAAGCTGGCTTTGTTGAAATTCACTCTCAAAAATTATCCCACTCTAGTTGCTTTTTAATATTGTGATTGCCAGGGCCCAGCCCTGTAGCTCATCTTCCAGTTTTGAATGGCTCCTTACTGAAGCAAACTCCTATTGACCTTTTTTGAGTATTTTGCTAAACCAAGTACTCCTGTTTCTGGGGGGATGTCTTAGGGCAGGCTGTAACAACGTGTGGATGACTGTCATATGGGTCAGTCTGAGCTGACAGTGGGTTTGTCAGTCGTGGAAAGCTACTCCTGATTCAGATGATAATTTCCATTTTCTGTGTTTCAGCCTGACCAGGTTGCCCTTGCATGGCAAATTGCAATTGGCTTGAAAGTAAACTCAAGGCCCTTCAGTAATTTCTCTGTGAGAGTCTGTCCTCAATGTCTCTGGAGCTCTGGCTTTTTATCCTGAGACTTGCATAGCCCTCTCCTTCCAAAAATAACCTAGTAGCTGTAAGTCTGTCCTCTAAGCCACCACTACATTTCTGTTCTGTTTTAAAATATCTTTCTGCTGTATCTCATTTTTATGTGGAACACAGCCCTTCTCTAAACTGTCACGCAGTTTGTAGTGAGCACAGGAAGAGGAGGCATCTGAAAGCTACTAAAAACATCATGTTTCAAACCCAGCAGTTGTCAGAAATAAAGATACCTTTTGGTTTAAGTGATGGCTAAACTTTTTCCAGCTGTTGCTCTTGTCAAGGAATTTAAATCTGGGAGGAAGTGAAGGCTTTTCACTGTACTACTCCTCCACCTGAGGTACAGCTTTAGTTCACTGCACTCCAGATATTCACTAATCTTTCTGAGCAGAGGAGCTGGACCTGGGTTTGTTTAGTTTAGTCTGCAGGTTCTGCCTGATCCACCCTGTTTCCTGTGATCTGTGTATTCAAGGACAGTGAATCCCTTAGACTACGCCTGATTACTTGACCCAGGAGGTCTTCCCAATTCCTGGACTAGTGCATGTGCCAGACATACCCTAAATCTGTATCAGGGTGAGATTCTGGCTCAAGTTGGCTTCCACTTCACCCTTGTTTCTCCTTGGAGACAATCCAGGTGAATAGACTGGATGTGAGCTTTAACACACTCTGACAGGTCCCAGATCTGGATGGTTTGAGGGCAAAGAGGGAATGTGAAGATTGGAAAGCACGCCAGGCTATCTCCAGCAGGGATCTGGGCAAGACCTTAGAAGACCTGTTGCCTACAAAGTATTTGAAGAGATTTCATCTGTTTAATTTCTCATGTTTCTTGAATTGGTTTCATTACAAACTTTCTGGTCATTCAACATAATGTTTCAAAGATTGTAACCTGGATTCTTCATGGTATCCGTGCCCAAGATGTGGGCAATTCCTAGGAGATAAGAGATGCTTAAATCTATTACAGTAGCTCAGAATCAGGCAGCTTTCTTTACAGAGCATGTTTACCACTATAAATCCTGAACATTACCTACCTTCTGCTAGAGCCTGGGGCTTTGCTGTCATTGCTGATACTGCATTTCTGGCACTGAGGACCTGTACCCAAAATTAAGATAAGTATGTTCAGTTTGCTGATTGTTTCTTCAGAAGGGGCTTGTGCTGAATCCCACTGTCTGTTTGAAAATCTGAGTTTTATTCAAAAATTATTTCAGATTTCTTATTTCCTTCTGTAAAGAACAGTATTTAATGTTATGGGGAAAATACAGAAAATAAGCTTGTATTTTTTTTTTAGCTTAGATTTTTATAAAATGTACCTATTAGCAAATAAAAACTAAGAAGCACAAGTAAGTATATGCTGTGCCATGAATTAAATGGCTTTAAAGGTCCATTTACTGTGAGGGTGGTGAGCCACTGGCACAGAGAAGCTGTGGCTGCCCCATCCTTGGTGGTGTCCAAGGCCAGGCTGGATGGGGTTTGGAGCAACCTGGGATAGTGAAGGTATCCCTGCCCCTGGCAGAGGGATTGGAACTAAATGATTTTTGAGGCCGTTTCCAACCCAAATTATTCTATGATTTTATACTCACCTCCCCTTACACTTCTTTGTGACCTAGTAGGCCTATGCTAAAAGTGTTTTTATTCTATTATCTGAGGGTGTAAAATAATGCTAATAAGCTTTCAGGTCACCTGTTTTTAGTAGCAGCTGTCTCAATCCAAGGCATTGAGTGCCTTTCCTGCAAGGAAAGGGTTATCTCTCCTCTCAAATGTGAGAGCACACCCTGCTCTAGCCTGCAGGCAAACAGATAATAATAACATGGAAGGATGGCAGCCTGTGCTCTGGAACGGTTTATGAGGAGGAAGTCCGCAATTACATATTTCTGGGCAAACATTAACCAAGGCTGAAGCCTAGCTTCGAAGAAAAACAACAGGCTGGAACCTCCAGTAATATAGCTGTTATGTGGACTGGAAAGAGCAGTCATGCATTCATGGAGCATTAGAAGCTAAGCAAGAATAGCACGACAACAAAGCAAAAGGCACGATAATATTAGCACATCCTGGTGTGAGCCTGCAGAAAGTGTCTCTGTCCCAGCCCAGCCCTGCAGTGATATTGGAAAGACCAAGGAGATTTTTTTTTTAAGTACTCTCTAGCTCTGTGAAAACAGACCTAAGCCAAAGTAATGGGACTATTGTTTGCTGTGCTCACGGCCTAATCCATTTATATCAGTGGTTTCAGAGCTTGCCACCACACACTGAAGTTTCCCCTTTAAAAAACAAGTTACTTTGGGCATCTCTCAATCACTGCGGTTACCACACTAGAAACAATTGCCATTCTGTGCTGTGGTTTTGTAAAGCAGCAGTCTTATTTAGAGCTTTGTGTGCTAAACTCGGATATGCCCATTCTATTACGGACTCTCTGTACCTAAAAATGGAATTGTTACACTAAAATTAAGGAGACAGCCAAATGATACATACTTCCTCTGCTTTGTTTTTTCTGACAGACCACAATTGCTGCAGAGAAGCTGTCCACTCATTACTGCAAGCTCTGGGGAAAAGGAGTGACAGAATTTAGACCTGTATGGGAGAGGAGCGTTAGTCTAAAGAGACACTTGCTGTGGCAAGCATAATATGTAAATTCCAAAGTTAAGCACTTTGGAAAAAGTCCAAAAGATAGAGATACATATATTACTACTGCTGGAGGGAAGGAAGGGAATCTTAAATGTCTCCATAGAGAATATTTACTTAGCTTTTCTTCCTTTCCTTTTTTTAAAGGGCAAGACAGCTGTGGCTGAGAAGCCTTACACTTGGATTAGGCTATTTGGTTCAGGTTTAATGGTAAAAATTAGCTTTTTCTGTTGTTAGCTGGGCTAAAATAAGAAAATAGGTTTACTATCCTAACATCCTTCACTGCTAGGGCAGGCACTTGCTCCTGTTAGTGACTGAACATCCAAAGCCCTTAAGGAAGCTAAAATGAAGTTACTGGTTCAGCTGGCCTCATTGGGGACAGTTGTTCCTGCCTCAGTGCTGTCCTCACAATTAGCAGTGATTAACAGTCCTGCTGCAACCAATACTCCATGGTGAGACTGGAATGGAAAATGCAGCCTTGGGGACTATGTGAGGTCTCTCACAACAACATTATTTTCAAAAAGCAGCTGATCCTGCTTTGCCTTGTTCTGATAATGGAAAACTGTACTCTTTGTTTTTGTCTCTTCTCTTCTGTGCCCGATACTGCACGCTTCTTAATGCCAAAGCAACTTTTAAAGGCACCCCCTCCACCCCCAACTTTTAGCAGGTTAATCTTCTGGAATATTTTAACAAAACACAAACTGTGACATTCAGTCACAGAGTGATTTCTGCCATGTTTATGCTTGCATTTTGGAAACCTAGACTATTTCTAGATAAGTACCAGTAGATTATTTTAGGTACACCAGAAGAGATCTGTTTCTGGCATTTTGGAAAGGTCCCAGTTCAGAGGGATAGAAAGAACAGTCCTATTCTGATGAGTATGGCTGGATTGTATTGTAATTAAGGAATAAAGAATTCTGACTCCTAAATATTTATCCTTCAGAATATTTTAACCGAACCTGATTAAAACCCATGTTTGTGTTGAAATAAGGAAGATGATTAGTGGGATAATGGGAGGGGACATAGTTTCACTTCTTGTATAAGGAGTGCAAGCATAAACTTGACAAAAAACTGTTTTTTTAGTTTGTTTTGAGGATGGACAAATCACAGATAGGTTAAAGAGCTGCACAGGTCCTTGGCTTGTCCTTTCATAGTTTATTGCATTTTTCAAACTCCTGTTTTGGAGGCTGAAAATGGGTTTAGGTTAATCTTTTAGCGATGCATCTATATATGCTTTTATATGTTGATGACATTATCTCCTGTACGGCAGTAAACTTGGTTCCTGCTTGTCTTCAAGTGGTATGTCCTTCTCCTTTTGGGAAATTTAGCACATATCAGTGAACCAGCAGAGGATGAGAATCTAAGCAGAATATTCAAGTCAGATTTTCTTTTGCCTTTTTAAGAAGTTACTCATTGTATTGTCATTCATAATCATCTTCCCGTGTGACAGGATGGGCTCGTCAGATCCCAGGGAGATAAAGCGGAATTTGTCAGCTCCTAGGGGGCCAAAGTAAGCATCCTTCTGACTAACAGTCTTTGAGCACTGTGTCAGGAGTTATGGGAATTTGGAGTTACGTGCTGCTGTTGAGTGGCATGGCAAAATATGGTTGTGTAAGTGTGGTTAGTGGTTAATGATTTCTTTTTTTGTCTTTCCTTCTCTCCCTTCTGTGCTCCTTGCTCTGTACACAAGAGCAGGAAGGAGGATTTGGATGGAGCAATGCAGCTTCTTCATCTTTTCCTAACTGAGTCAATATTGTTGCTATTTCTAGAAAGTCATCTTTGGTCTTCTCTAAAGGACCATTAAGAGATGAAAGACATCTTGGACATGGCAGTGTGGAAGGTGGGAGTTCTCCAGCACAGCACAGCAGGAGCTCTTACTGCAAGCACAGTGTATATTTTACATTCTCCCAGAGTCTCATTTTGCCTCCCTACTGCACTGCTTCAGAGCACGAGCCTCTGCAGCACTGGGTGTGAGAGAGAGCCTTGTGTAGGCAGCGCTGTGTTGACAAGTGCTTGTACCATCTGCTTCCTTCCTCCACAAATCCATCAGCATCCATGCAGCAGCTTGTACTTGGTAAGAGCACTGCAAGGAGATGTGATTTGGATTTAATCATTAGCAAATGTCCCTTGACTGCTTCTCAGCTGCCCCATCTGAGTTTAGTTCCAGGAGAAAGAAACTGATGTATTCCTGCTTTCAGGTGTAATTACTTCAAGACAGATTGACCGTTTAAGCACACACGACACTGCTTAGCTTTAATTAGAGTAAATTGGCAGAATTTATATGACCGGTAGTTTTGGGGACTGTCAGATGCATGAAAGTATATTTTGCATATCATTTCCTGCTGGGGCTGAGACTAAGGTACTAGCTAAAAGGCTTGTAATTAGGATAAAAACACTTTGTAAATTTAACCCTACCTCCATTAGGAGCAGAGTGGAACTGACTGGGGAAGGGGGTGGTGCTCCAGGGAGACAAAAACCATTTGAAAGAGAATGAGAAGGAAGAAGTTGCTGGAGACTGTGCAATAACACAGACAAGTGTTATTGCCAAACTGGAGTCTTTGTAGACAGACACAGGTGATTTGTAAGTGTGTAAGTAAGATTTATAAACCCCAAAGATAATTTTTTCTGGAAGGCTGTTCTAATATATTGTATGGCCCCAGTGTTGATATAACTGAGATTAAAAAGAAAAAGAGGTTTGTGTGGATGTTCTGTCACAACAGTTCTTAGTGCACCATTTCAGAGTGCCCTGGAATAATGTTAGCCTTTGTTGGACCTGCTCCTAACTTGACCCTCAGCTGCAACAGCAGTGCAAGCAATGAGGTTTTAGTACATGAAGACCCCAAATAATGGACTGAGCAGTAAGGGAAGCACTGTTGAGCCCCTTCTGTACTGAGCAACCTGGAGGGAAGGGCTTCGTTTCCCTAGACCCCCTTCCTGCTTGGAGAAGCTCTTTCCCAAACTAGGAGCAGGGAGTTGCCTTGTGCTAAGCACCTGCTGATGGATGTTGTCAGTGTAGTTTGGATGCAGTTTACAGTCTGTCTTTGCCTAGCAGCTGGGAAATCTCCATTTTAAAAATTGTGAAAGATGAAGGGTCCTCAGTTTTCCCAAAGAAGGAATAGCTGACCAAAGATTCAATTTACATTAAATTATTGCCACAGGGTTTTCTAACTGACCTCTGCTTAATGCTGGGAGCTCTTGCTGGTGGTATTCCATAAGAATGAGACTTTTTTCTGGAATAGCCCAAAGCATATTAGCTTCTGTTTTATTGCTTGGCACATAAAAGGTGGCTGTATCACCTTGCTGATTTGAAGTTTGGTGAATAGGCTTAGTGAAAGTGGTCTCAAACATCTTCTGTGATGAGGTCAGGATGGAATAGGAATCTGTTTGCCTAAGGATGTTGCAAATATCCTGGGTCCAACATACTTTTCTACTATTTTACTTTTTATTATCTGCATAATTTGTAATGAGCCTGAGACCTGTGAAGAGAGTGGAGGAACTGTGATCTTTCACACTTGGGTACCGATATTTAAGTTGCTGAACAGCTCAGAGTTTTGAGAGGAGCTTTATTTCTGTGTCATCTTCACCTGCTTAGACACATCTTTGCTTTAGTTTGGTGCAAATGCACCACTATCCAAACATGATATATCTGGGTCCAATAGTCCCTTGAAACTGTGTTTTCCCCAGTCAGGGTGGTGGAGCCTGTAGATGGATAGAGGTGGTTATTTTGATGGTTAATCATGAGAGAGGCCAGTCTGACTGCTCCTTGTTTCTTGCTGCTTTCATGGGGTTTTTGCTTCTGTGGCCGAGTTTAAATACAGTTGACAAGACCTGCGTCTGCTGATGAGTTAAGAGCTTGCTGTCAGCACAGTATCAGTACTTCAGATTTCAGTCACCCTAATCTTTCTCCTTTCAGAAATGGAGTCCTGCATCCCTGAAAACGAGACACAGCAGAAACTCTGTTGATCTTTCTTCCCAAGATCATGTGTTAATAGCATTCTGGCAGGACTAAGGTAAGAAAGTTTGAGGAAAAACTCTGAGTTCCTTGCTGTTCATTGTTCTTCTCTTAATACAAACATTGTGATAGCAATTTCTGATAAGAAGCAGTTTTTCTGAAGTCCATGTGTTCCTGTCTTAAGTAAAATGACAAAAATAAGGGCTCCAGACAAATAACAAGTATTTAGTGCAGCAGAGGAATAGTGATGGTGCTGTGCATTTTCTTTTAAACCCAGCACAGATATTTTTTCCTGTGACTTTTATTTTTAGCGGGATGCTGGGGATGCAAAACAAATATTAAATGTTTAGGGCAGCAGTTTATGCTGTGACTAATCTGTCTTCTGTGAAGCTAATAATCCTCCCAAATTCTTCTACAGGGGAAGTCATAGATTTGTACTTTTCACTGCATGGCACGTCACAAACCAGAAACGTGGTTAATGGCTGCTAATAAGTCTCTGAATTCTCCTCTTCAGGGAGCCTTCCCTCAGGAGAGCCGTTATCGTTAATCTGGTTAAATCTGGATGTTTTCCCTTCTTTTCTTATATTGTTTGTTCTCCTTTGAGGTAGTTACAGTTCATTTATGTCTAGTGAAGGGACAAGTGGTGTTTGCCAGAGCCGGCTGCAGGGGCCGATGGGCGCCCGTTTGCATGGGCCTCGTTACAAAGGCAGACCACATCCTGGCCAGGACAAAGTGCTGTCTGATCCACAGCCGGCACACACCAGTGCCTGCCTGGAGCCACGCCAGGCTGTGGGCAGCCTTTGTGAGGAGGCACTGTGTTAGTCTGCGTGGAAGTCGAAGGAAGGGATAAACCAGCTAAATTAATCTTTCTTTCCATTCTCTGGCAGAGCTTCCACCAGTCAAAATATGCATGTGATTCACTACAGTATAAGTTTTTCCTGTGCTTTTTGTTTGCTGTCATCTAGGAGAAAAGTGGTGTGTCATTCACTCAGCTGCTTCGCTGGGAGCAGAACATAGAGAAAATTAAAATACCCTATCTTGGGAATTTTCTTACAAAGATATTCTTGCTTCATGTGTAAGAGGTATCTTTGCGACCATTTGATAAATCCAACATGTTAATCATGTTCCATCTAACAAGTTTTAAACCCCCCATGCAGCTCAGGTTCCAGGACTTAAACTTCCAACTCTTGCTGAAATGGGTGGATAGGCAGCTATGTGCTTGTCAGCTGTGTCAAACTCATATAACAGAAAACCTGAGTTTGTGGGGACAAGGGCAAAAGTGCTGTTGTAGGACAAATACAAATCATTATTTTCTGCCAGTTAAGGGCAGCAAAAGGAATCCACAAAGTGAGTTTGGTGACGAGTTGGAGATGTTACCCCATACCTCCTTGATTTTGGGTGTGTAAAAAAGCCCAGAGGAATAACTGTTTATTTTCATTTAAACAGCACAATAAAATATGAACTCTATGGAATGCTGTGCAACTTAGGCTGATTTTTAAAATGAGTGCAGCTGCATAGGTTTGGGTTTTTTGAGCCTTACATTGCATTTCTCAGTTGAGAGAATTATCATGTGGCTACAGTGTTTTAATAAACCTTTTTGCAGCTAAAATAAAATGTTGAGGTTTGATGGGAAAGCAGATTGAAGTGGAACATTGGTTACATCAGTAAATGTGCCTTATTCTCAGTTGGCAGCGGTGAGTGTGAGTCAGTTTGTTTCAGCCTCTAAAAATACCATATGTCTTTATAATTCCAAACAAGTCTTTAAGATGGACAGAAGGAGTGCTCTTGTTTTTGCTTAAATATGGCACAGTGACTGCTGAATATCTTTGAAAACACATCAGCCCACATCCAGGTTGATCACTGCTGTCCACCTCATCAAAAAAAGTGACTTCACAAAGGTGTGAACCATCACTAAGCTGTGGGGATGCTGGTCCTCTGCTTTGTGTTTGCAGGTACTGCAGAACAAAGTCAGTCCTGGCATAAACAGGTGAGTTTTCCATTCAAGCTGATGGGAGTTGTCCCCATCTGTGCCAGGAATGAGCACTTTAAAAATGCACTTGTGGGTGAAGTCCTCACAGATTTTGTTTATTCAATTTTGGGTAAACATGTTGTCCTAAAAACTAGTGTGAGCCCAATTTTACTGCATGATTCAGTACCAAAACTATGTGAAATTAGCCCTTTTTCTTTGGATCTCATGGGTTTGACCTGAGAATAATTCTGAGGTTTTTAATCTACTTAAACCTCAAAGTTGAGCAAAATGAACAATTTTGTTTAAACCAACAAAAGTGCTTGGAGAAAATACTGTTTCCTAGAATAATTGTCAGGATTCTCATTGGTTTCAGACCTTTCAAAGTAGGCAAATACACTGAATGGGATGCCTTTTCTTCAATGACTTCATTCAAATGTGTTCCTGGTCAAACTCTGAAAGGAGGCAGATTTTGTTGGAACAGACCAACTATTCACTGTTGGGGCTCAGATTCATTTGTCTTGAAATCTTGCTGGTATATATTCTTGTAGAAACTACCAGGAATTCTGGTGGCCATCATGTATGTCTTTGTCTGCTTGACTGATCTGCCCTAGAGTTGTGAAACCTCTTTTGCAGTGAGAAGTCCTAGAAGGAAAAAGCCTATCAAATCCCAAAATACACACCTTTTGGTCAAGAGCATAATTCCTTCCACGCTTTTACAAAACACATTTTATATGTTTTGTCCAAAATTTATTAATAACATCAGCTTTCTGTATTCCAGCTGTAGTGAAGTTTTGCCCTAATTTTCTTTTCTGTGTTTATGAGTATGAGAGGATAACTGGAAATATTTGATACACCTGTTGAATTGCACAGAGACTGTCAGAAGCATGATAGAGAAAATTCCTTAATCCATCTGTAGAGAATTATGGGATATTGCACCCATTTTTGTCAGCACAGCTATATTTGAGCACAAAACATTTATTCAGACAAGTGCTGAACTTAAAGGAACTGAAGAGAGCTGTTTCCAGTGAGTGAGAGCTGTGAAAATAAACGTATAGAATTTAGAGTTCATTTACAATACTCCCTGTATCAAATACATTTATTCCTACAGTTGCTGAACATTTTCTGTCCCAGATAGTCCCAAATCAGGCTGGCCATGTTTACTTTGAGATGTGTGGTGTTCATAATCAGATGCATAAAATTTGATTTTCCTCTTACAATGTAAACTTCCAGGACAGTCTCAGAGAAATTTGATAATGGGTTTATTTTGCCATAACCACAAACCTTTTTGTGGGTGTTCTGTTCAGCTTAGATGGAGAGTGTGGGAACATCTGGAAAAAACGTGCAAATAATATTTCTGTGAATATATTGCAGCTCAATTATGCCTTTTCCACTCCTGCAGAATGCTCAAGTAGCACCACTGTTTTTCTGGTGGTGTAGCACCAGTTAGAATAGGTGCCATGGAGAGGATTGTAGTGCTCTGTGCCAGCTCCTTTGCTCTTCTCTAATTGTGTAATGTTTGTCCCATGCAACCTGCAACATCATTATTGCCTTTATTTCAGCATTGTACTGAAATTTCAGTACTTGGATTTTATCGTGGGGTGTCAGATACTTACCAGATACTTGAGACCATCTAAGACTCATGAGGGGGTTACAGCACTGAAAATTAATCTCTTCCCCGCCCAGTACTGTGCTGTAAGTTGGCCTTCTCAGGATGGTGTTGGCTTTTTTTGGTTGTGGTAGGGTTGGTTTTGTTTTGTTTTAATTAATCATGACATGGATATAGGAAGCACTAAAACTTTACTGGTGTTGTGTGTGAGGGGACAAACTATTGTCACTGTTTGTGGGAGGAATCTGCTCAATAAGCCAATATACAGGTCCCTATGTCAGCTGATAGCACCCTCTTTAAAGCCTGTCACTATAGGCCTGCCTTTCCTCCTGCTCTTGTCACTTGAAAAGCTCTAAAGTCATCACTCTTTATTTATCTGGGTTTAGAGAGAATGGGAAGAGCTGCTTCAAATCCCCAGGAAACATGCTGAAAAAAGGGTGTGATTTGCTAGGTCAGTCCAATGGCTTATCTCCTCTTCTGGCTGCTCCCAGCCTTTGGCCTTTATCAGTGCTTTAGGCAGCAGTGAGATCACTTGCCCAGGTATCTTCCCAAATGTGGGGTACAATGAGGGGCTGGGTGTTTCTTTGGCCAAAAAACCCAGTTGTTTTATACCTTGAAGCATAATTGGGTTTTTTTTGTAGCATTGGCTTTGTTTATTTAGCAACAAATGTGGCTTGCACCCAAGGCTTTATTCCAAATGTTTGCCTTGATGTGCTGGATGCCTGACAGCAAACATGCAAAAGGAGCCCTGAAGATGTGACTTGGAAACAGAATTAACTTCCCTGCAGGAGTTGCCTGAAGGAAGTAACAGCTAACAGCACAGGATCTGCTTGGAGTACAGCTTATACTTGGGAGCAGCAGGGAACATGGAGCTTTTTTGTGATTTAGGTAGACTCAGTTCTCAGTGTGGGACACATAAGATCTCATTTTGCCTTTAAACCAAAATTTCTATTATATTTTCTGCCTATTTCAGGTTTGAAATAGTGTGCCTTATAACTGGCAGAATCTTCAACACTTCCACTGATAGAAACTGATATGTGGTGGTGAGATGTGCTTGCAGGCATAAGGATTTCTATTTTTAGAGGTGTGAATATCTGCATGTAGAAGGCTTGTCCATGGCTTTTGGAGGCATGGTAGGGGATGGTATTCCTGGATTACATGCTCTAGGAATCCTTACAGTGCTTGGGCTAGCTCAGACAGGATTCCAGAGACTCCACTCCTTCCAGGAGTCTCTGGAGAGTGTAAATCAGAGAGACAGCACAAGCACCAAGAATGAAGTGTGTGCACTGGTGCAGAGCAAGGGTGAGATTGTGACCTTTCCCTCTGTCCTTTTGCAGGCAGCAGAAGCCTGCAAAAGCCTGCATTCTCTGCCTGTGTTCCCGGCAAGAGACTGAAGATGTTGGGTGATTTTCCACAGTTTTATTCTCAGGAGAGTCTTGTTAAGGGTCTGTGACTTGTTTTTTTTTAATAATGTAGTTGTTCTGGGACCCAGTTTGTACATTTCTGGTTTGCACTCAAAGTTGCTCAATGCAGAATGAATAAAATAGAGGTTTTCAAGAATCTGTCATCCTGTGGGCTTCCCTTCAGAGATCTTTCAAGCTTTTTTCCACCTTCTCCCTGGGTTAATTTTGAATCTGTTTAACAGGGATAGTGATTCTTTGTGATCAGAGGACTAGCTTGGGTGATACCTCAGTTTCACCATGGGAAAAGCCTCCAGAGGGGAAAGGTGCTTTGCTCAGCTGCTGCACACAGTAACAGAAGGTGATCCATTGAGCAGATGCTGAACACAGATGGCAGAATTCCCTCACTTTCCAAGGGGTCTGCACGCTTGCTTTGCTCACTTCAATGCCACTTAAAGGCTGTTTTCAGAGCTCAAGTAGGACTTAAGTACTGCAGTTCTTGCTGGCACACCAGTGAGGAGGGTTATGGGTGAATATTTCAGTAGTGCCAAGAGACAGTAACTTTTGCTTTGATGGTTCTGGTGGGTTTATTTTTGTCTTATGAGATCTTTCTTGCTGTGATGAGAATTGATGGAACTTTGGCTTCAAAGTCGTGGTAGCATGTCTGAAGTGTTTCTATGCTTCTTCATTTCTTTCTCTGTCTTCATTTAATGTGTCATCACAACAAGCTTTTAGTGAGGCGCTAATTAAAGATTGCTATTTGATGGTTTCAGTCACTAGTTTCTTCCTTGTGGATTTGGAGCTAAGGAAATTAATTTCTCCATGTTATTCTCTGATGCATTTTGCAGAAGCACCTTTATAGCACTTTAAATAAGGATGCTCCTGCAAACTCCTGCTTGCTTTAAGATACTTCAGAGGCTGAGTTCAGCCATCAGAAAATCCCCTTGAATACTGAGTTGTTTTCAGGCTTCTAATTGTTGTGTCTCTACAGATCTGATAGCACTGAGTCTTATCCAACCTCATTGATTCCATCACGTACCCTGTATGGTGGGGGACAGTGCTGGGGAAATAATGAGCTGTGTTAAGCAGGCAGCCTTGCAAAAGCTCTTGGTTTGTAGTTTCCTTCCTTCAGTAGCAGTAAAATGCTGCTGCCTCACATACCAGGGATACCTGTCTATCCACTTAGAGCAACCAGATAGTGTGCTTTATGGGTACAAAGGTCAACTGGACAGGTTCATGAAAGAGAAATTAATTGAGGGTGACTAAATAGATAAAAAGGAGTCTGGCACAGGAAGTCTCTGATCCTCAAATGGTTGGCTGCTGGGAGACTGCCAGGAGGTATCATGTGTGCTCACCCAGTTCTTCTGCTCCTTCTGAGAGATCTACTCTCCACCACTACTGGGGGAAGGCTGTTGGGATAGGTGATTTGTTCTGAGGCAGTGTGGTTGCTCTTAGGTTTTCATACATAACCTCCTTCTCCACAAGAGAAAATACTACAGCATGGGCACCTGTTTAAAACAGTTGTGGCCTTGTTACTGGAAGGATTAAGATGTACATCTGGAGGACCTGATCCTGACATGCACTTTATTTTGGAAGCTTGCGCTCTCTCAAACCTAAAAGTATCAAAAGCTTCGCCTGCCTTTGGGGCTCCTATTCTCTCTGGTGTGGTGAAACGATAAAATTTACATAGGTATACTGGGAAAATGGCTAATTTGTGAGTAAAAAATATTTGTCCTTTATTCTTGTAATTGCCAGTATCAGTACTAGCCTAATTGTTGCAATCCAGGCCTAGCTCCTGGCTGGACAGATGCTGTAGGAAGTTGCTGGTGTCATCCTCCAAGAGTGCCATGGTTGTGTGTGTTGAACCCATAGGTGAAGCCAGGGAGCTTGTGTAGGTTTCCAGAGGCTCACCAAGATCCCACAGAGGCCCCAGGGCCCTGATTAAATGTTAACAGCCTGCTGCCAGCAGTGTGTCTGCAGGGCAGTGAGCAGGTACTAGTGGCTGCAAGTTCAGCATGCTCTAATTGGCAACACTAACCTGCCTTGGCATGCTCTCAGGTGTCTGTTTCACCTCGTTACAGCTTGCTTCAGGACTGCTGCATGTTCCCTGTATTTTTCTTGTCTTAAGTATGTTTGGGGTAATTTTGTAGACTTAACTCTGACTGTGAATTCTCCTTTATTGTTTTAAAATATTATGAGGTAGCTATGTTGTATGCTTTTGCCCTTAAAATTCAGATGAACAATCTGTCTTACATGAGCCTTACATTTTGGAAGCATTTATAGCTGTTTAATTATTCCTGTGCTGGTTGCTGTGACTCGGAAGTGGAAATGCCCAGTGAGCTCATATTAACTTTTGAAATCCTGGCACGTTAATGCACTACCTACTCAAGTGCTTAATTAGCATAGTAACTAAGTAACTGGGCTGTGAGTAAACTGTGCCTGAGCTGGCATCCAGTCAGGGTAGGAGAGGGCACTGCTGGTGGCTGCTCGATTGGCAGCGAGCGAGGCATTTCTGATAGAGAGAGGGTTTTCTCTCCAAGTTCATGAAGATGGCAGTGAACTCAGCAAATGTGGCTGCTGGGCTGGCAGCTCCAGGTAGGAGCAGGAGCTGTAGGACACCTGAGGGATTACTCCATCTGCCTTTGCCTACCAACTGTGCTGCTGGATGAGCATGGGGACCCACAGGCACTGCGCTGGTGCTGGACTCTTCAGTTCTTGGGACTCTGTGCCAGGTTTCCTCCCTGCTGCTGCTTCTGCACCATTCAGAGGCTCTGTTCCATGTTAGATTAGGGAATATCCCACTGGGCAATTGGATTTGATGGAGCTGAACTTCACTGTGACAGTTGTCCTTGTAGTCTGTTGCTACCTTGCTATGTCATTGCTAACTTTAGGGCTGGGAGCCACAGAGCATTGCACCAGTTCCCAGTCAGAATTAGGCAGAATTTGTGCACAAGAGTCTGCATGAAACTGCCTTGAAGGCAGCAGAAGAATTTTTTTTCTCACCAATTTCCACCTAAACTGGACACTTCATAAAGGCCTTGTGTATGTGTTTGAAAGGGTTAGTGTGTCAGAATTAAATAATCTTGAGAGAAATTTATTCAGCTACAGTGCCTTACACATCCCTCAAACCCTGTTTAACCTCCTAAATAGTTATGTAATGCCTTGGCCTTGTGTGTGGGGGAGAATTTCACCCGGTGTGAGCGGGTCTAAAGGAATGTGTGTGATCCTGTGAAGTAGGTAACACATAGGGGTGACTTAATCCCCTGCTGAAATACAGCCACAGCAAACACCTTTTCACTTCCAGGAGGAAATGAAGAGGAATATCCAAATATCCACTTGAAGACTGAAGACATGCTTTTAGCAAAGGAAGTATAATGACAGAAATGGCATTCCAGCCAGGATACCTGGTGCTGTAGAGTAGTGTCTCTGTTCCTGGGTTTCCTCCTCAGCAGGACATGTTACATTCCACTCGCTCGCGTGAGGAGCCCGGGATCGCTTCAAGATGGTGGAGTTGCTCAGCAGGAGAGTTATGTGCCACTACATTTCCTGTTCAAATGCATTTCCTCCCATTATTGACTGACAAGGAGGAGGAAGGGAGGTTTTCAGAAAGGCTGGAAGTGAGCCTTAGACAGCTGCTTTCCAGATTGTAGAGAAAACAACTGGGTTTTTTTTCCCTTTAAAAAAAAACCTTCTCAAAAAACATGCGTTTGCCCACTGGCACTGCACTATGTAATACCCCAATGTGCCAGAGGTTTCTGAGGGGCAAGTGAAGAAAGTAACTTGGTGTGGGAGGTGCCTCAGCAGGAATTATTGCAACAAGTAAGGGTTAAAAATTGCCCAGGGAAAGCTAAAGGTGACAAGAATAAGCTCATGTGGTTATGCCACAAGGAAACATCCAGCCCGTGTGGTTAGACAAACAAAAAACATTTTTGTCACTTTTCTCTCTGGCTCCCTGTGGGACTGTGGGGCTGTGGAAGGGCTGAATAAGGGGAGAGGGATGATCTTCTTGTTAAGTGTTCTAGCTCATTGGGTTGTGCCTTTAGTGTGGTGTTGTATCACTCTCAGTTTTTTTGGGGAGGGAGTTTGTTTTTCAGTTACTTGCAAAGGCCCTGTCTTGGAAACAGCTGTCTGCTGGACAATGGAGTCCTAAGCATGGCAGGCTTGAAAATGGAAAGGAGTCTTTTGAACCAGAATGTGGAAATCCTGAGATCTATGCAAGTGGAGGGAAGAAATGTGGAAATGCTAGGAGGTCAGATCAATCTCTGACACAGTCCCGCATCAAATATATTTTTATTTATTTTCCTTTTTTATTTTTTAATTTAAAATATTTAAAACTTCAATAGTTCTGAAGTGAATTTGCTGTTGTGGTTTTGGTATTTTTTTTTTCTACAGGCAGTAGAAGAAGAAATGAAAAGCATTAACAGCCTTGCAAGGTCACTGGGACCTGAGCAGAATTATTAACTGGTTCTCTCTCTGTCAGGCACTCTGTATTCACTGTATCACAAGCTTGAAGCCAGACCTTATTTTACTAAGCAAAAAATGGTCCTTTTGTTGCTGTTTTTCCCCTAGTGTCATCTCTCATGGTTGCCAGGGAAACCAGTGTGTATCCTTTCAGCATAGGTTATTGGGCCTCAGGAAGGAAGTGCTCCAGTGCTGGCCTGCTATTTTTATAGAACCGTTACATAATACAATCTATTAAAGCTTCCTCTCGGTGTTTTATGGCACAAAGGGGAAATTAAGTTTGATGACTCCTAAATGTTTGATGGAGGATGTCAGGTGACTTCTGGATTGTTTTGTGCTCGCCGCATAGCAACAATATTTCTGTGTGCAATTCAAGAAGAACAAATATACATTAGTGCCCTGGGCAATATTTGCCTGCATGCAGATCACCAGAGGAAATTGAATTCTAAGCAGAGCAAGTACAAACAGTGTAAAAGTGCAGGGTGCTATCAGCTAGGAAGGGTGAGACAGCAGAGTAGTTGATGTTTTGACAGCTTTAGGAAAAGAGGCTTAGAGGAAAATATTATTTTCTTTTCCATGTTCTATTGTACTGCTCAGAAATTGGGAGGTACCACAATCTTTTGGCAATCACCATATACATCTGCAACATGCATATTGTAGTAGCTGTTTACTGACACTGATTTATCAGGATTTAGTGCTGAGAGAGAATGGGGATTGAAGCTTTGGCATCACAAGCCTTGATTATTTTCATGTAAGAGAAAACTGTGTAGAGTCAGTGGTGTTGGTTATATGTGAAACTTGAACAGCTCCCATATATATTCCCCTCCTAGGTATGTTCACATGCACAATGACTGTTCAGAGATACATTTAAAAATGAACATTCCTGGGTTTAAAACCTGGCCAGGAAAAAATTTCTGCTCAGAGACTGAGGGCTCACAATTCCTTCAGTTCCTTCTTGTCAAGGTCAGGTCGACACTGTGTCCTGACTGAGCCATAGTTCCAAGTGAAAAGGTTTAGCATGCAGATGAGTTGCTGTGAAACAACATTACTGCACAGCACTTGCTCCAGGGGAACTGTCCACGTGCTTGCACTTGGCCTACACCAAATATGAGATAATTCAAGCCAGATTAGCCATCAGTGTCTGTTCTTTGTCTGTTGCACGTAGAAATGTATGATTTTCATAGGTTTTTAGTTGCCAGTATGACAACTGTGTTGTACTTCAGCCCAAATTTAACATGGATGTGGAGTTTCTAATATAGATGGCATGCAATCAGAAGTAGCTTTTTGCTGAGTCCTCAGTGCTCTCCTTTGAAAGAAGGAAATAATGGGACTGTGAGTGTCAAGGTTGCGAAGTTTTTGGAAAGAACAAGAAAACATCCTTCTAAAAACCTGAAGTGTGGGGGGCTAAACTGCCTCCTGATCTTTACTGCTTGTGAAAGAAAGATGTCATTTCCTCTTGAAACTGAAAGCTGCCAAGAGAATATAACTTAATTTCTATGCTAGCAGAAATCCTATTAAAGCTGAGAATTGCAATTCAAACACTTGCATTTACAGAAGCAGCTTCCATGATATTGTGCACTGCATTGGAGGGAAATTCATCAGTGTTTTCAAATGTCCCTGCTTATTTCGAAGATGGCACTGCTGTTCCAAAACAGCAGGGAGCAAGGGAAGAATTTTCAGCTGCTTGTAACCCTTTTCAAGTAACAGAAAACCTTCTGTGCCTGTAGTCTGTGCCACACTATTCAGGGAGAGCATCTGAGATGATCCCTGCTGGGAGAAACGCTTGGTATGACTAGGTGAAAACAAAAGGGAAAGTTACAAAAACTCAGGTCTTGATACTTTGCTCCTGAGAAATAACAGGAGTTTGGTTAATAACAAAAAGAACAAAAAAACATTTTTTGTTCCTGCATTTTTGACCAGGAGGTTATGTAGGACCCAGAGGATGCAAGATTTTACATGTCCCAAAGGAGGGGTGGAGGAGGAACCAGAGCTCAGTACAGTTTTACTAGGCTCCAGTCAGCATGTGTGCAGCACACTGCTGTAAATCCAAGGCCATGATTTAACGTGAAGATTAGAGCTTGCTAGGAATTTTCCAAGAAAACATTGTTTTCATGAAAACTTTTCATGGAAACTTGTTGCTTTGGATGAAACTTTTGTGTGGAAAAATTTCTGTGATCTGGCACTGACTTCCTGTAGAAAGCCAGAGCAGAGAGCTCAGAATAGCCAATACCCCGGAGGGTAAAGCTTTTCCTGGGAATGCAGGAGATGGGCCTGCCAAACATGAGGTCTTGATTCTCAGGTTCCTGTTCCTCCACTGTTGCAAGCTCTGACTACTGGGCTTTTGGCTGTCCTGTGTGGATGCCTCTTTTCAGAGGAGGGGTTCAAGGGACCTTCTCCCACTCCGTCTCCTCTTTTGTGTCTTGGTGCAGAAGAATTTGTTGTTGTAATCCTAAAAATGTTAGCAGGACAGGAAACAAGCATCCCACCCTGTCCTAATGATGCATTTTCACATGTTCCCACCATATGCAGTTTCTATTGTCCTGTGGCATGTTTGTAGGCTGTAGCTCAGGCAGGATTCAGTCTGCCCAGTCCCCATCAGACTGGTGGCCTGGTTGAAGAAGATGGGTGGTTACCCTTCTATATCACTGTTTGGACTGCTTCTGTACTGGAACTGGGCTCTACCAGAACCATTTCTTAGCCAGCTTCTGTCTGGACCGGATACTTAAAATAGGTCTCCATACACTCACCTAATCTCAGCTTTGAAAATTTTTCTGTTTTATTGTCATTTGTGATGCAAGTCCTAACTCCTCAAGGGAGCAGGCTTTGGAGAGCCTGAGCTAGTTGACTAGCTTAGCTCCACCAGGTGATAGTTTGTCTTGGTCCTTTTAATTCATCCTTAGTTTAAATAAAGTGGAACAAATTTAGAAGAAGGTGCTGAAGTACCTTTTTAGCCTCACAGGTATGGCCTTCCTTGGGCAGACAGGAGACCAATTTGAATCCTCTTTGATCTGGACAGAGAGGACATAACAAATAATGTTATCTTCAGTTAATTGCTCTTTTCCCACTCCTTCCCCCAGAGTAGTGTCTTTGATTTGAGACAACTTGTTAAAACTACAACTAACTTGCAAAATTTTTGGTATCAATGAAAACGTCATTTTTGAAGGAAACTCAACTAATGAGCATATATATTTTAATGCCCCTGCTCTAGTGCTGGCCAAAATGAAAGTACCCAGTGAAGAGGGAGTGAAGCAGCAAAAGAGAATGGAGAAGATACTTCCTGTGTTTGCTTTGAAAGCAGCAATGTATAAAAATCTCTGTTTGTTTTCAGAAGGAACTCTGGAGGAAAACAACTGTGGGCAAGAACATGCAAAATGTAGAGCTAGAATTATCTGACTTCGTCCTGTCAAATGTTAAGCCAACAGGAAGGTTTATTTTTCTCCCTTTTTTTTTTTTTCTTTTTTTTTTTTTTTTTTTTTTTTTTCTTTTGGCAACTACTTCCCCAAGCTTCCTATGGGGGTGGAAATGGGCAATAAATAGCAGGGTATCTAATGGCATCATTCCAGGCCTCCCAGCTACTGGCATTGGCAAGGAAATGGCTCTCCTTTTGCTTCCTTCTTATTTTTAGAGCGCTGAGTTTTCAGGGGGTGGAGGGAGGGTTGGCTATTATCAGAGAGTGTCAAACCACAGTGGCTGCCTTCCGCAGGGCTCTCACCGCCCTGCCAAACTGGAGGAAGTTGGGCTCATATAATTCACACAGCCAGCGGTTTTGCCTCATAAGTGAGATTTCCTTTAATTCTAAAATACATTCACATGCACGCAGAGCTGAACCCTTCTGTTCCTGTAGGACCCCCTGCTTTGAATATGTCCACATTTTTGTCTTCTGGCCTCTCCTTTTTTTATTTTTTTTTTCCCCCTGCTGCCACTTCTTCAAGTTTAAAAATGCTCACTGGAGAGATGAATTGCAAACAGAACCAATGTTGCTCTTGGAAAAGTTGCTCAAAGAACAAGCCCTGGAGAACAACAGGCTGCAAAAACAGTCTTCTCTGTGATTTGATGACTTCCATATAAAAACGATCTTCTCCAAAATTCTATTTTGAGCTTGGTGTGTTTGAAGTTGATGTGTCTTTTTGTTTGTTTGGTTGGAGTTTTTTTAAGAATTGTTAGTCATGCAAACTGTAGAAAATACAACTGGGTTTATTAAAAATCAGAGGTATTTGTTTGTCATGAGGTGATAAAAATACCAAAAGGCTGTTTCCAAGTTTCGGAAGTAAAACTTTTTTTCCTGTGAAACTTTAGACACTATTTTTAGTTTTTGCACAGTGGTGCTTGATTTTCATTTTAAATTTGTAAGTCAGCTTAAATAAATCAGAGTTAATTCACACATTATAGGCTTATATATGATAGGCTTATATTTCTATTTGGCTGTGGAGCAGAGCTTTAAACTAGAGAAGTTCAGCTTGGTTTTGGTTTTGACATGGACATTTCAAACACCCCTATTTCTACAAACTTCATATGAGCACACTTTTTTGTGTGCTTCCTTGTATATTCTGGACTTAGAGCAATCATGACTGGAAGCTTTGATCTTGCAGCAAGTCCCCTGGGTTGCTCCTTCCCCAAAGAGGACTCAGGTATACCAAATTCCTTCTAAAAGCTTTTCCAAGGTTATCTCCTGGCTGTTGCTCTCAGACAAGGGTCTAGTATACATCTTGTGGTAGGAGATGCTGTGGAGATACTCTGGTCTGAGCTATGTTCTTCCAGGTTGTATGCAAATACAGACTCTGAAATTTCTCCTAGCAAAGGAAAAACTGATTCCCAGGCTAGATTTGTAACTGTACTTGGAGCCTTGAGGCACAAAGCAAGGCATAATACCAGAGGAATGGGTAAGGTAAAACCAGAGCTGAAATATCTGCTTGCACATGTTCAAATTCTGTTGGTCCAGGTTGCACCATGGAGTTTAATCACGGTAGGGATCTTTCAAATGTGGCCTTGGTGGTTTCTGAAGAAAAAATTCATAGTCATGAAGATGTCTCCAGGTGGTTTACTAAGTCTGTGCTAACTGATCTAGCCCCTTGGGCATGTGTCAGTCTGGGATTTGGCAAGACCTTGGCTGGAGCACAGCATTTTCCAATCACATGGTTCTAGGAGTATGGTTCTGTAATCCACAGTACCGTGTTGTTTCCTATAGTTCCTGATGTAAAGACTGAGGACCCCACGACTGGCCAGCCTTGGAAAGCTGTGGTGCTGAATTGATAGTGCAAGTTTGTTTTCACTTGTGCTTTGTGTAGTAATGTGGGAATGTAGACTTTAACCAATGAGTTTTACATAATTTGCACTTGAACTCTCACAGAGGTTCAGTTTGTACCTGAGCACAGAGACATTTCTGCCTTTGTGTTGTGATACTTTTGTACTAGCCTATACATTCTACTCAATGTGAGGTTATTTTAGGTTTTTTTGCCAGATAAAAACACCCTCAGCTATGAACAAGCAGGAATATTGCCACAAAACAATGATTTATTACTGTTATTTTTATTTTGATGACAAAATAAAGACTCCTCAGATTAAAGAACCTTCGTTAGTATGTTTATCCTGAGACCACTGGATATGTGCTGTAAAAATTCTCTGTTGTCCAAGTGCCACTTTGATTTCTGGAAGAATGCAATCTAATTACTCTGTCATTTCACTAAAATACTCCTATTTGTGCAGTTTTCTTGGTTGATTTGGGTTCCAAGAGTACCTCTTCTCTAAGCAGTTTGATACTATGCGTAGGTAAGCATGATAAATCCATTATAAACTTGTTTTACACTCAACCTTCGATGTTCTGCTCTTTAGAATGTATTAGAGCCAGGATTTAATAGTCTTCTGTCCTTAATTTTCATTCATATCCACTCTATAATAATCTCTTCGAAAGTCTAAATTGATTTTTATTACAGAGTTTGCAAGTATCCATAGTGAAATATTGCTTCTATCAAAGGCTCCTTTATGATGTCAAGTTTCTTATAATAATGAGATTTATTTGACATATCTTTAAAGGTTTAAAGACTTTTGTCCCTGGGAGTTCTGGTTTACTGGTACAGGGCATGATGTTTCCTGAGTGATAACATTAAATGTATTATCCTCCTTGTGTATTTGACTAGGAATTGTGATAGAGAAACCCTTTTGGGTTATTGCTGAGACAAGGAGACTTGGGTTAAATCATGTTTAGGGATAAAGTGTGTTTTTGATATCTGTGGACCATTCTGAAATATGGTGCAATTTGTTAAGTGATTAACTGGCTAATTTTTTGCCAAATATGAGGTGCATATTTTTCAGCATAGATTAATAAAATGTGATCTTGCATAGCTTCATGCAGCTTTCTGTAGAATATTGAAAAATACAAAGATAAAGGTACAGTATATATATGTGGCTTAACTATGGCTGCTGAAATAAGTAATCTCTATATAGTGAGCACTTTAGTGACCTTCAGGGTGAAAATATTTACTGTTTCAAAACAAAGCAAAGAAAAACAGTTATGATTTTTCTCCCCTCTTGGGATGACCTGAGCATATTCCATAAAACAGTATTTTACAGAACATATAACTTGGCATGCAACTGTGAAGTCTCTTTCAAATATATATATTTTTGCCTTCTGTAAAAAGTGCATAAACTGCTTTTTATATATCCATCACAGGCAATAGTTAAGTTCAGATATTTATGACAGGTATCATTTGATCTTCTAGCAGGCACAGTGAGACTTTGAGGGAAGTACTGTGGAAGATGATTTATTTTCACACCATTTAATGCTACAGTCCTTATCTTTCCTTAGAAACAAGGCCTGGATTTTCTCCAAGTGGAAATTTTCTACTAAAAGGTGAGACTTCAACTGTGGTTAAGGAAGCAGCAGAGGAAAGAATATAAAAATAATGTGGCCAAGTCCTCCCTGATGTAGCTCCATTAGAGCCTGTGGGATTTGATCACTGAGAATTTGTCCCGTTAACAGTAAGTCCCAGCCCAGCATGTGTTTGCTCTGAAGATCCCATCCTGCTTTGAAGTAGCTGGGCTAACACATTTGGCTACCTCCAACACTCAACTGCAGTTTGGGGTGTCTTGGACATTAATTTATGAAAAAAGAGGAGGGATCCATTTAATAGAGATCCATGTTAGGGAGTAGACACAGAACAGTTTCTTGCTCTGATTTTTATAATCTTACTCCATTTTCAGTTTGGTAGTTGTGGTGGAGATTTGGAGGCAGGGGTTGTGAGCAAAATGGAGGTAAAATTGCACTGAGATCAGACAAATCTCATTTTAAATGTTAAAACTTGTAGATTCTGATTTGCACAGTTTTGGACAGTTATGTTTGAAAACTACCAGGTACTAAAGGACATTTCTGTCCCCTGAAGGAAGACAAATATCTTCTGATAGACACAAAGTCTGATTGACAATTATTGTGTTTGAATCCTACATATATGTGTGTGTGTGTATATATACACACCTTCTTTAAAAAGTGGAACTACTCTAAGATCTGGAAACTCCTATATGAAGCTCCTTTGTGTGAATTTTTCTTCTCTTTCCCTATAATAAAAAAACAAAGACAACCCTTGGGTGTGTCCAGAGATCTCAGTGACCTGAAAACAGAACAGATTTATGCTGCTGTAATTTATTTGAAGCCTTGTCATCTGCCTTTAGTTTTGCAGTGAGATACTAATCTCCTCAGATTTTGTGCACTGTTAGTACATGTAAAAAGCTGTCCAAAATGTTGGTATCTGCATTGTTCCATGACATTTACAATGAAAGTTTCAAAACATATTTGCACTAGTTTAGAATAAGTTTTACAAATTGATTTCAACCTTTGCAAGTAATACTATGAAAAAAAGCTGAGGATAAATATTTAGGATTTTGATTTTTGGATGTCAGCAGTACAATGTGAACCGAGTGTGTAATAAAAAGAAGGTAGAAGTCCTGTGTGTTGAAAGGGACTTTTCCTGTGAGGCTGGTTGGTTAATTTGGTCAAAAGTCTGTGGGATGGGAGAAATAACACTTTCTGATGAAATGAAAAACTTAAACGAAAACTTTCCACTTGGGTTGAATTTCTAGGCTGTCTTCAAAAAGCACTAAAACTTACTGAACTGAGGAAAGGGCTTAGTTGCCAAAACCAAACAAAATTTAACTCTGCATGTAAACTGGAAACTCCGATTAAATTGGAAATTGTTCATTTTCCTAAAATGCTTTTGTGTGGGTTGGGAAGTGGGGGTATAATTTCCTGACCAGCTCTAAGACAGGCTTGCAGTGCTGCTGCTTTTTATACTTGCAGGCAGCCGGAACTGGTGACTAAGGTTTCGCTAATAGTGCAAATTCTATGAGCTGGTTGTTTGTGAGCATGTAATTGACCTTTGCTGGCAAAGAGATGTGGAGATAAGGAAAGGGAAAGGATAGATTTCAAGTCACTTCTTTTCTCCAGCTCAGAGGAACACACACCAGTGCAGCCTCTTGTTTTAGAAATCCTTTAAGCGCCATTTGTAGTAATTATTTCAGTAGCACATAAGGCAATTGCATGTCTAACAGTATCTGCTTCATTGCACAGGTACCAACACAAAGTTATTGAGCAAACTTCTTCAGTACTGAGGAGGCTCCTCGTCTGCAGTGATGATAGTAAACATACAGTTTCATATAGACAGGCTGTGTCCCTAATTCCTTACTGTCAAAAAGCTCAAAGCAGGCTTTTCTTAAGCAGTCTTCAGGAGATGAATCAAAGAAAGATACGGAGCAAACCAAATTTCTCACTGCCTGCCACATTATTTGTGTCTTCTTAGGAAGTGGGTTTTCTTTCCAATTAGAAACTATCAATATATGAGGAGAAAAATTTGAGACCATTTTTAAAATCCAATTAGGGATATGAGTGTATGCACCTTTAGGTTCTGAACCTAAATTTCCACCTTGATTTGCACCACCCTTACTTTGGTAATATCAAATGAAAATTTGGTTTTGTGGGGGAAAAAGATCTTACTTGAATGTTAGCAATCACTGGCAATTTCCACATAATTCCTGACTTTGTCCAGTGACTTGATGTAGGTGAATGACACCAGAGTTAAGTGTAAATCTGCCAAACCACCACTTGAAAGGGTGGTGTTTTACAGTTTAGTAGATGTCACTGAGACTAAGAAATGCTGATGTTTACCAAGGGGAGGGGAGGAAAACTTCTGCTGTGGCCATTTGTTATCATAGATACTCCAAATCCTTCTCAGCTGTGGAGCAGCCAAAGATCCAATTCTGCCTTTCCATAGACTTTGTAAATGCTCCATCCATGGCAGCATCCGCAGGGGCTCCAGTGGCTGAGGGAGGCGTGTGTGTGTGTTAGTGCCACGTGTCAGCGTTGGTATTGTCTCATATCCCTGGCTGATCTGGCTCTTTTATGTTCACTTCTGGTCTGGATTTTTTTGGCAATAGGTCCTGAAGCCAATGTGTAATGTACAAGAGCAGGGTTGGTTTTCCTTCCATAGCAGGAAAGATCCAAGCATCTCTTTGGCGTGAGAAGAAGGAAGGACAGTTCTGAGGTGTGCTGGATGTCCTTTCCCTGTGTTGAAGTCAGCAGTGGTGGTGCCTTCCTTGTGCTCGTAGGGCTGTGCCCAGAGAGCATTTTCATTTCAGCGTGGCAAAGGTAGGAAGTGAGAACAGGCTGTTTGTCTCATTGTGTTTATTCAGCCGTCTCTCGTTTCTGAGGACCGGGTTCAGGAGCAAGGTACCGCGCAGTCAGCTTCTCAACTTGCTGATGCTTGCACTCGCCTTCCCCTGTGACTCATTCCAAACACATCTCGTTCATTCAGGAGGGTAATTTTCTATTTCCACTTTGGTGCACTTCTCCTCCTCCTCCTCTGCCCCCTCCTTCCAGATCTAAAATGTCCTGTCAGCTGCTGTTTATCTGATGGTTCAAATGTCCATGCTTGGTTTCTTTTTCCCCGTCGCTACGGTTTCTCCTTCCGTTCCAAAGGCTGTTTTAGTTGTCATTTCTATTCCCCTGTCAGCAGCATTCTTCATCGTCTCTGGCTCGGGCAGTCTGTCTACATCGTTTTCTTTAGAGGTGTTTTTGTGCTAAATGAGTGCCTCCTAGGAAGCCCAATGTAGCATAGCATAATTAAGTGACAATATATGAGGTGCCAGTCCTTTACCAGGCAGTTAATGACTGGCTGGAAGATTTACAGGCATGAGGTAGAGTCAGAGGAAATTTAGTACTCCAGCCTGCAGTTAAATGATAGGTAGAGGACGTTTGAGTGCTCCTATTTTCCAAAGAAATACTAATTTAAACTTTGCTAGGGGTCATCTTGTTTATTTCTGTATTAAATTGAACAAATCCAAATTCGTTCAATTTAAATTCCAAGGTTATCAAGTTTGGAAGATGTCACATGATAACATTGTGCTTGGGAAAGGATGTCCTGGGTTTTCTTGATGAGGTGGAGAGTGGCAGCAGGCTTGATTTTAATTCCGTGTCTTTCACTAATTATGTGGCTACATCTGGGAAGATTTTACTTGGGGTTCTCACTGTTTCCCCTCTTCATTACTTTAACTGTTATGTAGTGTACACTCATGATGTTCCCTAAATAGCCACTGTATTCTTTATCCCTTGTGCCTGCAAGCTCTGCCTTAGTAGTGTGCTCCTGCTTCATGATCCATGTACTGATGCCCCAGGCAGGACAAGGAAAAGTGTTCCCTTACCCCTGCCTCATCTTCAGATTCCACCTTTTTCTGGCCACAAGTCTTTGCTCCAGCTCTCTGGCAATCCTTCACAGCATGCAGAAGCGAAGCACAGGAGTGTCAAAAATATACTTTGTTATTTTTAAGTGTCTAGATACACTGTGAATGGATAGATGCATCCCATTCCTCATTTGCCCCTTCCTCAGCCCACATAGAAAGAAATATGAATTTTATTTACATTGGTTTGGATCTCACTTTACATATCTGAAATGTTTCCAATGGGTTTTATACTTTTAAGCATATTAAATATGAGTTTTCATGTCCAGGGTGAGCTTTGATAGCAGGGCTTCTGGAAAGTGCAGGCATGTGGCACACAGAACACAGGCTGAGTGATATCTGTTCACATACATCTCTTTAAAAGATGAAGGGAAAAAGCCACTATCTTTGGATCAATGTCTGCAAGATTATTCCAGGATAGGGTACCCAATCCTTCTACTTTTTTTTTTTTTTTTTTTTTTTTTTTTTTTTTCCTCTAGCTCCTTTATGTTTCTACTCATGACTGGCTTTTTTTTTTTTTTTTTTTTTCCCTCCCTCTTTTTGGTAGCAGATTACTGTGGCCACTAAGAGGTACTGTTGATACAGCTCTAGTTACCACAGTTTAGTTGCTGAAATAGAGATCTTTTTGTGTACTCTTTGCATATTTGAGCTACTCTTTCATTGTATCCTTTTACTGGTGGTTGTTTCTGGCTTTTGCTTTACTGTATTTTTGTTTTAAATGAGTAGGCTGTTAACATTAGCTTAAACATTCACTTAGCTTTATGCCATTCAGCTTCCTGCCCATGTACAAGGCAAGTGAACATCAACACAGCTCCAGTTTTCCTTCCTTTACTTCTGAGTGACAGTTTTTGGAGTTGTGCAGAACACGTTTGCCTCAAGGGCTGCATTTGTTCTAGCAGTGAGGTGAGCACTCCTGGATGCTGGGTATTCCTGCCTCCCCCAGCTGTGAAACCTCATCCTTAAGAAGGTTTAGTGGGATATACCAGGCTTCTCAATGCCAGGCACTTGTGAGGATTCCCCTATTAACTGGCTGAGTACATATCTGTTATTAAATTAATTTGTTATTAAATTTGCCATAAGATGTGTATTTAATATATTTTGGTGGTGCTTGTACTGGGCACACCAGAGGTGCCTGGAGAGCATTTCCTTGGTTTTAGCTCATCTTGGCTCCTTTCTATTTGAGGAGTAGTCCACTTGAAATCATGCTTGTTAAATTTCTGGCATTTTATATTGAAGAATATTATTTTTGTCTTCAAGTTTTCTCTCTGAGTTCCATGTAAAAAGGAAAAAAAGCCATAATCCACATGAAGGTCTCCAGAAAATAATTCTGCTATGGGAAGAAGTTGGCATATTTTCCAAAAGTAGAAGTAAAGATGTTTGTAAAAGTTTAGTAAACAGAGTTTTAGGAGGAAGTCTTTTCAGGTTTTTCAAGTCACTAACTTCCTATTGAAACATACTCCAGATCTGAATACATGCTGGTGTTTAGATGTCAAAGTGCTACAGAGTCAATGACAAAGTGGCTTGCAGATTTCAGCTTTGGACCCTTTAGGAACCTCCTTTATTTTTCCCCTTCTCCCATCTAATGTTTGTGGTTGCCCATATTTAAATAAAATTTTGTACTGTCAGCTCTTAAAGAAAGGATAAATTGCTGTGGATCTCTGCTTTCTCCCAAGCTCAATCTTTTTCTCCCACCAGCATATCCTGTGCCTTTTGCAATTGTTTTTTCACTTCACACTTGTGATTCCTTTAATTTAGCATCAGTCTATCTGCATTCATTTTGAGGTTGTCATATGCCATAATGGAATTTTTCCTTGACTTAACTGTGTGATATGAACAGCATCTGAACCTCCAGGGGAGTCAGACACTCAAAGGAAGTGTGTCCAAATGTGAGTCAATTTATTTGCCAAGCGTGCACGCGTGTATATCGCTGCCCTCTCCTGCATGGAACAGGTACTGCTCCAAGATGTGCCTCAGGCCATTTTATGGGGAAAAGAAGAGCTTTGTCAGCCTCCTGCTGAAGGAAAGGGGTCTTGTGACTTTAGCCTGGGAGATGTTCCTGCAAAGCTCGGAGTGCATATGGTGAGCACTCTAGAGACAGCATGGGCAGATCTGAAATCCAGAGAAGTTCAATGCATATTTCCACAAAACTAAGAATCTTTTGAACAGTGCTCATTTACAGTTGGAACTGCAAAGGGCATTTGGGAATCTGGGTCCTCTTTGTTGCTTTCTGGAAAATTTGCTATTTATTGCCATGTGTCTATAGGACACTGTTGAAACCAATTGGGTCATGGTGCCTGGAAATGTCAGGAGGCATATTGAGTAGCAACAGAAAGTTAGGGGTAATCACAGCAGAAGCAGAAATTCTGTGTATTTCTGAGGCTACGAGCACAACAGCTGTGTGAGAGCCACAGGGCAGGGAGCTCCTAGAAGGCAGTGCCAAGCAGGGACCAGATGGTGTGCGGGATTGGTAAAGCGTATGAAGTCATGTGCCTGTAGGTTAAGAATTCAAGTGCAACTCAGTGTGTTAAGCTGGCTAAAATTTATGGTTGTCTGCAGCCTCTCTGGTACAGAATGTTTTGCAAATGGGTTTGCCTGTTTAGGGAATGAAGGTGGACTCTCTTACAAAAACAAGAAAATAAAAAAGAATAACAGATGGGGAAAAAGGTTGTCCTGATTTACTAGCACTGACTAGGATCTAGCATCCTTTGATTCCTTTGTCAAAAGCTTCATTCAAGAGTGAAATGTATGAGCTGAGACATTTTTAGCACAGTGTGCTCTTTCTCTTTCCCAGAATGTGGGAAATGGATATAATCAGGCTCCTAAAATTGAGACAAGCTCTTGGTCATAGAATGAATCACAGAATGGTTTGGGTTGGAAGGGACCTTAAAGATCATCTGGTTCCAACCCTCTTCCATTGGCAGGGACACCTTCTGCTAGACCAGGTTGTTTAATGTCCTATCTAACCTTGCCTTGGTCTATTTTATACTGTGAGAAATTAAACTTTTTCTTGTCTAGAAACAGGTAGCTATTCATAAATGAAAGGAGGGTTGAGGCTGGAAGAAAGTTGTGGTGTTAGCAACTGACTTTTGATTGCAGGGGCTGTCTCTCCAAAGGCTGTATTCCCAGAACAAGGAGGGAGGTAACATTAACACTGACAGAATGAGATGGGAAATGTCACTTTGAGTGGTTTATATCCTGTGTGTGGATTCGTTGGGATGGGAATAGAGAAGGGGTCATTGACACCTTTCTTCTTCTCAACTAAGCGTTAGCGGCTTGTCATTTTGTAGGTTCTGGATGGTATTAAGGTGTGCTGGAGAGGTGCAATGCTCTTCTGAGGTCGCTCTGCAGGGCTGGAGGCAGCCACCAGGGCAAAATGGGAGGGCAGAATGCCATGTAGAGGTTCAGTCTCCATGGTCACATCTGGGCTGAGCCTACACAGGCAAAATACATGAGGTGGCCTTAGCTATAATCTGTGACCTCTGAACTGGAAGTGGAGAATGGATAGAAAGATCAGGAATTTGGGATGATGAGGGCACATTTGGAGTATGGTTTAATTGAGTAAGCCATTGCCAAATGGCTTGTCCTGTCCAACACTGACAGATAAGAGGCAGAAGGGTGATGGTTCAAAATGGAAAGGTGACAAAAATGTGGCAAAATGAACAACTTGCCTTAATCACTTTTAACTACAAAAACAGTCCTCTGTGATTCTTGCAAACATCTGCCATCAAATTTGCATCTATTCTGAGAGCCAGATGTTGGGGTTTGTAATCACAAACAGTGAGATTGAGCAGCATGTCCTGTATCCTAAGTACCCTGCTAAGCAAGTCTGACTTGTGTGTTCATCAACTGTCTCTTTTTAAAATTTTTAATATTTTTTTGGTTGTTGTTATTATTTTTATTACTTTGTGCTTGTTTTTCTTGAACTAAGTATATCAAAATGCAATATTTTCTTCATCTGACAGAGCTCTACTTCTAAAGTTTTGGGGCAGTGATGAGCACATATTTAAGAAGCAAAAATTAATTGTTGATTCTTTTGACAGGTTGCAAACTGGAAGCTTTTTTTATTTTCCAGCTCAGACTTTTCAGTTGATGTAAGAGAATGGACTTGAAATGTTTTTAGCTTGGCCCTACAAATTAATGCAGGCATTTCAATGGTGCTTTTGTACATATTGTTAATATGGTCAGCTAATGGAAGTGAAACAACTTGGATGAGTAAGTTCTGATCTCCGGAAGGTCATGGTGATTAAGCATGACCAACTTGCAACTGAATAAGATGACATGAAATCTGATAAACAATGTGCTTGGTGTCACAATATTTTGTGAAATTTTACTATGGAGATTATATAAAGTAGTTCTTTGTTATATGTGTCTACTGTCTGAATTCAGCATCAGTATGGAAGACTAATGTGTGTGATTGTCTCTCACGTCATGTTGCTGTTTTCCACTTCATCTTGCTATTTTCATGGCTATCAGTTGGAAAACACTTTTCAAGGTGGATGATTCTGTGTGAAGGACAGCTGCAGAGAATCTAGGTGTGCCAAGGAAAGTACCAAGAGTTCCTTGATGAGATATGAGGGAGGAGGAGGGAAGAGATAAACAGAAACAACTTTTCACGCCCATTGACACAAATCTTTGTGCTGATCAGAACCCACACAACAGCAAATCACACTGAGTTACTTAAAAGCAAGATCCCAGCTTAGCATGTTGCTTCCCATTTCATGCCACTTATACATGCTGCTTGTATACTGAATCAGTGAGTACTTCCCTGTATTCTGATTTGGTTTTTAAGAGGTAACTTTCTTGGTCTTTGGAGGCTTCATGTTTGGTTCTTTAGAAATATAATGTGATTTCTGTATTTGAGAAGTTGTGTACAATAAGGCTTGTATGACCAAATGTCATTGCCTTTTTTACTTGGGAGAATAACAACAATTTTCTTCCAATGATGGGATTTCAATTTCTGACACATCAGCGAGTCACATCAAAAATGTTGAACTACAAATAAGCTTAAGAGAACTGAACAAGATGTCTAGAGTTCTGAATGTAGAAATAGCAAACAGAGGTGTAATCCCTCCTATTATGCTTGGGCCTTTGGAAACAGAACATGCCAGAAATATCGCCTGCCTTTGTTTTTTGGCATGGCTAATAAATCGTTTCAGTCAACTGGATGTTCCTTTGGAAGGTTACAGTAAATCATGGGCCTGGACATAAGCCAATGTTTCTTTCCATAAGGCAAATCTTAAAAGGTACAAAAGGACTGTGTTGGGTTGTTCCAGTTTCCTTGTGGACAGTCTGCTCCCAAGTGGGGGAGCCCCAAGAGGGCAATGAGTCTTTTATACAAGTGGGAGGTAGCAAAAAAACCCCCCAGGTAATTCCCTCAGACAATGGTAGAAAGTAATTTAAAAAACAATTGAGTGAAAGCAGAGAGGTGTAACCTACAAGAGCCTCAGGTCTGCAGACTTGCTCATAGACCTGTGTGCTTATTATTTGCCTAGTGGTTTTAGGAAAGTTGTTTGTGACAAGAGTCCACTTCTTAAGTGAAGAAGTCTTATTTCTTCTTAGTTCTTCTTAGTTCTTCTTAGTATGTAGCTCTTGTGCTCCTGTGCTAGATTTATTATCAAGCTTACTGCCTAATTGGCACTTGGAGTGTATCTGGATGTACTGAGATCCAGATGAGAGCTACTTACCCAGCTGCTCAATTCCATTGGTATATCCCTCTTCTTCTCTTCCTTCTTTCCTCTCCATCCCTTTTATTTTTCCTCCTTTGCTTTAAGGTGTGAACAAAGTGTTTTGAAAAGATTTGAAACATAGATTCAGAAGTTTTGTTTATCAATATCCAGGAAAAATTATTCAAATACTCTAGAAGTGTGCAGACATTTCATGTTTCAATACTCCCCACCAAAGTAATTTCTCTTTCTGTATGTCCACTGTATTAGATGAACAGAGGCAAACATCATTGGGCATTCTTTTTGACTAAATTACATAAATTTCCTTTGCCTAAGAAGGTTGAGCAGCTTATTTTTGCCAGGGATGGAGGCAGTGTGAACATTCAACTGGGAAGTGGGATGTGAGCATGGGATAGTCCTGATGCTCCTGCTCTGTTTCTCTCCTTGTCTATAGTGAGTGCTGGTGTGGCCCAATGACTTTTTGACATGTGCATATATGTGCAACACACAAAAAGGAGGATAAATTCCTCCCTCACCCACTTCTAGTAGGTTTTAGAAATGACAGGGTGGCAACATATCTGTGGTACTGCTCACAGGGCAGTAAGTGAGCAGCGCTTCTGTGGAACCACAATCTTCAGAGAATCCTTATCAAGTCTTAGGACTCATGACAGTTGCTAATTTTGGAAAATTTTCAGTGGAGCACATAACAGCTCAGATGAACTTTATTTTCATCTATTAGTAATTACTTCCAGAAGTCAGCTTGAGCGAGAAAACAAAACGTTGCAGTCTCCTGACCAGGACTATGGCAATGTGAGGAAGGACTCTGCTCTGCTGTCTGGTGCAAAGTGAATGTGCTGGAAAACTGCAGTCACTGCAAGAGCTGAAAGTCCATTTAGATAAAAACATTTTTGTTGGAAACATGGAGTCTGCTTTGGTGGGTCCCAACATTGCTGCATTTACTGATGTGTAGAAAAATCATTAAAAGATGTGGAAGCATGCATAGGAGTCTCTTGGTTATTGAGGAGGAAAGAAATATTTCTGTAGCTTTCAGTGACCTTGTGAGTCAAGCCTCAGTCTATCATTAAAAAAAAAAGTAGGAAGGAAGTGAGCTTTCTTGAATTTCAGGTTCTTTTTTTAAATGAGTCAGCACAGTCTAATCTATACTGTGATTAAGTGCCTGTAGCCAGGAGGTTGAGAGAAGAAACAAACTCAGTTTTGTTAGTCCCCTTCCTCCATCCTGTGGTGCCTTTTCTGTGCTGGCCTGGCTGATGTGTGCCCATGCACAGCAAAAAGCACACGCACCCTCCGAGTGTGACAGGGCCTTGCAGAGCCTGCTGCCTGGCCTTGTCAGAACTTGAGAGCTCTCTAAATATTGTATTCTTTGTTGCCATAACACTGGGAAAATAGTAGGGCATACTGCATTATAAATATAGCTGAAGCCTTGGGGAATAGGAGCATTTCTAAAGGGCCTGAAGTGATGGCAGAGCATAATTCTCATAAATAAATGGGGACATAATTACTAAACACTGACTGGATTTCTGCCTGCTGTGACACTCCAACTTGCTAGACAATTATTACACTAAAGGATTATCTTTTAACAGAGCACAGTTATCTCTTCTGTTTTTCTCATTTTGCTATTCACATAAGCCAAGGGAAATGCAAAGTGTTCTAATTGGTCATGGGTCTTTCTACTGGATAAGCTCTAGCTTTATTTAGAAGGGCTTTGTGCAGTACATTCAGTTTACAGCTGGAGGAGGGTCGAAGGTGAGGAGAGAATTTGGCAGGTCTGTTTTACAAAGCCACCACAGTGAGGATGTGAAATGGGGAAACAGACAGATAAACATCATGTTGAACTGAGTTATGAATGACAGTCCCATAAAATCTATAAAAGAAATCAGGCTCCCTCTGTCTCTATCAAAATAAGGAGCATTGACCTTTTACCTCTGTCTCACCTGCCTCAGCTTGCAAATCTGACAGCTGCAAATGATATTAAATGTACCCACAGAGTAGCAATTTAGTGATTAAAAATAAAATACTACTTTGTCATGTTTACTGTCTTTTACAAGACCTTTATTTGCTGTATATGCTTTGCAAGAGTTAAATAACTGTCAGTGATACGTGGTCTAAATTCTGAAATAGCAGAAAAAAGGAGACTCTAAATACTGAAAAAACAATCTGAAGACATTCAAGATGAGTAACAGATGGCAACAGAACTCAAAAGGGACAGGCAAGGGGAGAAATTATATTGGTGGAAAATAGCTGGAGAATGGTTAAGGCAGAGGGAATTATAGAGATAATTTTATCTCTGACAGTTGGGCAGAAAATAGACCAAGAGAGATGAGAAAAGGCAACGAGTGAGGGGAAGGGGTGGTGGAAGATACACATGCTTTTAATCAGTGAAGAAAAAGGACTGGTAAAGAATGAGAAGAGATGAACAAGGAATAAATTTTGTGTTCCTTAGAGTCTGTTTCTCTATAGAAGTTTGTTTAGTCAGTCCATTTTGTGAGAGATTGAGGAGAACCATGCAGACAGTGGAACAAAGTGACAGAACTCATGTGGATAACTATCTTGTCACATAACCTGCCTTAATCCAAGGCTGATGACTTGCTAAGATGCCATTGTAAATTTCAGTTGGAAAATATTACTCTTTTTTTTCAAAACCCCAGAGACAGTAGTATTCAATGCAGGTGGAATGATTTTTACTTAGGCACTTATTATTTTTAGGTCTTATCTCAATTCTGTTGGCTCAGTATGAGTAAACCAGCAGCCAGGGGCCACACTGACTTCGATGTGATCTTGTAAAATCAGGTCTATTGCTTGTGAAGTATTCAGGATCAGGATACTGCTGAAAGGTGAAAATAGATAGTGTAGATTCATAATCTGGCATTTTAAGAGGATATCCAGCCCAGCCTTGCTCAGTCAGACCTTGAACTCCTTCAAGCACAGAGTTTCCACAGCCTCCCAGAACAAACTGTGCTAGTGTTTGATTTATGGGAATGATGTTTCAATAGCTGGTGTGCCCTGTGTATGGCTGCATTGTGTGGCACAGCCCTGACCTTTTCAATATTCTGTCATCTAAATGCCAGTCACCTCTTAAGAGCTTCTGCAAAGGGTGAGGCTGGGGGGAAGTGTAGAGTGCTGAAGAGAAAGAGAGTAGCGAGATCAATTGTTCTACACCACGAAATATGAAGGGTATCATTTGATAAGAGGTTTCTGAGGAATTGCAGTGAGGGTGGGCTGAGGCAGGCTGAAGGTCAGCAGCTCTCTGAAGATCAGCAGCTCTGCCTGTGGTCTTTTGGAGACCTGTGCAGAATAGTGTGGTTCCATAAAATAAGTAGGAAAATAGGAAAGAAGATGCTGGCTTTCAGCAGAAAAGGTGAGACTGTAGCCCTCAGGTGCTGAGAGCTGTTGGTAGGATGAAAAATATTCTGTACCTGCCCTGCCTGAGGTCTCTGGTCTATTTGGGTTATAAAATTTTCAGGGGAAAAGACCACCTTTCTTGTAAAACAGATCCACCGTGGTCTTTGGCTGTTACTATAATAGAGAAAGATGATAATATTTGCTCATAGACAGTAGGCTGGTTTTGTTGGAGTTTGGTTTCTCTTTAAAATCACCTAATGATTTTCCCTTGAAGTTCCTGTCAGTGAACTCTGAAGAATGCTTGTAAGTTATTTAGAAGAGCAACTTCACCTGAGTACTGAGACCTCTCATCCAGCCTTGTCTCATCCTGTCTCCTCACCTAATGCTGTCTAGTTATCATTAAAGTTATCATTCCCTTTGGCAATCCTTGAGCTCCTCCTAACATGTAAAACCTATCTATTAGCATGGTGTATGGATAAGTGAAGCAGTAACCGTGGGGGGAAAGAGTTTTTATATTTATGTGGCTAATAAGTGGCAAAGCTCTAAATCCCATTAAGGATCTCTGCTTTCAGGAAAACTGGGTATTTTCTTCTCTTGCTTGCTCATTTTCTCTGAACTTGGGCAGCTTGCTTCACCTCTGTATATCAATTTTTCAAACTGTAAAGACAGGCTAATAATCCATATCAAATTGCACTTTGTTGCCTTGATAAATGTATAGAGGAAGGAATATTGTAGTTGCATTGGTTTAAATTATGCTGGAAAGTGATAGAAGTCAGAGAATAAACTGGTCAGTATAGCATCAATCTGTTTTCGTCTTTTGAGTCTGTATTCTTGCTCCCAAATAGTATTTAAGAACATTTGAATGCTTTACTTTGCAACAATTTGCAAAATGTCAGAACTGCTAGCCTGTACCTTTCCCCTAGAAATTCCTTAATTCCAGCATCATTGAGAATATCAATGCTTACTGAATTCTATATTGTGTTTGCTATTTTTTTGTCCTCAACATGGCCTGTGACTAATTTGCTGCGTGTTTTTCAAGCCCTGATCTGAATACTAACTCATGAATTTTCTTCTTGCTTTTTTTTTCTCCATGGCACTTACTACTGCAGGAACCGTGCTGGGAACCAGTGTTTGAATTTTTAGTTTGGAAACTTGAAAGTTCCAACTGTTCCAAGTTGCCATTTTCTATAGAACAAAATTTTAAATTTATATTTTGGAAGAACTAGAGATGTGTGTGTTTATACACATCTTCAATATACTATACTATACTATACTATACTATACTATACTATACTATACTATACTATACTATACTATACTATACTATACTATACTATACTACACTATATTATTATTATTTTATATTAAGTTTTCTAAATGCATTTCATCCTTACACTTACTCCTGTCTGTCCAGTTTTACTGAGGAAACAGTGAAGGACAGTAAGGATAGGTGAAATTTGTACTTGAAGATATACAGGCTTTATTCATACCTGCTTTTTATTTTGTGCTGGTATCACTTCAGTCCTCTTGACTCTCTCTGGCCACAAAGCCACAACTATTGTTCTTTCCTAAATCTGAAAGAGTCTTCCAAAATAAGAAGTTCTTCCTTCAAAAAATACAGCATTTTGGCACATAATCTTTAGCAGACAGTCTCTGCCTGTGAGAGTGGAACTCATTAAAATCAAAGTTTACGATATTAAAATGGAGAATTCTATGAGTTCCAGCAGTACAAAAGGTTCTTATGGATCCTGTGACAAGTTTGATTCTTCTTGGAAAAACACATTCCAATAGATGTTAGCTCCAGCTCTAGGGAAGGACATGCAGTCTGTCTGAAAGGCAAGCATAATGAAGACCTGCATATTTCATGATACATCATGTGCTGCTCAGGTGCAGAGGCAAAAATTCAATCCTTTGCAAACGCGTCTGCCCAAACTGGAGCAGAGGTAGCTACTTTGCATCCCGCCAAAGTGTGTTTGATCTTGGAAGTTATAGAATATTTGTTTTATGACTATGAGAGTGCCAAGAAATTCTTTGAAGCAAAGTCTGTAACCTCCAAGGCTGAGATGGAATAGGATGAAACAGGAAAGTTACTGGAAGATGACATTGTTAAAAAAAAAAAACCAACAAAACCCCAGAAACTCGAACCCAACAACCTTCCCCTCCAACTCTTTTTAAGCCTGCTTCTTTTAATTATATTGCCTGTCATGACTGTAATTCTTTAAATTAATTATGGTGACTGATACGAAGTCTAAAATGCCTTTTCCAATGTACATATGATATGATGGATTGTGATTAATTGAAATATAGAGGTCTGAAGTTTGATAGCTTATGAAGTACAGTTTGTGATACAGCCTCAGCTTCCATTTCTTTATTGAACTGTCTTTCTGAATGTCATTAGAGTATTAGACCCAGAGGGAGACCATATAAATGACAGATCACTGCTGAACAAAATTCCAAGTTTTCTTTTATTCCTTCCAGACTGAGGTAGCATATTGCACTACTACCTTGCCTGTTTTTACAGGCAGAAAGAAGCAGTGGCAAAAGTTTTGATTTAAAATGAAATCTGTGCTTGCACAGTAAGTCTTTGCTGTACTGTCCATTTGTAGACTTCCCTGGGTAGCACAGTATGTAAGTGGTGGCTGAAATTATTTAATAAGAATATGTTCTTCAGTTCCTGTGAGGGGCTTCTGGTTTTGTTCCTTGCTTTTGGCTATTGAGTCCATCCCCCTGCAGTCAGTTGTGTGACACCATGCTGGGAATGTTCTGTAGAGGGAGGTGCTTGGTGATCAGGAACAGCTTAAAAGTCCCTTTCCTCCCAGGTTCTGGGCAGTTCTGGGAAAGACCTTGATAACTTCAGCAATTTGATTAAATCTTGATTAACCCTACTTCCAAATAAGCCTATAATGAGAGTATGGGATTTTTTGGTCTAGTGTGGTGTCTGTTTGGTTGTTTTTTTTTTTTTGTTTTTTTTTTGTTGTTGTTGTTTTTTTTTTTTTTTTTTAATTGCCTTAAAAATCTGCAGTGGGAGAAGTATCTGTAATTATGCTTTGCACAGAACCTAGAACAGTCATTCCAAAATCCTGAAACTGTCTTCAATAAGTTAGAAATAAGATATTTAGGACCTGCAACTAGTCTTGAAACTGATTTTGCTGCTGCTTTTAAGCCAATCTGAGGCCCCTTTTGTACCATTGCAATTATTGCAGGTATTATAGAGCTCTCCTGTGTATGAAAATCTAATGGTAACTGTCTTTTATTCCTTTTCTGTACCACTACAGGCAACAAGTCAGGTTAAATGTGAATACTGAGCATAACTGTCCTTCTTTTTAAAGATCAGAGATGATGAAAGGGGCTGTCTGAAAGCAACTCAATGGGCAGAGCTATTAAGAACTTCCCTTCAGTTGCTGGTGAGCACTTAGGGCTTTAAACCTAGAAAAAGAAACAGAAATGTGCCAGGGCTTGACAGAAAATCCCTGGTGCTAAAAGTACAGATACAAAAAGACTGCTACCTTATAAAACTACAGTGTGCAGGACAGCCCATGGAACCATGCCAGCTCTAATAATCTATGCAGGACAATGCCTGGTATTTGGAGAAAAAGATAAGTGAACAGCAATATTATATTGCAAGAATCTGTAGAACGTGTGCAGCCAAGAGAAGAGGTTTGACAATTCAGCTATTAGCCCCAAGGAATTCCTCATGGCAACAACACTGTAAGAGAATATTCACAGTGTGCACAGATAGCAGAAGAGACATTTATTCATTTGAAGCTGAGGCTGCTGACAATTATTCTCATTATGAATTAATGGAACCAGCACTAAAAAAAAAAAAAAAAAAAGCAAAAAAACTCAGTGGTCAGCTGGAACCACAAAAAGGTAAAATTTGTTCTCAGGAAGAGGGTTTGTGAAGTAATGGGGAATAGTAGTATATCTTTAAACAAACAAAAAGCATTTACTCTTTTTTTTTTTGAGGAATTTTTTTTTCTCCACTGGCTGTAGAGGAAATGCAAGCTCCTGAATTAAGGTATAAAGTAGGGTGTCATACAATTGCCCTGTAAATAGCTGGTTGTTATTGCCTATTAAATCACATTTTCAGGGTAAAAGTACCCATGATAGGTTTTAAACCTACAAAAATCTCTCTCAAATTCTTTGGGTAGGGGTACACCGAGACAGATTTACGAAGATGATCTTCAAATCCCCTTTTGAGCAAAGAAGTGCCAAATAAAATGAGCTTGACTTTATTCAGCTGTGCCACAGTTTGTGATTCAGGGAAATATTTTAAAGGTAGAAGTTAAAATTAACAGTGTATTTTTGATCTGAGAGCAAGAAAAAATGTTGCATATTAGTCAGTTTGAGAACTGGTTACTACCAAATATTGGTCTCAGCAAATAAACAAAAACTGGGATAATTTTGTGAACCTGGTTAAGTGAATTAATTCATACCAGTTACCATGAGAATGCTGGATGATGTGAATGCCTTTCTATAGCTACAAATTTCTGTCAAGTGGCTTAGAAACACAAGACTATGTGGGACATATTGGAGTTTATTGAACATTTGCTGGGTTTAGTAAACAGAGGAATAAAAGTTGCAGGTATTAATATATTAGTCTGAGAAAAGAATGTGCGTGGAAATACAGCCATATGAAACAAGTGACATGTGAATTATCCCTGGAAACAAGAGTCTAAAACTGGACATTTATAACCCAGGCATTGAATGAAGCACCACAGTAACCATCTCAGTTACATAATGAGCTCAGTATTTCTTGTATCTGAGCTGTAATTTCAATGCCTCTGCAGGCACTGCACATCTTTTTAGATCTTCCTAATTCACCATGCAAAAGAGGAATTTCCTGTCTAATCCTATCCCTATTTAAATTTTTACATAGGATCATTAGTAGGGTTAGCTGTAAGGTGTTTGTCTCATTAGTGTGTTGCTGAAAGAACTTAACCTCAAGAGTTGCAGTTTTACTCTACATTAAAAAGTTATGCAAATTCCCCATCTCACTCAGGGTATCAGAGTGAAACACAGATGCTGTTTTATTATTCTCAACTCACTTTTGACTTGTTTTACTAGGCTTTGGGCTCAACAGGCCCAAAAGTAATTAAATGCTTCCTTTGTGCTATTTGGAAAATCCTTCATTAGCAGTGTTAGCTTCCTTCAAAATTAATGCTGTGCATGCCAAATTGACCTGCACAGGAAAAAAACCCATAAAATTCCCTCTTTAAAGCTAAAAGGGAGTGGGAATTCTTCTGCTTCATGGCACTATCTTAAGCTTAACCTGTTAATATCTTTCTCATCCATTAGAGAGGGGACTATTAGACACCTTTTGTTCAAGGTTAATCTGGGGTCTTCACTGATTTATTATGAAGAAAAAATTAAAGCAGTGCTAGAAGAAGTCAGGAGGCTGGGTGAGGATCTAGGAAAGGAGATATAATACAGTGCCAGTGGTAATGTTAAACCAAGCTGCTGCTGTTACCAAGCTGTTGGGTTCCTTGAGCAATCAAAATCCTTCATGTGAACCTGTCCCCCCTCCCCTCCACTAAAATATTGAGATGCAACTGTTGTCTTCATGACTTGATTATTGATCCTCCTTTCTTCTGTGACTGCATTGGCTTTAGGAGGAAGACAAGATATCTGGTTTGGAAATTTCTTGAAAAACCCAATGAGGTGCTTGGCTTTTAATATATTGCTTCCTTGTGACCTTGCAGCAGGTCCTGGAACACAGCTGAACAAAAGAACATTAGGAGATGTATTTTTTTAAGACGTGGTCCTTCAAATCAGTGGGATTGATGCTGTCTGCAGACTTTCTGAAGTCTTTCTGGAACATTTTCCTATGGGCTTGAGTTCTACCAACTCATGGAAAATTTGACATTGACCAATGATTCTGAGTGGCCTGGCTTATAGGACATAAATATGTTAAAATAATACAGGAAAAAGTAGTAAGAATATTTCATTTGAGATCAGTGAGAGATATAAAACTTTAAAACTAGATTTACAGCTGTTTGGGTACATCTAAGTAATGTATGGTGAGCTTTAGTTGGTAGTTTGTCTTTGTGTGCCAGTGAAAATGTGAAAAGATTATTTTCCAGTGCAATTCAACTAGATTTATGGCAATTATAGGCTCTGGTAGCAGAGTGTAGTAAAGAACTAGAGAAAAGTTGGTTGAATGCATGTTTTCAACCTTCTTAAACAAGAACACATGAAATGATTTGTATAAAATAAAAGCTAGAGTGAAGATGGTGGCAAAACCCCCCTACTAAATAATCCTGTAATGTAAAGCCTTCCTATGAGCTCTTGCCTGTAATGACATTCACATCTGCTTGTGAAGATAGGTTTGTCCAAACAATAGGGAGATTTTCTGCCAACAGATTTCCAAATATTTTGGAAACTGTAAAATAAACAGCTCCTCAATCCCATAAAGTTTCTATTAGGTAGTCTTCTTCTTTAGATTAATAAATTATAAAATTTGAATCTACAATGAAGGCTAATAAGCCTTGGTAAGATCAGCATGACTTTTCCTCTTGAATGAGTTTATGGTCAAGTAACAGGCACTGTAATATTGTTATGACAACATAGCACATTGAAATAATGCTTGAAAGAGCCCATTAAATTGAAAAGCTATTTGGGTACTTGACTATTTGATCTGTGGAGCAAACTTTTCATTACTGTTTATTGAGGATTATTTATTGGGGAGTCAGAAATTTCTAATAAAACTAGTGACAGAACAGTGCTATGAGAAACTAAATTTTCTATCAGAAGCATAAGGTTGTTGCTATTGGAAAACAGTGACTATTTTTCTTAGTTATTTAGTCTTATTTATTACTGAGTTTTGAATTAACTGGAGTAACATAAGACTTAGGTATGAGAGCCCCCTCAGTGTACACATCTGACTGATGTACAGTGGCAATCATAGTAGAAAAAAAAATGTTGGCCTGGGTAAAATAAAAGGATAAAGGCTATATTATTATGCTATGGAAAACACAGGTAAGATTAGCACCACTTCAATATTAATTTCTCCTCAAGTATGAAGGGTTTTGATGCAGAATTCTATTCCCAAAGTCTAAGCCAGGGCTGTCTGAGCTCTTGGGTCGTGCAGTTGCTCTGGCACCTCACATTCACCTTCCATGCTAAAATCTCAGCAACTGCAGTTGTATCTTTTCATTCCAGTCTTTTGGGGGTGCATAGATATTAGTAGACTAGAATTTTGGTGGGTTGGAAAATTTAAGATGCAAAATCTAATAGTATGTGTTTTCATGATATTGCCAGCTAATGGTTATGAATCATACTGCCCTTGAGGCAGAAATTATTATTTGACTTCAGTGCAGCAAACAAGGAAGGTTTTGTTTTATTCCTTTTGAACTGCCCTTGGTTTGATCCTTGATTGGGTTAAAATTTAGTGTTGTCATCCATCTAAGTAATAATGATGCACATTAATTTACTGTCATCTAAACTCAAAGGCCTGTGAATGTCTGAAGAGGAATAACTAAAATCAAATTTAGGATGGAAATGAAAAGCATATCAGCCTGTGAATTAAAATAAGAGTAGTCAAAAGCTATTCTTTATTTTTAGTAGGAGATTAGGGGAAATAACTTATTATTGTTTAGTCTTAGATAGTGTTACTAGAAAATTGATAAATATTTATGTGTTTTTCTTCTGCAGTCACCCTTTGCATCCTACTCAAAGCTTTTGTCTCTGATTTTAGCAGAGAGGTTCTTCAGTTTGTCATATTTTGAGAATCATCATAGAATCCTGCACTACCAGGTTGGAAGGGACCTCAAGGATTATCTGGTCCAATTTCTCCCCACATAAACATGATCCAGGCAAGATGGCCCAGCATCCAGTCCAGCTGTATCTTGTAAGTGTCACATGTTGGGAAATCTATCATTTGCCTGTGGAAAATATTCTAACAGTTGATTATTCTCACTGGGAAAATTTTTCTCACTTGTGTCCAATCAGAATCTCCCTGGGAGCAACTTGTAATCATTACTCCATATCTTTTCCATGTGATTCCCCATAAAAAGGGAATCATCATCTTCCTTCCTACATCTTTCTTGTAGTGATCCATTTAAAGACTGAAACTTCCTTAAGCCTTCTTTTCTCCAGGCTGAACTTGCCAATTTCCTCAGCCTTTCATCACATGGCAAGCTACCCATGTCCTTTGATCATCTTTGTGGCCCTTTCCTGGACCCTCTCCAGCCCATCCAAGTCTTTGTAGCATATTGGGGACCAAAACTGAGCACAGCATTCCAGGTGCAGCCTAAGAAGTGCTGAATGGGATAAGGACTTCTTTTTCTTGCAGGTGATGCAGCTCATTGCACACTGGGATGCCCAGGTCTCTTTGCAGAGTGCTGCTCCCAACCAGGCAGATCCCAGGTTAGAAGGTTTAAAAGTGTTTTGCAAACACTTTGCTTGGTTGTCACTGGGTTCTTCAGCCCAGTAAATACCTGCTTGAAAAATATAAAATCTTGGGGGGAAGAAATTGTGGGGTTTAATAGTGATCTGATGGTTTTGCAAAGAACTGGCAGAATACTTGTATGTTGATTTGGCAAACAAAAGGAATTTAAAGGAATTGCTTTGCCTGCAAAGTATATCACAGAAGTACAAAACCTCTCCTATATACTGTAAATCCTTTATGAACCCATGCAATTTCTGTTGTTCCCCTACACTTTGCTTTTCTTAATTTCTTTTAAAATTTATCTTTAGTGCTTGTGTACTCCAGTGGTGTCATTCTGCATCTACTGAGCTAAAACTTTTGAAAAGGTGGAGGGCTGGCACTATGCTGCTCTTTAACTAGTTGGGGTATTTTTTGTCACTTTAAGTACAATTTGATATGGGAATTTTGGTTTTATTTATTGTCAAATCCTAAAGATGTTAGTGTATGATGCCCACACCTTTAAATAATAAAACTCCTATATTTGTTTGCAGATACTCTAATCTGTTGTTAATAAGCTTGAAAGAATACAGTCTTGTCTAATAAACACATCAAACTAATGGGTACCAAAGCAGTTCAGAAGAGTGTTTGTTGTTTGGTGTTTAGATTTCAGTCAAAATTAATCAACAATAGATGGGGCCTGCTGTATTTATTAGCAACACAAATCCCTGTGATTCAGTGCCAGGTCCCTTTGACTTGTTCCAGTGTATGCTGGCAGGGGTACAGGACTGATAAATACTTACATCCTTGTGACTGGGAAAGAAACAGAGGAGGGGGATAGAGCTGAGAAAACAGACCTCACAGTTGGCATGGGTTCCTTGAGAGCCATTTTGAATGTCTTTCAGAGTGAGCTCGCCTGTAAATGGCAAGTCATTGATTCAGGAACAGTAGAGGCTTTTTTTCTTTGTGAAACCTTCAGCTTTGCAGATGGCTGGCTGCATAAGCCTGCATGGTTTTGTTCTCACTTCCCCTCCCAGGATACTTGCTTTCCCCAATTTTAATTTTCATTCTCCTTTGCTTTTTACTGAATTTCTTTAAGAGATGCAGTTATTGACAGGAGAAATGCTATTGCAGACATGCTCCTTGGGAATATCTGTAATAGTCCAGACCATCTCTTGGCAGAGAAAGTGAAGGTGTTTGAACTCTGGATATTTAGTTTTTGAGCTCCACTTGTGAATTCAAGGCAAATTATGGCTCATTTTGTGGAGGGTAAAAATGAATGGCTATCATCAGAAGTGTTTCTGTCAAATCAATTGAAACTCCTTACTGCTTGTTTTTGCTCCAGCGACTTGTGAAACTGGAAATACAGAGGTTCCACTCATGGGGATTTTCTGTCCTGCAAAATTAGGGAAGTTTATTTTCCCTGCAGATGCTGGCTTGCACTTTGCTTCTGGAACCCTAAATTCAGAGTCTGTGAAGTAAAAATATTCCAATTCTGAACAGAAGCATGTTGAATTTCTTGTAAGAATTACTTAGTGGTAAACTGTGTGAGAAAACAAGTTTCAGCATGTTGTTCATGCGCTGCTGGAATTTCAATAATGTTATCTCTGGAACTAGTAGTTGCACTTGATACTGATAAGTAAACCAGTCAGGTCACAGTACCTGCTACAAATTCTTGTTCTTGACATGATACTTGCTGTTTTACAGCTTTGAACCCAGTTTTCTTTTTCTGCTGGCCAAATGACTCTTGAAAGTTCTGGGAGAGGAAAGTTCTGAGGAGTGGAGCTCACAGTAGAAGGGACTTCCAAAAAGGCTATTTGAACATGAAGAGTTCAGCCATTGATTATGGGAGTAACAATGGTCCAGGAGGGAAAATTATTGAGGCAGTATTGCTATGTGACAGCCTAATGGCAGATTCTGCTGCTATCCACTCTTGGGTCCAGTTCCTTGTGTATTGCTGTCATGTGAAGAGAAGGTGTGGTGGTTCTCTCTGGTAGATAGAAATGGTCTGGGACAGTGCAGAATTATCCTCCATGAGACTGTGTGTGTGACTTTCTCTCAGGCAAGCCCTGCCAATAACTGCTCTGCATCAGTGGCTGTGCTTTTGTTGTGGGTTTTCTCTCCTCAGAGAAAACCTGCACTGAAAAGGGAATTAATGAGTTCTTGTCACTTGAGAAATGCATCTAACAACGGTGGTGATTTTCTGTCCTACAGAATATTGATGTGGAACATGTGCAGTTTACCCCCTGATAACAACAAATCCTGCTCTTACTTCTTATCATTTCTAGGAAAATGCAGAAAACACAGACTTCCCTCAGAAATAGGGAGGCTGCCTGTGAGGGAGTGAGTGGGTGGAATTACTCACAGAGATAGTTCAGTCCCTTGCATAGTTGCTTTGGGTATAATTTGGCATCTTCTAATTTAAGAATATTTGTCTCATGTTCTTTCCCCTCTTTATTGCCATTCTAATTGGTGTTCTCTTAGGTGTTGGGTGAAAGTAATGTTTGGTGAACAAGTGGTTCAGGAGAGGACAATTATGATTCAGAATATGAGCTGTGTAAGAATTACAGTCCTCACATTTATTTTTCAAAGCTATTTAGAAAAGGATCTATTAGAATAATCTTTATGATGTTTGTTCAAGAAATCTTCAATGTCTTCTCAGGCTGAAATATCTGTTCCAAGTTTTTGAGGCTATGAAATTTATGGCTCTGTGGTATCATATGCTTGTGTTGATTATCTGAGTGTAACTGAATGATTAAAATCCTGACTTTGAGGTGAATGTTTTCGCTCAATTTTAGCTAACATATCAAAAATACTTGTGTAAAAGTTTCCTTTCCTACCACCATGCCTTTGAATAAACTCATTTGCTAAAGCAATTGTGGAAAGTGGTTGTGTAGAGATCGTTTGGTCTTTGCCCCAAGCATTTGCCGTCTTTTCCCTTCCCACTGGTGCTTCTGTTTAGCTGATGCCTACAGAATGACCACAGAGTTTCATTACATGCACAGCAGCTATAAAGGACTGTGTTCCCAGAATGGGCAGGAGCAAGCTTGCCAAAATATTCAGCAAACAATTTCCCTCAGATCCTGCTGTTACTGACAGATGGCATTACAACTTAGAAATACAGTTTACATGCTCTTTTTCACTCGTTTTCCCTTAGGATCATTTGGGTTCTCGCAGAAAATTCCATTTTGTTGAAACAGGGGCGGGTTATAAAACTGTTTCCACTGAAGTGTTCAGCAGGCACAGAGGAAGTGCCTTTTTATCACTTGGAGGCAAAATAATTTCAGAATATTTTTGAAGTGTGGAATCCTTGTGGTGTCTAGGCAGTAGGAAAAAGAAAACTCATAATATGTTTTGAATTAAACTTCTGTCCCTAAAATTTATTTTTATGGATTTTTTCCCTTCCTAAATTAGAAAGAAATTTAACTTCAAGGTCTTCAGAAAAATGGGTTTATTTTTTTTTTTTTACCTGACCTCTGTTCTGAGAATTTACTGTATAATGTTGAAGGCTGGCTGGCCTCTGATCTTTCTAGTAACACTACTGATGAGGTTGCTGTTTGTGCCAATTAAAGTGGTGATTTTTGATTATGTAGAAGCATCCAAAGGTGACTATATCCATCACTTACCTTATTTTGTGCCAGTTATCAAAATCATAACTTTTGATCTCCATTAAGTTAGCTTTTGTCACATGCAAGACAAAGGTGTGGAAAAAAAAGTAGGAGTGTCACATCCTCAAATCACTTCCCTTTTTCTGTCTCTCAGGCTCTGGCTCTGCCATTGTCCTTCAGTGTTTATTTGATTAGTGGATTGTCACTCTTCCTTACTTACCTTCTCTCAAGTATTTCCTTTGGAAAAAAACTTCCACTGGCGTGGAAGTTGCCAATGGCACCCGCTGGCGACAGACTTTGGCCAAAAGCCTGATTTTACCAGTTACTTTAAAGTGCTGATCTCCCTACCCCCCTGATTGTACTGGAAATGAACCTGATGAGGAAAAACGTAATTTGGCTGGTAACATCTCTGGGAAGGGTCAGCCTTGTGATGCATTGGGGTAGAGTGGAAAGTCTCTGATGTTGGTTTAATGATTAAATTACAGGAATGAAGAACACAGAGGGGCTATGTGAATAGTGAAGGAAAATATCTTCAGGGGAGGCCACCCATGCCCCACCCAGGTGTTGGTGACATTCTTTCCAAATGCCATTCAGGGAAGCCCCCTTTACAACATGTAGCCACGGTAAACCTCCTCATTAAACAATGTCAGGAGATGTGGTAAGGCATTCTTTATTCCATTTTAATAATGTTGGTTTTATTTTCTTTTTAGCAAGTTCAAAAGCTTTTTTTATTTTTTTTTAAATCTGGTATTTGTGAGATGAAGTGTTGAGTGCTCCTACTATATACTAGTAGCTGAAATACCTCTTTTGCTTTTGTGGGACTGCAGTTAACAAAAAAGCAAGTTTTAAGCATTAATTTCATCTATTTTCTTCCTGGACTAATATCATAGGCCTTTCTTTCTCTGCTAGAAGGGGTGGGGGAACAGGGCAGGAAGGCAAGAAGCTACAGAACAGGAGGACAGAAGAGGTAAAATAGCCCAGATTTTGGGTGTCCTGCTACCCATGGAATCTGCAGCTCTGAGTCAGGTATCCAGGCTTCTAATCAGCTTGAGGCTGGGATCTGCATGGATCCAGCTGCAAGGGAAATAAATAACTTGCTGACAAAAGAGGTAGTTAGAGATGTCCAGGATAAAGGCATGGGCTTAGGCCAAAGGGAGAGAGTGAGTGAGACACCATGAAGGTATTCATGTGCTATCCAGGTGTCCACTGAATGCTGGCATATTTGTACAGAGCAGAACCATCAGAGAAGAAGCACATTTTAGAACCTGGCAGAGATGATCATCTAGAGATGTAGGTTCAAGTCCTGGGTAAGAGATACAGAAACAAGCTTTTCCAAGTTTCACAGGTAGCCAGATCAATGGATTGTGTTTAACTTTCCCAATTTGGGGAATGCAGTTTTCCTAGACTAAATGGCATGGTAGCTGAGAGGAAGAATATATATATTTAGCCCTGCAACTGCTAGGGTTTGCATGAGAAACCAGATTAACTGGGGAAGAAAAGGTTTTGCAAGCTTCTTGTTGAAAGTAAAAAGTCTCTGGTTGTTTCAGGGGCATCTAGAAGTATGTGAAACAAGAGTTTGCCATGTTATCTCAGATCTTCCACTGAGGGAAATAACAGCTACAAAACCAAAGCTTGATGGGAAACATAATTGTGTAGGAGAGGAGCAGTATCTTAGCAAGGGAATGATGCAAAGCCTGTTGGTTAAGTGTTGGGCTGAGCTACTCTGGCAGAATGAATCTGCAATTAGTTGGGCTTCGTTGTGTGCACCTTTGGACAGCCGGGCTGGGAGGGTCGAGAGCAGTGTGTGAGTCAAGGGTGGAACCCATGGGTATGTCCATACACAAATGGAGGAGGTTTTTCTCTTTTACCAGTGGGAGGAATGGAGCACAAGCATGGAGGTAAGAGTGTATCTGACTCATGCCAGTTGCCCATCAGTTGGATAGATTCTGTCACATTTCCTTTGTGAGTGTTCAGTGCAATAATGTATGACCTGCCCACAGTTTTTTCCATGTCCAAAAAAGTGATTCTGCATGACACGTGTTGGAAGGACTTTGAAGTAAGGCTGTTTTGGTACCTTTTGGTCATAAAGGTAAAAATGTTTCCAGAATAATTTCCTGACAAAATGAAAGTCAAAGTTTTGTTTTGCTCTAAAGACTCTAATACTTAAGTACGTATTTTTCTCTCTTTAAACCATGCAAGTTCCTAAACATGCAGGCATCTAAACCACTTCAGTGAGGTTATATAAATCATAATTGTCAATGACAGTAATTATTAGGTTTGAAGGGCGATGACTTCAAAATAAACCCTTATTTTTCCAAGCATCAGAGCTTGAAATATGTGCATCTTTCCATGCCAATAGCAAGTATGTTAGCACCCTGGTTCATCTCCTTCATACAGTCTTTGGCTTTTTGTGTTTCACAAGGAAGGGTCTCTGGCAATAAGTAAGTTGGAATATTACCCTAAGGAATTTTCCATGCACCATGTGTTATGAGAATTTGTGCCTGAACTTTTAATAGAACAGAAACGTGTATCTATATAATAAGAAATCCTAGCTGAGCTTCTTAACCCATGTGCATGTGTTCCTACCTCTTCTCCAGACAAATGAAAGTGAGTGCCCCTTCCAGTTATTAAAATGATGAAAGATCTGGAGTTCTAGGATATCATCAGGGTTTACTGGTATGTTAAACTCAGAGACATATTGCAACTCAGAGGCTGCCATGGCACCTGTACACTCCACTAGTAGGTTACCACTGGCTGCTTGTCCTGCAGCAGGTGTGTGGCTCCTCATTACTGTTGTGGAGGTCCTTTTCCCAGCTGAGACCTGCTGGCTTCAGCTGAATGTGTTGTCTCCCCATTTGAGTCATGTCAGACTTGCAGTACCCAGAGGCTGTAGCGTCTTTTTGGAGGTGGAGGTGTTTTTTCCTGTGGGTGATAGGCAGTACAGGAATTACGAGCTCAGGCAACAGCTGGAACTCGTGATGTGGCAGTCAACTGGATGAGGCTGCTGAGGAGGGGATGTAACTAAACAAAACTGATAGATTTAACTGAGTAAGGAAATGTTTAACTTCCAGATGTTTAAACTGTAATCCCTCTGATGAAAACTCCTATCCTCTTGTGTTTGGAATGGATGGGAAAGCAATGTGCTGTGCGTGTCTGGCTGCCCATGTGCCACTGCAACATGCCAAGGAGCAGCAGTGGTTGTGCTGTTGTTTCTCTCTGAAAGGGAACTAATATTTTTTTCCTATATTTTGTGCCTAGTGGAGGCCAGAGCGATGTCTTTTGCATTTTAAATTAAATCAAAAAGTGTCAATTCTAGATAACTGTGAGATAAAACTGAAAATAATACCACAAATCCTAATTCCTCATTAAAATATGTCTCTGCAAGCAGCAAAAATCTCCAGGCAGATTTCTGCCAGGCAGAAATCTCTCCTGTGTCCAGGGAGGAATTTCCCCAGCACAGAAAATCCCTACACATTTAAGAGATCTGTGCAAAAACTGTTGGCATGGGGAGTATCCCATGGGCTGGTTAGGGTGGGCAGAGTTCTCTGATGTAGCAAGAGCTAGGCAGTGTCATAGCAGCACTTTGCTCCTGCCCCAGCACTAAGCCCGTCCTGGAGCAGACCTGGATATGGGTGTTTCCACCCCACCAGGAGTTCTTGCTGTAGGCATGATTTTCCTTCTTGCTGCCTCCCATGAAGACCTCTCCTCCTCCTCCCACCAGCCTCTTGGTCTGGTTCTTTTGACTGTTTTCTTGGGTTTCCATCGAACTCCTGTAACCTTTCCAACTGCAGCTTGTCTTTGTTTACCTGGTGACAGGCGAGTGTTGTCATGGCTTCCTTGTGAGATCCTCCGAGGATCTCACCCACCCCTGTTCTTCAGAATGGCCTGAGGTGCTTTGCTCTTTTGTAGCAGAGCCATTCATTCCCTCTGCTGCTTGTGCAGCTGTTGTTCCTCTGCCAAGTGGAGCATGTTACCCCGTGGGGGAACGAACGGCTGTGCTTCCAACTTGCCATTCTTCGGGATTTTGTCTGGCTTTTTGAGGATGTAATAGAATGGCCCAAAAAATCCAGTTGGGGATTTCCTCATGTTCCTTCTTCAGTGGCCCCACCAGCAGCATGATCTCTGTGACTTTAGGCAATCTCAGAGGCTTCATAGGGTTTAGCTCTAATTTCAGCCTGCATTTGCCTGTTTCATTTGATTCTCTCTTATTTTTAAAAGTTTCCAGCCATGTATTTCTGTACTTGCACTATACATATGCAATATCTCTTTTTGCCCTGCACCAATTCTCTGCCAAAAATAAGCAGAACTGCCACATATAGTTTTTCTCCTTCTTGGGTTTTTGGAAGATATGAGCATAAAATACATCAGGCACATCAGCAAATTTAGTGCAGACACTTTCTGTGAGATTTGAGTTGGTATTAGCTGTGAGGAGAAAAGTGAAAGTCTTCTGGGCTCTGCACTTTCACTTCCAAATATTTAAAGGCTCTAACACTTGAGAAATTTCCTTTCTCCAAGAAAACCAAGTACCAAAGGAAGATGATGTACAGACTATTTTCTTATTAGCAATTAAGTTTACCTATCCCAAATTTGAGTGAATTAATTGGTTGCATATTTTTTTATTAAAATCACACTAATTGATAAGGGAATTACTGAAAAGGAGCAAAGGTCTACTTGTTTCTTGACTGCATATATAGAAATTAATATTAAAACTGACAAAGCACCTTGTGCTTCAAAACGTGTTTTCTTGCTAGAGAGCCCATGCTTCAGATAATTTTGGAAATTTCCTCCACATTATCACTGGATGATGTAGAATTTCTTCAGACTAATACCATACCAGATCTTGATCAGTGTGTGCACACAATTATTTCCTGCCCACTGCAGTTTCATGTTTTATTTTGGTATGAATGCAGCAGGGCAGGAAGGCTCAAAGCTACCCTAATTCTACCACAATAGAAGTCTTTATTCTGAGGCAAAGTGATTTGAAGGCTAAGGACTCGCTCTTCAACAGAGGGGAAAGGCATGGCTTCTCAAAGTTCTGAGTTCTTCTCTAACACACCTTTGTGAACAAAGCAGTGACACTGCACATGTGATTTTAGCAGGACATTGTGCCCAAGGCTGTGCAGCCACCCCCCAGACAGGTGCCACATAAAGACATTTCTTCATTTTACTTCCCCAATAGAAAGCTGGGCACTACTCACCTGCCATGAATTGGTGTTTGGGATTAGAGTGTGAGAGAGACATGTGAACTGCAGCCCAGCTTTGTGTCAGGTTGAGGAATTCAGTGCACCATAAACCCCCAGAACTGTGATCTTTGTGGGACTGGGCTGCAGCCAGTCAAACATCCTATCAATCAGGAGGACCCCTGTGTGCTGTGGCACTAACTTTTACAATTCAGACCAGTGTGGGGCTCTGCTGTACTCAATCCATCAGTCAAGTCTGCCTGCACAGTTCCTCTGCAGGGGATACCTCTTCCTTTATGATGCTGGTCATTGACAAGCTGAGTTGTGATCAATCAATCAGTCTCCTATCATGCTGCACAATGGCTGCAGGATAGCACAAGCTAGACTGCCCCATCCTGAAAAAAACCCCCAACCCACCCCCTGAAAAAAGTTAAATAAAATGGCCCTAAGAAAAAATCCGAAGTGATGGCCTCAACACTTTTCTGGCAATTATTTTGCTATTTTTCTTTTTTTCCCTAAGCATAATTCTGATGAATGTTTTTAATTATATATTTTTTTTCCCCTAAATTTTGTATGTATCTGTGTGTGATTACCTAAACTTTTGGCACAAGGAAGCATCTCTGATCAGGCTCAGGGCTAGAATAACACAAGTATGGTAGGTCAGGATGGAAGAAGGTGGATTGGCACAGCAAGTGTGCTTACATCAGCCCTGGCTCTAGCATGTTTTATCAGTAGATTTGGCCCTATTTGCTGTTTCTTGGTAGCTAATAGTGAAGTATATAATATAAACCAAGAATGATTTACAGGATGATAATTGTTCAGAGTGAATGCAGCTAAATTAAAGAGAGAGCATGGTAATATACACGGGTCTGGTTCTTGGGCATTCATCTGATTCCTAATTTCTGCACATTCTCACACCGCCAATTTATGCAGAAATGAGTAGATTTTGGTTTTTTAAATCAATATAAAAATTGCAGGTTTGTGTGTGTATATAAAGATTATATATATATACACACACACACACTTTTTTTTGCTTCAATGTCTTACTTCTCTGTCATTTGTATCAGCAACTTTTAAAGTGTTTTTTTTGGCAACACTTTTGTATCTTGGAAAATACTGTAGATATGGTCAATACTCTTATCCCATAACAGTGTGAGTTAGGCAGCTCTTTGGAAGAGTGGAGATACTCTGTGGCACTGGTCCTTTATTGTCCAGATATGTCTAGAGCAAGCTGGGACATATTCCTGGTCTGGATTGAAGATCTTCCTTTCTCTTGCTGTCTCAGCTGTTGTGTGCTAGGTGACCTTGGCCAAACTTCTCCTTGGAGATAGGAATGCTCCTCTCTGCTATGCCCAACTCTGAGTTCTGCTAGTGAAAAGGTGGTAGACAAGAACTGGGCAGAAATGATCATGTTTAGGGAAGAGATGAGAGAGTAAGAAATAGCTTGTGAGCCCAACCATACTCATACTTAAATACTGGAGAGGAAATTTGCTCGTTTTTAAGTGTTCATCTTACTTGGCAGGGCTGGAAAGCACTGAAATGTCTGTGCCAGGAAAGCAAGGAGTGCTAATAGGAAAAGGCAGGCAGATTTCTGTGAGGCCTGGGGCGTACTAAGGCAAGGACGCAGTGGATTTCCAGATCTCACCATGATAGAGAAAGGGAATCAATGCCCAGATAGGCTATGAGCAGGCAACTAAAGGAGAAAAATGAAACCTTGCCTCACCCACCAAAAGCTTTCTCTATAAAATACAGGCCTCTGTTGCATCATGGAAAAAAGTCCAGAAAAACAGATGAAGTTGTACTGGATTCACTAGCTCTTTTTCCCTCCTCTGCATCTTGCCAAAAATGCAATTTTACTTTAATTTTGGTTTTGTGTTGTTTTTCATGATGCTAAAACATTGCTTGAGCACAGATGTAAACCATCAGTACACTACTGTAAGGCATGGACCACACAGATATGCAGTTCCTTTCAAAATGCAAACCAGAGGAAACAATCTGCCTTTAAAATTAAACTTCCTCATTAATTTCATTAAAAACGTGTGCAGCTTCTCGAGAGTGGCAGAGGGTGGCTTAAAACATGGCATTATCCCTTGAAAACTGGCAGGCAGTGAATGTGCTTTGCTGGAAAAAAAAAAAAAAAAATGGGGGATCTGAAAGAAAGGTTGGGAAAGGGAAGGGGATCTCCTGCAGTGGTTGCCATTTTTCTACTCCTGTCTGCTTTGCTGTGCTCTGCAGACACACAATAATAACCCCAGTGGGCCCGGGGATCAAATGACGTGTTGCTGAAGGATTAGGAGCAATTCTATCCCCCTGGCATGGGTTTAGGAATTTTCATTAAAATGACCTTGGGTGTGGTGAGAAAGGAATTCGGGCTGCATGGATGGAGAGCTAAACATCCTACCTGGGGAGCAACAAAAGGTCTCTGCAAGGCTCGCCTCCCCAGGCCCCAAGCAGAGCTGTCCTGCTTTTGCCTCCCACTCAGTGCAGTTGTTCATGGAGATACGTGGAAGGTCAGGATTAAGAGGCATCTTTCCAAGGGATGGAGGGGGGAGGTGGGAGGATGGAGGGGAGGAGAGAGCAAGAGCACTTGTTTCCTGGAATTGCTTAAAAACAAATACTTAGAAGCAAATATGTGTTTGGTGTGGAGCAGAATTGTGTTTAATTAACAAAGCAGCCGTGTCCCCTAGTGCTGCACCAGGAGAAAATGGAAAATTATTGCTGGGTTGTGCAACCCCATCCTGTTCATCTGCACAAGCAGCCCTAGCACAGTTTGGTGAGTTTCTTGTGTATGGTCCTGCTTAAGCAAAAATTTCCAGTCCCACTGAATGTTCTTCTCACAGTTTGACTGTTTGTATTCAAACAGGCAGCATCTTAACACCTTACAGCAGCATTTTCAGTTCCTGCTGGCTGAACCCAATTGTTTTTGAGGAAGCAATTTACTGATAACTGTAATGCAGTTACCTATGATATACGCCATCACGTCTTTTAATAGTAGCAAATTCCAGATGAAACGGATTAATCAGGATAAAAAGAAAGCATGATGTTAGTAACACAGCAAAAGCATTAAAGCAAGCAGAAAGTAAAACCTCTCAAGTTTCTAGGGTGTGTGGTTGAAAGGCTTGTACAGAAAGTCTTGACAAATTTCATCACCTGCTGGTGAGGTGTTCCTCTCTGTCTTGCATTCAAGGTAAATTAAAAGAAATGAACTGCACTATAGCAGGTATTCTTGGTGACAACAGTTGTTCTGGAGCACTTGGATGTAACACAAGGTGTTAAGAAGCAAGCACTGAAAAACATGAGTTATCTGTAGTTCACTTCAGTTTCCAGCTCATTCTGGAAGATGTCAAAGAACTACTGAGGTAATGAGCAGTTAAGAGCTTGTCAGTCCTCTGTCCTTTGATAGCCACCCTCAAGACATCAGTTTGGACTTGGCCTGGCCAAGTGCTGTCTTTTGGGAGAAGAAGACACAGCCCAGGGATGAACTTGCCTGGAGCAGAGGAAATGCTGAGCATTGTGCAGCAGGTGCTGTGGCTGACCACCCAGCGTTTGTGAACCAGAAGCTGATGGAGAGTGAAGCCCTGTCACATCCCCAGAGGGTGCCCCGGGTGGGATTGCTGTGATAGCAACAAAAGATTATCTGTTCCAGGTCTCTCCTTCCTAAGCCTGCAGAAACACAATCCATTACTTCAGATGGAAAGAGTTTATTTCAGCCTGATTGCATTACAAGATGCTGGAGTGAGTTCACACACGAGCAGTAGAAACCTGTCACATTTGAGAAACTGTGTGTCAGTGTGACTGGCCTGCTCCCCTCACTCAGTACCTGGAGGCATAAGGCACCGTGGTTAATGAGGGGAGGCCTCAAATATTAATCAAACCTGTAATCTCCTACAAAGACATGTGTAGGCACTGCTGCTGAAGATTGTTGTTTTAGACACCTTTTATTCTGATCTCTTTACTCTGCCTTCTGTGGCTCTGGAAAGAAGAGAGGAATGTAAACGTGACCCAGCTTAGTAAATGGCTTTCATGAAAATAGGCTGAGTGATTTTCCTCTTGCAGAAGACCTATGTAAAACTGCATGGCTTTGCTGTAAATCTCTGGAGGTTGAACTTTAAGAGACCAATTTGTAGAGCGAAGGATAGTAGGACCTGTTTTGCATTTAGTTCATCCTTTACCAACAGATAACTTGGTAAAAGTTAAGGAGGGAAGTTTTCATATTGCTCTTCATGGCAGATGTCTGACTCTCTACCCTTCTGTTGTAGGGGGACTTTTCAGTGTCCTGAGAAAGATTTGTGGTCATTTCAATTTTTGAGAACTTTCAGTCCACTTGTTATGGAGATCAAAGAAGTTAGAAACCTAACTTCCCATTTAGAAACAGATCTAAGGTGTCTGAAAGCAAAGGGAGCTGGGGCTCCCTGTCCTCTCTGCTCCATGAGGGTGGAAAACAATCAGAACCTCTGAAATATCTGTCATTCCCACTGAGTGAGGAAAAGCAGAGTGTGATACTTTCTAGTGCCAATCTGTCAACAGTCATTATTGGCTGAAGTTTTTCCTTGAGGCGTGCAGGTTGGTGTACTTATTTTCATTTACAGGAAGGGTGATTTGGAGCAGAGAGAGGTTAATCTCTCACATTAGCCAAGTCATATTAGCACTGGCCAAAATGTTCAATAGAGTTTGTTTGCTCGCTGTCACTATGCACAGCTAAAAGCATTGGTATGCACTGCTTCTGCCTGCCTATTATGGGTTATCTTGGGTGGCCTGTCCAACCCATTGATAAGGCCTGGTGGTGACGCTGCTGTGACAATGAAATTGCCAGGGAAGGGGTCCTTAGCTGAGCTGTGAGTCTTTGGTGTCTAGAAATGTGCCCACCCAGCCTAGGCTTTCCTAGGCTAACAAATGTGCTCCCTGTGGCCAGGGAGGACACCAGAGGTGGGTAGCTGAGCAGTTTGGCAGCCCATAGTTTCCTTATGATGGGGAGACCCAGTTCCTCTAGTACCAGTTCACTGGCCCCAGAGAAACTGGTTTCCTTGCCTCTAGCCCAAACCAGGCAATAGTTTTGGTGACTATTATTTTTTCTTGTTTATTTCCCCCATATTTAGATGCATTGATCTCATATCAGATACAAATGTGTTGTGTTCTTGCTGATTCCTCTCAGGAGGAATGGAAGAGGATGTCCACTAAATATTTACTGTAAGGGAATTGTATGAATGCCAGTGAGGGGGAGTATTTAGTGCTAGTGGAGGGGTGTTTGTAAAAGATACAGTGCTATTTGTCAGGATTTTGGTAGTTTTGCCAACATGAGAATGTCCTGAGACTGAGAAAGTTGTCTGCTAAATATGAAGATGAGGTTCTGGCTATTGGAACCTGTGCATCATTCTTTCCCACCAGTCCAGGATGTGAAGTCAACATTAGAAATATTCCCATTCAGAATTAGAAACTGGACATAGCACTAAAAGTGTCTGAACAGAGCAACCAGAATCTTATAAAAGGATGTGGAAGAGTTTATGCAGATCTGGGCATCTTTCCTGCCTTAAATTGTGAGTTTTGCACATATGAAAACTTTTGTGTTTGTTCTAATTCATGGAAATGAGGGTTGTATTTAGGATCATGACTTCTTTTTTTTTTTTTTTTTTTTTTTAATTTTAACCCTTTTGTCCACCTTTGTGGTATTTTGCAACCTCTGACTGACATTTCTTCCCTTGGAACATGTGCAATGTGGCCAGCAGGTTTAAAAACAAAGAGAAGAACTTTGTTAATGCAGCTTGATCAGAAGAGTAAAGAAAAAAAAAGAAAAGAAAAAGTATTGAATTGGATCTTCAGTTGCTGCAGAGGTCTGTTGTCCCTGGAATACCTTTGCAGTGTGTGCAAAACGGTCACTCAAAGTCAGCATGAAAAAATGATTTCCGAAGCTGTTGGACAAATAAGGAGACTCATTCTGAGCAGGGACTAAATTGGTTTGGAACATATGCCTGTGCTGAGAAGCCAAAGTACATAATCAGGTTTAGCAAAACAAAGCCTGATACCAAACTTGCCAGGAAAAATTGTTTTGTCATTTTGAAATCTGCTTGGTTTTTAAGCAAACCTTCCCAGAACAGAAAACAATGTGTTTCATGCCCCACTTCATCTGCCATTGCTGTATTTTTCCTCTGAAGACTTGTAAGGAAGGGGAAGAATATATAATCCCTTTGTTAAGATACTTAAATTAAAAGCTTGCTCGTGTTGAACTGCCCTTTCAGTCAGGATTAAGATTTGTTACCCAAGTCCATATACCCTGTAAAACAACGACTAATCCAGACATTAATCACAGGAAATATTCTGGGCCTTTTAAAAATAAACCATGACATTCTATGAAGAATACATAATTGAGAATATCCTGGACAGGTTGAAAATTAGCCCAGTTGATTGGTTACATAATGATCAGCTGGGTAAGCCAAGGGGAAAGAGAAGAGCACATGGGGTGAACAATGCTGCAGCTTTGTGCTATTGTCTGCCTTTTCCTGTCCTCGAGTTCAGCTCGGTACAAACACTGTCATTCCAAAACAAATGACATTAACAGGAGGTGTCTGTACCCCTGGTCAACCTCGCTTCTCTGCTTTCCAATTTTTCCGACCACTGTTCATATTTTTTCCCCCTGCTCCCTTTGCCATTTCCAGCCAGTGTTTCCCAGCCCCAATCTGTTGCCCGGAGCAACTTGTGCAGCAGTTGGGTTGTGACTGATCCCTTTCTTCAGGCAGTATCTGTCAATGTCCTTCCTCTCTGCCAAAGGCCAGTTACTCATGTCAAGGTCAAATCGTGGACAGTCATTCTGTGTCTGCCCAAGTTAATCCAAACCAAACATACCATGTATAAGTAGCTTATCTCCCAAAATAAATAGATGATAATTAGCATAAGCCACCGCACCCACTCCTTTTCCATTCCTCTCTAAAAAAGCCCTTCCACCTGAGTAAATCAGGATGCTTTGTCTGAGCCATTCTTATTATGTTGAAAAGCAAGCGAGCGAGCCCTGGCTTCCAGTGGGATGGCATTTACTACCTGGCTTTCTCAGACCAAGGCACTCTTAGAGACACAGGAAGAGATGCACACAGATATGCCTGTAATGGAGATGAGATTATGCCAGGAAAACCTCAAAAAATGTTATTTACAGCAGATCTCTGCAGCTCTGGGTCAATCATTATCAGTTGTGCTGTTTTCTAAACGAGCATCACTTGTTGGGCACAAATGTGTCCCACCTCTGTTTTTTCAGAGGCAGCAAGCTCTAAAGCAGGCTTAGCTGTGCAAGAAGACTGAGGGATTTGGAGTTACAGTATGGATATGAGTCAGAGATGGATTAAAATTCCATGTTTGTCTGTGGGACTTTGACTGGGGATCTGCCCCATAGCGGTTTCTTTGGTTGGCCGAACCTCTGTGCTGTGGCACTATGAAACTCTGTAGTGAAAAAAGTGTTCCCCCTTGGTGTCACAGAACATGTCCCAAGGGAGAGGAGAGAGAAAAACGAGTGCTGGTGCTGTCAGGAGGGTGAGTGAAGACGTGTGATGAAGGAAGGGCACAAACAGACAAAGGTAAAGGAAGTGATGGGTCTGAACTACTCTCTCTGCCTAAAGTGTGAAGTGGTGATTGATGGTCAATTCTTTCCTTCTGTAAAATCAATTACTGGTGTAAAAAAAAAAAAAAAAAAAAAAAAAAAAAAGGGACTGTGGAAAATCCCAGTTTTACTCTTAAAAAAAGGAATCTGCCTGACTTGGGTTGCTGAAGCTCAGCTGGCAATGAACTAAGCAGGTGGGATTTTTAGTGCTGAAAAACAAGTTTTCAAATTTCTTATACTTCTTTCTTTTCTGTTTAAATATCCTGTAATAAAGACAGAGAGGAACTAATCCCCGTGCTTATGTTCAATGTTTTAGAAATAACATATAAGTAACACTAATTATTTACTAAATGACTAATGACATCAGGAAATTCTGTTCACTACACAGGGTTTCCTCTCTTCTTTAGACTTGTGTAGCTCCTTTGCCTTCCCCGAGACACGTGGTTTGTTCTAAAACAGCGAGAAGTGAGCTGAGCACCCACACCTTGGCTATGGTTATCGCTGAAGGTATAATTTCTGTTTAGATAATTCCCTTTAAAATCTGGGTACAAAACAAAATATGAATAATTTGATTTAAAAAGTAAAAGAACAAATACTCTAGGTTAAGCAGGATCTATAGGTTTCAGGCAAGAATTAAAGGATACAGTCAGTATTCTGGGATGGAATCAGACAGAAAATTGAAGAGTTAGGCCCAGGGCACATGGACTCTGCTGTGGGCCTCCAGTGCAGTGTTTCCAGAAAAAGTGAGGCACAAGATATTATGGCCTGGTCTTGTGCTTAACACAATAAATTACAGTTTAATGACACAATTTTCAAGTAGAAGAATACAGGTGTGTTTTGGATGCATTTCTAGCCAGCAGCAAAAGCAGCCCAAAATGCAATTTTGAGAGCAACATTTGTACAACCTGGGAAGTTATATTGCTTGTATTTGCTTTAGTAGCCTAGGAGCACATCAGAGGTGGCGTGAAACCTCTTGGGGGGGTTTGGTGTTTCTTTGCATAATTTCCATCAACGTCTTCACATCCTTCCTCAGCTTTTGAGGCTCAACCCAGGTGTGCTCAAATGCTCCCGAAACTTGGCAAAGGCTTCTTCAAGGCTGCCTGGGGGAAGGGAGGGAAGGAGTCAGCGGGGAGTTTTCACCTGGTTTCAAGTTTCAGGACAAAAACTTTTGCATGAGTACAGTTCCCAGCTTCAAGAGCCCCTTGACAACATCGGGAATCCAAAATCCCGGGTTGTGTCCAGGACAGGCGCTGCCAGGCAGAGGAATGGGATTTCAGGCAGCGCTGAGGAATAGGGTGCTGTCCGTGTCAGCGCGCAGGATGTGCTTAATGGAAGCCCAGCCTTGGCCACCTTTTCCTCTCGGGCCAGGGAGGGGAGGAAGGCGCTCAGGGCAGCGCGTTTGTGCGGGAAGGAAATCATCTGGCGCGTCGCTGGCAGCCGGGGCTCGGGCCGCCTTTCCCGGCGCACAGCTGGCCGCAGCTGGCCGGCGGCAGCCTGAGAACCGCCCGCTCCCGGAGCGGGGCCGCGCTGCCATCGGCGGGAGTTACACTGATCGCTGGCTGCAGCCACAATGCGCCCTCGGTTGAAAAGTCACGCGTTAATTAAGTTGATGGCCTGTTTAGCTTGTAACCTCAGCAGCTGAGTCTCAACCTCTCTGTGGTCAAATAGATTTACCTAATGTAATGAAAGGCCATACCCTTTCCATTTCCTTCTTTCAAAGCCTTCTCGCCACAAACTCTTCTGGTAAGGCTACTTATCAGTGACAGCACATTTTTCATTACTGATGGAGTAGGCCTTAAAATGAAATTTTGAAATAGTTTTTCAAATATCACGTGGTGCATGCTGCGTATTGACTGGTCAGTGATCAATCCATCAATCACTTACCTTTGTTTGTTTTTTTAAACTTGATTTGCCTATTTGTCTCCTTGAATGGAATTTGGTTTAGACAACGATCATTCCAGGAAAGCTTGTAGGAGAAAGGCAGAGAACTGATTTTTGTCACAAGTTGAAACAACAATATTTGCATTGGCTTGTCTAAAAGTAAAAAAAAAAAAAAAAAAAGGTAATTTTACAGATCTTAAGTGATTAACTTCATTCTGCAATTTTCCAGAGTTTTAGAAAGCTATATATATTGATACACATATATAAAAATAAATAAAACAGTTCTATTCTTGTAATATAGTGTGTTAATAGAGTGAGATACTGTATGACAGTGGGGTCTTCATTTCAGATGTGCCATGTTTGTTAGTAAATAAAGTAGGAATTTAGCTCATGTGCATGTTCAAAATGATCCTGTAAAGCTCTCTGATTAGATAGGACATGATTCTGCTTCAAGTTAACAAGAAAGATTTAATTTTGCACATGAGTTCATATTATTGTGGACTGATGATGTAATTCTATTTAGTATCATTAAAATTTACTTCAGAGTAATAGAGAATCACTATGGGGTTTTTTTCCCTGTGTGCATGGGATTGTTTTATTTTGGTTTGGTGTTCTGTTTTTTGGAGTGTTTAGGATTTTTGCCTTGGTTTTTTTTTTTTTTTTTTTTTTTTAAATCAATGATTACAGCAGTGATTCAAGAATCTGCCCAGTGGCTGAGATGGGTAAAATTCATGTGCTTTATGTTTTCTATAACAAGGAGGAAGTGTCAAACAGAAAACATATAGATGTAAGAATAGGAATTTGTAGATGAGAAGATAAAAAATCCCGGGAAAGGCTTAAAAGAAGAAAAATTGTGGAAAGCATCTATGAAGATGGAAGAATTTCACTCAGCACTGTGTTCTATAACACATTCTATTATATATTCCATTTATTGTACCCTGCAGGGCATCCTGTTGAATTGGAGTCTTGAGTACATTCAATGACAATGAGAAAAGCCTTTCTGAATCATTGCAGACTTCTCTTTTAAACATCTGTAATTTCAGGGTTAAAATCTCCAAACATTTTTATTTCAGCTGTGGCTCTTGTTGTTCACTTACTTGGAATTGATTTAATGGAATAACCTGAGTGTCCATCTATAGAAGACATTGCTGTTTGAAATAGGACTTAACAGAATAATTGCTTGAGTTGTTTAGATCTCAGGTCTTTGTAGCTCAGAATGCTGCTTCCAGGAGTTTCCAATAGGACAAAGATGTGGTGATATATTCTGGGTTGGATTTGTACCTTTTTGTTTTGTGATTTTGAATGAGTTTTACATTCTTTTTTAAGATGTCCATACTGGCTTAATTTTAATAATTTTTCTTGACAGCTTTTCTAAGTTTAGATAGATCTTCCATGAGTCTTAGCACAAGCTGAGTTCTTCTCAGCTCTCTAAGGCCTTGGGCTCTAAGGTCTCTGAAGTCCAGAGGAGTCCGTCCTAATTCTTAGTCTTTTAGAGATCTGGAGCTTGATGAGGTTTTGTTTTTGACAAAGTTCAATGTGTTAAACTGACACCAGAAGTGGTGTTCAGTGGCAGGATTTAAAGCAGACAGTGGAGAAGACAGACAGCCAGCCACAGGATGTACCAGCTGGAATGTCTCACTGTCTACACAGCATCCAGGCTCCCTGCTGCATGAGAAATGCATTGATCAGTGCCACCTCACAGGGGAGGAAAGGATAAAGCAAACGGTGATAAAGCTCACTTACATGCTGATGTGGCCTGGCCATTCACACTTCATGAAGAGTCAAACTGGGCCTGAAGCCTTTGCTTTACTCTAATTCACTGGCACCTTCAGCTGTCAGTAAAAGCAGGAAGGCACAGAAGCAGTGATCTAGCAGAACAGATATTTTATTTTTCAGTCATGAAGATATCCACATCAGCATGAAACCAACATTTATTTAAAAAGCATTTTTTGTTAGTTCTGAGGAAAAATAAGACTTTTCTGAGTAGTTAGTCAGTCCTCTGGCTAGGGCACTATCCCGAAGAAGAACCTGGCTCCAAAGAGGTTCCTTTTGTCCTGGAGAATGTGGAGATGACATGTACCATCCCAGGAGCATGCTCTGAATACCGTGCTGAGGATTTCCTAGATTGCCTCTCTTTGCTGCCAAAGCACTCCACGCTATGGAAGTGAGTCCATGCTGGGCATCTAATTTATTCCATCCCAACTAAAGTTCTTTGTTGAAATAAGTTCCAGAAAGTTTTGGCACATTTCTGATAGACATACTACGTCACTGGAAACTCGTCCATTACCTCTTTCTAGAGCAAACCTAGGATGGTCTTACCAGGCTGCTCTGTTTGATTTGGCCCCCTTGGAGTCATTTTCATTCTCAGATTTGTTTTAAATTTGGTGGTTTTAATGCTCAACATGTACAAATACTGCTCTGTTAAAAAATAAAGTGTGCTATGGAAGTTGAAACCAGAGACTGGAGCCCAGGAGTGGAAACAGCTGAGAGCAGCAGGGAAGGGGAAGTAAGTGGCAGGGCAGGCTCTGGTGCTCTGAGATGCAGGGTGTTCCTTGCTTGTCATCATTCCCTGGGAGCTGAATAGAAGGAAAAGCCAACTCTTCTTTTGTAAGTCACTACAAGTATCTTAAAAAGTGGAGACAAAGAAAAAGAACGGAAACCAATCCAGAATGTCTTTCCGCTTGGTTTCAGACCGTCCCCACTCTGTCACATGTTGGAAAGGTCTGAAGCAGAATATCCTATTGTTGCAGTTTCTCTTCATTGTAGAGCAGGACTTGCAGTGGCGTGATGACTTTCAGCAAGATGCCAGGGGGATGGTTTGTGTGCACTACTCCAGTTCTCAGAGCTCTCCCAGGCAGCTAGTGACAGGACGAGAGGACGCAGCCTCAGCTTGTGCCAAAGGAGGTTCAGGTTGGACATCAGGAAGAATTTCTTCATGGAAAGGCTCATTAAGCCTTGGAATGAACTTCCCAGGGAGATGGTGGAGTGCCCATCCCTGGAGGTGTCCAGGAAATGGCAATGTGGCACTCAGTGCCATGGTTTAGGTGAGAGATGGTGATTAAAGGTTGGACTTAATTATCTTGGAAACTAAATGATTCTGTGAATCTACCCATCAGCACAAGTGGGGGGTTCAACAAAGCAAAAAGGTGCTGAGAAGTTCATTGAAGTGTTTTTAAACTCTTAGAGCTCCTAAAGGAGGTGTTGTTAAGTGGAAGATGAAGGTCGAGCACCCATGTAGAAAAGGCAGCTGTAGAAATTCAAGCAAAGAATTGTATTTTCCAGAGGGGAGAAGGAAACACTGACAATGATGCTGTGACTTTGGCTTTCTAGCTAAAGTAATGTACATACACCAATTATTTTTTTTCCTTTTTAAACAATAAGCCCAGGAAGTGTTCTGAGGGAACACCAGAGGTGCCTTCTACTTTACTTATGCTATTCACCATTAGCTGCAAAATCTGTATGCTGCTGTGCCTTGTTTGATCACTTGTGATGGGGCTGTTTGTGTATAAATGTACTTTGGGGGAAGACATGGGCTGTGTGAAGTGCCTGTGGTGTCCCTCAGAGAACCCAGACTAAAATGGGGCAGATCCCTCCTCTCTCACAGATGTTTCATGTTTGAAGTAGAATAATAATAATAACAACAACAGTAATAATAATAGCAAGAGTCTAGATGCAAGATTAACTATATTGCAGAAACTCTTCTTGTAGCATTGAAAAGATTAATGTAGTCCTGCAGCCGTTGCAAAGAAGGGTTACATCCTATTTATGAAAGTATTTAGTTCAAACCAGATTTGATGGGTTTTAAACTTGGCTGTGCTAAGGGCTGAACACTGTGTTCTTCTGCTGGCCTCTAATGCAGTGTGAAAGCATTAAGTAACAGGGGCTGAAATGCTGAAAGTGCCTGTGCAGCCTGTAACACTCCAAAGCAACATTCCAGCTCCTGGGAATCCAGTCTCTGTGCAACTATGGAAGCAGCAGCCAGGGAGGGATGATTTCTATCTTATGTCTTAATGTGAATAAAATGCATTTTTACTCAAGGAATCAGAGTTGTCATAGAGGGGAGGATATGCTGGGATCTGTATCAGTAAGAGGGTTCATTCCTGTCCTTTGTGCAAATCCCTTCATACTTATTTAACAATAGCCAGTACCTGAGCAGTGGGAGATAAACAGAATTGTTGACAGCATAAGATAGACTCTTATGTAAGTTTTATCTTCCTGGAGCTGAGTGGCAGCAGATGTTCCTGGTCATGCAAGCTGGGTTTCCCACTGGATGAGAAATTGGTGATGTGGAGTCTGGGTATGTTCTCAGTTTACTTAAGACTGCACTCACCAGTTGTGTGACAGGGATGGTCAGAGAGCGTGCAAGATGTTCTCCCTCATCCTTGTTTTCGTTCCTAGACTGCTAGAACAGCAATGCCAATGGAATGACTTTATTTCAAGAATTAATTCTTGCTAGAGGTACTAAAGCAGAGGACAAATTGTCTTGTTTACTTGTGCCACCTCCCACAAGCAAAACAAACTTATGACTAAAAATATTAGCTTTTCTTAAAAGATAGAGCAAGGCTTGCCAGCTAAATAAAAGAAGATGTAAAGCAACATACAATGGCATCTCTTGACTCTCCACATAATGATACTGAAATTGAGGAAGTAAATTACAACAAAAGGATGCAAGATAGAGCATGCAGCCCTGGGGGGGTACAGTGCCAAAATAGCTGATGAATTAATCTGGTTTTAATGGTACAGTCACTCCTTCTTTTAATCAGTTCGTCTCTTCTGAGTAATGACACAGTCTGGTTATTGTTCTAATGTAGGCAATAACAGATCATCAGAACCAATTTCTGTACCTGCTTTCACTCTCCTTCTAAACATAGGAAATTTTGAACCATAATTTGCATTGATAAGTAGATAAATCATGACATTTATTTAATGGCTGAAGTTGTAAATATACATCAAACTTTTGCTGATTTTCTATTTCTCTAGCATGTGAGAAAATGAATTTGGGAATTTTATGCTGAAACACTTTGCATAAAGAGATCCTAATCTCCAAACAGAAGTTGAGTTTTCTGCAGTGTAGGAAATTATGTCTCTGATTTCCTCTCTTGCATCTGCTTGAAGTCTTACATTTATGGGGAGGGGGTTTGTTTTTCCTCCCCCCTGTGGTTGAAAAATGAAAGGTCCTAGTAATATTTTCCAGCAGCACTGTTCATTCAGAGAATTCTTTTAGAGTGGAACTTTGATAAATTCACCTGGTAAAGTCCAGTTGTCTTCTGCAGAACGAGAGCTTCACTCCAGTTTTCATGCAAACCAAGATCACGTGGTTTTTCCAAAGTCCAATTGCATTTGGTATTGGAAGCCCTATTTCTCTTTGCTCTGAGGATACCTTGAGGAATCCCCTGTGTGGTAGCTGGATCCTTGAAACTACAAGCTGCTGCCTGCAACATCTAACCTCTCTGAGCTGTGGATCACATGGGTTTTTTATTCTTTTGCTGGGAATACTGTGTGAGGCAGAGCTGGTGACATGGTGCACCCCTCTGATGGACCCAAAACTGGTCTAGTGTGTCAAAGTAGTTTGCATTGCAGGCTCCTAAGTGACAGCACATGTTTACACAAACACAAAATGTACTCAGTCAAAAAGTTTTTTCAATTATAAAGAAGAATAGTCTGGGAAAAAGCGCTCTTGATTTTAAAATACCAACAAAAAACCCCTTGGCATATGAAAAATGTCATGGCAGAGTCATCTTTTTGGAAAGCTGGTGATGCAGAGCAGCTGTGTTTCTTAACACCAGGCAGGAGATCAGCTGGTTGAGTGATGACTTTTCATGTGTTGGAATATGGTGTCACTCTGCAAATGGCAAAAAGCAAATCCCTGCCTTCAATCTTAGCTCCTATTTTCCTTAGTTGTTACAACTTTTGCTCATTTATTTTCACTTTCTCTCTTGGTGTTTGGCTGTCCCTTCACTTTCTGAAGTGCTAAACCAGAAGCACTGATAAGAGTGACAGAGTATGTCAGCTCAACTGACACAAATACTTTTATAGGGAATAGCAACTCTGGAGTTAACTTAGCTAACAGAGTTAACTTAGTTAACTCTGGAGTTAAGTTAGTTAAGTTAGGGAGAGAGCAAATGCCTGTTCCTGTAGAAGACTCAATTTCTGTAATTAACTCCTAAAAGAGCTGGAACCCAACACTGTATCTAGATTTAGATAATTTAATGTTTTCTCATTCCGATTTTTTAATGAGATTTGCCTATTGATTTTTTCCTAGAATTTGAAACTACTTAAGTAGATTTGCTGGTATATTGAGGTATGTTGGTAGCTAGCCTGAGACATTCAAATATCTTCTTTTTCCATAGATGATGTTGATGGAAACTTTGGCTTTGATTTGAGCAGAGTCAAAGCCTCTCATATCCTTGGCCATTGGTAAAATTTCTTGATGAAAATTTTGCTCAATTTCTTGATGAAAAGCTAAGGTTCACACAAAAAGAAAACACAAAAGAAAAACAAATAAATATTTTTCCAAGTCTTTGTTTTGTATAAGCTTTCAGAAAGTTTTAGTGCTGTTCCTATGAGGGTCAGCTGATAAAATCCTTGAATCTGGTGCCTAATTGGAACCTCTGGTTATCTGTAGTGAGGCTCATAACCAGTGGTCCCCTAGCTCGAGGAAAGACCTGTGTGTTGAATTAACAGCAGCTTTCTCATATTATGTGCTTCCTACTCAAGGGCAGTGTATCCAATTATCATCTGTTCTCCAAAGCCAGGAAAACAGCGGGGTAGTGTGGTGAAATGGCTGTACCCACAAACCATATTGATCCCTGAACAAATTTGTCTGGAGTCCTCAGGCACACATGCACACATATGCACACACACACACACAAATTCCTGTGGCTTTGCCAGTGCTGCTCTCTGCGTGGTTTGCTTTGTGCCTCCCTCAGAGCTTCATGTCTTTACCCATGAGTTTTTCCTGAGACTGTCAGTGCAGGTGTTCCAGAAAACCTGGCTCTCCTGACAGATGATGGATTGTTCTTTTATTACCAAAAGTTTTAAAAAACTAAAGGATCTTGCAGTGGGGTGGCTCAGAGTCAAAGGAACCCAAACAAAGCTGAAAATTGAGTGTATACATTGCAGCTCAACTGTTTTGAAGGTTGAGGTTTCTGTTTCAATCCTTCATAAGGAAAAAGGCTGTCTTTATTGAAGTACTCGCTTTTGTCATTTTCTGGGATCTTTATGCTTTGGTTTTGTGTTTTATGGAAAAAAGAAGTCAATATATCTATTAACAATTTTACTGCTATTTAACTTTAGTAACCTTGAACAATCCCGAAGTCCACTGACTAAAGTACAGCTTTTTAATAAGGGGGACATCAGGAAAGGTGTTTGTTTGCTGGTAGCTAATGGCCAGAAGTGGCCCCAATTTGAAGTGGTTCCATTCTGGCTTTCAATATTATTGTCCCCAAACTTTTGTTAAAACAGGTGGGATGAATTAAGGGAAATTAAATGGACAGCATAGTATTTGTAGGCCATGGTGTCTAATAAAAAGCAAATATAAAAGAGATTTACCTAAGAAACTGTCCTCTTGTTTTTCTTGTCTTACATTTTTCCTCTGAGGGCAGATTTTGATGAGGTATTTGATTCCAGTGTGTCACTTGCAAATATGCCTGTGATGCAAATTGATTAGTGGGTAAATATGATGTGTTGACTATTTTTCTGTTGTTCTTCCAACTTCTTTCCTATTAAAATGTAAAGGAAGCAGTGAAGATCTGTATGCATAATTCTGGTAGGGCTGTGCCATGTGGTTTACACAAAGCCAAGACTTTGGTTCAAAGCTGTGCTGGTTTTGGGGTAATCCCCAAAGCCTGCTATGGTGTGACTATGTAATTTAATTGACAGGCCATTTTCTCCAGGACAGTTCTGCTTAAGAATTCTGTACAGGTGTATGACTGATATTCATTATGTAAGGGAGAGTCAGCAAAGCCTTCTGACTTCCTCAGCTTCTGTAGTTAAACTCCAGTACTTGGCTTCTGTGTTTCTTGTTATGAAATGATTTCAAACTCTGCTGGGTACTTGAATACATAGTAGGATGCAGCAGGAGGATGCATTTCTTCCCTTTTTTCTTTGCAGTGTGGCTTCTCTGCAGGTATAGAGAAGTGTTTCTGTCACACAACTTAAAAAAAAAAAATTATCCTAATGCAATCCTACAATGCAAACAGAAATCAGCAGGAGTAGAATCTAAGCTCTTAGGAATTTCTAGATTTTATGGTTTCAAAATAATATCCTGCCCATTGACAAGTCATTTTCCCCATGTCCATTAAAAAATCTCATTGTAAATAAGGATTTGGATTTACAATAAGTCATTTTGTGTATGGCTGTTCACATAAAGCTGTGTAACATAATCTGAAATGAATGTTATAAAGTCAGGCTTTCCTATATTACATCACATTTGCACAAAATTTTCTGGACGGAAAAGAGAATCTGACTTTTGAAAAGTTGCATTCCATAATTCCGTAGCTCTGTGAAATCATTAAATTTTGAGTGATGTCTTTCCCAAAGAAGCTGACATCTGGTTGATGTGGTGGTTGGATTCTGGTGCAGTGTACTTGGGAAGGGAAACTGCTCTGATGGAAGCTGGTTTATTCAGTTCCTCTTTCAAGTCCTGCCTCAAGAATTTGTGTTGACCTGATATTGCTAAAATTTGGGAGGATGAGAGGAAAGAGATGTATCACTGAGTAAAGGATTCCTGCATCTTGTTGGCACTGATCCATATCCTTGGTTTGATTAACATGCAGTGTCAATTCTTTGAGTCTCAGTGGGTTTTGCCTAGAAAGATTGCTGTGCAGTGCAGATGTGAAATGTAAGTGTACTACAGCACAAGTAAGAAATAAATCTGAACTCTTAGACCTCACCTCTCATTATTTTGGGAGGTAGATGAATTTATTTTTACTGTATGTTTGTTGTAGTGAATATAAGGACAGAATTAATTTTGTTCACTTATCTAAGTCTGCATTTTAGGATCAGAGTTGTTGTGAATATGATTGTTGCAGTAGCTGGTCCTTTGTGGTTACAGCCTCTGGCTTCTCACATCTGAGCCTGTTACTTGTTGATCTGGGTCTGGAGGCTTGTGATGGTGGGGGAAAGCCCAAAGTTTGAACTCTGCTGATGGAGCTCATTGTCTGGGCATTTGAATGATTTATAATTTCTCTAACTGGGAGCACAGCAGGGTATGAGTGCTTGAGGGCAGCTGCACCCTCCAGTTCTCTAACCTAGTATGTGGTTATGATTTTTTCCTTGTATTTTTTCCCTAATGCTCTTTTGATGATTGAAATACATTTTAATTGTTCTTTGATCAGTATTTTTATTATTATCTAGGAAAAAGCATTGTATTTTTAGATTTTTTTCCATGTACAATTAAGTAGAGTTACCTGTGATCTGTGGTATCAACAGTGAGCAACGTCTCCAAGTGCTGGCTGCAGCAATCATTTGAATCTGGGATGACATCTCTGTCACAAGAGCTGAGCCTGCATGGAGACACTGTTTTCACATTTTTGTTTGTTTGAGTATCTTCTTAACTCCAAGATGCCTCTGTGGTGGTGTTGGGAGTCTCTGGACCTGTGAGGTCCAGCTCCAGAAATGGAAGGGTTCTGTGAGGAGAATGCCACTGTTATTTGCCTGCTGTAGTGTTGCAGTTCATATCCTGGTGGGCTGCGTGCCAAACCCACAAACTCCCTCTGTCCCTGGTAACTGAGAACATCACTTGCTTATAATGCTGTGAAATAAGCACTGTACCATTGTGAGAGTAGGTGAGAAAAGCTTTTAGATTTGGGACACTTTATGTAGAATCTCTGAAACTTTCTTAAAAGTGATCCTTATTCCTGCTTTGGAATCTAATTTTAAAATGGTAAAATGTTTACAGTTTTTTGGGCTACATTTGATAGGTTAACTTATGTAGAAATCCCTTCATTTTTGTTTTGTTTTTTTGGTTGGTTTTAACCCCAATCATCTTGAAAGGCTGTTGTACAGATATTAACACTTGTTAAAGAGCAAATGCCCAAGGAAATGACAAAACTTGCATTTCTGTACCATTTATGAAAGCCACTAAGGAGAGAACATGCCAAAACACAGAATGGGGATGCTGATAGCAGTGAATAGCCCAGCAGATCCTCCCCACCTTTAAAATTAAACATTATTTAGCAGTTCTCCAAACTTCTAAATTAACAGGTCTTCCTGAGTCTCAGAGAAGGGAGTCTAGTGAAAGCCTTGCTGTTATTAAAATGAAACATCACCAAATATACGGGGTGAAAATGTAGCATAGTTAATTTATTTCATCTGGTCATAACTTTTGCTGCTCTCCTTAAAAGACCCAAAAAAGGGAAGATCAGACAGAAGTGCTGTTCTAGAGGTGATGGTTGTGGATTTTTGTTTGTATTTGGTTGGGTTTCGTTTGTTTTCAAAACAGTCTTAGTTCAATTACGACTGAAAAGCAAAGGATATCAAAAGACAATAGTGAGCTTGCTCAAGAGAGAACTCCAGCCCTGACTTGCTGTTGCACATGATGTGCTCTTTTCAGCATCCTTGCCCTTTTAACATGAAACAGTCTTGGATATATGAAGGAAGCTGTAGTTTGAATCTTTCCAAGCACTGTGTGATGGTTTGCTTTTCTGGGAGACTTTAGGTAAAGCATACTGGAGGATCCTGAGGAAAAAAGATTAATTTTATCCTGTTTCTACTTGGGCCCAGCTGAAGTCCTTCAGAATTTCATCATGTGATTCTGAGATATTAAATGTCTCCCAGTCTCAAACTGGATACATCTGTGTTGGTTGAGGTCTGATCCTCCTTAGTCGCTCTTAAGAGGATTTTAATAGTTTATTTCACCTGGTGATAGACTGCTGAATACCTGGAGTTAATATTTTTACTCTTGAATTATGAAGGGCTTATGATTAAAGAACGGCAACATTGCAGAAAAAAAAAAGGTATCTTAGGAAGATTTTTGTTGGCTAGGGTGTCCATGTTTCTGTATCTCTGTTTGTTTTCACAATATTTGATCTGAGCTTTCAATGTGCCACAAGGGAGAGAAGGAAATGAATAAACCAAATTTCAGTTGAGATTTCAGTAACTCTGATAAGAAAAGGAAAAGATGCATCACATCTACTAGGGACTTTCTCTTATGCCATCAAGTGTCAGGCTCTTCTTATGAAGAATTCACACATCTTGGGAGGATGATTTTTCCTTCATATGCTGCGTTAGTTCCTAGGGAACAAGCACAAAGAGCTTGGTAGGTTCCTAACTAGTACAAACTAAAATAGCCATGAAATCCACCCCAGCTTCAGAGATACTTCTATTTTGGTCTCAGTGCACCAGTTCCTGGGATAGGGTGAAGGACTCCATTATAGAGAGGGTTAGTAGGGAACATCATTTATGCTGTACATATAGAAGCACTATGGCAAGATGAAAAATTTAAAGTTAGTTTTGGTGGAGTGTGGGCTAGCATTATTCCACTGAAAACTTTGGTTTATCACTTTTCTTGGCCTTGTTAAATCTTCTGAGGCTCCTGGGGTTTATTGCTTCATGGTGATCAGAAGGACATAATTTAGTATGCATCAAAATTGGTCCTGTTTATCTCCCCTGCAAGTGGAGGAGGCCCCAAAGACACAATTGAATTGAAAACAGTGCATATGAGAATTCCAGACAGCCAATCAAACTTTGTCGACAACGTGATTTTGCTGATACAGATTTGTTGGAAATATTATATTTCTTTCTGAGACGGGAATGATTATAAAAGCAGATCTCAAGAGAGCAACTTACTGGAAACCTAAACCATGCTGAATAGTAACTACTTTTACCTAAGGAAGTTTGCCTTTTGCAAATTGCAGGCAATTTGCAGACCTTGCTGCTGTGCTTATTTTGGGACTACAGTGGATGTTCTATTGCGGCTGTTGTGTATTTTTGTAATTTCCAGGCCACCTCTTTTAAATATTCGCCAGTTTAAGTGATACTCCAATAGGTTTCATCCCTGGATATTGTGTTTGTTAATAGGAACACATGCAATGAATACAACGTCATTCAAATTTTACTCACTTTATGTATTTCCTATTGAAAAAATAGATCATGTGAAGAAAGTTGACAAGTCAGGTGTACAGCTAGGTCAGAGGAGACAAGAAAGTGTATATGCTTTGGTCCTGCCTAGTTTTGAGAAAAACCTAACTCAGTGAGACAAACCTTAGTCAAACCATTACTAGAATTTACCTCAGTCTTCACTCACTTCACAAATGAACATTTCAGAATTTGCTTCTTTGGAAACCTGGTGCCAAGAGAAGCTGGATTGTGTGTGAGGAGATCCTGCTAAGGATGTGCCTCTTGGCCTGGCACCATGCTCCAGTCTTACTCTTTCTGTGTCACCCCACAGGTGACCTGAGATATAGGCTTGATATACTTTACCTATTAAGCAGCTGTACACACCTTGTTTTGGTTATATATCAAGGCTTACCAAGCAAGAAAAGTTTGGAACAATGAAATGAAAGACCTGTTTTAAAATATTTACCTAATTCATTGGCACTAACTCAGCCAGGTGATGTGGGAGGAGAGAGACCCTTACATTTGAATCCCTTATTTTGTTTAAATGTGCATAATCAAAAAAACCCCTGCTATGTGATTCTGGCTGCCCTGTGGAAGTGAGTGTGAAGAGAAGCATATGATGAGGTATTTCCAGGATTTTGGGGAGAACTGCTCATACTTACTCCATTATGTGTCTGAGTGGGGCTGATGGAGGACTTCTCTTTGGGGTCAACTCTTCAGTCAGTTTCAAATCCCTTACTGAGCCTTGCCTGCTTGGTGTAGGGAGGTGAAAGAATTAATCAGAGGATGCAGTTCTTGGGCTGTGAGAAGGAAATAAAGGGAAGTGGGAATGCCTGGGCTGGCAGGTTGCTCTCAGAGCTGTTCTCAGGTATGTGACCATCCCATGACCTGACAGAACAAGTAGAGGTTTGGAGAAACTGATTAAAAGTGGTACCTATCATGCTGTGAGATTTAAAGATTTACATGTCACTCTTTTAAGCACTTTTTCCACCAGCTTGCTGTTTTGTTTATATATCATATGGCAGTATCACTTTTAGATACCAAATAGAAAGCATATGCAACAAAATGCTCTTCCACTCTGTGCAACCGAGGGTGACGTCCAATATGAAAAATAGATTTTTCTGAGTTGGAGCATGCTACTTTAATTATTACGTGCAGTTTGGAATCATGAGTATTTGTATAATTAGAAGTTTGGAAAGGCTTCTACAAATTCTTTCTACTTAGTCATTAAAGAGGTTTTTTTGCTTCATGTGTAAATGCAAGCTAGAAGATAAATATCAAGACCAGCTTGGAAGGCATTCCTGGCAGATGAAATATTTCAGATATTGGTATTGCCTGAATTTCAGTAAGTGTTTCTCAGCTGAATATTCAATAATTTTTTTACCTTTAAAAATCTGTTTAGACCATGCCTGGAAAATAATCTTGTTGAAAGGCGAATGGCTGCCATGGTCAAAACACTTTCCAACTTCTCTGGCATTAGGGTGAAAACTGTATTTCCATATGGGCCTTATAGAATTTTAAATAAAGAGCTGTTTTCTGGTGTGGGGTTTTTTTGGGTCTTTATTATGTAATGGTGTGCAGGCTGAATTCTGCTCCTCATTATTTGAAAAAGCTGAGGGTAGTGGCATCTATTATTTGACATTTCGTGGGAGTGAGTGCTCTGAAATAGTGCTATTATCACATTGCAAAATGACCTAATCTAAACACTGGGCAAAATTCTCATCTTATTGACAGCAGTGTAAATCTAGGTGAAATCTCCTGAGAGCAAGTTAAATACACGGATTTCCTCTACATTTCTACTGTTGTTTTAAAGGGCTGAATCTGCCCCAGTGACATAATTGAAAGAGCCACTGATCACACAAAAAAATCCCCTGCTATTTGATAAGGTTCCACAAAGAAAGTTTATCCTTGTGAATTCCATGTATTTTTAATGCAACTTCTTTTTTTTCTGAATTGATTAAGCTCTGTTGAAAATTCTTGAGTGTGGAAGAAAATCAGCTGTGACTGTGGGAGGGATTGGCTGATAATTTAGTAAGAAAATGTACCCAGCATGTCTGTAGACTTCTGAAAAAAAGAGATTTTTCCAGTAGCTGTAATTTTGAAAATAAGCTGGTTTTGAAGTTTGATAGTGTGTTCTGAACAGAGCTCTTCCCTTGCTTTAGGCTCTTTGTGCACTTTACCAGGGGTCAGGAAGTTTGCATAAAAGCAGGGCAGTAGGTAAAATCCCTCTGAAATCACGGGTAAAACTCCCAATTAAGCAGAGTCAGGATTACAAACCATGTTGAATGCAGCAGGCAGACTAATATTACCTGTGGAGAATTTGTCTATTAATCAGGTGTGGTTAGTTTTTCCACACTGAAAAGAGAGTTGTACTTGGTTTTGTGTACTGTCATTCCCTTTCTCTTAAAAACAGGGTGGTACCATAGCGTGCTCTAATGTCATCAACCACTACAGTAGTGTTACTGGAATGGTTCATTTCTTTGGCTTTTTATATATTTTATAAGGATTCTATATAAAGAGCTCCCTCTTGGTTGGGCAAAAACTGGCCTTGGCTAAGCAAAAGCTGGTCTGTTCTTACATATTTCCAGGACAGCTGGGAAAAGTGAATGGAACTTCAAATGACTGGTGCTGCACCAGTTCTGCACACATCTCTCTGGGTTTCTTTCTCCTGTGGTAATGATTGGAAGCTTTCTGTATCCACAGAAAACATAATGAACAATTAGTCTTTGGGTTTTGAGATTACATCAGCTCTGAAGCATTGCTGCTCCGGAGAACCGGGTCAGTGTGGTCAATTCACGCTGATTATAGCAATTGCAAAGTGAATCCTTATCCCTGATGTTCCCCTGGCAGAGAAGAGTTAGACCTTTTGATCACTGAATGAAGGGAATTATTTTATTCAGTGATCTATGATTGTTTTCTTTTTTGTTTGAGTTCAGAGCCACTCATTCTTCTTTCTCTCCAGAGACAATTCCATCTATTTGAGTGGTAGGGTCCTTACCTCTTGATGATCCAGTCCATTTTCTGTGCACAGTCAAAAGAAGAGTGTCTGTGAATAAGCTAAAAAATGCTGTGTGTCTGTGGCTCTCTGACTAAGCATTTGCTGGAAAAAAATCAATATGTAAGCAATATGTCCGTGAAAATATCTCCATGTAAAAGAAATAGAAACTCCAGTGTACATCCCGGAATTACAAAATTTGGAAGCAAGGGTTATCTACTGTAAAGGAGCACACAGATTATAACAATGCCAGTGGGCCAATCAGCATTTTGCCATGTTAATTTTTTTCATGTTTGGATAGAATAACCCGTCTGTGTTTACCAGCACTTCATTTTACATAATGATGCTGAATTAAAGCTGAAGGGTGTAAAACCAGTTTGATATGGGGCTCAGGGATTAGCCAAGGTGACATGGTGTAGAGAGCAGGCACCTCCACCTGAGGAAGGCACATTACTAAACAATGGAAAATCCAGCAGAGTCTCTTTCCACTCATATTGAGCACAAACCCAATAGAGCACTAGAAGGTGGAATTGTTTGAGGTGATATTTGACATTGCGAGCAGTACAAAAATAAGGATAATTACAGCATCCAGACTTCCATGAAGTGTGAACAGATTAAGTTTGTAAATTAAGTTTGATTATGAGCACCTAAATAGAGGGATTGAAATATTTTGCAGAATCAAATTCAATGCTCTTTTCCAGTGGGTGATAATTCAATTTTCCTTCATTCAAAATGCATCTTGTGTAGATGTATGTAGTAGATGCTTGTTAGACATATGGTGAAACAAAGCAGCTCCAGCTCACTAATTCAGCATCTGCATTCTGAAGTAGATAAAACTCTATTTTTCAGAAATCTTTCTGTTTAAATAGGTCCTTTCAACTGTCTTTACTTGAAACCAGCCATGAAATTGTTTTTCCTCTCAGTCATATGAAAATCTGGGACAAATTATAACTTTTCCAGCCCTTCTGCCTTTGGCAAAAAATGGAAAAAGTTTTCAATATATTTTGATTTTACCAAAGACCATTATCTCTCTTGGCTGGACTTTGGCTAATGAGTTTAGCCTTGCTGTGCTTTTCAGCTGCTTGTAAGAAGCCATGAGTGTGTTGTCTTTAATGTTTATAACTAATCTACTTCTAATCTCTCAATTCCTCTTCCCTCTGTGCTGCAGCTCATGTGTGACAGCCCCACACATATTTAGAGTCCTGTTTTGAAGTTCTCTAACCAGTCCTTTCTTTGCTTCTTTTGGAAACAAAAGACCTTTTTTGGAACCTGGGAGAAGTACTTGCTCCAAGTCTCTCACCATCAGGTGCATTGTATCCAGATATTGCTGAATATGTTCTTTCATTTCATTTTATACTGGTAATAACAATTTGTAATGGCTATTATTGCACATAAAGCAGGTTGTTGCTATTTTCAGGGTAAAAGATGGACACAGTCTAAATGCAGGTGGCTCCATGGCAGTGTGTGTGATACAATAAAAGTTTATGAAACACTGTGTGCAATACTGAGGTAATTGGAAGAAGCCTCTTGTGCTGGGAGCTTTTTCACACTGTTGAAGTGATTCAAGAATAGTTGCAAGCTTGTGTTAGTCTGGAATGTCAACTCCAGATTGGAAAAGCTATGTATAGAGGAGGTATATCTCCAAGACTGTTGTTTTGATCCTTCCATCCTTTTTGTCTTGGTAATTTATGCACATGGCAAGCGGAGTTTCCCACACATGCTGCAGGCCTTGGATCAGAGGACCAGATCAGAGAAGTCGAGACTATAAAGTCCTTGGAAAACACAAGACTGTGAAGAGGATAATAGGTTAGCTTATGTTGAACTTTTTTGCTTGAGAAAACAGATGTGTAGGAGGCCATGATAATTTACTTGAAAATAAGGATATGGGGTGGGGGTCTTTTGCATGACCGGAATTCTGGAGAACAGGTAACAAGAGAATTAATGTGGGATTCCTTCCCTCCTTGGGCATCCAGACACATCAAGCAGCAATCCATTGCTTAGTTTCTCACTTCTTTGCTCCCTATCAATTTTATTAAAATATGTGGGAGCTACTCAATTTCCTGTTCTCAGACCTTATGGAAATCCATCTTTTTATCCCTCTTTTCATTTGCGTGCCTGTGTGGAGGTGCACACGCCTGCACATCTGTATTTCTGTGCGCTGGCCGCGACACTCAGTCGTAAAGAATGCGTGACAGCCGTGACCGTGGAGCTGTGACACGGCTGTGTGGTGTGAAATAGGGCTGGGAAGGGAGGGGAGAGACTGATGGTACACATCGAATGTACAGTCATTCCCTCCTTTCCCTGTCTGAAAGGCTTCCAAATCTCATATATTCACAGGCAGACCCCAGCCAAAGCCCGCAGCTGTCATGCATTTTCAACAGATTCCACAGGGCCTAGATGAGGTTTGAAGACATTCCTTTGCTCTTACACATTAGCTAAAAGGAATTACCGTAACATCTGATATTGTGGAAGTGGGAAATTTGCCATCCTGACCTTGCCCAAAGCATTCCGGAACTGGGGGTCCGAGGATTTATGATCTCAGATGGCCTCTAAAGGTCTTCAAGGGCCTGTCTAGCGATGCTGCAGCCTGGCTCAGACAACCAATGTGCTATTCATTTGGAGGGACTGTGCTGGGGTTTTTTTAAATTTTTTATTTTTTTCTGTATGGCTGAAATAATGGGCAGACACATGTTACTGCTGCTCTCTGGATCTTTGTCATAGGAAAAGCATGTTCCATTGGAGCAATTCCCAGCTGTCAGTAATGTGCTGAAACACCACAGCCAATCATCAGAGAAGAGGCCAAATAAACAGGATGTTCACAATGTGTATGATTGCATGAGTGTGTAACAAACTTTCTGCACATTTCACAGTCTCCTAATGAGATTGACATGCATTGCTTAATCTGCATCTGTCTGTTTGGGGAAGAAACACATCAACACCATGGAGACCATGTGCAAGAAAGCTCCATTTCTCGGCTCTGTGGCTGTTGATGTGATAGGACAGAATCTGGTACAGAGCTGGAAGCAAGCAGTACTTCAGAATACTCATTTAGCTGCTGGGAAGTGCCCTATAGTCAGCCAAGTGCAGTTTGGTGAGTGTTCGTGTAATCAGAGCTGTTTTTATAGCAACAGATGACAAAAGTGCCTGAGGATGATGCACAGAGCTAATTTTTAAGGGAATATCTGAGGCGCCATTTGTTTTCTCTTTGTTTTGATTTCAGAATTTATTTTGATTGCTTTGTGCGTTTTAAAAAAAATCTGCACGCGGAGCAAACCAACAAAGGAAAGAATGTTTACAGAAATCTATAATTGCATAATGGAAAAGCAAAAGCCATTGTGTCTTTAATTTGAAATCAGGACAGTATAATTAGAACAGCAAATATAAAAAGGAAGTCGATGTCCTCACCCTCCAAAGCATGCATTTTTCCAGCAGTCAATGTTCTCATCCCCAAAAGCACGCGCTTTTTTGAGCAGAGTGAATGTCAATGCACATTAACTATCTAGCTGCTCAGTCACTGAGGTGCAAGACACAGAGAGTTTATCCCACAGCTGGACAATGCCAACTTCTTCTTTAATCCCTCTTCTCCCTTCTGCTAGGTCTTTTCATGGTTCATGGTTTATAACGTCCTGAAAGTTTTCTTCTTGTGAGATTTCTATGGGTGATGTCTGATAACAGTTACTGACCTGAAAAAATTGCATCTTAAAAGAGATAAAGGCAAAGCAAAGCAGAAATACAAGTCTGATAACCTCCATTGTATGTAAAAGTGTGTCTGGAATAGCTAATCTGCCCATCACAGTACTCAAACCCTTGTTAGCTTTTCAGTCTTATGGGACAATGTGTCAGGTGCACTTGTTACAAATACATCCACCACAATTTCACACAGGCTCCTTGATCATATGAGGAAGTTAATTCTCAAATGTCTTTGCAACGACGTGCTGTAGAAGGTGTTTCAAAAGCTGCCAGTGTTGGATGATGATAGTGGTGAATTAATTTACAGTAATGGGATAGACCACAGCATAGGAATAAATACATGCAGAGGGTGTCCTGACTGGCTGTATCTAGTCAAGCTCTGGAGAACTCGCCACCTTGTGTTGCATGAGAGTGAGAAAAGTGATCAAGAAATTAAAATTACACTTTTCAAGATAATGGCCTTTTAGACATGACTTTATCTTAATGGTCCTACCATTATCTTTCAGTTCATCTTGGCATTTAGGACATGCAAAACCATACCCTCATTTCTCTCAGAAAATCTTCAATAAAATGGGTAGGTGATAGTACAAAAAACTAATAGATTATTTTCAGACTATGTGTTTAGCATTTCTGTTGTGCAGGATTACTGCTTCCCAGGGATGCTTCTGAGGAAGAACCCTTTTACTAACTAGAAATATCATAGGAATCAAACAATCTTGGGGAAAGAGGAGGGAATGAGTTATTGGCGGTTCTAGCCCAAGCCTCTGGGAAGACATAGGGAAAGGTGACTTCTGCACAGATTCTTAGGTTATGACTACTCTGGAAATAGTAAGGGTTGCAGCAAAAATTTAGGCAATATGAGTCAACAAACAGTATGAGAAAGAACAGACAAAAATCTGTGATGTGTCTATCAAGATGCCAAAATTGCAAGTAAGCATAAAGTCAGAAGTAATTCCTGGTTCATGGGGTTGGAAGAGAGGCTGGGAAGAGGTGTGTTGCCACCTCTGAATGTGCTTGAAACAGATCTGACGTAGTTTATTTGAAGAAGGCTCTTTGTCTCAGTGGCTATGGTTTCCCAGCACAATCTAGAGCCTTTGTGGGTTTCACAGGAATGGAACTTATGGGAATTCTTTGTTGTGGCTGACTTGTTTATAGAAGGTGAGGAATGGAGGGATATAGCTGTATTCCAGGACAGGTCTTGTCTGATGGGACATCTAGAGCTTGAAAATGGAAACTGAAGAGACTGCATAGCAATTAGCATGAATCTCTTTCTGTCAGGCCTAAACGTGACCCAAACTGTTCTTTTTTTAAACTGCCTTAAGGTTCTACTTCTTAATTTTATAACCCAGTCACATCTTTCATATTTAGAATGCTATCCTGTCTCCCAAACACTAAGAAAATTAACAATTTTGTGTCACATTTGTATCCAGTTCTATTATGTCCTATTATTTTTTGATTTTTTTTCACTGAGAGTTAAGAATAGAGGCCTAGAGAATGTCTCATATCTGTTCAGGTACCATGGAAAGGGAAGTATTTAGGCTGAACCTAATCCTAAACTGTATAATGAATACTAATGAAGCATACAGGATTTTGTTTGCCTAGCTTGATTAAATTGTGAGATGCTAAATGCATGGATCTTTTTACAGGCATAAATAAATCAGAATAAATCTACTACAGTGCTCTAAGTTTATACACAGATTATAAAATTAAACCATTACAATGCTGTCACTCTGATTTATTTAATCTGACCTGAGACATTTATTAGCCAGGACATTCTAGACCTCTTATAAAGCTAAACTCATGAGAATTAAATGTTTCCACTAAGTTAAGCTACTTCAATATTGACATTCTTCCCTAGAATCAAAAAAAAAGGAGCATGGCTAGAATTTCCATAGAAAAACAATTCTTTCAGGAGGTATTTTTCTTTGTTTTGTTTATTGCCATTATTGCAAACTAGATCAGACTCTATTTGATCTCTTTAGCTTCTGAAACTATATTGGGTTGTACTTCCCAAGAGCTAACTCAGCAATGCCAATGCATTATGGAATCAATGTGGAACAGGAAGAAGACAAGCAGGAAGCTTTAAGTGTCTGATATAAATGCATTTCTATGACTTTATAATGGCTTGAGCAGATGTGATGTTGTTTTTTCATCTAGGTGTATGCAGTTATTAATATTTTAAGACATTTCCTGAGCAGAGTCATTGCTGTTGTTGCCTGCCAGTACCCTTTGTTTATTGCACATTTTCAAAATGGGTAGTGATCCTCATCCATGTAACAAACAGCTTGTTTCTCTTTCAAAATGAACTGTATTTTTATAAAAATCTTCTCAGCCTTTCCATTTGACAGGGAAACCACATGTATTTGGATAGTTACTCATAATAAGGTTTTGGGAGTGAACGCGTTCATTTGCTTTAGTTTTAGACCTGGATAAAAATGACAAGAGTATGAGATTTAAACAATTTAAGTTACTTATCTCCTGCTGCTCAGCTTGTTCAGAAGTGGAGCAGAGACAAAGTCTGGTGATTTAGCAGAGAGATAGAAGCAGAGAGGAATTCCTGTAGAGAAAAATACAACTTGTCTCTGATTGTCATTGGCACTGTGATTCCTCTGTATTTGTTCAGCATCTCTTCCTCACAAGCTGAAGAGCTTTGGCAAAGACTTCTATCAGTACAAATGGAGAAATAACACATTGCCTGAGAGGATAACCTGGGCACATCTGATCAATTCTGCCACTCCAGGAGCCTCAGGAAATGGTGGGGTATTGATGTCTCCCTGATTTAAGGCCTGTGGTGCAGTGTTTGGCCTCCAGAGAGCTCAATGAAGATTCTGGAGTGAAATTCAATGTCAGGAAGTCTCATGAGGTGATCTAATGGGAGAAATCATCAATAAACAAACTACTGGTTCTTGCCAGGTTTAAGAAGATGCTGTGGGTTTAGCAGTGGGGTTATAGCTGAACAGTAAGGAAAAAAGCCCCAACTGGATAAGAAATTTAGAAAAGGAGATGGAATAAAAATACCAGGAAAAGGGAGGAAAAATCTTCATGGTCTTTGTTACACGGGCAAGGGTGAGGATAAGGAAGGCAAACCCCAATCTCTAGCTTTTTTTTGACTTATTTTCTGAATTGAATGTTTGTACAATGTATAGATACAGAGTGAGATGTTGTCAGTGAGGGAAAGTAGATGAAAAATAAGGAAAGAACAAGGCTGCCTGTGCCACAGGTAAAGAAAGAAACAGAAGCCCATTTGTTAGGCAGTTGTCTCCTTACCCCTGGTTTCTTTTGTTTTTAGAAATTACTGCTGAATATGGGTCAATTTATCCTCTTGTGTTGCCTTTTCACTTTTGTGTGCCTGAATGAAAACTGGAGCAAGGCCAGTTTGGGAGAAATTTCAGTTAGTGGTGTTTAGGGAGGGCTTCTCTTCAGAAAAACTTTGTTTAAAGTAAAATTCACCCTGTTAGTGCAGAGACTAGAAGAAAGAATCAAAGCTTAAGGAAATGAGAATATGGGCAGATTTTGAAATGCTTTTGCAATGCCTCCCAGAGGATTGTACAGTGTAGCCTTACAATTTGGAGATGTTTTGCTAATATGAATTTTTATCCTTTAGTTTTCTTTTGTACCTAATTATTTGCTCATTTGTTTAATAAAATGAGTTAAGAGTCTTAGGCAAAACCCATTATTTAAAATGCAAATGGTCTTCTGTACTGACTTTATTTAGGGAGTTAACAAACTCTATGAATAGAAGGGCCAGACAAACCACTGTAAAATTTCTATTCCATTCCTTTGGAAAATCCTCCCCTTTGCCCTCCCATTCCTAACCACAACCACACATACATCTGCTATTTTGAGGAATGCCAGCATTGTTCTTGGTTGTATTTTCCTTGCAATTTTGGCGGTTATAAATTGAATTCTTCATCCTCTGCTCTGGTTCATATTTTTTAACCTAAATCAAACTCATATGTCAATCTCCAATTGACTAATGCATGCCATAGAAACTTAAGCAACGAGATTGTGAACCACGTACTGAGAATGACATAATACTTGATAAAATACCAAATATTTACCAAGCTAAAGCCAGTGAAAATCATTGTCAGTGGCAGCAACAGAACTTAGAAAGGCAGTAAACATCAGCTAACTTAGCTCATTTTGACAGGGAAATAACATTTTCAGTCTAAAAATCTTTAGTGCTGTAAATATACAAAGTATGTTATTTGTTGATGATAAGTTGTTAGTTAATGACAAACAGGCCTAAAGCTGCCAGTAATCATAAGCTGCCATATCTCCACTGAAATTCATATAGCTCCTCTGATTTTCATCAATTAAACATCTGTTCCCAAACCTAACAATGAGCAATACTGCTGATGTGAGCCAACTGATTTTTTTTTAAATCCACATGGAACTGTGGGATCTGCTTTTACGTGACCCTGACTTTTGGGACAACCACTACTTTAGCATTCCCAAAACGAGCAGAACCCAGTGAATATGAAATGCATCTGCTGCACTCTTCCCTTCCTCTTTCATGTGTCCCTACAGGCTGCTCACCTGGTGCTGCATCAGGTGTGAGCAGCTTGCCACCACTTCCACAGCCTTGTGTGCAAGAGCAGCTTGCCCTCTTAGCTGTCCTCCCACAGCAGACTTCCTGTTCCCAGTCCTCCCCATCTGCTCCTCCAGTATTCCCAAATCCATCTGCTTCTCATTTATCAACATTTTTTAATGCTGTCTCTGCTAAGAGAGCAGGCTGCCTGAGTTAGTTTGTAAGACTCTTGCTTTGTATGTTTATCCTTGAGCCTTTTGAGATTTCTGTTTCGTTTGCACTTTAAAATAACCTTTTCTCTTTTTTATTCCATTTTATCCATCTCACCTGAAAAAGATAGACCCATAAGGCAAGAATGCTGCCTTCCTGAAAGTTTAAAAGAACATCTGTCACCTGACAATGATAGGGAAAATATCTTCATGGTGGTAAGAAGAAAAGGCTGGAAATATCCTCATAAATGAACTGTGAGATGGTACTGAAATGATCTTAATAACTTTTTTTAAATTCAAAGCTCTTTTATCCTTATTTAGTCATTGGAGACACAATCTTGCATACAGCTAGCCCTCTTGTGAAGGTGGTGTTTGGATATTCCTGTGTCCTGCAGGTCCTTTGGGAAGTGGTGTGGTCTGTGGTGGGAACTAGCACAGCCATTTGCCCAACCAAGAAATTCCCTTTATAGAAGAGAACACAGGAACTGCCTTAAAAAGGGATCTTTTGGAGGAAAAGAGGCCAGACCTTAACCAGAGACAATTAACTGCTATTTACAAAGCCTTTTTTTAAAAAAAAAATGATTTTTAAAAAACGATTTTAACTGATATTTGGTGTCTGCCCAAAAGGGTTAAGGGAGACTTGAATCTAAACATTACATAGCTGTTGGATCTTGAAATCCAGTTCTTTGCTGAATTTAAGTATTGTTTGGTGTCTGTGTTTTCTCTTCATGGAGGTATTTGCACACCATGATCCTTCTCCAGTATTCTCACTCAAAAGAAAAGAAAGAAAGAAACGAAAGAAAGAAATGAAAGAAATGAAAAGAGATCTTCAAATGTATGTCATCTCATAATGATTTTTGCAAGCTCTCATTTTTACAGCTTCTTTCACCTTAGGTATTTCAGTTTTCCAATCTTCTTAGAAAGTGAGCATCAGATCTATGAGCTAATGCTCCTTAGAGCTTTAATCAGCTTCAGCTAGAGGTTAAAACACATTTCTGCTCAATACTCCTCTTTTTATGTATTTTAGGTTTCTTAAGAGAAATGAAAGATGGAGATGAAACTCCATTTAAATTACCTACACACTCTGACACATAAATTCCTTCCTAATGCTGCTTTTTAAGGCCCAATCTCTGACTGTGTTGGTCTATAGTGATATCTCTGTGTCTGTGCAAGCCCTAGAGAGGAGTCAGTGGAAATTAATAATCACAGAACACCCATGGAAATGCTGAATTGCTTTGGAGTTAATACCAATTTTTCAGAGCTGCTGCTAATGAATTTCCATTCAGTGATTATTCTTTATTTTAAGGTTGATCTTACTCCACTGATAAATATCTCACTGATATTGGATGGTGGTAAACAAACGAGAAGTGCATGTCTTATAGAGGTCTCAGATTATTGCATCCATTAATGAAATGTATGATCTCAAAAAGTTGAATGAGATATCTGACAAGATCTGCTCTCCATAAAAACATGCTCACTGGCAGCAATTATCTTCCTACCTCTGAGTTCTTTATCAACTCAATCCCCTTTTGGTGTTCCAGTGTTTTACCAAAAATTGATGTCACTAATCAGCCTACAATCACCTGCATCATACATCTTGCCCTCTGTGGGCACTGTAAAATGATTAGCATTCTTCCAATCTTCTAGAATTTCCTCATTATTAAAATATCTACTAAGAATACACCTCATCAGGCTGGATATATATTCAGCAGCTCTTCTAGGAACCATGCCTCACAATCTGTTTTGTTTTTAAAGTGTTAATAGCTAGCTGATATCAGTTAACACGTTCCACTACTATAAACTTCATCCAGTGTAGATTTTTATGGATCACAGTCTGATATTTTTCCAGGAGTTGTGTATTGTAATCTTTCTCTTTGTTTGTTATCTTAATTTTGACCCAGCTGGCTGTTTAATGAAGTTACTGTCTTTAGATACGGTTTTGTGTTCTTTTCTCAAATGATAAACATCTTCCTAAGTAGTTTGATTAATTTACATTTTGCTTTGTAATTTTTCTTTCCAATCACTTTATCTGACTTTTTCCCTCTGTGAAAGGAGATGGCTTGAAACAATATGGTCTGGAAAACCAAGTGTGTCACTCTAAACCAGCTTTTTGTACCAATTTTAAACTTATTTAGACCATTGAAATGGTGACAGTACTTGTTAAGAAGAAATAACATCTATTTTTAAAAATAGAAGTAAGTCAGTGTTAATCTGGGGCTGGTGGACGTAGGGATGGTGGTTTAAGCATGAAATAAGAGGATCAAGAAAATTTCAAGAGCAGTCTTAAAATGGTATTATTGTAATATTTTCCATGACTTTCAAAAGGCAGAAAATATTGTTTTCAAGAGTACTTTGTGTAGTAGCCCACATTTTGTATCTGGCTTTTTTTAGTGGGGTTGTTTTCAGAGATGAATGCCTATCATGGCATTAATGAGTTTTTACTATAATAATAATAATAATAACAATTCTGGTTTGTAGTGCTACTGCACATTTGTGGGTGACAGTAAATCCTTATGTCTTCACCTGCCTTCAACATTAATATGAGATACAAACAAATGATGATTTGTAATAAAAATAAATAACCCATTAGATATCTTCCAGAGGATGTGCAGCTCATTTTGGTTACTGACTTTGATTAATGAAATAAAATTGACAAAAGAAAGCCCAGGAAAGATTTATTGTTACATAAATCTTAGGTATATTTTGTACATCCTTGGAACAACAGATCTTTAGACATTAGCTTTAAATAGATTTACAGGAGTCAAAGGTCATAGTTCCTGAAAACAGAGGAAACTATGCATAGAGATTGTGTTTATTTTCAGTCTCTTAAAAAAATCAAATGAAACCATTCAGTGTATAAAGCAGAAGCACTTTGTTATGAGTAGCAGAACCAGGGACTGCGGATATTTTCATCTCCCTGGTTACCATGTGTAACAAAAACAGATGTAGAAAAACTTGTGGCTTTTTTTTTTTTTTTTTTTTTTTGTCATCACTACTTGCTGTAACAGATTTTTAAATGCATATCTATCTATCTATCTATCTATCTATCTATCTATCTATCTATCTATCTATCTATTGCAGTTTGTTTAAGTAAATGCAGTAATTCTCTGGGAACATCTGCCCTTAGAGCAGGTACCAGAAAACCCCACAGCAGTTTGGAAGAGGAGGCAATATGCTGTGGCCTCTGAGGAGGGAATCTGGTAATAGATCTGTACCACCTTCCTGAATGAGTGACATCTTTAATTACATGGTTTTACTGCAGGATAGACAAAGATAGATTTACAGGAGAGAAGAAAACCCAGCACTGAGATATTTTTCCACAGACTGAATGCCAACAGTTTAATTTCAAATAACCCATTTTTAAATTATAAACTGTTTTAAAGGAAGATTATTTTCCTGAATTGTTGAGTACCAAATGTCATCCTTATTTAAAGTAGAGAATGATTCAGATTCCCTTTCTGACTGGACTGTTCATAGCTGTGGCCTTCTCTGGACAGGGTGCACAAGAGGCCTGGGTCACTGTTACTTGCCTGGTGGTTTCAGTGTTTTTCCATACAGCACCATCCAGGATCACATCTATCCTTCCCATTTGTTTTAATATAAATCCTGATCTCTACACCAAGTACCATTTTGCAGGGCATTTCCAGCTTTGTTTTTTGGTTGAACCAGTCTGTAGTCCTGCATTGAGTGTGGAGGGAAGTTTTGGTGCCTCTTATGGATCTGCCCTTCATGGTGGATTATAAAGCTGTTGTTCATCATGCTTATGAATCAAAGGGAGCATTCCCTTCTTTTCCCTGCTACCCAACAGTGGCTGCTCATGTCACTAACCAGCCATGGGATTGTCTGTGGGCTTTGATCTTAGCTTCCCTGGGAATCTTTGAACAGTCTAACTCTTTTATCTGAGACACTGAGAAACTGGGTCATGTGGCTCCCGTTTGGGTGACAATTACTGTATCTGTGGGTCGCAAACTTGTGAAGTAACGAGTCCCTCCCACCAAACAGTTGCTTTTGGGAGCATATTGGTGCATAACCTAGGGTACTAATGTATTTATTTGTTTGGGGTTCTTATCAGAGTAAGGGCTAGGTGCATAATTACACTGTAAAGCTAAATCACACTGAATCAACAACACTGGGGTTGCTGCAGCTGCTCAGCTTGGTTTGGAATACACTGTTGAGTGAAAGTGCCCAGGTCCTCTGAATACATTGAGTATTATGGACTTAAAGGAGGATTAAATACCTGGAGATTGTAACAAGCAGAGGGGAAAACACAAATGAAAGGAGCATAAATAGAAAGAGAAATATTCAGAGTATTCATAATTTGTGTTCCAATAATAGTAGAAACACACAAATCTTTCTGGTTTTAGATTGGGGATCATGGAAAATGCAGTGGTTCACAGAGAGGTCTGGAAAAACAAGCCTTTTGAAAAGCTTATGCTTGGCACTTCTGCTGCTTAGACATTTGGAATAGTGCAATTTTCATTCATGGACACAGATAATAATGACTGGAACTCCTACCAGAACAATCACGCATACTGCAACTTCAAGGGAAGAGTTCACAAGTTTTTTGCATGGCCTAATTTTAATCATCCAAGTCAGATGGTGGTTTAGAGACTTCATTTCCCAGGCTTCCTGGCTATCCAACAGGCTAACATCACTAACAAAAATGGCCTGTGCTTTCCTGCATTCATATCTTTCCATCTTTTTGCCAGTGTCTCCTTCAAGCTTCAATTAAGAGAGTTTTTGCACAGTGTATCAAACATAATGTGCAGTTGATCTTTAGGACCAAAATCTTTCAGCATGATTAGTCTTTTAAAAGAATATATTCTGAAGCATCTTGCTCTGAATTTTCCTTTTATTTTAGTCTCTCTGTCATGCTTCCTGAAGTCATTTATGGGATCTCTGCCTCAAAAACTGCTGTAGGGTCCTTTTGGACAGTGGGCTTCCTTAGAGGCATAAGTCAGTGCTGTTTGTGCACAGCCAGCAATGTCACACTGTTATCTGTCTGAGTGCTCTGAATTTTTATTGCCAAGGTTATTTTACTGGCAGTGTTCATCTCTGGATCAGTCAGGAGCCAGCACTGTCCTGTAAGCATGGAGGTCTCCCTGCCCTGGCAATGCTGGCAATTGTGCTTTGTGATGAAGAAAAACCTTTGCTTTTATAACATGCCCACCAGTTCCCAGCTCTTACCAGTTCCTGGGAGCGAGGTCTCTCAGCCCTGGAGTAAAGTGAGGGCAGGAGGCAGCTGCTGGGCATTGTGGAGAGTGTTTAAAGCACTGTACAAAGCCAGATTTAGCTGCTCTCTGTCAGTCTAAGCTGACCCTATAGGTATATGCAGGGCACATTCATAAAGAACAAAAGGTCAAAGAGTCAAAGACTCAGAATAATCAGCCAACTAAATGAATGGAAAAAAAATACTGCTTCCTTTTTTCCCCTTCACTTGGGGATTGGATATTTGCCACCAAGCTTCAGACATAATTAAAGCAGGGGCCTTGTTCACAGCAGGTACAGCAGAATACCTTCTTTCATAGCTGCTCCACTACAATAGCACTGTTTTTCTTGCATCAGAATGATTATTTTGTTCAAATGCTTCTCTGGGGCATTGCTCTTCCTACACTTTGTGGAGAACCCCACAATTCCAGTACCTCTCTCTTCCTTCCTTCCTTCCAGGCTATGCTTTTACAAAGGGTGGAGGAGAACCTCCCAGATTAACAAGAAATCTCTGGAAAGCTGTGGTTCCACAGACAGAGTAAATGGGAATGATGTCAAGGGCTGAGTTAATCAGGCTACAGTTTTGCTTTGGGAAGACAGTGAAAAGTCTGGGAGGTAGAGAGGGATGATAGCTGCCCTGTGCCCAAACATGCCCTGTATCATGAGAACAATGAAGATGAGAGTAGCTGTTCCTCTGCAGACAGATTTAATCACTCCCTGTATGTAATGTAGCTATTGGATGTCACATTTCCACTTGAATCTGTCTTGCAGAAGACCTCCAAATATGATGAAGTAATGGAATAAGTGAAATACATAGATGAATATCATAAAATCAGTCACTCCAAATTATATTTTCCCCTCTAGTGCAGTTTGTCTTATGTGGGAGAGATATGCTGTCCTGAAAAGGTCTCGAGGATTTTCTACAGAAAGTTTCAGAAAATTGTGTTTCAAATAGGAAAGTAAGTCTGTGTGGATGGTGATGGAAAGGTTCCATTTGTACTTCTATTTTATGCACAGACCTTGGGGTCCATTTCCTTAAAAAGTTACCTTACAATGCTGCTCTTTTGTGAAAATCAGAGTGAAATTTTGAGGAATCCACTCTGAACTGGCTCAGTTGAGCATAGTAGACTGAAGTATATTTTACTGTTTATAAATCCAGCTGGTTTCCAAATGTTCTGGGGTCTAGTTTAGCCTTCTAATACAATTATGAAAAAAAGGTCAGGCTAAATGTCAGGTGTTGACAAAGTACTGATTGTTTCCACTTTGCAGGCTTCATAAATGTCAAGAGAAAAGAACTCTGCTGTCTTGCCTTATTAGAAAAGAATTTAGTGAATGTAATGCGTCTGAAGAGTATTAGTGTGGCAGCACAGCAAACAGTCTGAGTCTCCTTCCATATCAGGTAGCCCATGAAGGAATGGATGGATAGACATGTTTCTCCACTTAGACTTTATGCTGTCTCTCCAAAGTCACTCAGAAAAGTTGGGTGTGCAAGTCAGAATCTCTTTAATTCTCAGTTTTCATTTCAAATTTTAGCCTTTCTGCAGAAGTTGCTTGCTATTTTTGTTTCTCTCATTATAGTGTGTTTTTTCTTTCATTTTCTTTAATTCCTTGGAAGATCATTTCCAAAACTCCTTTCCCATGTGATAACGACCATCACCATCCTGCACTCCACTTTTTCTGCTAATTCATACCCATAGTGACAGGATACCAGCTCCTAGTAAGCATATCCCTGATCATCCTCATCAGTCATTAGGTTGTATCCAACAAGTAAATACATGGAGATTCAGAACTCTTGACTGTCTGAAGGTCCTGACAGGTAGTAAAAAGGATTTTGAAGAAAAGGAAGTATGACACAGTAACTGTTCTGGAGAATTTCAATATGTGGTAACAGCGTGATACTTTTGAATTTATCTGAATTGGAGCATTATTTGATCATTCAGAGCTCAAGGGAGGGATAGGAGAGCATTTTTTCAGAGCTGTAGGTGAGGCTCAGAAGGCTACAACAGCATCATTGCAACCAAATATTATCTCCTGAGTGTTTAGGAAACTCCAGTGATACAGAGGACAATAAACCAAAGAAGGGTACATAGAGTTGGAGTGACGTATTTTGGGCTCTACCCAGTTCTAGAGTGTTGTTGCATGAGACTTTTTGCCTCCAAGATGTTCCTGTTGGATTGGGATATGGGACTTCTGTGCTCTTATGGAGAGTAAGTTGGAAGCTGTGTTTATACAGCAGAATGGAATATAATTCTCAGGGATTAGCTGGGGACATTTGTAGGTGAGAAGCTACTGAGCAATGGCCCTGACCTGTGAGTGTCACGTTCTTTCCTATCCTGCTTGAAGACAACTGGGAATTAAAATTAGTGCTGAGAATAATTCTGTGAATGTTTGTGAAATTCTAGTTTCGATATGAAGTATCAGCACACACAGACTGGAGCTGTCCCCTTCAGGTCAGTGGAGACTTTGGGATGACAGTATTTATAAATAAGCATGAGATAATGACAGTATTTATAAAAACTCAGTATTTATACGCATGCAGGTTTATCCTGAAAACCGTAAGAGACAATTTTAAAAACAGTTTATTTAAAACCAAAATAGTATTGGGGTAAAACAGAATGGTTATGCCATTATGGATTAACAAAAAATACCTCATTTGCCATCTGACGTATTCTGCTGAAATTTTGGGCAGGAGAGTAGGCAAAATGCTTTTATTCTGGCAGAAAGCTCTCTTTAACACAATTTAAAGATGCACATTTAAGGCAGCTACCGGGGATATTACAGAGACTCTTCCTGTGTCTGTAACAATGTGTCAGTCCTTTGTGTGACATCTTTGTGGAGTATGGCAGGACAAGGGATGGACAGCATGGAGTGCTCTCCATCTGGGAAACCAGTGGCTGCCTAGAACATAGGAAGGTTTTTTTTCAGTGCCACTTGGGAGACTACAAAAGGCATTCATTTTAAAAGTAGACCAGGGCAATTACCACTACATTTATGTTGGAGGTTAACATTAGTGTTATTTCCTCCATTGCCTGGTTTTACAGAATGTTATGCCCCACTGCTTTTATTAGATTCAAGCAATGGATGAAATAAGTGTTATTAACCTCTAACACTTGCAGAAATTAGTCTTAGGGAAAACAGAGACAAAGCCAGGCAGTTCTTTTTCCCTGATTGTTGGTTGAGGTGCTGTAAAACTTTGCAGATTTAATAGTTATTTCATCATGTATCCATGAAATAAAAATGATGGGAAGCAAAAGAAGAAAACAAAAGTCAGTAAAATGCTTGCAGCTTTTCTTAAGTAATTGAAAATTTACATAAAATAGAACAATAGTGGATTTTTACTGAGTATGAGGTCACTTGAATTAAAGAAACACTAATGTGAGCCTCAACAGAAAATATTCACCAGCTATATTTCATTGACATCATATTTGGGAGCTGAGAACATTTTAGATGCTTTGCTTTGTGGTTGCACACAGGACCTCAAACAATGTTAGTTTAAACAACTCTGAGACCCGTGTGCTTGGTATGGTCAGTGAATGGCTACAGCATCCCCAGAAATAAGAGCTGAAGAGGTTCCCACGCTGTTCAGATTTAGCAGGAGTGCACATCCTGTCATCCTTAGACAGAGAAATCACCAGAGGATGAAGAAATACGGCTGGATGTCCTGGGATATGGATTCCTGAGGGCACTTCCTAGGCTGCTCAGAAACCTTATCTATTTCTGGCCAGGGATGCACAGCACACTCTTCCTGCTTCTCACCTGAATAGTTTAAATGATGGTGTTTATTACCACACTGTTCTGAAGTTAATTTGATGAATAATGGAAATCAGGGAAATTGAAGACTGACGTACAGAGGTTGTAAAATTGTGTATAACCATGGATTTTCCAAGCCCAGTTGTCCTGTAATTTAAAGTACAGTATAAAGTTATGAATACAGTGGTGGATTGGCAAACTTTCTTGAATTTAAACTTAAGTTCTTCAATTTGAAGACCTTTTAACTGCAGATAAAATGACACAAAAATATTTGTTTGTCCGTTTTTAATTCCTTTATTTCTAATGTGTCTTTTTCATGTGGCAGCACAGCCTTTGCCCTTCATCTCCCCACCCCCACCCCAATCAGGGTTGTTGATCAGAATGTAACTTTTTAGCTTTTAGTTATATTCCACTTTCTTCAATCTGAGTTAAATGTATTCCTTAGAGCTCTTTGAAATATACCATGTTTGATCAATATACTTAATTTCTTGATAAGGTTCTTGTACAGTGACCTGTGAAACATTAGGGAGGAATGAAGAGAGTTTTAAAAACTTCAAAAGAAAGTTTTGTTTTAAGGGAACAAGCATTGCCAGGAAGAAGTAGAAATAAGTGAACAGATGTAGCAGAGAATTTTAATATATTAAACACACATACATGCACATCAACATTTCCTAATTACTGGTGTTTTCTTCTAAAAGCTGATATAATCTGCCTTACAGAGGTATCCCAGTACTCAAAAATGTTGGAAATAGAACTGATGATCTCAGTGATCTTTCCTATCTCTAATTACTACAAGATTATTTTATTTTATTTTTATTCCATGTTGGAACTTACTTAATGATTGCAACTAATTGCTGGTGATAAAGATAGGTGTCATTGCTTGAAATTTAAAGTCTACATTACATTCATGTGGTAAAAAAAACGAACAAGAAAATAATGCTTTTAAAAATGACATTAAAAGACTCTGTATCTTTCTTGTAGTGTAATTTCTGGAGGAGAGATCATGCCCTTGAAACATCACTTCTGTAAACACTTCTTTAATATTGCTGAAGCTCAGACAGTAAATTCTGCCATTTTCTAAACATCTAAAATATTCAGTGACCCAACTAATTTACTTTCAGAACATTCAGGCTTTTACTTGCTTTTTAAACTCTCTCTTCAATAGCTTAATTGAGTATTTTAAGCCAATAAATTACCCTTCAACATTTCTGTCTGGACACTCAGTCAGTATCCAAAACAAGCTTGTCATTAATGAACACTTTCTCAAACAAAAGAGAGGAAGGCAGCACATCTGAATTGTGGCCGTTGTTTGGTTCCCTTATTCTAAACACATTAGTACACTGTATTTCCCCACTTATATAGGCTTTTGTACGGTGAGCATGTGACTGTTTAAATGTCCCAGCGGGGCACCCAGGGACTGCAAAAAAGGGGGAAAAAAAGAGAAAAGAAAGAAGAAAGAAAAAGAAAATAGTTTGGAACAATTTGCATTAGTTCAAGGGCAATGTTAAGCATTTTACAGCTGGTTTATTGCTATTCTTGTGCTGTTTAAACTGTCTTTCATGTCAAAAGTCCTTTCCTGCTTACAAATCATCAGGAAGAATTGCGGCCACCACGCTGTTCGCCTAAGCTCCTCCAGGGGTTCTGGCCCTTTGATCACAGATATCGTTTGCAATTGAGTTAAAAATAGGGAGCTGCTGAGATAAGCCGAGGATCTGACAGGAGAGCAGCTTTGCTTTTTCTTCTGGACTTTGCTGGCTCTGGCTGCGCTCTGGGAACACGTAATGTTGGCACAGAGGGAGCGGCGCGGTGGCCTCGGGAGATGCGTGTGAAGGAGCCGGGAGGTCATTAAAGCTCGGTCCCTGGCGAGCAGGGACAGCTTTGAGATGGCTTCAAAAGCTGCCTTATAAACTGGAGCCTCACTGCACAGAACTGACCATGTAAGATGCAACTCAATGCCAAGGTTTTGTCACCTCTCAGCTCTCCCGAGTCAGGAGAAAACACGATTTAAGACTGAAGTTCACTTCCTCTGTAATTCCTTTAAAATTGTCCAGGAACCCTGTGCTTATTAAAGTTGATCAAAAATTCTGGTTGACCTTAGATCACGTTTGAAGTAAAAGGCTCTTTTGTGGGGAAGAATCTCAAGAGCAGTGCACATGCTTTTCTGTTGTAGGTGAAGACAATTTTCTTAAACAATCTGTATGTGTACCTGGAGAATAAAGCACTGCACTGGAACTGAGGTTCACACAACCTCCCTGAAGGAAATCAGTTTTATTTTTGTGTCATTGCCTTTTTAAGTTTGTTCCTCCTTTTGGAAGCATGCAGGATTCAGATAAAAGAGGTCTTTAATTTAAGCTGTTTTTTTTTTTTTCTCCTTAAAAATATTCAAATCACATAAGACATAATCTATGCGGGGACTCTTCAGCTCACACACAGTCTACCTTTAATTATTTATTTTTTACAGTATTATTTATTTGTTTGATTATTTTGCTTAGGAACCTAGGTCACAAACCAGAGGCCTGTTGGGCCAGATGTAAAAGCAGAAAAAAGAATGATGGAAAAACAATTTCTTCAGGCTTTTTGTAACCAACAGTTGAAATACAGGGAGAGGCATAGCAGCTGTCACAGCACATCAGTAATCTTTGTTTTTAGCAGTCCTTGTGGCAAAAGAGATGTTTCAGAAGGGATTTGAATGTGGGTGCAGTAGTAGTTTTGCAACCATTTTTTTTCAGACCTGAAGCTTATATTTCATTTCATAGAGAAGAGGGAGACAGAAGTTGTATAGAAAAGCACAGTGTTGTTACAGCTATGGTGTTTAAAGGATATTGTGGGGGAAAGATTAGAAGGGAGAAGCAGATTTTATTAGTTTGGATAGATTTTTTTTTTTTTTTGAAAAAAACCCTCACAAGATCTTAAGGGCTTTTGTGTCTGGAAGGTTTTTTTTTTCCCAAAACAGCAATTGGTGTAATGGATGATGTTACTCTTCCCATAAACTGTTTCTTGTTTATAGGGAGGACTTCTATAGCCTATCAAATCAGCTACAGATATGATTTTGCTTAATTTTGGGCTCACTTATGCACTGATCAGTAATGTTGTCTGATTAGAAGTAATAACTGCATGTTCTTGTTCTCCAAAATAGATGGGGTGGTGGTAGCTGCATCCGTGTTTTCTATGGTACATAGTCACAGGCAGCTGTGATCTGACTTAATTAAATAATTTCATAAGAGCATGATATTTTATAAATCCAGGAAATGGTGAAGTTGGAGAGGAAAGTAAATCAGGCCTGAATTTTATGTGCAGCTCTTAGAGAGCTGTCCCAGTGTATGTAAGATTAACAGGCCAGAACTTTTACTGCAAGTTTTGCATTTGGGAGTATTTTAGTCATATAAATACTACAGGTAGTAAAGAAAATAACTGGAATCTTTGTGGGAAAAAGTTAGGTTTGTTTTTTTTAGCCTTTTCCTGCTTTTTTAAAAAAGAAACTGCAGGAAATATCCGTGATAATATCTCAGATTCATAGCCACTGTGCAGGACAATTCTAGAGCTCTGCCTTATTTGTGCTTTATTGCCTCACAGACTGTTGAATGGACAGAAACTCTTTACAAAACTAATTTTCTCTATTACTTTTTATCTCTTTAATTGCCTGACTACTATTGAACCCAAAACACACCACAAGCCTGCCATTTCTTAAGATACTGTATACTGAAAAAAAATGCTGCTCCCTACTAATAACTTCTAATAATTGTTAGGAAGAAGAAATTCTACATTTCCAAACAAAATTTGCCAATGAAATGAACAGAATATGATCTCATATATGTGCAAAGGTCCTTTGTGAAACTCAGGTGGGAAACTAGTCTGAGAGTCCTGAGAACAGAACTGAGGCAACTGCCACTGCAAAGGTGGCACAGAAACATATCAAACGTACAATGAATATATAGACAACAATATTTATTGCACTTTAACTTAAAACATCATAATGTAAGTGCTCATAACAAGTCACCACAACTGTATATTGTTGGCAATGTTAGAGCATTCATTAGGCTGAATTATCATCTGGCTGATGCTAATTATACAGCTCATTTGCTAATTAGATGTGAGACCTTCTGGAACTTAAAATGGGGCTATTGCAATTGGTATTAGGAGGCCATTTAACTGTGTGATGTGAATCGTGGTTGCTTGTTCCTAAGACAAATGTAAGCATAATTTCTCCTCTCCCACTTTAAAAACCTTTTCTTGAAGTTGGCCTTGCTTATAATTTACTGGTTAGTACCAGCACCTCCAGTGCAACGGCTTTAACATGATTAAAACCACCAGTTCCTAATTGCATTTTCTTTCATATCTACTTTTTTTTTCTTGTTCACTGTTTTTCTTAATTCAGTTTCTAGTATAGTGCAAAGTTATAGGTAGTGACATCTGTGGCAGAAGTGACATTATCTCTCTGTAGAAGGGATAGCATAAAAACAATGTCCAGAACTGTTTCAAATTTCTTCCTGATGATCTGTGCCTCGGGGAGGGAAGATAGGGGAGGGATAGGAAAAAACCTTTGAAGAGAATGTAAAATCCATTTGCACAGATGTCTGGAAAATCAGTTTCCTCCCAAGCTGTCTCAAGACTTTTGAAGAAATCATTATATTACCTTTTAATCCCCTAGTGCCAGCAGTTGCCTGTGTGACCAGACACTGCCAGCAATGGTCTGTGTGTGTCTGTCATTCTTCCCTCAGTGTCCACATGTTAATTAGATTTGTTCCCGTGGAGAGGCACATTCATGTGCACATAGGCATATGCATTTTTTGCTTTTCAAAATTTGACAGACATCACAAATTGCAGGTATTAATAGAACCTGTCAAACAGTATGGGACACGATTTACTTCCTTTTTGGCACCCAGTGTATCCTGTTCCTTTAGTGAGGAAGTACTGCTGCAAAAATATTGGCATTTGCATTGCTTGCAATTGTCCATTCACCAAAAAAACTGGGATACTCAGCTTTCCCATCTTCTTGTTGCAGGAGAGTAGAAACTGAATATTATTCCAGTATTTTTTGTATTCATAGTATTGTAATGTGGAGGACTGAGCTTTAAGGGGGTATTCTAGGTGCACAAGGAATAATCCTGTGTTTTGCACATGTTTATATATTAAATTGCTGTCAGCTAAAGGATTGATAAGGTATTTCATTCTCCCAATACTACTATCAATTATCTACAGCTAAATATGTATTCCTTAGTCGCACAGGTAACTGTGCAGAAATTGAGAGGTTACCCACCTAAGAATGACATAAAAAAAAATTCCTTATGTTGTATAAATGATTGATTATTAAACCAGTAAGTTACTAATGTAAGGGTGATACTATGTAATTAATCTGATATCCCATGTAGACAATACTGTCTTTGTATTCTCAATACTGAGTACACAAGTCCATGCAACTCTTTCAGTAACGAGGCTTTGCTTTAATTGCTAACAAAATCTGGAAAAGTTCTTGTTGAGGATGTGTCTTCATATAAAATGTTTTATTGGGCACCCTTGGGTAGGAAGTGGTGAGCCAGACTGATTGCTTAAGCCTCAGCTACTGAAATCATAATTGTGTGTGTTGGTGACCCTGGGATTAGGATAAGACAAAGAAAAGTCCCTCTGTTTTTAAGGTCATGTTGGTGTTAAGATTTGTTGGAGGAGAGACTGTTTTCCCATTACAAAAATGACATTCCCCCTCACTTTTTTCTTCCCTCCTAAATGATCCCTGCAGAAGAGTGATGCAGATTCTCTCTGAGCTTTGTTTCCCCTGCCACAGACAAAGATGATGTGCCCGAAGCCAACCACGCAACCTCTCAAAGCCACTTAAACGTGCACTGTCTCAAAGACGAGAGCAGACATGGGATAATTGGCTTTCTCCTGGTAGTAAGGAGAGCTGTGTTAAATGTGGGCCTGAGGGGAACCCCTGTTTTGGGTTGTAGTTTATTATTAGGTGAGGAAATTACTGGACACCTCCAGCTGCCATTAATCAGCCGTGGAGTCTGACTGGAGCCAAGCGAGAGGCCTGTGGGTGGATGCCGCTGAATGGCAGGGAAATACAACGAGACAGAGACAAATGTTTTCCAGCTTAGCAGCACTAAACTCTGCCCTTTCACAGTCCTTAACATGCATGTTCAAATTGATTTAGTCTGTTTACCCCCTCAGCCTAACCATCCATTTCCATTGAAGACTGACAGTTTTATGTGTCGCTACCATGTTATTATGTGTTGCTGTGCTGCCAGTAGCGATAGTGTTTCAGAAGGACTCACTTCCAGACATAAAGGGAGAAGGGGGGGGGCAGGGAGCCCAAGTCACTTAATTCCTTTTTACAGGGTGCAAAACATGTTGAGCATGACACCCGTTCTCTCCCTTTCTCTCATTCTTTTCTCTCTTCCTTTCTTCTCCTCCCCCTTGCCCTTTCTTTATTTAGTTTTTCATATATTTATTGATTGGAGTCAACACATGCCATGGAAAATCCTTAAATGAACTTACATGCTTGAGAAAGACATCTGTCAGGTGATGTAAGTGTCTGGCTTATTCCTCTTTCCTGTTTAGTTTACAAACATGCCATTCCTTCAGGGCTCTGGTATGCTGGCCGGGAGAGTGCCAGAGGTGGGTGCTGCTCAGGCAGGGAAAAGCTCAGGTAGGAAACCCAGCAGCTTCACCTGGCTCCTGGACATGTTTTACTTCCATCACCACTGCTCTGCTGGGAGGTCAATGTTCTGACGTTGCAAGAAAAGCTGAAATTGTTTATTGTACACATTCCCAAAATGGGCATGTAGGGAGACAGAAGGGAGGAGTTGTTTTTCTGTTTTGCAGTTTTTTGAGACAGAAAACATCAGCCCATTATCTAAAAGCCTAATTTCAGTCTTTGATTCCACTAACACTTCTTGTGCTGGCTCATGCCTTGTTCTACAGTTTGAGGACTGAGAGTCTAGTGAGCAATGATAAAGGTACAGTGGGAGAGCCAAGATGTGGCTCTTTCTGTATTTTGCCAGTTTTTTATTGAAATAAAGGAAAAAAATAAAAGAGAGATGCTTATTGTTTGACTCAAAGGCAGGAAACAATAAAAAACTCCAAAGAGAGAGAAGTGGCTGACAGTGAATTTTGAGTATCTCAATGATTGCAAGGGCATATAATGACAGGGCAAGGGGGACAAACTGAAAAACTTCAAACTGAAAAAGAGTAGGTTTATTAGATGTTAGGAAGAAATTTTTCCATGTGGAGGGTGGTGAGACATTGATACAGATTGCCCAGAGAAGTTCTGGATGCCCCATCCCTGTAAGTGGGGCAGCCTGGGACAGTGGAAGGTGTATTACATATATATACACATATATATACATATATATATATACACACACACAGAGCTGTTTTGTAAAAATGCCTGTCTAGTAATATATGAAGAGATCCTGCACTATTTAAAGATATAAATTGTTCCTGTAAACATGGCTAAGGATTTATTTTCAGTTGGTTTCTCGTCAAAAGAATATCCCAGCTGTGGAGTCTATGAAAATTTGCCCACATGCTGAGATTAAAATACATGAACTGAAGAAATGATGCTATAGGAACAGTTTCATTTCATTTTATTTAAATGTGTTTCATCACATTTCATTTAAAAGTTGCCTTTTCTGAAGTGGAAAAGTCAGGCAAAGTATCACCAACATTTTACAACATAACAGAAGAAATGGAATATATCAAAGCCAGTAATTATCATTGTATTGCTAAATGTTCAGTGCCCAGGAAATTTAAATCAGGGCCTTTCCTTAACACTCCCATACCTTCAGCTTCTTCCTGAAAACAGACAGGTAACTCCATGCTATCATGTTAGAAATAAGTATCTCTTCATCCAATGTAAACCTCATTTTTGGTGACTTACATGTTAAATTGCTTTATCCAGTGAATTTTAAACAGCTGGCCTATACATCCTTTTCATTCAGCTGTTTTTCCTTCTGGAGGTACTTAAATAATATCTTGAGGGTGTTTCCTCTTAATGAGGTAATAATACCCATATCCTGGGCTAAATAAACTTGAGGCCAAAGGCCTAGGTGTTTATTAGCAGAGGATGTGGTTATTAAGAAATTTAACAGGAAGCACCCTCGAGTTATTATTTTACTGACATTTCTAATGATTATGCGTTTGAGAAATAATTGGTTGAAAAATAATACTTATACTTTTAAGAGGGCAGGTGAAGGAGAAGATAATTTATAGGTCTGCTCTTGGCAAACAAAGATTCCATCAGTCTGGTACCTTCCCAAGTGGGTAGAGATCCCAGAGGGATGAGGACCTGTTGTTGCCTTGGGCACCTGAGGTCAGCATTAATGCAAGAAAGGCCATGGAAGTTTCCATTCAAAGGGCTGAACTGTGCATCTTTTTAAGAGACTGCTGTTATTTGTCAACAACAGAGGTAGCAAAAGCACATGAGTTTGTGCAGTTTGCATGTTGTTAGCTCTAATAAGTGACAATTGGTATCCTAATCCTCTTTAGTAAGGAAGTTTTGCCCCCAAAGGAGCAATAATAATGAGCTTAGAGCTTAGAAAAACTGGTTCTCATCTCTGGATCTTAGCGAGTTTTGCAGAGATGGACAGGGGGACAGAGACAAAGGCAACCTAAAGAGCATGCCAAGATCCTGTCATAAGTAAACAGAAGTTTGGATAAGACTCTGGACTCTCGGTCTGGTGTTCCAGTTGTGTTGCTTCCTCTGCCTCGTAATACCTCCGTCCTGCAAATATTTGTGCTGCATGAGTAGATTCTGGGGCTCCTGCCACTGTGGATAGTGCTTCATTTACACTGCTTTCCACTCTGTGTGATGCAGATGCTGGCAGGGTGCAAATGTTCTGATGAGAATGTGCAAACTGCTCCCAAACTCAGACTGAGCACAGATATAGATGTTCGTTGTTGTAAGGAGCATCTGTGAGCCGAAAATTTTACAAAGCTTGACACACCCTATGAAAAATACAGCAGTGACTAAGCTGTGCTGACAGCTTGTTTTAAGTTTAATATAGGATGCAAAGTTCCCCATGTGAGAACAAAAACAAAAACACAGTGGCTACTTATGTTTTGCCTACAATTAACAGAACAAACACCTTAATAGGTAGAAAGACACAAACAGATGTTCTAATTGCACATCTGTGTGAAACTGATATCTGCTAGTTCCACTGTAGCTTGACCTCTGCACCTTGGGAAGTTGAAGTCCCGCAGGATTTGAATAATTTATTGATCTGGATGCAATGAATATTGCAGAAACAAGCTGCATTTCGAGGAAGTTAAATACATTCTTCTCCTGTGTAGCACTAATTCATGTTTGAAGGGCATCCACTCTGTGCTTTAATCAGAGTGGAGATATCAATGTTGTTCACCACATCCTTGAATAAGTGGGAGGGAAGATGAAATATGCAGAGGATATGATGCTGGGCAACAGGATGAATGTGGAAATAAGGAACTTGGTTCCAGTAGATAAATATTTCTCTTTAGACTTCTGAAAAAGATTTTGTGAGATGGACTCAAGAAAAGCCGATGGCAAGCTGCCCCTTTTTTAGCAAGCTAAAAAACTCCTCATGCCCTACATTATTTTTGTTTCACACTTCACTATCCAAAACTAGAAAAACTAGAAACTAGAAAAAAACCCTTTCAAAATACATATGAAGCTTTTTCATAAGTAAAGATTTATATTGACAGTTTTTCATGATGTTTCAGAAATGAATATCAAGTGGCTTTAGGACCAGCTGTAACACTGAAGACTGCAAAATAATAGCCTTAACTCTATACTGGGAAACTGGACACAGTAGGTTTATATTAAAGTTTTTAAAAAAATTTTACTTCTTTTAGAATATTTGATTACACTGGTTTTGATAATTGTATCTTTGGCACAGCACTCACTGGTTTGTGGTGCTTTGAGTGTTGTAGCAGCTCCACTGAAGTTATTTTGAGGTATTTTTCAGTATCACTGAAGTATTTTTGTCAGACATATGAAGACTCCAGTCCCAAGCCCACTGCTGGATTTTATCCTTGTGTTTTCCACCGAGCTGCCTCTTGCTCCTGCCAACAACAGTTATGCTGTGCTGAACTGAAGTACAGCAAATGTCTGTGTTTTAAAATGTGCTAATTTTTCTGTCCAGCTGTTTGAAATTGGTGCAGAGGATTAAACAAATGGCATTACAGTTTGATTTGTTCAACCTGTTTTGGGAAGTTTGTTGGTTTTATTTGTTTTGTTTTTTTTTTAAATGTCAAACAAACCTGAAGTTTGTTTTGCTAAAGAAAGTGATATTGAGGAAGGCACCAAGTCCATTACCATATACTGTGGTAATGTATGTAAAATACAAAGCAAATATACAAAATCAATAAGAAAACACATATTCATGCATATACAATGTGTATAATTCTCTGTCCAAAGGATGATTCCATTAATGACAGGAGTATTACGTAGCACAACATTTTCTCTTTAATATTAATTGTATGTAATTTTTGTACCTCCTTTTAAAGTCACAATTTCTTTTTTTTTTTTTTTTTTTTTGTGGTGCTTTATGGATTCTGAAGTATTTTGTGGCACACAGAAATGCTTGAATTAAAAGGCAAATCTTTCATATGTATTTGTGACGCTAACATCTGGATTTTAAATTTCTATTTATCTTTTATTAAGGCTGGTATGAGGGCATCATCTTCCAGGTGTTTTCAGTTAACTATTTTGTGTACAGCAAACACATGTCATGTCATGTGTGCTGTGTATTATCTGTGCATTATCTGGAGCTATTTTTACTGAGGAAATAATTTAAGAGTTCATATATATGATTTTAAAAGCCCAATTTCCCTTTCCCTAGAGGTGATTTATATATAAATGTCAGATTTCAAATATATGACTCCCAAAAAGGCAGCCACAGAACACAAGACTGTGGTCATAACACAACTCCAGTGTCAAAGAAAGGCTGTATTTTAGGGCTTTGTTGCCATTGTCATGAAATACGGCTTGATTTTGGTAAGAGCAGGTCCAGGATTACTCAAGATGATTGTACTTTTCAGTGTACAACAGTTTAAAAGGCCAACAGCTTTTTTTTTGTGCACCATTTATTCTGAGCAATGAGATGATGTTTGTTTCTATAGGTGTGAGGGCAAACAAACATTCTGAGTCCGTGGGACAAAAATTATGTGCATACTGAATTTCACCTCATGTAGATATTGACACTGTGAGTAGCTTGCTGTAAACACAGTGCAAATCTTATATTGCTCTGTATACTTATAGATAATTTTTGCAGCCTAGCAAGGACAAGGATATTCACTGAAACCTGTGCTAATGAAATGATGGAAATCAGATGCAGTGAAAATCAAACCTCCTCATTACTGTGGTCGACAAGAGTCTGTAATTGGTCACTATGTTTTAGCTCTTAAGGTCCTCAAAAAATAACAGTAAGATTGATCTTGTAGTAAAAGATACAAGACAACTTATAGGGACATTAAAGAAAAAATTAAATGTCTTCAATTTATGTAGTCTGGAAAAGACACAAGAGATAATGTCAACTTTAATTACTGTTTTCTTCTGAGCACAGGGAATAGGCCAAAGGGCATGAATGGAAATTAAAGAAGAATGGAAAACAGATGGTAAGGAAGCATGCTACAGGAACTGGAATACAGGCAGCACAGTACATAGTTTACCAAAAAAAGGGGCCTTATGAGTTATTTTGTCCCATTTTAAACATCATCATCTTATGATCTGTTTCACAACAACATTATTACTAAATCAAGGCCCCATTGATAGTAACCACTGTAGTGTTGCCAGAATTTAAAATTCTTCCTTCTCCAGCATTTATAAGACATCTTTGAAATATGGGTCAAGCAACATTGGATGCTGAAAGATAGCTGCATAAATTAATAGCCTGACATATAAAAGAGCTGGTCACCAAAACCACCATATATTTCAGGGGATACTGGTTGAATACTTGCCATTTTGGAAAAGGTTGACATTGATTTAAATGCTTCAGCATGGGATTAGAAGCCTAATTTTAGTAAGCACTTTGAAATAAATCATGTCAATATTTATGATGACATATTGCAAAGTGCTGTTGCTTTGTTTTAGGGGCTTTCATCTGGATAGGAAATCTTTTAGTCCAGGCAGAATTTCTTTCACTTTACAGCAGACTTCTCAAAGCTGAAGGAGCTGATTAGAAAATGGTGCTGACATGCAGCAGGGAGGTTTCAAATTTGAAATCAGAAAGACTTTAAGTCACACTAAACCAAAGACTGGTGAAACACAAACACCAAGTGGTAGTCCTAGCAATTAATCCTAGAATTCATGCTTGGTTTTGAAATTAATTTTTTTCCCCTCCAATCCTGCCCCATGAGGTTTCTGCATTATGGAACATCATGGCAGTTCTCAGAATGGCCTTCATAGGAAGGGCTGTTTCAAAGGAGAGGGGAAAAAAAGGGTGAGTGGTTACTTGCAAGCATGTTAACATAAGCTCAGTCATCCCTAGGCTTCCAGCACCGTGAGGGGAGAAGGTAATGAGGTCATGGGTTGTTTTTTTAGGTTTTGAAGACTGACTTTGAGAACTGAGGAAAAGTAAATAAAGGATTATTTATTAAATGAAGAAAGGATTACCCATTACAGGATAAATCTTGCTTGCCTTACGAGTACAAACAGTTCTCATTGACTATGAACAAGTCATACTTACACAAGGCATTTATAACTTTTATGTAACCTTATAAAACCACATATATTATTCTATGTCCTGGACTTAAACAGCATGCAGAAATTAGCCAGTTAGGTGTATAGTGAAAAAAAAGCAACCTCATTTTTACTGCAGATCCCTCCAAAGACTGAATTTTACAAGAAAATGTCTTATCCATATAACCATGAGGCAAATTTATCCAGAAAAATATCCAGGCAAATAAGCAAGTCTCACTGGAGAGTCTCAATTGCAGTGAGAACAGAGTGGCTGGGAAAAGGAAAGGAGGAGGATGCGAAGCATGAAAACATTGGGAAGGTATTTAAACGGAAAGCTTCTCCTCCTCCTGCGCATTCCTGAGAGCCTCTGAGAACACTGGGCAGGGCTAGCCCCAGGACACTCCTTGCTGGATGGATAACGGGAACCTTTATTATGAGATGCTGCAGATTAATTTCAGAGTCATTTTCTTCTGGACCACCAGCTGTAGTTACTCAAGGCAGATTAACCAGAATGTGATTGGTTTCAGCCCCTAGCCAGCAGCATGAGCTAAATACCAAGTTACACAGGGTGCCAGCACAGTGTTAGCTGCTAACTTGGTGACTGCATGGCATTTGGCTGTCCTGCTCCTGCCTCAGCTTCTCTGGCAGCTGTATGTGACATGTTTGTATTCAGTGACCACTTTTGCCTCAATATGTGGCACTTGGGGACATGGCTTAGTGCTGGACTTGGCAGTGCTGGGTTAATAGTTGGACTCAATGGTCTGAGAGGTCTTTTCCAACCTAAATGATTCTATGTCTGGTATTAAGTCACTTGGCAGTTCGTGCAGCCTTTTGCTGATGTTATGCTTTGTACACTAGATACAAAAACTTTTCTCATCATCTTTCACCCTCGTTGATTCAGTTGGAAATCACCCTGCTGTATGTTTCCCATAGTTTATCTCAGGAATGCGTAGATAATGACCTCTCATTAGAAGAGAAGGAAACATTCAGCCTCCGATTTTAATTTTATTTAGAGGAACAGCTGAATCTGAAAGGAAGATTTGGATGTTTTCCCCTCTTTCTTTGAAAAGTCAGCTACAGAAATTGAGGAGGGCAGACTTGAATCACCACTGGACAAGTGCTTTCAGTGCTGCTCTGGACTAATTCACAGACATTCTTCTCCCTGTGGTGAAATATTTTGAAATCCCTTCTTTTTTCTTCTGAATGGCAAATGCCAAAACCTCAGTGTTTTTCGTGAGGAATTCTTGTCTTCTGGCCAGCTCAGTTAGCTTCACAGCAAGAACTGGGAAGTTAAGTGTATGGCAAAGGGAGGATTTCCACATTCATGGGGAAGCAGGCAGCAGCTGCTTTCAGTCATTTGACCTCCTGTAGCGCTGAGATATCAGACATTAGAATCATGACACTATACAGAAAGTTATCAAATCAACTAATTCCTCAGGGATTTGACCATTATCTCTAATTTTTCTCTGAAGATGACTTAGTTAAGCTTAGACATTCATCATGCAACTTAAGTTCATGCCAGGAAATTTTCACAGCAGTTATCAAGTACTCCATGATAACATTAAAAAAAAAAAAAAAAGGGCCAAATGATGCATTCTCTCAATTCCATGCTGAAGAGTATTTCCTTTCTTAATCAGAGTACATATTGCTATGGTCTAACCTGTCAGCCATAATCTGAGTTCTGTCTTCAGCGTGACCTATGCCTGTGTTGTACCTTTTGCTGGTTCTGTTTCACATTAACTCAATGATAGGGCAGTTTTTATGCTACTAAAGTATTTGACTGGGCTTTTCCTCGTGTCTTGTGCATGACAGCTACAGTCCTCCCTTGAGCAGCTTCCCCAGAGTGTGGTTGCCAAGACTGCACTCCTAGAACATTGTTTTGAGTACCTCTCCTTTCCCTCAATATCATTCTTGTGCTCAGTTTGAAGGCCCTTCCTTCCCCCTCTGCTGCTCAGTCTTGTGATATCTCCATCCAGTCTATCAATCCCTACTGAAAATCTTGTTTTTTCCAACAAGCTCATCTCAACTATCCAGGGGGAATGGCTATCCCATATTCTTCTTCAGTGCTGTCCTTCAAACTCCTCTTCATTAATGTGTTACCAGTCCCTCTACTGGGGAAGGGTGATGATGTGCATGTAACTTCAAGATGGTTTCACCATTTTTTTGGTTCTTTTCTCTGGCAGATACTGCTTTTCTCCCACAGCTCCTCCTCCTGTGCATAAGTTGGGAGTGAGTTAAGAGCTTTGCCATACCCACACCAATGAATGTGAATTCAGCCATGACTCAGGATTAGGGGTCTCCTATCAGGAGGTTTCCTGGAGTCCTGAAATATTTCACAGAAACAAGAAAAATGTTTTTTACTCTTCAACTCATTACAGACTGTAAGGACTGGATATTCACCTTGGCACTTCAGGCTATGCAGGTCTGGGTTGCAAGCAGTGTGGATTATTTGACACAGTTTGAGGCCACAACTTTAGCTGCAATTCAGAACATGAAAACTACTTTCTACTGGATTCCTGTATTTTTGACTTCATCACTTGAATTACAATGATTTCTTGTTGTGCCTGAGCGGAGTCCACAAACTCCACAATTTACTGCTTCCTGCAACAGTCTGACACAGTCCCATGTGGGAGAAAAATAAGTTAAATAGAGAACTTTTTCCTCTTAAAGAATTATATTGATCTTGCAGATGCTGAGTTGACTTACAGTGTTTTTCCTTAGAGCACTTGGCTGCAGATTTGCTTAAGAGTAAATATAAGAGTCCTGTCATCTTCTTTCCCCTTAAGCCTGAGCATTATAATCTCTGTCAGTCAGTGTAATGTAGTTTTTCTTTTAAAGATGAGATTAAATAATATGAAACAGCTCTTCAGTGCTCACTAAATTCTGTGATTTCCCAACTGTAACTATCTAATTTCTCTCCAAAATCTGTGGTTTATATGCAGCCTGAATTTCAAGTGCAATATATAGAAAATATAAATATTTAAATTTGAGATATGGTTTACACTGTTCTTTCCTGGAGTGTTTTTCCTTGTTTCAAAAACCACAAGAGTGTAGCTCAAGTAGCCTACTTGAGAGAAAAAATTCATCATGTGTCTACTCCAAGGCTCTTGGGTTGTTTAAGGGCTAGCTAGACTGTGGTAAATAATCCACAGACCCTCACAGGAGGCAATGCTGGCTCACATTCCTTCTGGAAGAGCACAGGCTTGCATCTTTTGGTATCCTCCTCCTTCTTTTACCCCTTTTCTCTGAGATGGGAATGAAGAGGTTCTTTCATCTCTGGAGTCTTCTGTGATATTTATTTGATACAGACCTTTATAGTTTGATTTCAGTTTGGCTGGGCCTCTTGAGGTTGGTTTCCACATTCTGCTACAATATGCTCTTCCCTGCAGACTGCAACCTGAGTTTCCAAAATGGGGAGGGCTTTTGGCATGTGGAGAGTGAATCTGTCTCCTTTACATCAGGATATATAGAAATATCTATAGAGATGTATGTAAAGATATGTAAATGATATGCAAAGAGTGTATGACCACCAGCTGGACCTCAGCCAGGGAGCAGACAGTGATTTTTCTCCCTGGGGATAACCTTGTGGGCATCATCAGATGTGCATACCAGTGCTAAGGTGATTTTATACTATTGGCAATTTTGCCAAAATACACCAAAACCAAATAACCTTTGTTTTCGTTCTGTGGAGTTCCTGTGACTGGCAATGACCCTGACAGGCAACTGGTGTTTCCACAGAAACTGTGTTTAGAGCAAATTATTTTAACTCCCCTTAGTAATTAAAGAGGGAAAAAATATTAATCTCTGACACTGCATTTTCCAGGTAATTGATTTTTAAAAATGACTTTGCTTTCTCATTTATGGCCAGGAAGCAATAAAACCACCCCCACAGTTCAGAAACTCACTGCAGAGATGTGCCAAGTAGAGAGAGCCAGGAAAAGAGTGAGTGTAAAATACTTTTAAAACCAGGCATCACATTTTTCTATAATGGTGGATAACCTCAATCATTTTCCCTTCCTTCACAGAACACAAGGGATATCATACTCATGATAATTACATCTCAGTCCTTCAAATGCTACTGACCCTGTTATAGAGCTTAATCAGAGATGAGATTTGTTTGAATGAACATGTTGCAGGCAGCCACTGAACATTACTCTGGAAACAGCTTTCCTTTGTCTGTCCCATCTATCTCATTGCTTCCCAGCAATGCTACTAAAATTTTGATGTTTTTCCTACACATTTTAGTGCAGGTGACTATGGGATACTGTGACATAGCAAATAATTGCAATTTCTTTTTGAGACCAGGTGGAAATGTTCTTCAGGTTGTGCTGCTTTCAGAAGGAGCTTTTTGCTGGTTAGAAAAATTGATTGGTACTTGCATTACATAAGCTTTGCAGTTTTCTTTGTGGCACATTATCCTAGTTACTGTGGCAACTGTGGCCTGAGAGTTGTCTGCCTTATGGATGGGCAAATAATGTGAGCGTTGAAGAGGCGTGCTGGGGTCAGAGGTTGGCTGATGTTTGTTTAATTGAGTCCCGTGGCAGAAGCTGGAAAATCCTCAGCAGGGAGCGTTGTCATTCAGGGCACATAGGAATCCTGAAATAGGTCAAATAATTTGAGTCTGACCTTCCTGCATCTGGTGGAGCTTTAGGGCTTGGTGCACAATGATTTTAAACTGCTTTTTCAATTTCCTGATCCTAAACATGCTAAATCTATTCTTGTGCAATAGTGAAACACAAAGTCCAGGCCCTATCATGTGAGACAGCTACTACTGGCTTTCTATTTTTGAATTATAATAAGATAGATTCTGCAGTGCTTTAGCATTTCCTTTCACATCCAGTCTATGGGGGAAAAAAAGATAAAGAAGGTAAAGTATGACGGATAAATTTTCTCTAGTTTAAAACAATTCTGTGTCCTGAATGAGATGGCTGGCACTAATCACTGATGGGCATGAATGCAGAATGATGTGCTGAGTTTGCAGTGCAAGCTGAAAAGGAAACAGATATTCCTGGACAGAGAGATGGGGATTTCCCAATGTGCACATAGTGCCAGTATGTGCCAGGAACAGCAGAAGACCTTTAATGCACAGAAGGGATTTAATGACTTAATGAACCTGCAGTACTGAATCAGTCAAAACCTAGCAAGTAAAGGTTTTAGAAAAACATGCTGGCTTCTGGCAAGAACTGCTTATTTACTGAACTTCACTTATTTTATGGGCCGTGACAGATCATTACTTTCACATTATATATGAGGTTAATTACCAGAATTTCAGTGAAGTAGCTGCCTCTTTATTTTCTGGGAAAAGTTCATGTATATACAAAAAAAAAAAAGGTTGTTTATTCACGTGATTTCCCTCAGAATACCCAGAAGTCTGAGGATGTTTTACCCAAGTTTTACCCAAGTGTTCTCTCTCTTGAAATTTAATTTCACTAATAAATGAATATACTGTGGGCTATACTATCCAGGAGAAGATTAATAATGATAATTGTGAGAAAAAGCAGAAGTATTTTAATGCATCATAAAGGTCAGACCCAACTAATCTCCAACAACATCTTAGCATAAGTAAGACTGCATATAAAAATGGGTTTGCAATTCTGCATATCCTCTCCCTGCATAAGGCCGAATAGATTCCTTATTTCCAGTTGAGCTGGGACAATTTATGGCATCTGGGAGCTCAGCTATGCACATTTTAAGTGTATAGATTTGGAAGGGAATATTATTTTAAAAGCATACAAAGCATTGTTTTCAAAGAAAAGGAAGTAGAAGTTATGTATTAGAAAAAAGTCGGACATGCCTCTGTTTTGGTTTTAGAAACCTGGCCTATATTCCTGAAGTGGTTTGGAAATGCAGGCCAACTTCCAAGGGGAACACCCTGCTCCCCATGGGGAAGGATTTATGATTTTATTCAGGATGCATGAAATGTGATGATATTGGCTGGAGCTCAGGAAACAGAAGAGGGGAGCAGAGTCTCCATTCATTTACACCCCTGCCTGTTGTTAGTGAAGTTTTAATGACAATGAACAAAAGCAGAATGTGGGCTGCAGAATGGGAACCGTGTGCTTTGTAATAATGGCCAAAAATCAAATTGCTGACCCTTCTGTGGGCAGGAGCTGCTGGTGCTGGCAGGGCTCTGAATAACAAGGCTGCAGCTGAGAACAACAGCAGATTCTGAGAGCCCCTCTTAGGGACCTTCCTTCCAGAGCCTGAGTCCTTGTTCTCTTTGACCTACTGAAATGATCTGTTACAATACAGTGTGAACTCAATCTTTGGAAACAGATGAAGCCAGTACTGCTTCCAAAATCCATGGATGTGCAGACAAGTAGCTGTATTCCCGGAATATGCAGGAACTTTTCACCCCCTGAGCTGCACAAATGGACATCTGTGCATTTTGAGGGAAGCTGCTTGACATGGAATTTTTAAAACCTAAGTAAAGTTCACAGTATGCAGTCATCTGAAGGAAATGCTTCCCACTGTTCCTTCTTGCTGATAGTTTAGGGTTATCTAACACATGGCAACTTTCCTTTAATGAGAGCAGTGTGTGTGGGGGGAGAATTCCTATCTGAAAGAAGCAGTGCTGAGCCAGATCCCTGGCTTGCATCATTGCCTTGCACGAGGGAATTCCTCAGTATCCCTGAGCTTCAGGAGCCTGGCCTCTGCAGCACCCTTTTGCTGTGCCTTCCTTGGGGGAGCACGCCTGGGATGTAGCTGAGGCTGGCCAGGAGGGAGGCTTACACCGTCTGTGAACTCTGGCAAGCCCCAGCTGCTGCAGCAGCCCTTGGGAGGATGCTGCAGCTGAAGACAATTTTGAACAGTCTGAAGCAGCTGAATGGGGTCCCTGCAGGCCCCTGCCTGGGATGGAAAGTCCGGAGATTCTTGTGGGTCCTTGTCTTGTTGTGGGAGGTGGTGACCAAGTATCTGCAATATGCTGTCAGTGCCTTCAAAAGAGAGACACAGGCCTTGCTGGCTGGGAGCAAGGCCCCTGCCTGTCATCTAAACATATCTGCATTTTGTAAGCAAGGCAATGAAACACTGGAAGCAGCAGATATTGCCTGGGAGGCTGAAAGTGAGAAGCAAACTCATGAGCTGGGTTCCACCTGGGATCCGCGAGAGCCTTGAGGTCATGGACAAAGATGTCTTGACTTGAAACCCTAAACTTGCTTTGGGATGTGCTGTGCACTGGAATAGTCAAGTATGGAGTGATTTATTGGCATTTGATGCAGATAGAAGAGCTGCTCTGAAGGGAGACAAATTTGCTATTGAAATGGGTTTCTTTGTGATGAAAATAAAATGCTTGGCTTGTTTCATATAATGATGTAAGTTGAAATCTTCTCCATGGCCTCGGAGAGAGAGGGCTTATACCCACCACAGATATATAATGTCAGCTATCATTGCATTTTTCATGTAGTATCCAACACATGCATATTATGGATCTGTGATCAAGGCAAAGCTTCCACAGCCTCAGACTGATCAGAAAGCAGCAGCAAAGCAGCAGCATGTCCCTGGGAAATGAGAGCATCACCACTACAAGCATTAGCTACTGCAAATTAAAAATATGAGACTCTCATCATACTAAGCTGCTCATGTCTGTCTTCATTCTCGTCTACTAATACTCCTAAATAAATGAAGTATCAAAATGTAATTACAGAGTAGATTCTTGACTTTCCCTCACCTGGAATATACATCCAGCTGCTTTGTTAATATTGCCATTCAGGTACAATTTAAAATCACCAGAGAAAGTCATTCCAGAACCTGCACCAGAAGGTCACAAACTCCCTTTGAAAGCACTGATACTTCCTTTTGTTCACTCTTATGTATCTGATTACAAATTACTAAATCCTACTGCTATTTGAGAACTTTTAGATTCTAATCAGTACTTTGATGAATGTACAGCACAATAATGCAGATGAGTGATGTCACCCTTTAAGCACACAGCAGCGTGCAGGGACAAAAAAGTGGAGAAACCATTCAAAAGCTCTGGGACCTTTGTGATCTGGGAGCTTCCTTTGTAATCCATCCCGACTGTAAATTGTTACTTAACAACTTGACATTGTTAAAGTGTCTAATTAAACCTTGAAAAACCCCCATGCAAATACAAAATGTTCATCTTAGATTGTGAAGGGTTGCCTTTATGTTGGTAAAATAGAATGGAAGTCCGGGATAACAAAATGTTGCAGAAATCAACTTGAATAAATAAGAAGGAAATATGAGTAAGTTCAACAATGTCAGCATTAAAGATCTTTTCTTTAGGAACTAGGTAACTTCCTAATGCTTTGTGCTACAGCATAAGAGACTGTTTATTAAATGAAATAGAGGTAAACATCACAGCCTTTTTTCCTGTAATAAAAGGAAAGTTTAGCCAGGTGTTAAAAGATGAGCAAAAAATTCTTAAAAGGCTCTTTTCGTAAAATGTAATGAAACCTAGGGGTTGAAATAAAAATCATAAAAATTAACATCATCTGTGTAATTTTTTTTACTGCAGGTGAGATGGTCCTGATTTGTTGTTTTATTCTCTTTAACACACTTTATTCAGTATTTTGTTGGGTATGAAAATTCCATTGGACTATTCTTGGTTAAACCAGTTCTGAAGGATGTGAGCGCAGTGCTATGAATTTAGGAAAGGGAAGAAATGCAGAGGTCTGCTTCTGATACCTCTTCACCACCAGCTGGCAGGGGATCATGCTTGTCCTTTCTGATACAGTCTTTGTAATTCTTTGCCTGTGTGTTTGTGCATTATGATGTCAATATTCTTTTAATGTGGATTGTAAAGGAGGCACCTTGCCTTATTTTAAAATATGCATCATTAAACTAGGGTAATTGGGGAATTTCCTGTTATAAGAACTTTCTGCCACCTCACACTGTGTAGTTGTTTGTTATGTGGTGCACCTCTTCAGAGGTGCTGCTACCTGAAAGCATTCACCTTTTAATAACCTTCTTCCTTTTCTCTCCCAGGGACTTCTGACACTCCCAGCCCTTTAGCCTGGCAAACCTGAAGTACAAGAAGAGGACTTTTCCCCACATTTTAGGTAATTAATGCTGTTTCTTGGTTGTAAATGGGATTAAGTGATCTGGTGACCGAAGTAGTGTAAAAGTACTAAACCACTTGTATGTCTGCCACCAGAAGTCAACAGATATTTGATGGTATGGGATCTGATGATAGTTATTTATTCAGTGTCTATTTTCAGTTCAAGACTTATAAAACAGGTTCCCTGCTCCACTCTTGGAAATTAAGCCTATATCTCTTTATTTTCCTATCCCTTTCTTTATGAGTGTGTAAATACATTTGTTCAACTGCAGTTGCCTGTGCTGTTTTATCTGGAAAGCCCATTGTGCAAACTTAAAGCTTTTCTCTGCTGAGAGTATGTTTTCCTTGCAGTGTCACTTTGATTATGGCAGAGTCCTGTCCTTTCAGCACTTAAGCATGTTGTGTCACCACATGATTAACATTTAAAGCTGCTTTAACAGTGGAAGTCAGTCTCACTTACATACTTTTCCCCCTTGTTGATCTTAATATAGGAAGTCACTATCCTCTAACTGGACAAATTTGTTTCAAAATGAGCTTGAAATGCACATGGGTCATTGCAACTGTATCAGTTCACAACATTCCCCCTCCTTCCTCTTCTTCCATCATCTCCAATACATCCGATGAACTTTAAAAGATCCTGGGAATAAGATAAGCTGCAAGAAGTCTCCAGCTATTTCAAAAGAGATCAGGAAGTCTGAAACATTGGAAGGGGTCACCTTGAATCTGTGTAAGTATGAGAAAGGCAGGCATACCAGCCCAGATGGTCTTTCTTTATACTTTTAACTTTTTTTTTAAATATAAAAAGGGGCATTACTGTTGCTTGCATAGAAGGGTTTTTATGATCAAGAGCAGAAGAAAGGATTTAGAATTGTTAATATACTGCTTGAGTGCTCAGCCATTTATATTTACAGTAATTGCTTCTGGAAAAAAAAAAGTCCTTCTCCTGCCAAGTGTAGGGAAAATAAAGGCTGATTGAATTAAGTCTGGGAACCAGTTTGATTAGAAACTGAACCAAATCTCCTAGGACTCTAGAAACCCAGTTCATTTGTGGCATTCCTTCCATACTCTCATGGGTTCTGATGCTTGATACGGAATGATAAGAAATGCTTGTTTCTGAAAACAGCTGTTGTGGGTTTGGTAGTTTGGAACCACTTTTGAGAGCTGAATGTAAACCATAAATATGTGGAAATGCAGTCACGTCAGATTGTTCCTCCAGATAGGCCTGGAACCCATGGTCATTGCTTCCAAAATATTCATAGAAAAGTAGTAGAATTACACCTTTCACTTTTGGAAAGAAAAGCAAGACCACCATTATTCCAGTACAGGGTGGGTAATGTGCAGTGTGTGCTCTGTGACTTACAGCAGGCACTGGGTGGTACCACAGATGAGCATTTTGATATTTTCTGTTTTCTGAACTCTGCCCTATGCCATATGCTGGCATGGTGCTGGTATTGCTTCAGAATCTGATTAAAAGAAAACATTTCTGTTCTGCACTCATATTAAGACCTCCAAATGCTTGAAAAATTATGGCCCTGCTTTCTGACTTTTCCATCATTCATTAAAACTTGCAAGGGATGCTTGGCTCTTAGTGCTTTGCAGAGTTTGGAGCCCTTCACCTTTAGCATTGTTTCAAGTGCAAACTTGAAAATTGGTTTCTTAGAGCATTTTGTGGGGCACAAATTGGGAGCTGAGAGCAACAAAATCCTTTGGTCATGAGATGAGCTTCACTTCACTCCTGTTGTTTCCAGTCACCACAGTTAAATTAGGTGTGAACTCTTGGAATATCCCTAACATAACTCAGAGTCTGAAAACTTCTGTGTGTCACAAACCCTGAACAAACTCTGTGGTGTTGCACATTTTTAAACAGAAAAATGAAGTTGTTTCTTTACTCCTAATTGTAAAGGTGATATTTAAAAAAAGAAGTTCTGTAGTGACAAATGCATTTCACAGGTAGCTCCATTTTGCAGGTAGCTCTTCAAAAAATTAAGAAATTAACCATAATTATAATTTTATATAATGTATAATTATCTATTATTTACAGAATAAAGAGTGAATAGTGGAAGTAAAGGTCATGTCATAACCTGCAGTATGAAATGCTAGAGAAAAGTAGTTTTTTATGTGGCTGCATTTTTCATCATTCAGAGGTTGTGGGAAAGTGTTTTTAAAATACAGCATGGGCAGACATTAAATTTCAAATTGAATTTCATGGAACAAACAACACAACAATGAATTAACACTGACTTAATTTTTAAAATATTTAAACACCTGTTTTTTTGGTATCAACCGATCATAGTAGAGTGTTGTTAAATGACGTTGTTACTGGATTATTTTTATGCCTTTTGGCCTATTTGATACCAGGACTGAATAATGTAAATTTAGCCCACACTTTGGGAAAAGGTTTTCACCCACTTTGATGTGCAATGGAATATTTGATAATTTTGCAACACTTGCAAAATGCAATTTTTTTTCAGAGAAAAGTATGTAAAGAATTGTGTGCATAAGGCATGCAGTGGCAGTTTGCATACAAAAATTTTGTGCAAATAGAAATAAAAAAGCCCATGTGGTATAAGCTGAAAGTGTAATGCACAGACACTGTATGTGTAGTTGTGAAAAAAGTCTCTTTCTAACCTGGCTTCCTTAGAATAAATTCATCCTGTTCCACCAGGATGATACACTGAAGTCTTTTCTATCTTCTGCCCTAGCAACACAAAACTTTTACCGAAAAAGAGGAAATTGGAAGCTTTTGAATTATAAATGTTTCCAAATCATTGAACATAAGCATATATAATTTATTAACTGTATTCATGAAGTAGATGGAATTAGAACTTGATGAATTAACATGTTCAAATGAAGGTTATGTGACATTTACCAAAGATTTTCGTGACACAAATCTGGGGACCAGATGGGAGGGATGGAGGGGGATGTAGCTGATATTTCAATACATTCTTGCACATTTTCTGTGGTTTCTGTTTGGTTTGGTTGTGTGTTTGATGGGAACTGCTGCATGGCTCCACAGTCACTTGGACTCTATCCCCAGAGCATTTTTGGGTGCATGTGATGATTTTATGGCTGTTGGTTAAGACCTGTAGTATACCCCACCACCCTAAAGGACACCAAATAATTTTTAGAGGGTTCTGTGGGTGTGAGTTCAGTCTCAGGCTTAGGAAAAAGAAAGGATTAATTTCACCCTGGAGACTGAGGAGGAAGGAAGAAGCAGGGACAAGGTACAATGGAAAGATAGGCAAGAGAAAGTGAGAGAAAGCATCAGGTCTAGAGGGGAGTATGAATGGAGAAAAAAAAATTGCAGTCAGGCATTGTTTTCCTTTGCTTTAAATACCTCATAAGCACAGCAGTCAACAGGCAGACAATTATAGCACCAGGCACTTTAGATTACATTAGGGTGCAGAACAAGCCTTGCTCTCCATGGTTTATGATATCCTCTGAACCCTGTGGAAGGATAAATGATATAACTTGATGTGACTCATACAGGAAAGCAGATAATCAGTGGTGTGCCATAATGCAAGTGAGAAAAAGACAAAATAGTCAAAGAGTGCTTACACTGTGTTACTTTTATCTTCTGATATTGTTTATCATATTGGTATTATCATTATTATTTGCTAATGTTATCATATCACCTAATGACAAAAATTCCAGGCTTGGAGCCAGGATCCTAGACAAAACATCCTAATGCTTATGGCAGTTGCTTCCTTTGCTGGTTATTGAATTGTTTCTGTGAATGAAAATAATGATAATAATGAGGAGAAATGTACACCATGCTGGGACCAATTTCCTGCCACGCCAGGAGTGGTGCACACAACCTCCTTCAGCTGGAATGATGCTCTGGGATGGAGGGAGCCTGAGGGAGGACCTGAGGAGTGTGGCTGGAGTGATCTCTGGAATTGTGCTGTTGGCACTGAGATCACAGATGCCTGATTTAGTCTTCCAGGCTGCAACATCTTCCTGCACACTGAAAAATGAAAATGCAGGAAAATAGGTCTGGCAGGGCTGGGAGGTGTTCAGGCTGAGATTTCAGCATGGATTTTCTGTGGGGATATCAATTTCATGGCACAGTTTAAACCTTCCTATCCATATCTGCATTTTGCTGCCTTTTCCTGTGTTTTTACTTATTAAGTTATGCTAAAGGACATAGAGCAGACACTTGATGAAAATGGAGTGCCCTGGTTTTTCCAAAAAATGAAAAATATCATCTGCATTTTTATGGAGAGCCTTGATTTATGTGTCATATTTTTCTAAACTCCTTTTCTTAATCCTTTTGTAGGCAGACTTGACATTTCCCAGAATTAGCTAATGTTATACCAGTAAAAACGTCCCTTGAAGAAGAGAGATATAAGGAACTTTTCTACTGAGGGTTGCATTTGATTATATTTTTTCCATTAGATCAGTCTTCTGTGGAGTTCTAGCCTCTCATTGGAAGATCCTGCTGGATCTTGAACTGCAGTGAGTGTCCCTTACATTCATTAGTAGCTTATATTGGAAGCAAAGGGCTTCTGAGCTTTTCAGCTGTAATTCAACAACATTATTCTTAGGCAGGAAGGTGAAAATTTATTTACTGAAAGTAAAATATTTCTTCTGGCCAGAATGCCATTTTTGCCACTAGTAATGATGCCTTTTAGATGAAACTTTGGTAGTAGCCTAGTGAGCCTGTGATTACAAACACAGGTGAATTTATTAAAAATTCAGTCTGGTCTCATTGCTTTTGGTGTAAATCCAGAGCATTTTACTGAAATCTATTTCCATCTGACTAAACTTCGTTTCCAGGGGCTGCCAGTGTACACAGCATTTGGTGTTATTAGCCCAGGTATATTTAGATTTTCTCATCATCACAGAAAGAAAGGAAAAGTAACCAATCTACTGGTTATAAGTAACCAGGTGACATAAACTGATTACTGATGTGACATCTGATCTAGTAATTATCACCAATGGCAGTAGCAACTACAATAACAATTAAAATAATGCAAAATTGACCTCCTGAAGGGAGTTTCTGTCCCTTTTGTGCAGACAGACTGAATCCAAGAGGCGAAACAGCCTGTCTGGCAATTCCACTCTGAAGTTTCACCTCTCTTTTGAGTGTCCCAGAATTTCCAGTTTTGATCCCCTAAACAGAGGCATTGGAAGTGGGAGTCAGCACTTGCTGTGGAGGCCCTGAGCATGCTGCACTGACAGTGCCAAGCACTCCAATGCACATGCTCTGAGCTCAGTGGTAGCTGCCTGGATTTAGCAACTAAGCCTAAGGGTTCTGGTTTACACTTTTGGATCCGGCCTGTGCTTTTCCATGTCAGAAATTATTTAAACAGCTATTAGGCCTGCAACAAATTGCAGTGGAAAGATCAACAGAGCATGGAGAAGCTCTGTTTACAAGGTACCAGTGACCACTTGCATAACAAACCTGTCAATGATTTATAAAGTGTGCAGACACTATACCACAGAAGGTCTCACTCAAAACAATTGGTTACTCATTGCTGCGTGGTTTCAATCATCCCCTCATCTTCCTGGGTGTGCTGGACATCAGGAAGGCCCTGCCCATCTCTTTAGCACCTGATGATCCTTGGACAACTTTGCTGCCCTCTCTGTAAATGAATGTCAGCTTTCCTGCAGAAGGACAGGGCTGCCTACTGAAGTACAATGCCTGTTTTATTTGAATGTTCTCTGGGAAACAGTTTAGAGAGCATCCATATCAAACAATTCCTGTGCTACAGTATTTGTACCCTGAAGAGTTAGGTCAAGGGTTTTGGATCAAAGCCTAGCTAAGGCTGCACACATCATGGGGCCCAGGGAGAGAAGCATTGAGTTTCTTGCCTAAAATTGGCTGTTAAATGCAAATGCATCATCCTTTGTGTTATATAAAATCCAAGGTGAGTGTTCTGTATTTTCTTCAGGCAGCAAACTGTTGAACAGATTCCACTTCATTTCAAGGTCTTTCGATCAGGCTCCTGATGAATTCATTAAGCTACATATTCATTACAGGTGATGAAAGGTGTATAACCTTTCCAGAAAGGAAGTGGACTGCTCCATAAATAAATCTAGTTTTGTAAAGTAAAGATGTGCTAGAATGAAATACCTGGATCCAACAGGGCTGAAACATGAGCAAGGCAATTGTAATGGCAGCTTGGGAAGGAGGCTGCTCACAGTGGAGTGGATGAACCTTGTGAAGTGTCCTGATGGTTTGAAACTTCAGGCTTTGCTGGATCAGGGGAGGAAGTACATTCCTTCCCAGATTTTCTCTCAGTTGAAGCTTGATCATGGTACTGTTAAATTTGTTGGCAGAGAGAATTGCCCATTGGTGCACTTTCTGTAGCAGTTGCATCCAATGGGAAGTGTTTTATAGCCATGGCAGTGTTAGAGGATCTCTGTGGTTTTCCTTAAAGATTGGACACAGTGCAGTCAAAAATATGTTAGGATACAAATGTAATCTGTGTTTCTGGAAAACCAAACAACCCAGCTAAGACCTGAGCAAACCCTCCTCAGAGCTGACTGTGAGCAAGGTAGGAACCAGGTCAAATAAAGAGAAATAAACAATGACACCATATGAAAGCTGTAGCTTTTTAAATCTGTAGTTGTTTTACACTGGAATACCAATACATGATACAACCAACTTAAAAGCTACCATAGTTCTATTTAAGTTGGGACTCTCCCTCCCCACTCTTTCCCAGTAATTCCATTTTGATCTCGTGGAAAAGATTCTGCCCTGCATGAAGCTCTCAGAAGCACTGCAAAGCTGCAGTGACAGGGGCTACAGTCAGTTAGCAGACACAATGTACTTTTTTATGGTTTAATGCAGACTCAAAATAAGAGCCACATTTTAAATTTTAGCATGACAAGTCATGTGCACCCACAAATCATGCTGCTGTCATCAGGTCTTGGAAAAAAACATCTTTTTTGGAGGAAAAAGTTGACTAATGCAGTTAAACAAAGCACATTACAGGAGAAGGAGAAGCAAATCTACAGAAGGGAGTTTAGTATACTACCTATTAGTACCTTTTAGGATCTCTCTTCTGTGCTTCAAATATAAGAAAGCAAGCTAGAAAAAAGTGTAATCTTCCTTAAAGAATGTATTTCTTCCTTCAACATAAATATCAGTGTCTTAAAATGCAAGTTCGCCAGTGCATGAATTGAGCTCTTATTGTGCTGCAAGCAAATGCTTCATGCTATTGAAAGAGTTTTCCTTAATAAAATGCAGAGGCTAGAATGTTAAATCTTTTGAAGTTGCTCCTAAACATGTAATATTTAGCTTGAGAAGCAATAGTGAGGAAATGAACATGATAAGAGCTCATTCAGTAACAGCCCTAAATTGATTATTTCCTTCCTTATGTAAACTTATCAGTCAGCCCTTTGGGCTCACTTCCGAATACCAGCTCAGCACAAGAGTCTTATCACAAGGAAATGGAATGTAAAAGCCCTGACAATTTTGATAAGGCACGTACTTGGGTTATGATCCTATCTCTCCCCTCCTCCCTTTTAAATAATTCATCTGCACTAAAAGGGGAGATGCCCTCCCTGTAACTTTGGTATAAATAAAATTTGATGTTGTTATAGTCAGAATTAACCCTGATTATTTGTCCTGCTGGTTTCTCAGAATATTCTTAGGCAAACAGACTAAAAGATACATTGAAAATTACAAGCAGCTTTGAAGTGGAGTGGCATAGTGGTCTGGATAGATGATATCAGAATTTTTAGAAACTCTTATGAGTTTTGGACATAATCTAAAGGATCTCAGTAGAGTGGATACTGTAGGAAACTTGAGACTCACATTTTTTTTATTTGCCACTTATTTATTTGCCACCTTTTCCCCACCCATGATGCTGTGGGTCTGACACCTAATTGTGATGGCAGAAGCCAGACTGAATAAAGATCCAACAGCTCACAGTGCAAAAGCCAAACATGCCAACTTTAAAAACACCCTACTACACAAACACCAAACCACACACTCAAACACACATAAGGCAAAAGAAAACTGACAAGCAAGCTCTACCCACCAGCCACCACAGACTAAAACTTCACAGTTTTACCAGCCAAAAACACCAGCAGAACAGCCCCAAATACAAATTTAGCTTCATTCATTTGTCCCAGTAAAGTAATAATTTAAAGGGGTACATAACAGGTTTTGTGGTTCGTCGCATACCAGGACAGCAAAGCCTGATAAAAGCACTCAAATGACAGAACTGTTTTTGTTTGAGATGTGCTGACATGCTCCTTAAGCAAATGTTATAGGCAGCAAATCCATGACCCAGTAAAATACACTCCAGACCATCAAAGTAGTTCTGCAGCTTGATGAAATCCACTCATCTCAAGCAAGAATGACCTAAGACTCTTCAGAGGAATAAAAAAGAGTGTGGAGGAATTCAGAAAGAATGTTTTTTAAGCAAACAGTGACATACCAAAGTTCAGTGTAACTTTTTCAGTGAAACCAGAAACTAAGCTAAACTTACCTGATTTATTTTTTCCACAGAAACTCAAATCATAGTTGTTTTATGCAAATTAGGGAAAAGCCCTAATTTGGGAAATTAGGGAAAAGCCTGGCTGAGGCTAGACTGACAAATAATTTTGATTGGCTGCTTACCCAAACCTCCTCTCAGGAATACTTATCATCCAAACAACGTCTCATCATCGTAAATCAACAGGGGTCTTAATCCTGGCAGTGTTGAAGTGCATGGCAAAGATACCATTGATCTTAACAGGATTAGGATTTCTCCAGAATTTTCATTATGCTTTTCATGAGGAAGCCCTTAGACTATTTAAAAATATATCCTAAGAGCTTTATATTGAAAAAAAATATAGCAGTGGCAAGTCTAGTTGGTGAATAAGAAGACTGGAAAAAAGTCATGGAACAAATCCAGAATGTTCTTACAGGTACATGAGCACACAGAGGAAAGGAAGGCTTTTTGATGGAAGGTGTGGGATCAGAGTAGATTAATCTATGAACTTTCTTAACTCTATGCTTTCTATACCATACCATGGCACCACACATGCAACAGACTGTACCTACTAGAGAGAAAATCTTGTTAACATTTCTGGCAAAAAAATCAGAATTAGCAGGGATAAGGAAAAAAACTGTGCATTTGCACAGTGAATGCTAGGTAGCAAAGTAAAAAGGGGTGTAACTGCTTTGCCTGTCATTTATTTCTTTGGGCCTACAGTAGCAAAGTCCTCAGGGAAAGAAATTACAGTAGCAGATATTATCTTATTTTACTGCTGTATTTCCTATCTTAAATTAATAGTGCGTAGGATTTTGATTATACTTGATATAATTAATCATGAGCCTGTTTTGTTATACAAGCAAGTAAAGAGCACTTTGCTGCTCCATAAAGCCTGGCTTGTTTTATGGAGTTTAAATTAGGGCTTTGAGATATTAGTGAGGTGGACAAATACCACTACTGAAATTTTCAATCCAGCCACCAAACTGGTGCTCAGAGCAGAGAGCGGATGGAAGGGCTTGGATTTTCCAGCCATTTCTGCAGAACTGAGCCTCCTCACTGAATGGAGTACTATACTGTGAGAAGAGGTGCATGGAAAAATGTTGTGGTCTGCTTAGAGGTGGCAGAATTGGTTGTTTATTTAGGTCAAATAGACTCAAGTACTTGGAGACCTGGGGAGTTTATGTAATGCACTGGCATGGTATGAAGGAGCTGTGTGCAGGAGGAGAGGCACAGATGGAATAACTGCACACTCCTGAGCAGGTGTCTGAGGACATTTCATGGTGACCTCCAGACAATTCTGTGGCCAGAGGCTTTCTAATAAAAATATCTGCAGAGTCCTAATGAAAACAAGCCCCCCACTATTCTCAAAAAAACAGACAAACGAACAAAAAAGAACCCCCCCCAAAAAAAACCAACAAAAAAAACCCCACCAAAAAAACCTCCAAAAAACCCAACCCAGATAAAACCAGACCAAAACAGAAAATTAAAAAGATTTTCATATATTGTGCTTAATAGTCATGAGGTTTAGGAAACATGTTGATCACCTATTACCCAGGCCAGTCTTCAGGCTTCTGTATTACTTTTTAAGAGTTTGAGCTGAATTCAGGTCCCCGGTACTTTAAAAGACAAAGCAGTACATTTTATTATCTTAAAATATGGAGGAACCATTTAGGGAGTTCAGCTAGTCTGTTTGGATTAAGTAGAAAAGAATAAAATCGGGTTGGTTTATTAACTAACAATAAATATGTTTCCTTCTTTGCTGAAAGGGATTGTAGCCTATTTTGCCTGTGTGCTTCTCATGGCAGCATCAGGGTGTGGAAGCAAATCATTACCACATCCTGGCTTCTTCTTCTCAGTGTTGTTTAAAGCCCAGGGACTGGGAGGAGGGATAATTGTCAGATTAGGTGCAGGTCGTCCTGCTTTCCTGAGAACCAGCTGTTTGCAGGCAGCCTGGAGGGGTTCAGCCCTTGGCTTTGTTTCCATGGACATGTAATACAGGTGAGATCTGAATCACTGCCTGTTCAAATGGTAAAAATAACCTGGTGCAGACCAGATCTTTGTCCATCTCAGGTGGCATAATGTGATCAGCCAAAATATATGATCTACAGTGGTATTAAATGGACTTCTGGCATAATAGGATTTTTCAATGTGTTTTTTTCATGACCCACGAGTGACATAGCAAAAAACATTGCACACCATCTGTGAAGCTGGTCTATTTTAAATGTATGTTAAATTCTCCTCTGTACATAGCCGTACCACAGAGCAGACTCCTTACCTCTTTTGGTGAGTTAATCTCATGAATTAGCATAACAACACAGCCTGAAGAAGCTCCCTCCCCTTCGATTTCCTTTTCTTTTATAGTGGAGCACTTTTTCACAGGATGCTCTTTGTTTCTGGAACCTGGTCTTTGTTTTGCCAAACTTAGTTCCACCCCTGTGTCTAGTAGGGACCTGTTCCAAGATGTGTTCCACCTGCTGGGAACCGGCACAGGCAACAGAAATGCTTTTCTTGCAGAACAGTCTCTGCAAGAATTTTATCTGCTCCCCGCCCTACAGAGGAAAGATTTTGTTGAAAACAAGTAGACCTGTATGAATTCCTCTTGGGAAGTTCTCCTTAAAAATCCACATTTGAGGAAATGGTCCATATATCTAATTATGTAAAGAGATTTCTCAGAGTTATTCTGTCACTTCAATGCTACTAATTTGTGCAACCATGGGAATATGTTAATAGAGGAGCATGAATGGTTCTGCTTTTAATGGTTCCAAAATACCGAGTCAATTCTGTAAGGTAGATTTTGCTTAATTACATCTGGTATAAGACTTTCCATTCCTTCAGGTGCTGGATTCCTTGTTAGTGGTGGAAACTGTATATTCCCCTTCAGAACCAATAATCTTAGTAACTGCAATCTACATTCTGTACATTTATTTTGTTGGGTGTTGTTGACTCCTGAGACTTGCATATCCAAAGGTGACTTTGTCCTGATGCAAATATATTGATATTCCCAGGGTCTGCATTGCCCTGTGTGAATTTCAAGAGGAAAACAATAAGGAATATTGGAAATGTTTGTTATAAAGTTGGAAACAAGTCTCACCAGGCCTCAGATGATTTTTTTGTGGTTGAAATGGAAGAAAATGTTTCATAGGAACTGATTAAGCATCAGGTGTGATTCAGGCTCATAGAGAAATTTGTTCAGTAGGAAATCTTTTGCAGAACACAAATTTTCATTGAAGGCAGAGATAAAGATAAAAATATATGATAAGATGAAAATACTTCTTGTTTTTTAAAAAAAGTGGGTAGCCCCTGTGTCTTATCCTTATGCACCTGTCCTGGTGCCATGTAGATGGTTTCTGATTCACATCTGTTCTGCACAAAATGAACATGCTTTTTAATTGTCTAAGGGCTTGCTGAGGAATTGGTTTGTTGGGGTTACTGCAAATAAAGGAAGAGCTCAGTAGTCAGTTACTTCTTTGACTAAAAGAGGTCATTAAATTTGATGATAGAAGCTGTCAATGTATAAAAATATACAAGTGAATAGGACGTGAGAACAAATGCTGACAAGTGCAGTATACAGCCTGTGCTCTTGACAAGACACAGGGTTGAACTGAACAAATGGCTCATAAAGCTCCTTTAGCAAGAGGACAGTAAAATCCTTCCTCTAAGGTGATTTAGCTTTTTAGTAAGCATTTATATGGAGACAGGGGTCTACCCTGGTGGATGGGTTGCTTGCTTTTGCCAGGCACTGCAGACAGCGCTGCAATATAACTTCAGTTTATTATGGCACTAAAACTGTTAAACTGTGACTGCATTTCTTTTTCCACTTGAAGTGAGGTTTGTCTCTAACCAAAAGGGAACAGCCATTCTTTTCCCATGCTGACAATTGTTTTTGATGGGCAGCCATCTCATGTCTTTTAAAAAAATCAAGAGCCCACTTTGGCTGCAGGGGAAAATATAGAGTTAACCACAAGGGTTGATCAGTAACTCACAACTACAGTAGCTCCACTTAACATACAAGAAAGTTAAAAATCAGTTACTCCATTCTCTGTCTTATGGATTAGCATTATCCAGATGATTAAAATCAGTGATATCCACTTCCCTGGGGGACAAGAGCTGTGGTGGGTGTAGGGAGAGCCCAGGTCAGGATCCCTCCCATGAGTAGCTGAATGATGCCCCAGGTAGCAGAGAGCTATGGTGGCTTGCTCCTAGGAGACAGCCATCTCTGTGGGTGGGTGTGGGAGCTGGATATGTGAAATCCCAGATCTCTTGGAGTCAAGTTTCCATTCAGGTGGGTGACCATGCTGGACTGGGACGGGGGACTCTCTCAGCAAAAGGCCACCATCCCTCTGCCTGATGTCATTGTTTTCTTGTGTCTAGCCCTGGTGTCACCACTGCTCATTGTGAAGGGCTGCTCCTGCCAGCTGTGTCCCTACCTATCAAGTCCCCCCATGGCATGGGGCTCCTGAAGAAAGCCTGGCAGGCCCACTGTGCTGGGTTTTCTCATTTATTCCAGTGTAGATGCTTGTTCTGGAGAGATGCACAGAAACTCTCATTCCAGCTTACAAAAGTGTTTTTCAAAGTCACTCTGAGGTCACAGAGTCCTCTGAATCACTGAGGTCACTTAGACATACCCGAAGTGTCTTTGAGAGTCCTTTGAAAATTGCTGCCAGTATTTTCTCTGACCGGGTCATTATCTGCTTACTGAGAAACAGGAGGTTTTGTAATACACATTTTCTGTCAAACTGTTTGCAACATGTGAGTCCTCATTTGGACTGGAAGCTCATCTTTAAATTCATGAGATGGATTAGGAAAAAAAATCTAAGGACACTGACAAATCAACACTTTAAAGCTTAGATTCCTGATAATATTTAAACCTCATGGAAGCTTTAGATCAATTCTTTATTGATTTTATTCAACTGTTTCTTCAACTAGAGTATTTGGTTGAAATAAGCTTTGCCTTCCCACAGCAATCTTTGCGTTGATTAAGAAGGGATGTGCACTCTGTTAACAACCTCCGTCACAGGAGCTCTCACATACCTGCTGTGTTGAAAAGAAAAACATATAGGTGGCCATCACAGGCAAGCACCAGTCCTAAATCAAGGCCAGGAGTTGTGGATCTGGTCCAGAGTGACAGAAATCTGGTGCTGTGCAGGTGCCTATCAGTGCTGCTCTCCACATGGGATGATGCCTCAGCAGAGCAGCCCCCTCATTCCCCAGGAAGCCTCAGCAAAACCCTGAATATTTCAGTTTAGTCCAGGAACATCAAGAACTCACAGAGTAAAACACACATTTGTTCCAAATGGACACCAACCATGAGCTTTAAGCTCTGAGACTCCTTTTGGATCTGTTTTTTCACGTTTTGCTCTATGACAAATCCTGGTAAACACATATAAGCAGATTGTTTTTATTATCCACAAATCCCACAACACTGAGTATGTTTTCCACTATATCTCTCTCACTTCAGGAGAGGAAAAAAATTATAAACATTGCCATGTATCCAGGTCAGAAACCACAGTTTATGTCATATCTGTTATTATTCAGGTTGACTGGTCTACCCTGACGTATTCTGACTTGAAACTCCAGAGTGATGGTCCTGTTAAGATCTAACCTTTAAAACTTCAAGCCCTTCTGGTCCTTCTGAAGACACTGTTCTGGGGCTTTGAGTCATTTCTGCCTGACTGAACATCATACAAAGTGCTTGAAATTTTATTAACCCATTAATACCTGACAAAAGAAAACAAAGTAAGAGCAGCAGCCAGCAGGTAGATCAGAAAAACATAGCAGGCTTGCACAGAATGGCAGCTCTGCTTCTTAAGTGGATGAGATAGACAATTATTTACTGCATTTTGAGAGCACCTGGCACTCAGTCTCTTGGCCATCAGGACAACTCAAGGGAAAGTGGTGTTTATCACAGTGCCCTGTTAAGTGGGTTTGACTACAACAGAAATAAACAAAACAGCCTCTGGAAAAGTTTCAGGACTTTCAAACTGGTGAGTGCTCTGGTGTTGCAGACAGCTCAGGTCATTTATTAGGAGCCAAAGAGTCGGCACAAATGACAATATGCACTTTTGTGTTTGTTGGTTTCTTCCTTCTAATTTTGTTTGTTTCCTTGTGAAGAAGGGGGATTTCACACAGCTATAATAACCCCATCACTTCAAAATAACCTCCAGTCCGCCACTCTAACAGATCCAACACCTCCTTTCAATTTTCTTCAGATTCTTTCCTTTGCTCAAGAGGAGCCTCTCCTTTGCTGCTCTGCTTTTCTTATGTGGCACGAAGGAGACAATTCTGATTTCCTGTGAGTGTGCTAAGCCATTTAAATTTTTACTAACCACTGCAGTACGTGCTGCCTGCTTTTGGGAGTGTGTTGGTAGATGATCTAAAATGGATGGATTGCACGCTGCAGATTCTGGAATGTAATCTTCTTACGATTTTGCATCTTGCTCACAAATGTTGCAAGATTTGCTTATTGGCTGTTTTCTTCAACCAGATGTTGAATTTCTAAGCCACAGAATGGGCCTCCCCTTACTTCTAGCCAAATATCACTTCTTCATTTCAAATGAATAATGTCAAATCATTTCTGAGTACAGCATGTTACCCAATTTTCCAGGCCCAGAAAGTTCAAGAAATGCAAGATGGAAATGCAAGGCTTTGTTTCCAGGTCTGGAAGCTTTGGTTGATATGAATATCAATACTATAAAAAAGAAAAAAAAAGTCAGCATTTTCACCTTATCATGGCCTAATATGAGGCAAAAAGTTTTCATTCTTAGCAATTCCTATTTTTTAATGTAAAATTCATTTGAATCTTCCGTTTTACATTTTGAGATAAAAATTTTGTTTCTATCTGGTTCCAAAGGTCAAGCACAATATGTAACTCCTTTAATTATGAAAATCTCCCTGCTCAAACTTGGTCCAGCTAGACCAGGTTGTTCAGGGCTGGTTCAGTGAAGTTTGGAGCATCTCTTCCAACAGATAGGTTAATAACTTCCAGCTTCCAGCAGTTTTGATAGCAGAGCAAAGCAGCATGGGAGAGGTGAAAGGGAGGATCATGGAGGGGAAATCATACCTTGCCAGAACCCTGATGTGTGTGTGGGGCCAGCAAACAGAGTGTGGAGAGCATAAGGATGGGATTGCAAATCTGGGGAACTACCAGATGCACTCCTGGAGTCCAGTCTGGTTCCTGATGGGAAAGGATAAATCTGCGTTCAGGTGTTAAGATGGGTGTCACAGAATGCAATGGTCTCTAAGCAGATATTTAAAGCTTTCCGTGCTTATTCACACACTAGAGAGAAGCAAAATCTCCAAAGTCCTGAACTGACTAGAAATTCCACCAAAGAAAGTTTTTATTGAAGAGGTTGAGAACGTATCACATGTTTTATTCTGATTTTTGATTTCTTTTGTGTTTCCCACTGTATGAATAATTAAATGACAGTACTTTTGAATAGGGAAAGAGGAAAGGAAACTCTTTCTTCCCTTTATTTGTAGGCAAATAATAACTTGATTTCAAAGTGAAATATAAGAGAAAAATATTTGTTACTGTGAAATGGATTTCTGTTAATGGTTCATATTATTGTTGATGAATATGTGAGCAAATGTACTTTAGCCTCTCCTCTTGAGAGAGAATGGAATATATTTGCTAGAGTGAAATATATTAAATACTCAGCCTTGTAAAGAGCATCCTCTGTTATGTCTAAAGCCTCCACAGGCCAGGAAGGCTTCTTACCCCTTTCCCTATATTTATTTAAATCCTCTGATGAGTGGAGTGCATTCTCACAAATCCATGTGTAATTTTAGCTATCTAAATTGCTTTCTCTTCTTTCTTATTAAAATAAGATGATGAAGAAATATCACTGTAAATGCACGGTGCACTAAAAATACAGCATGCATACTTTACATACAAATGCTTCAGAACTAGTTAGCCCCACTATGAAATACTAGATTCTGCTTTGATAATTTGTGAGATTTTGCATGTTGGCAGCCAAAGCTTCCCACAGTTTTTCTAAATTGTAGGATTTTTTGCATTAAATTGCTGAAGTCTAGAAAAGTGGGACACAATGACTTGAATGGCATATTGTATTCTTGAATTGCAGCTAAGAAGACTGATCACAGTGATTATCTAAGGTGTTGCTTATACATTCAAGCAATAAAACTTCAGAAGATTCTGTGAGGGCTCTGCTTCAGCAAAGTCCTTGGTCTTATGTTTGACTGTAGATAAGGGAACTTATTGCTTGTAATGCATCTAATTATACAATTTACTCTTTCCTAGAAACATGTTAAAAACAGCTCCTGAGTGACTTCGAAGCAAAAGCAGTTCCAAAAATAATTTGTGGCAAACACATTGCATTGTTGCAGCAGAATGTTGAAAAAAAAAAAAAAAAAGAAATCCTAGTGGACCTCCTGGTGGTTCATCTGAACCTCTTTCTAATGTTTCTTGTAGCCTTTTCCCACCCGTGAAAAATGTACCTTGCATTAAGAAAGAACTTACTAAGCAAGCAAAAGTTACTAAGTCACATCCACCTTAAGGGGAAAAAAAGAAAACCAAAAATCCAAGCCTGAGTCAAAACGTTGCTTTTCTATCACACACTCATTATAGAGGTAGCTTTTACTTAACCTCTTGGTTCTCACATCACTCATGTTAATGGGCAAGTTTCTGATACCGTGGCATTTATCAACTGATCATCTGTGACTCCATGAGTCACTGTCTCCAGGCTTGACATAAACCACTCAGACTCTGCGTTAGGGTCACCTGGACTTTGTCACTATTTAACAATTGAAAAGGAGCAGTATTTCCTTAAAGCACAGGCCAGACCCTCCAGTGATGCAAAGGAGAACAAGAGAAGCAAAGTCAATAAAGCACTGGTGTTTTCCTAAGGCTCCAAGGCAGTTGAACAAATGCTGAAGCTCTGTTTTCCCTCTGCACTTTCTTTTCTTTGCTCATTTGTTCCTTTTCCCTCTTGGGTTAAATCAAATGCACCCAGGTACAGGCAGTACTTGTAAAAATAGCTGTTGGTTTATTGCATCCCAATACCAGCATGCACTGATTGTGTACTAGATGAAAAATTTTGGGCTGTTCATCTTCTTCTCTAGTGTAATTCTAGAAATACTGACAGGATTATTTGGTTTTCTGTTTTTAGAGAAAAAGTCTTCTGAACGCAGAGAACAGTCACCTTGGTGCTATTTTGCAGAGCATGGAAAGGTAACGTGGGCATAACCCTTAGTAAGCAAGTGTTTTATTTACTCTGCTTTTAAATATAGCATTGCATTTTGGGCATCAAATGTGGTAATTCTGAGTAGAAGATTTGATTTCTCAGGAGGCAGAACACTTAGGTTAGTCTCATGGCTAGTTTTTACCCATGCCTGCATCTGTGAAGAAATTCTGTGCTGAGGGACAAATGAAAAGGCACTCTCTCTTTAAAGACACTTTACCTTTCAGCTCCTGTGCAGTTGGAAATCTCTATCAAACCTGAGCCCTGCAGACAGCTGGTAAAGCTGTAGGGCCCAGTTGCAGCATGGGGCCAAGGCCCTGAGTCAGAACCACTGAAAAACTGTGTTGAAATTAGTCCTGCTCTTGGCAGATGTTGGAGAATGTGTACTAATTTTTCCAGGTCAGCTTCAGCTTCTTCTTCTTCCAAGCCCCAGGAAGTAAAAAATGCATATTTGATGAACTCCTTGAAAATTCCAGTTCCTGTATGCCTGACCTGATAAGTAAAAGATGTTGATGAAGCTCAGAAATGAATAGTAGGGAAACTCTCAGCCAAGTGCCCAACATATATCTCTTTAGTACATGATGTCTTTAAGATCAGGCTAGGTCAGGACAATCAGACCACTGACTCAACGCAGAGAATTTTTCATTGTTAAGACACTGCCTGAAACTTCTGCTGGAAATTCAGTGCTGCTGCAAGTGTGCTGGTAAGCCAAAGGACATGCTTATCCACATATCTCTGTTCCTCTCCTTCAGCCCTGCCCCTAAAGAATGTGTCACAGGATCTATTTGTGGATCAATTGTAGGAGCCACCAAACAATCCTTGCAAATTATTCTGTTGACCAAATGAAGACTTAGCTCTCCTCTAAAGACAGCAGGGCCAATGTAATTTTGAATGCTGTAATTAATTCCACGTGTTTTGAAGCATTAGGGTAGAGTGGAAGGACCAGAAATGTACTAATAAATAAAGGCCATATCCTGGTATTGATCTGTATGTGGAACTCACCACTGGAATCAATAGGGAGTGCTGAAAAAAATCAATGGCAGGATATGACCCTGAGATAAGCCGGTTTCAAATCATTCTGTCTCTCCACTACAAATAGACAGGTTACTCTCTGTTATCTAAGTCCTCAAACATCCTCAAGAAGTTTGAGAAGTAGGAAAAAGCCACATGGAAAGGAACTGCCAGGGAAAGACTTACGTGACAAAATACTTATGTTTTGTAAGGCCACGTTTAGGCATTGCTTTGCAGTATCAGCCTTCTGGCTGAAACATTTAGATGGTTTCTTGTCATTAGGAGTGAGAATAGCTTGGGGAAGAGTGAGTGGTTACTTAGCCTCTACTAGATGCTAAAAAGGCTGGGTTTTGCAGCTCCTAAGTTATGTTTCTTGGCTCTATTTGCTTGTGTTAGATAAATGCTGTGTGGCATTTCCTGAAGCACCAGAGTGCAAACAGGGACCCTTCAGGCTCACAAACCTGATTTTTTTCTTTCAGAAATCCAAAGTGGAGGGGTGGACATATGGATACTTGGATGCCTGTCCAATACAGCATCAAGACAGAGCTGAAGCTTACACCCAGCCCTGGTTAATTAACTTTATGGTTCTCATGACCTGAATCTAAAAATAGCTTTAAGATGGCTGCATGGATACTCCTCTCACTAATTGTTTTCTATAATGTGAGTATTCCAATTTTGCTTTTTAGTAATTTTATTTTTTGGGAGAGAAGTCAAGCCAATGTTTCTGGGAGCAAGAAGAACTTTTTTTAACACCTCAAAGTTTTAATGTGTGCTTACTCTAACCAACATTGAGGCAATTTGGTATGAGGAAGCTCCATGTCAGCTAAAGAGAATATGGAGAAAATGGTAGCTTTGAATCTGGGAAAACAAGAACCAAGGGCATTTACCCAGAGACTTTCTCTCTTTAGAATAACTCTCTTTACTTGCCCTTGCTTGTCTTCTGCCTTTTTTTATTTGCTTTTTAATTGCATGCATGCATTTAATGCATGGGAAAGAATTCCCTTTGCCAACATGATAGAAATGTGCACTCAGAGCTTTGTGAACTGCTGGTTCCTAACACTGGAAGATGCAACCCAGCCAAAATCCCCTCTAGATGGCTCTGATGCATTCACTGCAGTACCAATCTTTGCCCAGATCCTTCTGTGACTCTTTTCCCTATCTGTAGCTTGGTTCTCACTTAAAATTGCAAGTTGGAAAGTTCCTGTTTCTTTTTATCCATGAAGGAGATCTATCTCAGTAATACAAGCTTTTGCATGCTGCCCCATTAGTGTCTCATCTTAATCCATGCCTTGAGGGTCTGAATCCAGAGAAGGTAGAATAATCTAGTCTCCATGCAGATCTTGGACTCTTCTCAAACTGTGCCAAAAAGTGCACCAATTAAACTGTGCTTTCATGACATTGCAAGCCAGCCCCTTGCAGAGAATGTAGGTGAAAAAAAAAAACAGAAGGTTTATAATTTAGGTTTCAGAAAAATAATGGTTTCCCCTCCAAAATGATCTGACTTGTGTCATTCACAATTTAGTCAGAACCTGGAATGCTACCTTCAGATTATGGAAGCTGGCAAAATTCATAACCTGGCAAAAGGGAAAATATTCACATAATTCTCTCGGCAAGAAACCAAATCAAACTATTCTTTTTAATTGCAGGTGAGTAATAGCACTCTTACATTTCATACAAATAATGTCAGCACTCTCCTGCCCTGTGATTGATGGGATGTTTTAAGTGGAGTGCTTTAACTCAGCACAGCTGGTCTCTTGTTGGATTCCTCTCCTAGCCTAAGAAATTTTTGGGTTTGGATGTATTGGCAACAACTTTCCCTTCTAAGGCTGAAAAATATTCCTCAAGAGAGTAGATGTTGAGTTGTCAGCTCTCTGCTTGGTCTGTATCCCTGCTAGTGAAAACCAGGGATTACTGTGAGTTTTGTTTGGTTGGCTTTTTTGACCAATTCATTTGCTCTTCAAGGTCTTGTTTGAGCTCTTGGATTGAACTAATGCTCTTTCATGAGTAATGTGTCTGTAGCCTAAGTGCTTCCTTGCAGTGCTTTCAGAAGGAGTTTAGCCTTTCCTGGATCTCTGCCATTTTGTTGCTTCCCATGGGTGTCCAGGGAAAGAAAACTGCTGGGTGCTTGAGAAAGGAGGAAGACTTTAAACCATTTCTATTAAGCTTCCAAAAAAACAGGATGTGCAGCAAAAAGTGGGATTCTTAGCACCATAGCCACCAGCTATGGAGTTCATTAAAGTAGCTGTATATCCATTTAATGTGTTAAATTCCTAGCATTAGGCTCACATGGTCTATTCTCAGTCTCTGAGTAAAATCCACACCAGCTTTCAGAACCCTAGAGTACATAATAACAGGAAAATCATGGCTCTGGTTAAACACCTCCCCAGGGAGGGCCTGGTAAATGTCCAGGGTGGTGATTAGGGAAGGTTAACTTATGATGTGACAAGGAAAGAAGTACAACTTAGATAACACTAATAAATGGCAGTGGTGCCAAAAAATGATTAATTATTCTGAGGTGTTCAGTTAAAAAAAAGGAACAAATAAAACAAGCAGTTTTTAGAAGAATATCCTGAATCTATCGGTGCCCATGTATAGTTATTTACTATTGTAGTATTTCAAGTTGGATGTCTATGTGTGGAAAATATATTACAGAAGGAATTATTTAGTATGTAAGGAATCATCTGCTGTGCCCCGTGCAGGACAGGACATTATACAAACTTCCAATTTTTGTGGTTGTCATAAGTGAGTACCCACAATGCCATTTATATTGTAGTAATAGCAAGCATTTACTGAATGACTGAAAACAAATTTGCAAGGGGAGAATAATTTTCTCTTTGCTCTTGTTGGTTTTATGTTCCATACATTTTAATCCTTACACTGTGGAGTTAGTAAATTGAATTGTGGGGAATTTTTGCCATAAACAAGGGAAACCCTAAACTTCTAACATTAAAAAAACCCTTTTCCCCCTCCCCAAGGATTAGCCATTTCCTTCTTGCTGATTTTCTTATGTTAGAATTTCCAGCATGATTTTCTTTCCTTCTGTTATGAAAGCTTTATGAATTACGGTTCCTGTATTTTTGGCAAATATATATTTTAGACTTTATTCATTGTTATGTTGCAAGCTCTCAGTCTTGCACAGACTTGGACATACCCTCTCCCTGTTATGCAGTGATCTGAAACACAGATTTCAGAGGGAGAGCTCATTATGAAAAAAATTAAGCAACACTTCACCATTTGGGATCTAAATAGCCCTGTCTTGCTCAGTGGTTAAATAATTGCTCAATATTCTGGCCTTCCTGTGATGGACCCAGCCTGTCTATCCAGAGCCAGGGACTGTGGTGCTCAGATATCCGATCTGTCTCTGGGAAATCCTGCATTGTCTGTGCAGTGCTGTCTGGAAATTGTAGGGCTGCTCTCTTGAGCAGAGCCCTGCACCCACATGGCCCTGCAGAATCCAGCTGGGAAATTAGTCCAGCTGCTCTTTATTTGGGTGTCACTGTGTTACCCTCCATTGTGTGGATGCACTCAAATGGTGTCTTTTAGGGAATTTGGTGGAGAGAAGTCAGCACAGTGAAAAGTAGAGACTCCTTGCTCATGCTTGGAGATCCTCTATGTGTCTGTAAAATGCTCTGTTTCCTCAGGTCTAGTCTTAAAGCCTGAAGCAGATGTTTTATTACACTTTTACTGAATCTAAGGAAAAAATCTCTCCACTTCAGCAGGAAGATGAGGCCTCCTGACATCAAAATCTTTGCTCCAAACATTACAATGTGTGTTCTATGGCATGTTAAGAAAAATCTACTCAGAATATTATTTAGGGAGATGCTTTTCCCACCTCTCCCATAATGGACAAACGCTTGCCTGTACATTGTGCTGTTATAAATCATACATCTATTATGAAATAATGCAAAAATTTAAAACTTGAGTGTTTACATGCAGAGTAAGTTGATGCTCAGAGAGGTGTAGCACACATGCCTGACACCATGGTGTACAAGAGGTCTTGTCTGACTGCATGGTATGTCCCTCACTCCTATCCAGAAATAAGGAGCTGACTGCAGATATCATTGCAATGGAGAAGGTCTCCATGTTACATGAGCTGGGTGTGGCTGCTTTCTTCCTGACACAGTCTCTTATTGTTACTCCTCTTTTTTTTTTCTGTCACAATGATAAGCATTTCAGTATATTTACCATTTTAAAGGTGTTTTCAGTATTCCCAGGTGGTGCCTTACTGGGCTGTGGGAAAGCAGGACTTTCCATGTGGAAGTTTTATAGTCAGCTAAAAATGAATGTATTTACCACTGAGATAATACAAAAGTTGTTTATTTGTTTATATCAGCTTCATTTACATGAGAAATGAACAGAGTTCATTTACATTAAGGTACACATTTGAAAAAAAAATTCTATGTAAACTTTTTAGGAAAAAGATACTTTGTCAATTTTGCTGTATGATAAGAGAATCACTGAACAAGAGCAAAACACAGAAAAGGGATGTATCAAATTGCATATGGTTACTGTAATGCTCCTGCTTTCCCTTTAATTCATTTAATAAGGAAGGTGTTTGTAGTATGTAATGCAATTTTTTTTTCTGGCAGCAGTCAGAGCTGCAGTCACTCACTATGCAGTGAACTGAATCCTACGTGGTTCAGGCAGTTAAAAATACCAAAATGACTTTCTTCCCTCCTGCTCCTCCAGGATTTCTTCTTTGCAGATGGCAGAGGACAATATGCTGGGTCTGCAATAACACTGACTCAAAATTCCTTGCTAATTGTAAGATAACTTCCTAAAGATTGCAAGCAAAAGGAAGTCAGAGAACAAAGCAATGTCAAGTATGCACATGTCACAACACAATGTGCTGATTCCAAGCCTTTGGAAACATGCTGAAAGACATGTCTGGAAAAAAGAAAAACAACAGGGAAGTGCTTCCACACAGGCTTTCAGCATGAAAACAACAGCTGAATGTGCCTGTTCCCACCAGGAAAAAATACCCTGAAATAACAAAAGGTGCTGGAGAGCTAGAAATGAAATCATCAGATGGTGAGAACACTCTTTTGTCTGTTCTTACAGACTGCACTCCCAGCGCATTGTAAAGCAAGGGATCAATCTGGAGTAGTGTTTGACCGCAAGGTGCTAAGAAGACCAAGAAAAATGGAATGTATAAACACGTCTCTCTTACAATGAAGGACTAACAGAGCAAAACAGGAGGAAAGCAAACAAAGGGCCACACTTTCAGATAATGTATCTGCAGAAATGCAAACTCTGTGCATTCCTGATCACTCCTGTAGGTACTGAAGGCACAAAAGACAGACTCTTGAGGAGAACGGCATACACAGCATTTCTTTGTGAAACAGAGCCTGCACACATTCCCTTCATAACCACAGGTAAATCTTTGCATCATTGGTGTACTCTAAAGATGTAAGTGCTTTCAATTAAGTCTGTCACTGCTGGCCTGCTCAGTCCAATTTTCTGTCAACTTAAGAGCTGAGGGTTGAGTAAATTCCAGGGGAAAATTATGAGATCCCAGTGAAAGACAACATGCACAACACAAATGAAACACTGCATGCATCTGACTAAAGGTGCTACAAAATATATATCACCTCTACAGGCAGAGGGACATCCTACCTAAATTCAAATGAAGCAGCATCCAGGAATGAATAATAATGTGCCTGGGCTTTTTTTTTTTTTTAAAGCTGATAGAGGGTAATAAAAATTATCCCAAGTTTTTGCAGGCAGAAACAAACAGCGGGATGAAAACCAAATTGCCTAACATCACATATCAGCCCAGGAATAACGTCTCCATCTCCAGATTCTCAAGTGACATTATAAAACTGTTCCTTTTTGTTAAGTGCTGAGCCTCAAAGAGCACTCGGGACAAGTGCACCTGAGAGGCTTGTTTTGCTTTTGATGCTTCTGGTTGTGCTCCCAGAGATACATGCCATAAAATGACCTCACAGTTTGCTCATGCTTTCTACAATGTGCAAGAAAAACCTAACCTTACCTTAAGCAAGTGATTTAGGTAGATTTTTGTTTGTTAAAATCTAGCATAGATGTTTCTGCCAGAAATAGAAAAAGTGTTTCTGTGATTACAAAGGCTAAATATGAAGTAAGCTGAGAAAATATTTCTTTCCCCTGGCTGCAGACTGTAGTATCTGTCTCAAACCTATTTGTCTGCTAAATATTCCTTGTCAGTGTACTTTTGGGGGTTCACGTCTTCCTTGCTGATGCTAATTGGGACTCCAGGTGTACGAAGCCCCATTAAAATTTGATGTTCAGCTGTCTTTCTTAGACTGCCGTGCAGTCAATGGATTTCTTCTTCCCTCTTGGGCTAGACTGAGCCTATCTGGCTCCCAGTTCCAAAATAGCAAGTTCATGGAAAATGTGGCTTCTTTAGAATCAACACTAGTTGTTTTTTTTTATTATTTGTGTAAACAAGAGCCTGACCAAACTGGGCCTTCTATTTTACACTCAAAAGAAACCCTCTGTTGTAATAGATCACTGTTGTAGATATCCTTTGAGGCTGTAACACAGACAAATGAGGGAGTGAGATACTCTCTTACTGCTTGCTGTGCATGGCCACATAAGATTTGTCAGGCAACAAGGCACATGAAATTGTTAGGCAGTGATGAGAAAGAAATACCTTAAAAAGAGTTTTTAGGTTGTAATTCTGTTGTTCCTGCCAGAGGTTTTGAAATAACACAAAGGATGAGCTTGTTGTCCCGGGAACAATATTCTAGCAAATTGCTTTTCCAGGACCGAGGGAATAGTGTCTTTCATCATAATTCCTCCTTTCAGACCGCTGAATAAATGAATTGAAAGCTAACTTTAGGTTAAAGAAAAGGAGAAAGGAAATATGAAGGTTAAATCCAAGCACTATTATACCGTCCAAAAGCAGTGAAGAGATTGTAGCAGGTGGTCCCACCACCTGTGCCTGTCTACTTCCATTCCAAGTAATCTCCTTATCAAATGCAGAAAGAAGCAGACACCCAGGAGGGTCCCACAGGAAGAGGAGCGGCTGACAAACAGTGACTAACCAGGGAGATAGGAACCTGCAGTGCAGGGGGTGCCAACTTGGGGAAGCCAAAACAGTGCAAACCACTAGAGACTGATCCTTGTCCTGTTTGCAGCTTGTATACCTACAGCAATACTGCTGGCTCCAGCCCTTCACATTTGTCTCCTGGTGCTAATGGATGGGAGATGAAGATCCTGCAATTCCAAGCTAGAAGCTGCCATGTCCTAATGGTTTGCAGAGAAAAAGGCCAATCACACAACGCTTTTATAATAGCACCTATCTTCTTTATCCTTGCTCAATTGCTGCAGGAAATGCTCTAATTTAATAGAGCAAGTGGATGCATTGCCTGGGTTCCAGTGGCACAATAACAGCATAATGATCCCGGCCCTCGGCACTGCGGGCAGGGCTGTGGTTTGCTTCTCAGTGGGCTCTTACTATGGCTTTTTAGGGCTGTCAGGCTTCCACTAAAAGAAAACAAAGTGCTGGCAGAAAAAACAATCTCAGTAAAGACTGTTCCTGTCATGTATCTGAATATTCTCTTTCACTAGTTCTTTTCTGTGCATGGAACTTCTTAGGTAAATATTGCTGGGAGGGAAAATGTACCTCAAAGGAGCCCGCTGTTGCCAGTGTGTATCCTCACATTCAAGTGGGGTCTTTTGAAGTGAAGGCATTCTCCAAGCTGAGGACTTCTCTGTCAAGCTGCCTGCTGGGCACGATGCACACTCTGGAGCTGATGGCTCTACCTTTTCCCATGTTGTTCCCTAGCAGAGCAAAGTTCTTGCACTTTGGATGGGAGCTGGTGTTCCTTTCACAACAGATCTGCTCTCAGTGACACAGCTAAATGGCTTCTCAGTGGGACCACTCTTGGCACTGCCTTGCACCTTCCACTCTGCACCCAGAAGTGGTCTCTGGGCTCTTTGTAGATTTTACATCTGGGCCCAAAGGCTTCCAGAGCTTCCTGCTTGCACCAGGCAGTGTGGAATACTTCATGATAGCCTCTAATGGGATCCAGCCCTCACTGCTTCTCTTCCACCTGTTCCTCATGGACAGGACATTTCCCTGTCCTGTAAGGATCACTTTGGTAGCAGCCCTGACACTGGATCTGCTGTTCTGGGAAGTCCAGCTGTTGCTCCTGGACCTTTCTTAAATCCCTTCTCAATTTTAGCAGCACAAGAAGATATGGGCATACTGAAACCCATCAGAAGGGTTGAGTGGCACCCTGGGTAAGGGTGACAGACCCAGCACCCACATTTTCCATAGTGATAGTTATCCATGAAAATGAACACTGCAGGAGAGCTAATCCCAAAACATCCAGCACAAGCTTTAGTGGTTTGTCCTGATTTAGCATTACTTGAATTGTTTTTTCAAGAAGGGAGCTTCACTTTGGATTTTACTCCAGTCTCAAAGGGAAGTCAGGTTCCCCTTGACAGATATTTGGCTCATTCATTTTGAGATCCTTGAGTGGAATATTCTGAGTTAAAAGAATAACACTGCAGCTTTCTTTCATGAGACAGTAATGTTTCTTTCATTTCTTGCATGATGTTGTCAAGACAACAGTGTCCTAATTGTACCTATATTTTTGCCACAGTGTTTTGGAGCACACAATGTTTTGGAGCAGCTTTTGTTATAGAAATATTTCCAAACCTGAGCAGCCTTTCTTTTTCCTTTTTTATTTTTTTCCCAAGTATTTAAAATTCTGTAAGGAAATTATTCCTGGCTAGACATTAAGATCTGGATTCAAAAAGCATTTTTTTGTTGTTCGTATGACTCTCAGAATACACAGATTTTGTGCTTTCAATCCAAAAATGTCATATATACTGAAGAAAGTCTAGAGTTCTAGAAGTTTAAAAGTCAGGGAGTGAAAAGTGATGACTCTGTGCAACTATGATGACTCAGAAATATATGACATTTTCTGTTATTTTGTAGGGTGATGACTTTATACCATCATTTACTTAAACAGTGTGGCAAATTTTATAGTAACTTCATTAATCAATTTGACACTTTTACAGTCTCAGCTTGCATTGCACTTAACATGCTTTTTCAATATTTGATTTCCCTGACTAAATCCATAAAGCAAAGAAAGGAGAGATTAAAATAACAAGAACTACATTGACTCAAATTCAGCTCAAAGTTTATGCTGGATTCTGCTGTATGCTTTTGGTGTGGAAGCAAAAAGTTTGCTCTTCTCTCTTGTGAAAGGGTTGTGCCAGAACAGGACAGGCCCTGAAGGACTTGGCATGAAGAAGTGGTGGTAGTGTGGTGGCAATTCTGTCAGACCTTCCCTTCCCAGGAGTGTGCAGTCCTCTTGGTCAGGAGGGTTTTGGTAGGAAGGTTCCTGTCCACACGAGTCTTCCTTAGGGATTCTGAGCAAACTGGTTAGGAAGAAACAATTTATCTCGCTCTCATTTTAGAGAATTCTGGTAACAAAAGTGAAGCATGGTGAGATTCAGATCTGGGCAGAAATAATCTTTATTTCAGTGTGCTCATTTTGATACTGATTACAATGCTGGCCAGTAAACAAGGGAAGATGAACCAATTTTATATGAAGTTTCTGCTGACTCCACTCGAAGGCCACAGCTATTCTTCCTGTTCCAGGAAGAGCATCCTTTTACAGATGACTCCTGATACTCTTCTTTCTTCAACTCAGGCGAAGAGAAAACTGTGGTGTGGCAATAAAGTTTTGGTAATTTGGCTAGAATTAATTTGCACCTATATATAAAAGCCATGTGAAGATATCATCTGACAGAAACTCTGTGCTAAGTTTGCAAAGCCCAGAATATAAATGTTAGGAAATGTTTTATTCACAGCTGCCAACAGAATGTTAATTCAGATGCTTTTTTTGTTAAGATATAGTCTTTAATTGCATAATCACATACTATTTTTTCCACAGGACGTCTGTCTCACTCGGGGCAGAGACCCTACAAGAGGGCCAAGTAGAGGTTATGCAGGCACACATAAATCTGCCACTTCCTAATTTAGCTGTCCTTGACTTTGCAACCTACATAATTTTGCTTTCAGAGAGATACATGTTATTTTCTTTTCTTAAACCATGATAGAGGCACTTTTCATAAATGGTTTCTTTTGGTGGGAAACTGTTGGATGTCAGGTTCCTAAAGGAGACCTAGTTAAGAAATGGATAATTCAGTAAACACAGCCTCTGTGCATTTTTAAACATGCATAGACTAACACTTCATTTGCTCTCAGCTTGGAGTGTCTCATGGTGTTTCAAGTGCTAAAAGATTTACTATGGTTTATGACTTAAATATTTCTAACTCAATTTGTCGTTTAGCACCAAACCCCCTGTCCTGCAGCACACTCAAAGGCTAAAGGGCACCAATGCATTCTCCTGCTTAACTGCCCATGGATTGGGGCAGCTCTCATGACCTTTCTATTGCTCTGGGGATCTTTCATGAAATTAATAATTAAAATGCAAGGCCTCGGGTCTATATGTGATGTAATGTGTGAGGTTCTCAGTGCAAAGCAAGATTCCCTCAGTCACAATAATTTTTGTACATGAAACAGTTTTGCTTGTAAAGAATTATACTGTCCTCCAGTATAATTTTGATTTTTCAATCTACCTTGTTACCGGTTTGCTTTTCTGCAAAGTATTGAGTGCATTTCCATTAAATTTCATTTAAATTTAATTTCTAAGTGCATCTTAGTCTTTATGGCTGGATGCTCCTTTTTAAAACATGCGAGTTCTGGCAAGTATGACCTGGGGTTCAAAAACATATCTTTATTTGCTAAGAATAGACTATTTAGCAGTGTAGCTTTGCTTATGGTTCCATCATTAAAATGCTGGGACATTACTGTAAAAAAATGGACCGACACTGTAGGTAGAATGAGTAGGAACTAGAAACACAGATCAAAGGAATGAAGTGTGATGAGCAGGTTATCATATCCAGTTCTCCAAACCTTGTAAATGGAAAATACCCAACCTTGACATGCATTGACTTTTTAGAACAACTTAGCAGTTATCAGAAAGAGCCCTTCAGTCCAAGAAGATTGTGTTTAATAGGTGGCCAAGTCAATGGGTTCATAATCTGTAAAAATATTTTACTACTGTCTACTGGAACAATAATTATTGAATGGAAAATGCATTTTAAGGGTTTTTCAGTGGCAGCTCCACAACTGATCCCATAGAGACTATTTTCAATCCAGGTTTTCATGCCTTCAGCAAATGCAGGTTTTAAGTGAGAATCCAGCTGTGGAACACTGAAAGCCTTCAATGCAGATACGTGCCTGGGCTGTGTAATAGATGAACAATCTGAGGCAACACTGAAAGAATCCATTTTTCCCTTTCCAATTTCTCCCCATCTGGATTTACTAGATTACCCAACAAATATGAGTTAATATTCTAGCTTGCAGAGAGCTCTCCTCATGTTTGGAGGAACTCTGGATTTCATAACAATTTTATGAGTTTAGAGTTGCTTTTTGGAAATGTGTTTTTAAACAGAGGATGTGTTTTATCTTTTCTAGAACATATTTTCTTGATTTAACTGGCATGGGTCCATAATTTTTTGAATAATTTAAGCAGTCTGGGTCTAGGGCCCAAATTATGTTGACCTTAAATATAATCCTGGTGGAGTGAATGTTGAAATAGCAAAGAGAAGTTTAGTTTTGTGTTGAAGACCAGGGTCAGTGAGAAATATTTCAGCTGTTACACTGTGCTGATTTAGAAAGCTTCTGTGCATCACATTGACGTGTTGTGACTGAATGAGTGCAGATGCATCATGATCTGGAGTCTGCTAAACTTGTGCTTGGAGGATTGTGAATAAATATATCAGGAAGAGTCCATTCCTGGGAGAAGTCAAACACAGGTTCTGGAAAGATCCCAGCAAAACACACACACACACAAAAAGTTATGCAACATTTACTTGTAGATGTGGAACAAACCAGACAATTTACAGTTTATTTGGAGTGTGGGAGCACCATGGACATCAGTGGTTTTCACCAGTGTCAGGTCAGGAACCAATGCAGGAGCTGCCCTAAAGGCTCAGGAAAAAGTGTTATGTGCATAAAATTAATAATCTTTGTGGGAGAGGCCTTTTATATTGTGTTGAATATTTAAATTTTCTATTGGGCTGCTCCTTATGCAGGGAACATAATAGGAAAGCACTGGACCAAGACCAAGGAAGAAGGACTACAGTAACTGACAATATCTAAGATTATATGTTCCTGTGAGACTGGAGATCCTTTTAAGAAAGGTGGGTTCCTGGGAAAGTAGAATCTCAAATCTGTTACTACTGGTCAGAGCCTAAGAAATAAAATTTCCAGTCTATGGGGGCAAAACAAGTAGAGTACAGTAGATCTGTGCTTCAGGCAGCCATACCCAGCCTGGGTGGTATTTGGTATTTCTGCATTGTCCAGACATTAACCAGGCATAAAGCACAGATATGTGCTTGAGATAGTCAGTCTACCTCAGCTTAAGGATTTGGTGTGAAAACCTGTAGCACAGCTGTCTTTTTAGTTGATGGGGTAGGAAGGGAAGGCAGCGTGTTCTTCATCTGACATTTAATAGTTGGAATTATTTCTAGTATTTGAAAAATTAATTGAATAATATTTTGGCAGTAATAGTCACCCATTTACACAAATAATTGACAAGGACTCAGCACAAATAATGTTTTATTTTTCAAGCTGCTCTCTTGCTTGAAATAAAAATTGGATGTAGAGAAAATGTGGAGATTTTTGAAAGAGATCTAAAAACAATGGGGTCCTCCTGAAAAAAAAAAAAAAAAACCAAAAAAACAAAAACAACAAAACAAACCCAAACCAAACCAGAATGGAATTTGTTCAGTTCCTTTAGAAACACAGCCTCTGCCTTCAGAGCATTCTCAACATTGTATATTATTTCCAATCCCTAGCAAAACAAGGGAAAGGCTTTCCCAAGGGAAATGTGCTTGAGCCTGCTGCAAAGTCTGTGAGGAGTATGGGTGCTGGTGGAGAGTGATACAGGGAGGAACTGTGCTGTCAACAACAGGAAGCTGGTGAAAAACGAGCGGTGCCCCTGGGGAGGTGAATGCAGAGCAGATGTCTCTAATTGTGAGTCACACTGTGACAACTGACAAGAGAAATTCTGCACTCTTGACACTTTAAAGATACCAAAAATACCAGAGAGCACATTCCATGGCTTCTTGAAGACTTCCATATCGAGGTAGCTGGGGGGGGAGAGCTCCATCTCCTCCTGTTTCCATCACTAAACAGCCCATAAAATTTGCTGTTGATAAGCTTCCAAGCAGCCAAGCATTCTAATACTTAGATAAGTCACTAATGTTAATAAAACCACTGAAGAAATAAGAAGGAAGAGGTGCAAAGGGGATTCATGTGCAGGGCAGCACCAGTTGCTTTAGATACCTCTCCTTTCAATTAAGGGCGGTTCAGGATAAGAAAGGGGAAAGTAACATCCTTGTTTATAAGCACTGTTAGATTTTGAAATGTCTCTCTTTTTTTCCCCTTTTGATTTTTTTTTTTTTTTCCATCTGGAATGGTTTCAAGCTTTTTCGTGATGTATTCCAATTATTGTCTGGATACAGGATTGCAGATTTATATTGTGCTTCTTTAGTGGAGTTACAAAAAGTCAAGACCAGCAACCATTCATAGCTGGTTGCCAATTTTTTATTTTGGGAAGAATGCCTGGCTTGGGTGGGTCTGCAGATGTCAACAGTGCTACTCCAGAAATGTGTTTTAGTTGCTTTATTTGCTCTCTTGATGCAACTGCTTTATAACAGTAGTTTAATACCATGCTTGGGTAGTGTATCCCTTGAGCATGGCCAGGTTCTTTTGTGGGCATGAAAATAGCCTAAATCAGCTCCTTAGCTTGGAATTCTGTGACCATTGATATCTGGCTGAGGAATTATTGTTATTTCTCCTCTGGTCCCATGCAAAAATTTTCCCCTGAGTATTTGGGGAGGCGTGTATGTGTGTGTGAATTTCATAGTGTTGGAAATATTTTTGGGAGTGTCTCATTCTGACTGGATTCAGATATCTGATATTTTGGCGATCTCCACTGTTTTTCAGGTTGTTGATATTTGTGGAAGCTGCTAACAATGGAAAAGTGCATCTGGTCACTTGGGAAGGCAGAACACTGCACAAGTGTTGCTCCTACAGCTGCTGGAGTGCTGCTCCAGGATGCTGTTGAATAAATGGTCCTGCAGGGAGGTGGTGGATTTGCTCAAGCACATCACACAGGTCAGAGCCTCTCAGCTCCCTTCAGTGTTTCTGGGTTGGAGTTATCTTTACCACTTTCTTTTATTATTATTTTGTTTTATGTTATACCAGTTAAGCCTCTGTGTATTTTGCAGTAGCTGTGGTAATCATATCATGTCACATTGCTTCATCTGGAAATCCCACTGGTCTTCCCCTCTGTGCTGCTGTGTTACACTCCTGGGGTTACACCAGTGGGCCCTCTTTTGGTCCAGTTCTCGTGTGTCACTGATGCAGTTTGAGATGAGAATAATTTAAATTGTTGGGCATTTTGGAACAAGACTTTCCCTTTGTAACTGCTGTGCCAGACTGACATTTGACCAATTTGCTAGCAGATGTTTTATTAGAGGTCAGCTCCTATTGCCATTTAAAAGATGTTGTTACTCTGTGAAAATCCCAGGATTTACACTAATTGGAATTATTCTACTGAAATATTTCTGTTGTCACACTTGAGAATTCGTAAGTTGTGTAACACCCATGTACACTAGGTCACATTTTCTAAGATAATGAACCTTTTTCAGGTTCAAAAGTATCTATGCAGATACACGCATATGAGCCTTGCAAAACAAGCAAATCTCTGCCATCCTTCTGTGGTATCACCATTGCCAGACAAGTCAACTGCAATTCAAAGCCAAGGAGCAGGACTCAGGAAATCCTGCTGCTTTCATATTTGGTGAGAATTTCAAAGTTTGTCTCTTGTGGTGTTATTTTTTCCTGCTGATAATAGAAGAGGAACAAGTGCTGTGTGATATTGTGTTCTTGAATCCTTGGCAGGGATTTTGAGACCACAACTCTTCTCTGCTTCTTAAAGGCTTTCCCTGGGAGAAGTTGTAGGATGCGGCGGAATTTCTTTCTTCTTTGTATCTGTGTTGGCTAAAGCAGGACAGAGGAGCTTGAAAAGGCTCTCCCTCCTCAAGGAACGCTATCTGATTTGTAAGCATTCCTAGAGGTTAAGGCTGGTGACTATCAAGAAAGCAAATACTTCACGCAAGGGTAAGTCCTCTAATTGTGTTTGTGTTGAATAACTGCCAGATCCCCATGTCAGGATGTCTGCAGTCACGGCTCTGATCTCACCATTCCTTCCTCGGTTGTTGCACAATTGTGTTGCATGTTTGTGGTATGGGAGAAAGTTGGAGAGCTGGGCTATGAAACCATCTCAGGGAAGGAAGCCATGTTTTATTTTAGTTGCTTGGTTTGGATAAAAGCCTGTAGGAGATGGAATAACATAAAAAAAACCACCCCATAATGCAGCCCATTCATGGAAAACAAACCTGGTTTTCTCTACAGATATGTGAAATAAGAGGTTTGATAGCCAGGTTGGAAAAGGAAATGTCAATAAAAATGTGTTTGCTAGTGTAGTGGAAATCCTCACGTACATATGTGTGAAGTTATTACTTGTTCTACCTGGGCTCTCACCTGTAACTGCAAGGTCCATTTGGGTCAGGTTTGTAAATCCAATAAAGGAACTTTTGAAAAACTGGTTATGAATCTGCTCCTCTGACAGATCATTTCAAGGATCTGTTGTGGCAGGGAAGTGAGACAAAACAGTCCCAAATAACAGGTTACAAGAGGGGAAAGAAACTCAAAGATACTGCAATGAGCTTAGCAAGGGAGAGGGAAGGGAAGAACATCATAATTCCTTCCAGGCACAGCAGAAGAGTTTTGGGGACTCTCAGAACAAGTAAGGATTGAAAGCCACTCAGGTTACACAAACATTCAATCCTGAAAGAAGACAGCAGTTGCCTTAGCCACACAAATGTTGATTAAAAGTAATATCCTGATCGGTCTCAGTGCCATAAATCTTTCCTAGATGATAAAGCTGTGCATTACTCCTGTTTGGTTAGAACAAAGCAAATGTCACAGAGGTTTAATTTTAATACAGAAAAATAGTAAGAGGTTGAGTTAATCTATGACCATCATGTAGTCTCACATAGTAAAATCTGGTGAGCTGGTAGCAGTGCTCCAGGAGGATGTCAGTTCCACTTCCTAAACCAGGAAGGGAAGAATTATCCAGAGCAATAAAGAGCTTGTACAAATAATATGAGGGAAATCAGAAGTTAATCTGAATACCAACTCACTCAATCTAATCAGTATGAATAGCTCCCTGCCAACTGCTCCGTTACCTGAAACAGGGGTCAACTGATAAACATCAGCCAGTCCTCTCATTAAAAAAAAAGCACAGCTAACAACCCCCCTTCATCTCTGAATCTCAAATTCCATCGTTCCCGATAAGCACTAACCAGTTCCTCATCTCTCATTTGCAGTTCATATCCTGAGCTACACAGATTTGCTGTTAGAGATAAGGGTATGAGAAAGTAAAGCCATATTAATACACATGTTGCAACCTGCGAGCCTCTGCGGGGCTGCCGTGCCTGGCGCTGGAAATAGGGGTGGTCAGTGGGTCTGCACTGGGATTTGGGATGTGGCAACACTCCAGTTGTTTGGTCACCTTAGCCCAGATGAACACAGTCAAGGAAAGCAGTATGAGCCACCTGGTGGGGGGGAAACAGATGACTGGCAAAAGAGGGAGAAGCAAGGAAGAATGGGAGCGAGAAGGGGGAAGGATAGGGAGCGGTAATCCTAAATTCGTGAAAGATGTCACCCAGCTGCCATCACACCATGTAAACTACTTTTGGATTCTCATCCCATGCTCACCACTGTTAGATATTTGTCAAAGCTAAAGGCAACATTTTCTGCCTGTGCCTTTCAGCATGGGTGAGGTTTCAGTGTCCTAAACAACAGGTAACACCAATCAATGTTGGCATTCAGATGGCAGCCAATAAAAGGTGGTTCCTGAATCAGTGTTCTGGGGTTTGAGTCAAACATTCCTCTTCAGCCATTTAGCCAATGTTTTTCTAAATTTTTGGAAAGGTACAGAGCTTGTATTTTTTTGCTTTTCTTGGTAGCTGAGAGAAATAAGGGTTGAGTCAGCTGCACCACAATGCAGAATTCTTCTTTACGACAGGTTAGAGGCTTCCCAGAGAAAATCGCTCTTTTCCGTTCTGCAGACTTTGGTTCTTCATGTGTTTTAGATTTGCAGATAAACTAGTCAAAACTAATCAAAAGCAAAACAAAACACAAGCAATATAAAATCCCCCAACAGACTTTTTAAAGGTCACTGACTCAACTATATTTAGTTTTAATATTTTTTAATTTCAGAGTGTGGGAAATAAGCAGGGGTTATTTCCGCCAGCAAACCAAGGTTTTCTTAGCCTGTATTTTTGATTTCAGATTTAGCTGAAGTCAAATATTATGACCTGTAATAATCTGAGAACAATAAGTCTTGTTTACACTCAAATTGCTATTCACTGTCACTTGTTAAGGGAAAAAATAAAGTCTGTTTCAGTGAGCCATAGGTAAATTAAATTTAAGTCAGTTCTATGATTAAGGTCTTGGAAAGAAGCTGCCTGTAGCAGCTTATATATGCGTTTATTTATGGAAAGCCTACCCTCAAATCAGAAATAAGTCAAAATTATTTCAGTGATATGTTTTCCTTTTGAAAAATTTCACTTTTGTCAAAGTGAGTAATATAGAGAAAGCTATAAAATGGATCATTATTTGTGGAAAATAGATGTAATCTGTCACATTATGTTTCACTGTGAGTTATCACCCATTTGTCTTTCCAAGCATATGCTCTCCCTTCCACTATTTACTTCTAATTTCAAAGGGGGGAAATAATGGGAGGAGGGGTTTTGGATTATTATTTCATTTGAAATGCCTAGACAGTAATGAAATAAAATATCCTATTCATCCTTTAAAAGCCAGACACTTGCTATTGAAAGGGAAATAATTCCCCCCCACCATCTCCCAACCCTGTTCCACCCCAAAAAAGAAGAGAAAGAAAAAGAGAACAGGTGCAGTTAATGGGCCAGACAAAAGTATCATGGGAGATTTTCAAAGCCACAGATGAATTTAGCTGCACCGCTTCTGAGGAAAATAAATGAGTGTTGTTTACTTGGGTTTTCTGCAGTTTGAAATTATCCTCTCCAATGTAGGCTTTGGGGGAAAGTCCACTTGAAATAATTGTAGACATTTGGAATTGACATGTCAGCACCACCTCATATGACAGGGACGAATGCCACCCATTCATACACAGATTTTCCACAGACAACCAGAACACCAGAGAAAATTGCCAAGCATTGCCAGTGAAAAGCAGGAATAGCCTTACAATTCCACTCTTTATTTCATTAGTTTTTCAAAATTGTCTCTGAGTGGGGAACAAGGTCTGGGCATTTGTTTCAGGCAGTAAACTTTATGTCTTCTTTTTCTTTGGTTTTAGCAGAAACTTTTCTCCTACCTACACTCCCTGTAGCATTTGTTTATCTAAAATTCTCCTGGAAAAATATGAGTTTATGAAAATGTAACGTGTGTCTTGATTCTGTGAAATTAATAGATTATTAAATAAGAAGTCTTTCAATCCCACAGATCCCTACTCCAAATATATTCGTGCACTGAGACACATATGTTGAATCTATTAAAAAACAACTTTCAGGAACTTTGGAATTATACAAAAGTTAGACAAAATGGTACATTTAATACACCATCTGCTGTATTAATGGGTAACTTGCTCATCTCTGGGCCTACATCACATGTTGTGCTGATCCAAGCACACACCAAATTAATTAAAATGGATTTTATCTGTGATCTTATTTTAAAACCTTAGTTCCTTGCAAGTTCTACCATTTTGTAAAGTCACTGTGGAAACACAGTGAAAACTATTTATTGAAGTGCTAATGGCTAATCCTAATTTCCATAAGGGAGCTTTTTTCCTTCATGCATTCTAACTTTATCTTGTTTTACATTCAGTATTTAAAAATTGTTTTGGCAAAGTGGCTGAGCAGTTAAAAATGCAAATTACCTTTCTTGCACTGTTTTTCTTCTTATTTTCATTTTTCATGAAATACCTTTCGTGTTTTCTTCCTTACATTGACCCACTGCAGGTAGATTCAGAGCAGGAACCACATTATTTCTTTTGTTCTAATGACTCACTTCAGTTAGGAACAAACTCTATTGTGTTAGTTGTTCCTTCTAAGATAATATCATACACTGCATTCCAACATAATAGTAACTTTTAATTCAAAATCATTAAAAAAAAAAAAAAAAAAGATTGAAAATAACCCATAGGTAATGGAGCAAGCTACTGTAGAATCATCCTCAGGTCTGGATTCATCTGTCTGTTTTTCTACAGATTGGGGGAATTTTTCTTGTATTTTTTTTAAGACAGTTTTTAATGCTTGAACAAATCCCTTTTTCTTCCCTTCGGTAATGTGGTTAACTGTCTGGAATGTGAGCCACTGGAAATTCTTCCCCACAGAAGAATCTCCATTAAGCTTTCAAACAGAGTTACTTCATCCCCACAGCTGCATGGATAGAAGGCTTTCTAGTGCCTAAATACTTACTGTATATGTCATCCTTTTTTTTTTTTTTTTTTTTTTTCCCAGCCAGAGCTTTGGGAGCAGGTGCTAGCCTTTTGCTTCCTTTCTGCTTCCTCTGTGGGGAACGGGCTGGAAGGAGCCAACTAATTAGAAAATTCTACAGGGAAATTAATTCTGCAAACAGCTGAGGAATGGCATTTCAGTATAATGCTCACTTTGTCTGTCAGAAGAGCGTTGGTTGGCTTCACAAGTGGCAGCTCTCCCAGATGTTAAACATGTTGTGATGAGACCAGAACTGCATCATATGTTGCCCGTTTACTAAAAGTCGTGGTGCTCTGGAAGAGTAAATACATTAAACCAACCTCTGGGATGTGCTGTGTTGTGTCACAAGGCAGCTGCATGGGTTTTTTTACATATTCTTGAAGTGTAGCAATGAACCCAATCGTTTTTAGCGAGCTTAGTTCCAAATGTTGCCTTTGCTTTCATGTAGGGCTGGGGGCATGGAGAAGGAGCCTCACTAAACCACTCTTTGTGAAGGCCTGGGTTGTCAAAGCGTGCTGTACACTTTGGAAAATATGTGCAGCTCTGTGACATGTCTGAGCAAACCCCTCACTTACCCAGCTGGCTGCTCCTGCACACGTGAGCAGTCGGATCTGCATCCGCAGGCTTCCCTCTTCGGAGGCGACAGAAAAATGCAGGCACGGGCCTTGGAAGGAGCCTCTTCTGAGGTGTGCATGGAAACAGCATTCAGTGAAGATGATGACAGACTTCTCATGCCTCAGAGATCTCACAGCACCTGGTTTGTCACCCTAGTACTTTTCACTTGTGGACTAAACCCCAGCCACTTGCATTACCTTATGTGATGAGCCTGGTTCTCTGCTCACTTCTTGTGCCAGATGTCTGTGACCCTCAAGCCCAGTGTTCCTCCCAGCCACATTCCTCATCTGTTCCTTCCACAGCCTCCAAATTTCCCTCCAGCTAACCCTCAGGAGCAGAATTCTCATGCACATTGCTCCCAGATTGACATGGTATCCCTTCTGAGCTGCCAGGAGATGGCCCTGGGCTCTGTTTTACCATTCAGCTATGCACGAGTGGTCCTCCCGCTCCAGATGTTTGGGGATCTGGCCTGGATTTAACATTGGAGGTGTGACTTGTGAGTTCCCATTGAGTAACACAGAACTGCTCTCTCATCTTTTTAGTCTCCACATAATGTTGAAGCTTGGAGTGTTCTGAACACCTCTTTGTGGTTGGTCATTTTTCAGGTGTCTTACTCTGCCTCAGTGGCTCTTGAATTCTTGAGCTCTCTTTTACACTCCGTCTCTGTCATAAATATCTAAATGCTTTTCCTTCCTCCATCTCCTAAAAACTAATTTGTCTTATCTAAGTATATAAAAAATAGGACATTCATGCAATTCCCATGGAGATATGTTGTTTTTCTGCAGCTGAAGACTTTCCAAAGAATTTTTCTTTTCTTATATGTGATTGAATGTAGCAGGACTAATTTTTTTTTCTTTTTCTTTTTTTTTTTTTTTTTTAAATTTCCATTGTCCTGTACTTCACAAATGCAGTATAATAATCATTATATATTCTGTCTCAATCAAAAATCTCATCATTCCTTATTTTCTTATCAGTCTGTTCTCTCCAGCATAATTACATTGCTTTGTTGCACACTGTTGGGTTTCTAATGTTAAAATATCCATACCCTATTACCAGTCCAGTGTTAACATGGTGTTTGAGAATTATTTGGTTATAAACTTTATTTATATTGAACCTTAATATGCTCATGTTGGTATGTGATCATCTTCCAGCATGAAGCACGAACTAAAGAGCTTTGACTTTGAAAGAGTAATTTTCACAGATGAGCAAAAGAAAATAATAGCATTCCATCTTTGTTTTTAATAAAAGTCAAGCCAGTTTCTATATTTTCTAAATTTAATTCACCTGTTAGCAATTACAGTTTTCCTAATGAGATTTAATTGCTTAAGAAACCATTGAAATTAAATCCCAGCTAATTATTAATATCTTCACCCTTATCTAATTTATAATTTGAAAACATTCATTGCATGTTTTAATTGCTTTCTGTAGATGCATGCATTAACAAATTGGAAGGATTAAAAAGCATCTATCTCCAAAAGAGAGGTGCATGGAGTTTTGGATGTCAGTAACTGGAATCTGAAATCTCTTTGTTCTAGAGGGGTCCTAATGTCAAACACAGAAGATTTATTCTGCAGTCACATTTTCTGAATTAATTGACTTTTTAATTTTGAGGTCCTAAATGCATCACTGCCTGGCAGTTTTCCAAAGTGCTTTGTGATATGATGATGCCTGCATTATGGAAGTTTGTCAAGTGGTCCGTGCTTAACATGGGGACCTGTTTGCACTTAAAACAAGAACCAAATGGAATTATTAAATATTATTATCACATATTTTTCCCAGAATTACATTTTTCATTATGGTGTTCTTAATAATTGCAAGAATGTTGGCAGCTGAAATTTCTAAAGTGATTGTCAAATAGGAAATAAAATGGAAAATGGGAAATAAAATGTGCTATTTATTGCAGGTCAAGATAGATTGCCTTTATATTCTACCTAGATAAAAGTTCTTAGTGATTTAATTTTCTGTTTATTGTCATCCAGATGCTCAAAATACTGACCCAGCTGGTGTGGAAATTTCATTTTTTCCAACTTATGATAATGAATTGAATCATTAAAAAAAAATCATAAAACATCTCCATATTGCATCCATGGAGATTCACTAGGAAGATTTGCACTTAATGGATTTTTACATGGAATGGATTTCTTTTCCAAAGTTCAACGAGAGTCAAGACTACATCCGTACATGTTTAGGAGCCAAAAATTGTAAGTAAAGGAGAAAACACATCTGTGTGTGGAAGCTCTTGAATAATTGCACTGTTTGTTTAATGATATAGCTGATGTTATGAGTGCTCCTGGAGAGTACAGCAGAGCTGGAGCAGCACGGATAAGGATGTTTTTCTTCAGGGTAATGTGAAATGCTTTGTTTTGTCCTGGTGTGTTCAAGAGGACTGCATTTGCATTTTGGCTTCAAGAGATCTCCCCTTTTAAAAATTGAAATTATCTTTCCAAAAAGTACTGCTGGTTTAAGAAATTAAAACTTTTATTTATTCACTTATTTGCACTTCAAAGCAAAGTAGTTCACTCACCCATTTTGGGAACAAAGCTACTCACTGAAGCTGATTTGAGTTTGCAAAGGGTTTTAGCAAGTCCAAGATTTCATTTTTCAATCAATTTTGTATTCATCAAGAAATTTCATTCATCTCTAGCTATAATGTTTTGGTTTGCAAGTTTGTTTTTTGTTTGTTTTTTTTCTTTAAATATATGTTTACCACCCATATTGCAAGAGTTAATAAATAAACCCAAATTGATTTATGACTTGTTTTGCTTGGACAAGTTTATGAATAGAAATGTTGTCTAGGATTTAATTAAATTCTTTCTTTCCTCCAAGAATGCCACTATCCAAAACAAATTGAGAATTTTGTTCAGAAATGTGCTCACACTTTGTAGTATTATGGATACTCTTGAGATAAACTGACATCTGGGGTGGATATTCATAAGAACTGTTTCCAAAGTTCAGAATGGAAACTTTTAAACTTTCCTGCTGTCCTTATTTTTAATATATGCTTGGCTTAATACTGCATTTCAGTATTTACATAAATTCTGTATTTTGCATAACAGCTGCACCTCAGCAAATTGTAAACCTTTTCTTGATACATTTTGGCAGCAGCTGAAGGTAACATCCCTTGTTGAATTTCTAGATTGTTCACCAAGGTCAACATTCATCAAGCCTTTAGTCTACTACACTTCAAAGATTTTCCTCTATCTGCTCTGGAAATGCAAGTGCTATTCTTTCCAGTGCTGGAAAAAAAATCCCTGAAATCTCTGCTCCTCAGCCCCAAAACAGAAGAAAAGAGGTTAGTTTGTGTTTTATTATTTGATAGTTTGGAGATTTTTTTGGTAGGCCATCTAGAAAAAAGAAATCAAGCAGAAATTAGATGAACATAAAATTATTTTTGACACATTTGGCAAATAGTAGTGTTTTTAAGAAGTCTGCTCATGAACCCTGTTGAGTAAGCAGCCACTTGCTCAGTTTGAGTAAGAGGATTTCTTGCCAGAAAGCAGAAAGAAAAGCACCAGTTGGGGATTCATCCTTTCCACTTGTATTTTCTTTGCCTGTGATTCTCAAAGTGTTTGGTGGATATGGCAATGTTGTACTTTTACAATTAAAGCACAGGAGATTAAAGTGAAGATATGAAAACACAAATGCTTGAAAAGTTACATGCCTGGAACAGAGAGAGACAGAGGAGCTGACAGAGAAAGCTGATGCTCAGGAGTACACTAAGAACCTTCAGAGGATTGGCATTTATGGAAAACAAAGCACATTTTTAGGAGTCTAAATTACACACTAAGCAACAGCCCCAAACTTTTATTACATTCTAGGAAAAGAGCAGGAAGAAGAACATAAAATGCTCAGAGTTATCTATACTAAATATTAGACTGGGTATTATATCCTGTCTTTTACGTTGTGGAAAAACCCCAAATCGTCTGAATTACTATCATTTAAAAAAAAAACCTAGAAACACAATCTGAGAAGAAGTTTTTTTATGGGCTACTTTTTAGCTGGGTTGTTTCTGAGGAATTAAAAAGAGCTGAAAATCTCATATTTTGCATTGCATAATCTATGGTTCAATGACTGACCAAATACCCATCATTCTGTTCCATTCATAAGATTATGCCATACACGGTCAGGTGGCATTTGTCCAGAAGCTGACATGTCCTTTCATTGCTAAAAACCTTGGTTTGGAATGGAATGGAGTCAAGTACAGGAAGGAAATGATTATGGAAACTGTAAGAATTTGAGACCTCAGCTATCTTCAAATACAACAAAACATTTCCTCCTGTTATCAGCAGGTATGTAATTAATGATCAGGCAAAAATGCCAAGAAATATTTCAAAATTATTTGGCTTATGGAAGCTAATTCTGCCATCAGAGTGCTTGTCAGACATAAGCAGAGCATCATGCTGGCATATTTTTTCTTATATGAAGAGAAATAAAAGAGGTAAATATTTAGAGCTTGGGCTTTTACTGCCTGTTTCAAGGGACCCTACTGAATGTCTTTGCACCCTCAAAAGATCCTTTATTAAAAGAAAGATAAGATCCAAAGAACACTGTTAAACTATTTTTTTTTCCATTTAAATGGATAAGATTGTAATGGATACACCTGATTACATTATCAGAGTCTATGAATTTTAAGATCAGTTCTAGTTCCAGAAAAATTCAAGCTATTCACAAGCTAAAATACTTTTCAAACGCATTATGTGAAAGGCAATTAGAAATACAGATGTGATACTGATGCACAGAATTTTCCAAGTTATTTGGAGAAATTTAAGTGTGGCACTGATTGAGTTTAACCTTTGCACAGTAACGGTGTTTCTTTCAGCTGGAAATTATGAAGTCAAGCATTAAACATTTGCACATCTAAAACATATTCTAGACTTGAAGCCACTTCAAATACAGCCATTTTCAAATAAAATGTTGAATTTTGTCCTACATAACAAGTTATTTCTGTTCTCTTAAAATAATATATTGTACACAAGAATATCAAAATAGCAGCAGTATTCTTTTTACTAGAGTGACAGAACAAACACACTGAAGTTGAAATGTAGAATATTTACTACACAGAAAGAGGAAAATGTGTTGGGCATGGATAATAGTTATTTAACCATGTTTTCAGTGGAAACCACCTCTTTCCTGAATAGAGCTGGTTGTTTTTTGTACCTACATCCTTGTAACTTAAAATGACCTTAAAGAACGTTAAGTGAAAGCCAATTTCAATTAACTACAATTTGATCAGTTAATATTTGAGAAGATCAGCTCTCTATGGAAGTAGTGCAGGGTTAAATCTGCAGAGAGCACATTTCTGGCTAGCACCACCCCTCACTTAAAGGCATCCTGCCAGCTAGCAGGGATTTTTGCTCCAAGATTAGGCACATCTCTTCTTTAATGGAATGGAGGGGAAGAGCTAAATCAGCTCAGAGTAATGTAGCTGGAGAGCAGCAGGCTGAACTCTTCCAGGGAAAAGCAGCAAGATGTCAGCTGTATCCCTGAGAGTGAGGCATTTAACTCTATTTAGGTTTCTCTGCTGTGAATTAAGCATCTCTAAACTGGCTAAAGGTAATCTCAGGCCAGTATTGAAAGCATTCACCTGAGTGTTGACCTGAGAAGTGTTGGTACCTGAAAATTGCCAGGATTACTGTAGCAATCCAGTAAATCAGTTCAATAAGTATTCAAACACAGCCACATATATATGGAGACAGAATATCCAGCCAGAGACCTATAAATACAATATTTCTTCATGTATACAATGAAGTAAACTCTCTCAGTATATAGGGCAAGTACTTCTGCCATTTCAGGACTTACTTTTGTAAGTAAATCTTCACTTTATCCAGTTTAAAATTTTTGAGACAATGATCATGATTTTTCAGAAGCATGATTTTTCAGCCCTACTGACAAATCCTGGAAGTCACTGAGTAGGTCATGCAGATCTGTGTTTCCCTGAGGGCACAGACTGCTCAGTAAATCTGCTTGGTCTTCTCACTTATGCATTGAACTTCAAAAGTCAAAACAAAACAAGAAACCCAACGCCTAAAAACAAGTAGCACTCCTGCTCAGAGGATGCTTGAGGGAGGTATTCCAATTTGTTCTTTCTCCAACTTACCTTCTATGGGAGGAAATATTTATGGAGGAAACAAGCAGAAAAAGATCACAAAGATCCTGCCACACAGATTTCCTGGTGTTATTCTACAGAGGATGAGGCAAAAATTCTTTCCTCAAATTTCTTTCTCCATGTAAACAGGGGGAAAAATTTGTTTTGCTTATTTGTCATTATCTTCAAAACTATTCTATGAAGATACAATTTTTTTAATCTTGACTGGTGTGTTCAATAACAAAAATGATCCTTTGGGTATGCATTTGTAAGTGGCCTTATCTATAATTCAGAGACTATTTGTGTGCTTTGGAAGATCATTTGGAAAAGTCTGTGAAAGGAAGTAATTTAGTTATTTGGCTATATTACGGATGAAATTAATTTAAGATGAATTAGAACATCTCCAGAAGTGATATGAAAAGAACCCAACAGCCAAAGTTTTGGAAGAGCCTTGATGAACGTGCAATTGGATATCCATTAGTGGATCTAGAGGGGCAATTTGAGAAGGTGCTCACCCTAGTGAGTGCTTGTAGCCTGTTTCAGTGACAAAATAGATTAATTTAAATTACTGCTTTAAATTATTCAGAGGCAGACTTAATTTCAGTTTGTCCCTCTCTCCTTCCTCTTGTTCCTCCACAGCCATAAAAATCGTAGAGATGCTGCACCCCAAGTAGCCAAGTGAAGGCAAAGTTCCATCTGAGAATGCCTTGGGTTCCAGAAGGTTCAGGTTCACAGCATGAACTTAGAGACTGGCTATTGAGAACACACTGGCTGGTAAGTCTTTGCTAAGTGAAGTTACAATTCACAAGCATTTGTTTCAAGTAATTTTTGGAGTGTGATGAATCTGTGCAATTTTATTTTCACCTCAACAGGACATTGGACATTGCTAAGTTGTTTAATGTAGGTAACATGATACTCTATGATAAAAATGATGCATTAGTGAGCTGAGTGACAAAAAGAGTATGCTAAAAAAGATCCTTAAGGATAGACCAAGATCATTTGCATTTATTTTAATGATATCCAAATGGTATTCTAACTAAAGATGTTAATAATTACAATGAGCAATAAAACTCTAGAAAGAGTTAAATTTACTGGCAGGCTTTATTCTGTTGCAATGTTCTGTTTGACATAGTTCCATAATCTATTCCCTTCAAGAAATGTCAATTACTTTGTTTTATTTTTAAAGATTTCTTCCATGTCTTAGCTGTGAGGAGAGGCAGAGCATGGAAATTGTCAGGGATATATAATGGTTTGCATTCACGTGCTTATGGTTTTCCTTAGGGTGACTGAAAGGTCAGAGAAGGTGCTGCAGGAAACTTTAAAGTTTAAAGAAACTTTAAAATTTAAATAAATATGGAAGTTGTTCCAGAGGATGGAACTGGTCTTCTGTTTATCTGGTACTAGAGGCACTTTAGTGGGCATGTGACATGTAGGCATTATAAAATGATGGAATCATAGTGGCCTTACCCATCTTCTACCAAGAAATAAGCAGCAGTAACAAACTTAATCCTCAACACAGTCCTGACAGTATTTCCAAGGGCTGTTTCAGAAAATATAAACACATTAAAGAATAGCCAGAAACCCAATCTGCTCAGCAATCACAGATTTCTCAGTTGTGTGTTGAAGACATAGCAACCCAAATTACCCTTGAAATGACTCTATTTATTCCAAGTCATACCCTTTTCTGAGCTGTATTTTTAGACAACTAGTAGTACAAGAGCTTGTTCCAGACAAGGACTTAACTTGGGTTTATGTTAACATATAATTTGTAAAAGTTTGTAATAAACATCCTTCTCTGAGACTGGCAGAAACCGTAGGAAGGAAAACACCACCGCTAACTTTGGCTACTTGCTTTGATTCAGACCTCATTGTGTGATGTTTGTTATGAGAGCTCCAAAACTGCACAGAAGTGATGAATTGTTGTGTCACTAAGACCAGAATTTCCAAAGCAGCCTCGTCTTTTTAGATTTTGACTTCCAATATAAATATTCACCAGAGGCCTGCTGTTGGACTGGGAAGTGTGCTAGCAGGCTTTCATTCAGATAGTAAGAAATATGCAATGCATGATTCAAGACCTTAAGCCTGAGCTGGCATCCTTTAATGCACTTTCTGAAGCTGATGAAATTTTAGGGTGTACAGGAAGTGCCAGCTGAAGTCTTACAAATAAACACTTAGTGAATATTTATGTAAACACACTAAACAAAAGGAAAGTGCCAGCATGCACATGCTGCTGGTCAGCCTGAAACTGTTACTCTTCCCAGGCCAGTTTTTATATCCCTCAGAATAACAGGACCATCATTATTTTCCCAATGCTGAGAAAGTTTCCTCTTTCTTAGTCCCACAGAGTGAAAGCAGGTCTGTAATCTCAGTTCAGCTGAATTTGGAAACTAGTCTTGTTTGTAAAGATGGAAGGAAACCAGGCAGGAGCCTATTTCTTCTGCAGAGGCATTCAGTTTTTCCATGGTCACTCTCTTCTCACACTGACCAGCTTCTCTGTACTGGGTAAAGTTCTGGACTCCTTCAAAATATCAGTTTACCATTGATACAATACAGGATGCATCAATGACTTTGAAAGGGTATTCTAGAAACTGCTGTGATATTGCACTCTGTGTGAGTTCTGTTTTATTATTTAAATCATGTAGTTGTTCTGGTCAAAATTGCTTGTGGCATTGTTTGATGCACCGAGCAAGCTCATAATGGGAAAATCCATTTCTCTGAAGTGCCAGCACTTTAAATAATTTAAAGCTATTCTTCCTGTTCTACCAAAAGGAAATTTAATCTATTATTTGTCTGTCCAGGCTGCTACTTTTCAAATGTGTTGGACTATTTTGAATTAAGAGGGAAAAAAAGTTGTTGGAATAAATTAAATAAATATTTCCATATAATAAATGGTGGCAATTTAATAATTAGTGAGAAGCCTTGTGTTTATAGATTTTGCATAACATGGCATATGAATAATGAAAACAGAAGGTTGTTTGTTCAGCATATACAAGCCAATTTTAGAGGAATAACAGATGGTGAGTGCCAGAGCCAGAAGAGAGTGAAAATTTTTTAAAAGCTATGTGCTCATGTAATTGAATGGATTAAGTATGAGAATTTAAAACAGTTCAGGTTTTTAGGTTCTGTTGTCATTGACAGTGGATAAAAAAAACCATTTCTGCTTCCCTACATGTACACACATTTATTAAAATTGGAATTAACAGCATCACAACCATGCATTCAATAAGCCTCAAACTTCAATATGACTTAAAATAATCAGTTCTGCATAACAAAGTGTTTATGTGGGGAAACCAAACAGCAGAAATCATTCCAAGTAGCTCAAAAATGATGAGTATTACCTTGTTAAGATTTGTTTCATAAGCATGACCAAAGTACAACAAAGTGTGCCAGGATGTCAGGAAGAAGAGTGGGAAGATGAGTGGGAAGAAGAAGGAATGAAAGCCTTTTCATTATTATAGAGCTTGACAATAGTTCCACCTTCCCCTAGTCGTAGCATCTCAGAGGACATTATTCTTATAAAGAAACAAATGAATTTTAAAAGCCCTTAGGAACAGCACCAAGGACTGGGTGTGTCCATTTATGCCTACTGAACTGCTGTTCCTTTGAGGAGTTTCAGCACCCTCGATGCTGGCTACCACTTTTAAATAATCACAAAGGTGTTTTGCAATCAAATAATTTACTTTTATACATGTTTTCTATCAGAGAGAGGCTGTGTCACAAGCAATTCCAGCCAGCACCTGCCTGAAATACAGAGGCACACTTCTGGAGCTTGCTCTTTGATTTGCTTCCTATGGATACCTAGACAGAGAAACAGAGCTAGCTGTGACCAGCATTTCCACCTAAGGTCTTGAGCAAATAGCTTGATAAAATCAGGGAAATTTAAGTGACTAAGAAGCATCTTCAGTGTCTTTTCCAAATATAACAGTAGTTAGGATCTGCACTGTCCCAGGGAGAAAATACATACCCATTCAACCTGCTCATATCTTCTGCCCCACCACTGGAGACAAAGCAGGCACTTGGCTGGCTTTACTGAGGTCACACAGTTGCTCTGTTTCCTCTTTTATTGTGGGTTCCTTTTCTGTGTTAAGCTCATATGTGAATGTGGCAGTTTTCATATGGTTTTGGAAGTATGTGACCAGCCATGCAGTCTCTAACAAACAGCCAGTTTTCCTTTTGTTTTTCACTCTGTAGATCTTTATTGGGTTGAATATCTTCCTCTTTACAGGCACCTTTCTGTCAGAGAAACAGAAGACAGCTTTCTCCTGCCTTCCTGGGAAGTCCTGCATGGAATAGACTCCTGCAGCTCACAGGACTCACTGCAGCAACATCAATATGTGCACATATTCCACTCTGACCCCTGTGTTTCTCACACTGATCTGACAATCTCTTTGGGGAATCTGAGGAGCCTGGATGGCTCAAAATATTATTGATGGGCTGCTGAAGGTCTGCCTACAGTTTTTGTAGAGTCATGAGGGAATTGACTGTGTACTCTCTATTAATCATCTTGTGGCTGAATGTCTCAGATGAAGGCTTCAGCCCTCCATTTAGCAGTGTGGTCAAAGGCAGGCTGGTGGCAACTGAAAAGTAAGACCAGCATTATGTATCCAGCAGTAGATTGTGAAAATGGCTTCAGTGATCTCAGTCCAAATTTTACTGACAGAATCTTAGTATCTCCAAAAAATTAACCCAAAATAAGTCCTAGTCAAAGTTCAGGAACAGCCAATTTTTAAACACAAGAAGGGTGAATTTATTTGTCTCTTCCCAAGGAGTATTCTCTGTACACCAGCAGTGAAATGCAAGGGGGTACATTGATGTTAGCACCACCCAGGCTGTCAATAAAGAACTTCTGTCCTCAGAAATATCAAATCAAGTTCATATGAATTTCCCACTCTTCCAAAACCACTTTCCCACCAGGCAGAAGGGTTCACAAAACTGAAGAGCATTCTCTCCTCACATCTCTGCAGTCTGTAAGCACTGTGCCTGTCACAGCATTCCCAAGAGGTTTCCTTTACCATCCTGTCTCATCTCTGCAAGCAGCTGCTTCCATTTTGCCTAAGAGTTCTTGGAGTTCTTGCTTTGCTTATTGAGGCTAAAGCACTGAAAAGCTGGTAAAGAGCTAAGTTCTGTTGGGAAGATGAAATCCCAACGTAGATGGAGAGTTTTGCTTAACCTATAAAGTAATTCTGGAACAGCTATTGCATTGGCAAAACTCTAAAATTTTTTAACAAGTTTGATTGTTCTTGGCTCTTCCTAATTTGCTTTCTTTAGGGCTGTAGCTGCTCCTCACTCTGCAGATGTTTGTCCCATTACTGTTCACAGGATTTAAGTATACACAGATATATAAGGGGGATTTGACCATCTACTCTCAGTGTTCCAAGGTCAGCTGAAGTCTGGACCTTTTTATTTTCTCTATGCTCCACCAAGTGAGAACAAAACTTATGCAAGACTTCCTCAGGGAGCACTGGGCCTGAGGTTTTTTACAGTGCACAAGGCTAAAATTCAAATATGAAGCACAGCTGTTTGGACAGGAGTCTTGGACCTCTTTGTTTTGAACTACAGTGACCCACTCAGCCTCACCAACACATGAAACTCTGAAATTCCTGCACAGCTAATGAGTGGGATGTGAAGTTGCCTGGCAGGCAGTGACCAGTTTAGGATCCTCTGGGATTTGCAGGTGGAAGGGCTGTTCTTTCCCTTTCTTTCCCCTCACTCACATTGTTCACACACACATCACTCCATCCACGTGCAGGTTTGAATCTCTGTCCACCATCCAAACTGCTGACCCAGTAATCTTGTTGCAGATGGTGACATTCCTCCTTTCTGTCAAGGACAGGTATTTTTGAGCTCCTGGTAACAGGTAAAATAAAAAAGGAAGCAGTATAGCATATACTAGTCAGTCAGTTTAATTAGAGACAGACCTCCTCTTTTAAATACTTTCTATATCCCCCGTATAGTGCACGTATTTTGAAGTATATAATACATAATAAAGTGCTACTGAAACCTTCCCTTTGATTTAGCTGCAATTCCACAAGTATTTACAATATCAGCAATGAGGAACTTTGCAGAACCAAGACAGGATATGCTGCATTAATAACCAAATGTTAAATAAGTTGTTAAAAGGACTGGTAATGGCTGTGGTGACTTGGATGAGGTAGAGGCTGCTTGGCTGATTGGGCTTTTCTTGGAGTCAATGATAGATCCTCTTACACTCCCTTACTTTTAGAATTCAATTCTAAATCATCCAACATCCAATTCAATATCATCTTCTTTGCAAAAATTATATGTATTTTCTATATTAATGCCTGATCACAACAAGATAAGGAATATCTTTTTCTGTTCTGTGTGTCTGACCTTTCACATTGATTTTGCTGTTGCAAAGCACGTGAAATGCTATGGAAAGACTGTGGGAAAAAAACCCCAAATTTTTATGTAGTAATATAATGAACATCTTTGTGCATCCAAGATAATAGGAATTCCAGCATTCATGCTTACTATAAAATACAGCAAGCAAAGACTGAGTAAATCCTGGTTTTTTAATACAGAAATAATTTTGGCTGCATCTTTGGCTGGGTATGACATGGAAACTGGTGATTGTTTATACTTTGCTCTTTTCTATTATTTTTGGTCTGTATTAAAATCCTACATGAGAAATTTTTTGTCTAGGAACAAACTATTACTTTTTTGGGGACTGAGTTCTAATGAGTTGGGTAGTATGTTTGTTTCTTTTCATCTGGGAAAATGCAAAGAGTATAAAATCCAGATGGACAACATATGATGCTGGAACCAGCCTGGGCCAATCAGCCACATTGATTAAAGGAAACCTGTAGGAAATTAAATCAAAATCCAAACACCAGATAGTGAGAGCAGCAGACTGGCTGCACTGTGGGGTTTCATCACAGCTCTGGCCTCCCCACACCTTGCTGAATGTTAACCTGTATTTAATATTCATTAAGGTGAGGGGAGGCAGGCAGGCCTTGCAGGGATGGAGCAGCATCTGGAATCCCTGCGGATAACTGCAGGAATGTTTATTCTTTGTTTATTATTCAGAGTGTAAGCTCTCTTCCTCTCTTTGTCTCTCTTTGTGCAATAAAGCTCCTCTAGGCATATAAAGTAAGTCATCTGGAATTGTGCAACTCCTTCTGCCAGGAAGGTGGAAAAGCCCCTCTCCTGTGCAAAGAGAAAAATACGGACTTGTTGCAGCCACGGAGAAATTACAGAAATACAGCATTTGTCTTTGGGTTACATTTACACAGCAAAGTGCTGTGGCAAATAATTGTGCTTCTCACTGTTAAAAAAAAAAATCTTATTTCATCCTGTTGAAGGTGGTATGTTTATTAAAATTTTTTTTTAAATTGGTATATTTTAAAATAACACAAAGACTGCAAAGTGCATTAAAAGACCTCAGTGTCAAAGTTGCTTTGTGTGCCAAAGGGTGCAGAGGAGGAAGAGGAAATAAACAGAGAGGAGCATCTTTTACAGCCACATGGCTAGTGAAATTTTGTATTTATTTTTTGGGGAAAGGGCAGAGTAGCTGCAGAGCTGCTGGTTGGATGGGAGCCGGCAGTGTTTTTATTGGCAGGCCAGCCTGAGTGGCTGAAAGGTGGCCATTAACACCCTGACACGAAGTGCTGACAGGGCGATTATAAGATTAACACCCTGTGTTATATTAACAGTGTCAAAACCTCCCCTCACCTGTCAGGGAGGAATAATGGCACGAAGGAAAACATTGTAGACAAACGGAGATTTTAACCTGAAAATACCACACAGCTACTCTTTCAAACTGGTGTAAATATCTAAGTGACCCTCAAAAGCCCAGGAAAATGAAAGACTATATTTCAAATCAATTTTAAATTGTAGTTTCACAAGTGTGCTTGGCCACTTGTCTTGCTATTTTTATTCCACTTCCAGTGTATGGGCATATATTTTGATTATATTTTGTATGCAATGATTCTGTATGTCCTATATGTTTGTCTGTAACATCCATAGATAAAAAGTATAACACATCTTCTTTATATATAATTCGGTTTCTAAACAAGATCAAGGCATCAAGAGTCGAGGCATCCAAAAGGCCAGAAAGTGCTAATGTGTTGCATAAGAAAAGTTCAGCTGTTTTAAGTCAGATTTTGGGGGTTTTCAGGGAGTTGTAATGCCAACAGATCATGAGAGTTTAAAGGTTGTTGAAACCCCTTAACAAAGTGGATGTTGTTCACTTATGACTTGTCACAAATTACTAAAGCACCAGCTGAAAAGTTCAAATGTCTTGGAAGCAGATCCAACAGAAATATTTAATAACTAAACAAGGATAAAGGATGGATTTATGAGCACTGTTTGGTTTGGGGGCTGTTGGAAGACAATGCAAAAAGCTCACAAATAATTTCAGAGCTTCTCTTATGCTCTGCAGAAAGAGGAGTATTTATTATAGCAACTGATGAGAATTGCCAAAGGTAGGGAGTTTCCAATAAACAGGATTCTAGTTTTAGGAACAACCTGTTAAAGTATTTCTATGTGTAATTTTATTATATCATCTGCTTTGGCTGACACAAAAGTCTCCAGGGCAATTCTGAACTTTCAAGTCATCTATAGAATCGAGTGTTTTCATCTACATATCTTTCATACTTCAAAAAATGGAAAATATGACATAATTCAGAGAAAATTATGTTTAATCGTGCTTTATTGATGATATTCAGGCAGTTTTCCATGCTGACAAGAGCCTCAGCATATTTTCTGAAATGTCAGAAATGCCTTTAGAGATTTTTGGCATTTCAGAAGATTTCTTTTTCAAAATGAGGAAGAGTCAAGACACACTATCTAGACAATAGGGTATTCAGCAGGTCTAATTTATACCAAGATCAGGTGGCCACTAAAAAGACACTCAAACAGTGAGATCTTGCATTCAATACAATTTTCAGAGATTTTAATTAATATATGAAGGCTTTGTTTGCCAAGTGAATGACACAGACTTGAGCTATAAAACTCTCAACTCCATTGTGCTGGCTGCTCAGCAAAGGTGTAGTCACTGTGCTTAGTTTTGCTTTTCTTAGCAGGCTTAAGGCACTTTGTGGGAACCCTGTGTGGCATTTATCTACCTCTGGAAGCAGGCATAACTCCTGTTTCATAGGAAAGGGAGGATTGTGCAGCTCTTTGAGTGCTGCTTCTGCCAGGGAGCACTGAGAGGAGATTTTGGTGCTAAAATCAGTGATGGGTGCACGCCACAGATTTGCTGTCTCTGAGCTCTGTATGGGAGCAGAGCAACAGGCTGGAGCTGCTAATCCTGATCCCTTCCTTTCTGCACATCTTGGGTGTGACAAGGAGAGGTGAAGGTCACACTCTGCCCCAGCCCAGACCTCCTTTCACACTTGCAAATCAAGACACACTTTGGCAAAGCTGAGGTGGCAGTCAACAACAACAACAACAAAAAAGCCACCATACAATGAAAGCCACCAAATTGTTAATAAACTATGAAATCATGTGGAGACATGGAAGTGGTAGGGGAACTACCTAAGACCTTATTTACAAAGAAGCAAAGGCATAAAAGAGGATCTGTGACCACTGAAGGGATAACTTCATCAGGATATATTTCTGCCAGAACATGACAATCATGCTGAAGTGCTGGGAAATTTACTGTAGCCATTTGCAGGAGTTTTTGAGTGAACAAGGTGGGTTATTTTGGTTTGATTTGTGTTTTTGGTTTGGTTTTTTTTTAAATCTGATGTCTTTACTCATTGAGGAGAAAATGAATATGCACTCTTGAGATAAGATTCATGGTCCTGCCACCACTGTGCAGACCAGTCAAAGAAAAAACTCATTTAAAAATGACCTGTGTAACCATGTGTTGTTTTAGTGTTATGTGACAAGCAGTAAATCATCTTAGTGCCTTCTTTTTTTTAAAAATAAAAGCCATGTATTGTACTTTGGTCTCAGACAAACTGCTGAGTGACTTAAACCCCACCTTCATTAAACTCAAAATCCCTCCTCCTCCAGAAACAGCACCTCTGTATTGAGTGCACAGAAATCACATCTTCTGTAATCCCTGCATTATCTGTGATGTGAGGTGTGCATTCTCAGATAAAATATGTGCTTATTTTCCATATTCTGGTTTTCCCAGAAAGGTAGCATGTTACATATTGTCCAATGAAAGGATATAATTAATGCTGATTTAAATTTCAGAAAGTAAAATGCACAACTTTGTCCTATAAATGTTGGCCTGCCTGGCACAAGGCATCCACCATAGGTGCATCCAGAGGACAGCTGGGAGGAGGTGGAACAGAGCCCACAGACAAACAGCATTTTAACATGGACCACTGTTATCTACCACTGTGTCTTTTAATCTGCAGAGCTTGGCTTCCCTAAACAGATGGCTGGGGAATGATGGATTTTTAAGGCATTTATAGCACAGTGTACATAAAACACTACTTTTCCATCTCTTTCAAAAATACTTCAGTGCACTAAATATTTAGAGATACTCTTTTTTAAAATATATATAATTGCTTGAGATGGATCAATTTTTTTCCCTCTTTACTTTCCAGTCTATTTTAGCCACATTAACAGATCACTCCTGCTGCCCTTTTTAGACTGGAAAAAACCCCAAATTCCTTTATATATCAGTGACACCATGGTGAAATTGCAATAACAGCACTAAGCAAAAGAAATCCTGCTTAGACTGTTGCAGTTTGGAAGTGAGTCAAGTCTGGACAGGGTATTGAGGGATGACTACTGCCAGCAGCTGACTTTTCCCATATAATCCTGACAGATCCAGAGTGGGAAGTTGACATCACCAACATCCCCCAAGGATCGTGGATGGAACTCAAGCCTTGTCCATGGGATTGCATGGCACTGCTCTATTGACACCCACCACAGCATGATACAAGCCCCAAAACTTTCCTGTTCCTATTCCAACATTTCTATATTTGGATAGTGGACAAAATACTTCCATACTTGAGGAAAGAAAACAAAGTAAAGTGTGCAGGGCAGCTCAGTTGGCTCCATTGCCATTGTTGCTGTTTGTTTGTTGTGATCTGTCAGGATTGATGTCTGTCTAGAACAAAACAAGCCCTGGTTTTGAAAGGTTGCTTAATGAAAGAAGCAAGTTCCAACTTTATTGTGTGCCTTTGTGCAACCAGAGGTTGTGTTTATTTAGAAAGCTAACATTTATACAGATTATGCACTCGCCGTGGTTCCGTGCCAAAAAACACATGGCTGAAATGGGCCTTTCCATCACTCTCTCAGTGCTGACCTGTGATTGTTTTTATAGGAACTGGATCTTTTAAGAAATAGCCTTTGGTAGAGAAAGGGGGAAAGCATGCATCTTGTGCCATGATTTGCAAATGATGGCTTGGGCAAAAGAGTGCATTCGGATCACTCGACTGTCCTGATCACCCCAAATGCTGCTTGATTAAAATAACTACCAGTGAGGGTGGGAAGGGTGATCAAGCAAAGCTGGATGATGGAGGGGAAGGTCACCAGTTCAAGGAAGTCAAATTTTTATGCAATGTGACACTTTTGATTGATTAAGCCCTCTAAAAGCTGCTCAAAGTATTAAAAACAGTAAAATGAGAATAATTAGAGATGGCAAATTGAACTTGAAAAGTCACTGAGTAATGACTCAAGCTGTAAATTTGTATGTTGTCCTGCTCTTGAAAATGTTTGAAATGTTTTCTAAATTAGCAGTGTCCTAAGAAAGAATTGATCATCTCCTGTTTGTATGTGAGTGCATATTTAGAGCTCTTTTAAAAAAACTCACTAGAGAAAAAAATAGAAAATTATAATGCTCCGAAGGATCTACCTGACCACATGCTATGTAATAACACATTGGAGGAGTGAATATTCAGCCTGACAAATGCCCTGTTTATCAGTCAGTGGGTAGAAATGAAAACAAGACATGTGGTTAGAGAGTGGTGGAAAACTCTTGATTTTTCTCAGTGGAATATCTTTCCTAGGAGACAATGGATTTCCTATGGAACCATTCTCTGAATTAAGGATGTATGAAAAAAGAAATATTTTTCTGCTTTCCAATATTATTCCAGCTGAGAAACAGTGACAAAGCTTAAGGATGTAATTTTTCTCTCCTCTTCAAATTCTCACACTTTCTAAATGTTTTCCAACTGGCAAAATAGCCACTGTTACTTTATGCTTTTTCCTGCCTTTCAAAAGAGAGTAGGTATAAAGGACAGGAAAATCCTGTTTGAGAACAGTGCTTCTATTTCTCTGTTCTGAACTATTTCTGGAGACAAGAGTCTATTGAATTATTTTTCTTTTTCATAACTATGAAATGATAAATTCACCATTTCAGAAAACATTCTCCTCTGAACCATCTTCCCCGAAGTGCTTTTTTAACTTGCAATTATTTTTCACTCACATTTATGTGGCACTCCTTAGTTTGGCCAAGTCTATCTTACAGAGACAGTGTCCCAACAGATTTTCCAGTGTTTTCCTTTAAATAGACATCTGTGGGCTGATTTGCATCAGCAAAGTGTTCATTAAAAAGGATTAAGCATGGTTAAGTGCTGCGGCCCCATCAAAGGAAGTGAGGCTAAACACCAGGCACCTTCCCTCCATTGAAGGTGCCAACCCAAGCATCCTAATTTGGGGGCTTTTTGCCCCCCATACATCAGGAAACCTAAAACTTTTCATAATACAGCACAAATTACTGCTTCAGCGTGAGTAAATAATCACTGTTGACTTCTCTCCTGCACAGGATTTACTTCAGGCTTGTGTGTTGGTGGCATGAAATGTGTTGTGATTTGGGGGGCAGGAGGACCAGGGGCACTCAGTTGGCTCTTTCCCCCTCCCAGCCATTCCTGTCTTTCCCCCTGTGTCCTCCCACAGTGAGATTTAAGAGGTTAAATTGCTTTGTTCATCCCTTTATCAATGGGATCTGTATCTGTACATGCTGTGGACCCAACTGGTGGAGGCAGATGAGTCTCACCCCTGCTAGGGAAGGTCTCAGAGTGTGGGGAAAATAGCCCAGACTCAAATGAGAAGGAGAAAAGCATGACCTGGAAAGGCAGCAGGGATTCCTTTCCTTTCATCTTCTGTGCTTTCATTTCCAGCAAGCAGGAGGAAGCTGGAAGTTTCTTTGAGTAGGCTTTCCCCATTTCAGAGACAGAGGAAGAAGATGCTGAATAACAGCAGGATCCAGAGGTGGGGGAACCTGCTCTGTGTCTTTGCAGAACATGCACAACTGCCCCAAATACTGAAAATATTGCAATTGAATGCTTATTGCTGAGCTGCTCCATTTCATCAGGTCACCCTTTTCCACTCTGATATCTAAGTTCTGGAATTACCTGGAATGCTGCTGTAAATGAAGATTTCTCTTGAAAAAAGAGGATAGATGGGTCCAAACTGTCACTATATTTTCTAGAATCTTGCTGAAGTGTTTTTAGGGTTTACCAGATTGTCATCCTGTAATTACATGTTGTGTCTCAAGAGTTATATTCAAGCTGGGGATGGAAGACTTAACAAATAGCTGAAATGTGTAAGACTCTCTTTATTCAGAAAAATCTGCCTGGAAAGCTCATAAGAAAAGGCTTTCCTGTGAGATTTTCTATACTTCCTACTTGAAGAGAGGCTGGAAACCTGAGAAGAGTCATTCTGTTCCAGCTGAAGTGGGTAGGTGCCAGAGGTTTAGGAGGCTTGGGGAGGGGCTCATGGAGGAAAAGGGAGTTATACATTTTCTTCAGAGATTTGGGTCCATCTTGAGTTTTTTTGGAAGAAGCTAGTCCTCGCTTTTGTTTTGTCTGAACAAATTTCTTCCCTTCTGTTTTGTCTAAATCACCTGGCTGAAGTACAACCCAAGCCTGGCTTGCCTGAGAAGCCACAATGGATTAATGTCTGTTCACAAAGCCCAAGTTGAATCTTGTTTGCAAATCCCTGCAAACCCTAATGTGCTCCATGCACCTCTTGCCAGGCACATGGAACCTCTTCCATGCTGGTACACAAGAGCAGCTCAGCCCACATTACTGGAGATGAGCTTGTGCCTGGCTTGGCCCAAATCCAGAGCTGAGCTGTGCTTCCAGGATGGTCTTTGGTTCAGGAACATCAGTCAGTATGAGCTTGGTTTGATGTGAGGCACTCCATTTTCCTAAAGAACAGGCTTCATTTCCCTCTGCCAGTGCTGTTTAAGACATCTGCAATTCAATTTTTAAAGTGCTGAGACAGCCTTCATAACTGATAACCCCTCCACAGCTGGGAAACATGACCTGGAATTGGCTGATTTTGGAATGGGAGATCACCTGAAAAGCAGAAATTAGGGCATAAAAAACAAAGCACCTGGTGAATTCTTTACCATATTTTCACCCCTGAAGACAAGGCATAGAAAGGAGGGACCAGAGGGAGTAACCACAGTCCCCTCAGAGGTACATGATGCTTCAAATGCCAGCCTGACAGATGAAACACACACCTGTCCCCACCCCAAAAAGTGACATCAGCAAGATGGCAGCAAAAACACGATTTATAAGAAAAATCCATCAGATTTTAGTTTGGTTTCATCCTGTAAATGGCACACAAAATGACTTCTGCCACTGATTTGCTGCCACCCTTCTCCAAAGCAGTGATGGGTGCTGTAATTTTTAGGTGCCTGTATTGAAATAAGGCAGAATGACATTTTTTTTTCAATCCCTCAAATGCTTTTTCTTTTGAAACCAATTCCTACCACAGACAAGGCTCTTCCAGGAGAGTAGCTCTGTCCTATACTATGCTACCAAGAATAAACACTCCATGAGCATAAGTGCCAAAAGAGAAAGAAAAAATCCCTCCCTTTCATTTTTTTTCTTTCCTTGCAAGGCCCAACATGCTGTCTTTGGACAGATTTCAATCCTGCTTTAATTCATTAAAAAAGTGAAACAAAATCACCATTTACATCCTTGACAGCTGGCAGGTTTTATGTGTTCTTACTGCTCCTGCCAAGTCTAAAAAAAAAAAAAAAAAAGTTTTCATTCAGCTCTGTCATGGATCTTTGGAGTGCTGGAAGTGTGAGAGATGTCAAAATGTACTCACAACAATGACATACAGTACCTGAAGGCAGGAACGTATTATGCTAATGTACTGGTGTAAAGGAAGTTACAATTCTCCTTTTCACTTAAAAAACAAAACAAAACAAACCAACAAAAAGCTCCATGACAACATCAGAAAACATACCATTCTTGAAAGAAGGAGCATTTTGCTTTCCTCAAAGCCATCTGACATGTTCCAGGAGCTTTCTGTTCACTAGATTGCATTCCAGTTTGTACTAGGAGGAAAAAAAAAAAAACAGAAAAGAAAAAGAGAAGAAGAAAAGAAAAAAACAAAAAAGGAAAGGAAAGGAAAGGAAAGGAAAGGAAAGGAAAGGAAAGGAAAGGAAAGGAAAGGAAAGGAAAGGAAAGGAAAGGAAAGGAAAGGAAAGGAAAGGAAAGGAAAGGAAAGGAAAGGAAAGGAAAGGAAAAAGGAAAGGAAAGGAAAGGAAAGGAAAGGAAAGGAAAGGAAAAAGGAAAGGAAAGGAAAAAGGAAAAGGGAAAAGGAAAAAAAGGGAAAAAAAGTTAGCTTATTAGCATTTCTTGATTCCTGTTGCTCCGGTGAGGTGAGAATGGTCGTGCAGCTCAGGTGCTGGGATGGGCTGCCAAAGTGCTATGGGCAAATCCTGCTGCTGCAGACCTTGGGAACTCGACCCTTCCCTATTGGTATCAGGTCCATGGAATGTCAGAGTTCACAGCCCTGCATGGTTCTATTTGCAACATGCCACAAACAGGGGAAATGGAAGCATTATAGCGATTACAAGGCAGTGGCAACAGTGCTCTGCAGCTGCTTTGGTACAAATGAGCAGAAATGCCACTTGGATTTTGATGGGGCAAAGATAAACTAGGAATATGCCTTGCTGATGCTGCATTTCCTTGCCTGGCTGCCCACTCCAAGGATATGCAAGTGTGAGTTAAATCCATCTAAGCACAAGTGTAAGAGGCAAAACTTCCCTCCACCCTGCACAGCTGTTTGTATTAGAGACAAGCACTTGGAACAAAAGAGGAGAAGCACCCCATGGTATAATTACAAGCCATGAGCACATCCCTGCTATCATTTCCAGAGGCTTTTGGGAGGGAGCTGCTGCAGCCTTGAGAACTGAATCCTCACTCAGGAAGGACAGATGCCAGATCATTATTCTTGGCTTTAAGATAGAAAATCCCTTATGGGCACAAGATGCTATTTGCTGCCTGCAGTACATTTCAAAGAACAGCTATCTTGTCAATCACACGCTCTTTGTATTGCTCGACTAGGTCATTTTAATTTTGCTGTGGTTAGTTATTTTGGAATCGGTGTTATTCTTATGATCAGCTATCCCTTATCTACGGTGGTGAGAATAGCTTGGGGTTGCAACTTAAAGACCACAAGTATGACTAGTCTTGGCTCTGAACCTTGGAGACCCACAGGCACAGTCTTTTCTTACAGAATGCAATCATTGTGGCATGCACACAGCCCTGAGCTATTTCACTTATTAAGCCAACAACTGCTTAAAATGGCAAAGCTGCTCTTGGAAAAATCAACTTGCTGCTTTCTGCCTGTACAAGATCCCTTTTGATACACATAAATTTTTAGAAAATCTAAGCCTGGGGCTATTGTCTACCTCTGAGATACAGTTACAGCAGGGTAATGAGGAGACTCTCAGTTACACTGCTGTGCTCATCTTCACCAGCACTGTTGTGGATGCAACAGGCAGAAATGGTTTGTTCTCCACCAGAGTTACTTTAAAAAAACCCACACCAGTGGAAATGTGGCTTTGCGTGCATATCTGGTGTCTGGGAGATCCAGAAAAACCCCAGCTGGGGGAGCAGGAATAGTGTGGTGTTGTTTACCAGAGCTGGTTCTGGGATGTTTCTGGAATGCTTCCATGTGAGGGTGGTGAGGCACTAGTGCAGGTTTCCCATGGAAGGTGTGGATGTGCCATCCCTGGAAGTGTTCAAAATGCATTTGGATGAAGCTTTGATCAACCTGGTCTATGGAAAGGTGTCCCTGCCCGTGGCAGGGAGTGGAATGACATGATCTTTCCAAGTTCCTTTCCAACACAACCCAGTCTATAGTTCTCTGATTATCTGTGCTGCTTCTCAGAAATCCCAGCCTGTTACAACCCAAGCCACTGGAGAGGTGATGTGTGGATGTTGTTTTGGCTGATCACAAGAGAGTTTTCTCACTAAATCTTTCATCCACAGCTTCTCTGTGCAGTCTTTTCCATGTATAAACATAGCCATGCACTTCCTACTCCAGATCTGGCTCTCAGCTCCCCTCCCTGAGCAGGTTTCAGTGCATGGCACGCTGGCTGTGCTCCCCACGGGGAGCAGTGCCTCTCACCAGGCTCTGATCTGTGGCTGGACATGTGCAAAGTGCTGGCAGCTCTGCGAGCCTTCGAGATAAAATGCACTTTCTGAAAGAAAGACTACTCTTATTACCGAGCTGATGTGGAACTGTTTATTTTATTGGGCATCTTTTCAAATCATTTAATTATCATAGTAGTTGTGTTCATAGCTTGTATTCTAAGGGCACAATTGTGTGAGTGAATGAAAGTTTGCCTCCCGCCAATTTCATTGTACAAACAGCCTGGAGCTCTCTCTGCCTTAAATATATATCCAGAAGTGGGCTGAATGTGTGTGGGAAGTGGAGAAGAACTTTGGAAACAAAAGGAGCTCTTACCCAAGGTCTCTTTTGAAGACTGTTATTAATTTTCTAAAGTAGCTAATGATTCTTTGAAGACTGGAAAAAAAAATGTAGTTGTGTACTCTGCTTAATGCTGATCAAATGTTTCCCCAGTGGTTTACAATCAATAAGATTTTCTTTGGCCCTATCAAGGTAAATATAAAAATAAAATCACAAAATTCTGCTATTCCACATCTGGGAAAGTTCTTCTTTTCCACATGAAATATATGACAAGCCTGGAATATTGGGACTGCCAAAAAGGCATATCTCCACACCATAAAAACAGTGCTGTTGAAAAAATTATTACCTTATGAAACTTATAGCCAGCAGGGTTATAGAAAATTTATATGTAGAGGTATAGAGAAATCAGTGAATAGAATTGCTATCTAGCATGTTTTGTGGAGGTTTTTTGCATACATATAGATATTCTCAGTTATTCTTCCTTTGGATCATGAAGACAAAAATGCAGTGGCACAAGAATTCAGAGATATTTCTAGAGAGGAAAAAAGCAACCTCCAGAAGACACAACCCACTGCAGAACACCTCAATATGTCCAAATTATATTCCTCCTTTTCTTCCTCCCAAAGAAGAAACCACAATGTTTTCTCTGAGAAAACATTTTGGTCATAATGCAATGATACATTTTTCACAACTGCATTTTCCTCTTCTCTCAAGAGGCTTGGTTGTTTCTCTGCCTCTTCCCTCATCTGCTGGTGTATCACACTGGAAAAGCATCTTCTCTCTGCTGGAAAAATCTCTGCCCACCTTGAATTCTAGGTCAGAAAGCCTTGAATAGCATCAGGCTGGTCAGCTCCAGCTCTGTATTCCCAGCCAGATGTTCCACAGGGGGCTGGGGGTGTCCCCACAGCAGCTGGGGGCCGTAAGGCACCTGCACGGAAGCTGCTGTGCCTCTCCCAGTGACCCCAGCTGCAGCAGCATTGCTGTTTGCTGAGGCCCTGGAATGTTCCTCACCCAGCTGTGCTCCACTGGACACTTCCCAATGGACTGGAAGAGGACTGCTGACAGCAGGGTGACACTAACCTTGGCCAGCTGACAACCCAAAGTTGCCTCCACACACCCTGGATTGGACCCATTGTCCTTCCTTTGACCCTCAGCTTCTTCCTCTGGCTCTGAGTAATGAGTGTAAACAATCCCAGCTATTTCAATATATCTTTTCCCTATTTTTCTTCTAGCAGAAAAGATATTCCTCCTTTTTTGCTCATAGTCAGATTTGTCTTCTAAAGAAGTGGTCACATTTGGTGGGGGGTTGGTGAGCCTGAGCTCATGCACTGGGAAGGGTTCATGGAATACTCAGTACTTCTCAGGTAACTTGGGATAGCAACCTCTTCATATCTGGAGAACTCCCTCTCTAGTATCTGAACAAAACACACCTGCTGAAGAGCAGGATCCTACACTGGACCCACAAACTGGACATGCCTGGAGCTTGTCCTCTTGTATAATACAAAAGAAAAGGCTGGAAGATTCTTTTCTGAGCACTGAATTCCCCAGGAGAATATGGCTGGACTTGTTTGCTATCAAGTCACTGCTTTTGCATACTCTGCCTCAGATTCACCCTCTCCAGTCCATCTGTGAGTATTGTACTTCAGACACTAACAGTCATGTCAAACATTACACAATTTGGGAACATGGGATGCATTTTCTTCCAGGATTTCATAAGTATGTCACTGGCATGTTTTCCCATTCAATTGTAAGTCAAGACTGGCTGCAGAAGGGAGTCATTGAGGGGGTAGGCACAGTTGCCACTCTATTATCAATAGAGTGTTATCAATATTATCAATATATGGCAGCAAAGTTCCCCTCCATAAGTGTACACAGAAAAGTCTTAAATGTAAAGTCAGAAGCCTCTGTAATAGACTAAGAATATCTTGAATACTTGTGGACCAGAGAGATAATCAGTTCTTCTCCCTGAATGGGGCATTGTTTCTGTCTGAAAACCAAAAATGGTTAAGATGAAATCTGAAGAAATTTAAGATGCAGAACTAAAATGACAGTGAGTGTCCACTGACTGAAAAGTTTTTTGTCAACATGGGGCCAAAGTTACCCACTATCATGCACAATCAGACAATCAAAGTGTCAAATAAAATTAGAGAACCTTAATTAGGATTTTAAAATGCTGATTGTTCATTACATAGCAATTTTTTAGCTCTGTTGCTCTGAGCATCCCCCTATCCTAAAGATTGTTGTGTCTGACAACTCAGAATGGTGGTTACAAAGGAAGGATTTTTCTCTTTCTCACCTTCCCACTGTGGAAAATGTCTGCAAATGAACACAAAGAGCAAGGCAGCAGCTTGCAAAAACGCCAAGTCAAGCTTACCTGTGGCCCACCTCTGCAGCAATCTTGTTTACACATCAGCACCTCAGGAACAATGCCTACTTCATTCACATTCCTCAACAGCAGCCTTTATTATATGGTGCACCACATCCTCACATTAATTAGCACCTCACCGGCAGGCTGAGGATCATTTTTCAAAAGGACTGCAATTAACAAAATAAAACAAATCTCTTTTTAGTTCGAGCAGCATCATTTCTCTCCCTCTCTTCAAAGTGAGGGGGTAAAATTGTTGCTTTCCTCTGCAAATCAGAAATGGAAATATTTCTCAGCGCAGGGTGGTTTTCACTTGCCTACCACCTTTTGCCTGAATATTTTAAAGGACTTGGCAAAAGGGAAGGGTGGGGAAGGATATTGATTTTCTTTGATTTTTCTTCAGTTTATCTGGGGGGTTGGAGGCAAAGAGGTGGTAGCTCAGTCGCCTCAGGTTACAGGATGACTCATGAGCAGAGTCTGGTTTGTGGGCTCTCAGATTATTCACTCCAGCAGATAATCCAACAAACTCAACGATTTCACTGCAACTCAAAATTTGGTAACGTCTGTGACAGCTGGGGACACAGTGAGCTCTTAATGGCAGTGAACACAATATCATCTATTGAAATACACTGTGTTCCTTTCTTCCTTTGACTTCCAAAATCACCCCAAATAACCTCAGAAAGGAAAAGCTAATTTTCTATGTTGACTTTAGCTCTGCTTTGGGTGAAATATGGCAAAGCCACATGAAATGCTGTACTGTGGCAGTGCCTTTGTGGCACCAGCAATATCTGTGTTTTGTAATGAACTTTTAGGGCCTCCATGATGTAAAGGGTGCTGTTGGCAAGCACATGTTCCTTCGCCATTAAATTCTCCTGTGCTGTGGAAAGCAGTCAGTGCTGTGTTTTTAACACCTGGAAAGAAGAATAATGCTACATCACTATTGAAGATAGCAGAACTTACCCAAAAATATCCTGATGTTTTGGGGTTGTATGGAGCAGCTGGGCTTTAATCAAGCCTTGCACACAAATCTCTCTGCTACACTTGTGGACCCAAACCCAAAAAAACTAACAACAACAACAAAAAAAAACCAAACCAAACCAAACCACCAAAAACAAACAAACAAACAAACACCCCCCTCCCAAAAAACAAAACAAAACAAAACAAAACAAACCCAAAAAAACCAACAAAAAAGAAGAAGTAATGAAAAAGGATCTGGAAAAAACATCACAAAGGGACTAAGAGCTACACTGGAGGTATCTCCCCTGCAGGCATTATTCCTCAGAATAAGGCAGAGTTTAGGGCAAGTCAAAAGAAAGCTGCTGATGTGGAAATAATGGTGCAGGCCGGAAAGACCCTGCACCGTGCACAGCCCACCTGCTGTGTGCTGCCTCCAGCCAGCACCACAAAAGGAAACAAACACAGATCAGCTGCAAAATGATTATTATTACAGCTCCCTTGAATCATTATTACTGTTATTATTATTGCTGTTGTTGTTATTATGCTCAGGCCATTAAAGGCTGTGGTTCAGTGTCAGAGAGGTTTCAGTGGTTTCAGGGATGCTCTTGGAAAGGGTGTGTTCCTGCTGCCTCAGACCTCTCACTGTTGTCCTATTTTCCAAGCAGTCCCATAACCTCTGATAAAGCACTCTAACAATGTTTTGCCATCACATGTCAAAAAAATCATCCTGAGAAGATTCCTGCAGGCTGAACACAAGGGCACTCTCAGGGCAGTTGTGGCTACAGTGAAAAATGTGTATTTCCCTGGTAGCACTTCTTGCCTTTGGAATATATTTGAAAATACATGGAACAACACATCCCTGTTTGCTTTTTGCACTGACAATGGCCAGAACTCAGGCTACAAGTACATCAAGTCACTGCTACAGACACCAAAGAGTGAAAGTGTGTCTCAAGTGAATGTGGACTCTCCAACAAACCTCGTACTATTCTCATTTTTCCAGGATCATGTTCTGCCCTCCAAAAATCATTGGATTCTCTCAATTGGTGCTGGAGATGGAAAAGTTCTAGAGCCACACCATAGCCAATAGATGAAACAAGAGTGTAAAAGACAATCCTAAACCGGTTGTATTTTTCTGAACATTTCCACCTCTGTACATTAACTGTAATTTCTTTGATTACAACTCAGTTTTTCCCCCCTTCATGCTGCTGAGAGAGCTTCACTCCTGGTCACCTTTTCCTTTAGACCATTAATTATTCAGCCTGCTCCTCTGCTCATGCAGGGTTCTCATGTGAGTGTGAGAAAGCAGCACGAAGAAACCAGGGAAAATATGAATGTGAAAATATGAAAACCACAAAGGAACTGCAGGCATCACCAAGACCAGGTGCAGGCTCTGAAACTGGATGTTTCCAAGCCATGTTAAGATCAGCTTGTGGTTAATATTGTCATTTTGAATTACCAGGCTTGTTATGCTCTTAGCTCTGGGCATTACTGGTTTTTTTTTAAGACACATCCTAAGAGATTCAAGTTCCACCTACCAAAGATATTAAAAAACCCCATATGGCTTTGAAATTCCACTGGGAGCCAGAGTGCTGGTTATTAGTAAATAGTATAGATAGATAGATAGATAGATAGATAGATAGATAGATAGATATTTTAAACAAGATCTTAATTCTTTAAGCAGAATCATGGGAATGGCATTATTCACTGTAGTTATTGGTGCACAGTTACCCTCACTGTGTCCTCATTAAACTGCAGGAGAACTAGACCATTTTTAGGTTTTATTCTTCCTTTCTGTGATGTTTTTCCTCTTCAGGGCTTGCTGGCCATCCCCCTCCTCTGGCTGACCTTCCTCACAGGGTACATTCTGTTTCCTACAAGCCTTTTTCTCTCCCATCCCATCCCATCCCATCCCATCCCATCCCATCCCATCCCATCCCATCCCATCCCATCCCATCCCACCTGAAGGTGTCCAGCCCAAAGCTGCCAGGGTGAGGACCATGCCAGCTGCTCTCTGGGGAGCTGAGCTCTGGGACAGGCTCCAGTGCCCTGTTTGAACTCAGAGGGGAATCTGTGCCCAAGCACCCGGAGCAGCTGCCAGCAGCAACCCACAGCCCTTTCATGCCCCTCCCTCCCATTTTGCTCCAGCTGCCAGAGCTGTTATCCCTCCTTTCTTCCTGCCTCCCCAGGCATTCAGGGCTGCAGCTGTTTGATCAGGTCATGGTCCCCTTTCTTTCAGAGCCACTGGCAACCAGCATGAAAAACCACTGGTGGAGAGATCAGATTTCCCTTCCCATTCCTTTTCCAAAAACAGGGAACTCTGCCCTGTTCATTTGAGGGCACAGTGGACATCAAGGCTGAATGTTAGCTGCTGGGGGGCTGGCAAGGCACAGTTCCCCAGAATCCATATATTCTCATTTTCCATTTATTTCCTCCCACCAACCTCTGCAGACGGAAGAGCAGGTGAGCAGTGCTGCAGAGTGCTGGTCACACTACTGCTCCTTCAATTGCATCATGAATTATAAAAGCACATCACTTGGATTGAGTGTGAGGTACCAGGAAACTTTTGGGTGTCCCTGGTGTATGATCTCATGCAGACAAGCCACCTGTTGTGGGCTGCAGCAGTCATAAACTGGTTCTGGGTAAAGAACTGTCTTCTCTGTTGTTCCAGGACAGCTGATCTATCTGTATGGAAAACCTATTTACAGAATTTGCAGGAATTGCCATTAAAATATTAGCTTGGTGATATTTTCCATTAGGAATTTCTGAGCTTTCCACGCTCCCATGTGCATGTAGAGCTATGTACCTACACCTGCATAACACTGCAGGAAGAAAATGTGAACACTGAAATATAAATGCAGTGCAGATCATAAAAGGTGGGAAGTAATGTAATGAATGATTCTTAAAGAAGACCCAATCAACAATCAATAAGCAGAAAGGAAGATTTAAAGTCTATTGTAAACTTGTCTATGACTCCAGTTAATTTGCTTTCCATAGGTAACAAAAATTTTTTGAAATTTATCTTCCAGGCTTTTGTCTTTGCCACACCTCTAAAAAAGTTGTTAACAGATTTGGTAGGAGATAAGTGCTTTAATTTTTTTTTTTTTTTTGCCATCACCTGCAACAGACAATCTAGTTGCTATGTATGTTTGTAATACAGTGAGAGAAATGAAGAGGGGAGAAGCAATTGGCTCCATCAAAATCAGGAACCTTTTATCACATTCCATCCCAAATCTATCAAAAAACCCCTTCTTCAGACATGGGTCTTGTGCCAGCTTCCAGATAGATATTCCATTTTGTGTTGATTTTGGATGTGGAGCCAATATTGTGGAGCCTGATGATGGAAACTGAGTTCCAGCTTTAAATTTGGAGGGGCAACTGGTTTCTCCTGAATGCTTTTAAACGCTTTCAGCCCTTTGGATGAAGAATGCCTGTTTTACCATTAGTCACTTGGAGTGAGAGACCTGGCTCTGAAGGGCCAGCTAAATCCTACAGCTTCTTCTTGATCACCCTTTGCATTGCATTAAGTACCTAAAGAAAAGGTATTTATACAAATGAATCAAGTGCCAAATGGTTTTTATTTTCATTCCAAAAAAATAGGAGAGGTTTACATATGCAAAAAGCACAGCTCCACGCGCAACACGCTTCCCAGTGCATTTTCAGGCAAAATAACAAGCTGCATGCCAAGACTACAAGTTGTCCAACAGCAAATCCAGCTGTCATTAATGCAGGTATCCATCCTCCAGTGGAAACAGCCACCATCAACAGCAGACAGCTGTGGCTTTTAATATAATTCAGTGGTGGATAATACAAAGCAGTACTTTCACAGCCGGAGCGCGGATGAGGAATGGCACAGCCCAGGAACATGACAAGTAACAGGCCTGCGGGGTGAAGTTCTGACTGGCTTTAACTGGAAAGCTTGTTTTCTCTCGAGCACGCGTTTGCCAACTTCAAATGGCACTTACTATTTTTGGTAAAGTTGTTGCAAGCCCTCACACATGCTTCATCCAGCACCAGTTCAATGGTATATGATAATCATTTGGTATTAAATACTGGCAACAGATCCAGAAGGTTTCCTTCATGCATCCTCCTACCACTGCCAAGGCAATCAAATTAATTCTGTTAACAGCCTGCCAAGTCAGCGAGCCCACTGAGCTGCCCTGCCTAGAGAGTGAAGCGGAGCCCTTCCCATCAAGCCGTGCCGTTTCCCTGCGGAGGGTGACGGCTGGAGCCCTGCCAGGGGAGCTGCTGCTATCATCATGCCATGCCATGCCATGGCTCTAATGAGCTGACATTTCCTCTTGCTAAATTGCCACGTCTGGAAGCCAAAGCAAATAGTGTTCAACCCCGGCAGAAACCAGACGATGGGTTCTGACTTCTCCCTCTGCCTTCTGTTTCCTCACTCGCGATGTTTCTCCATCTGAGGCTGCCTAGATAAAGAGGGATGAAGTAAAAAACTGCTCCTGCGGCATATGGAATATATCAGGCTGCTCTGCAGAAACCAAGCTGTCTCATGTTGCCTCCCCAGTCCTCACAGACCACTCTGCAACAGAGCCATTCCCTGTTAATCACAACAAGGAGCTGCTGTGAGCGAGAACCACAGGCGCAGGTTGCCCACACTGGCCTGGCTCTGCTGCTTTGCCCCAAGCCCACATCTGAGCTCAGATTTCTTCCATGTTTTCCCCTCTCTTCTGCCTGCTTATTGCACCACCAGCAGTGGCAGATGGGAGATTTCACACACCCTTTCTAGGATCTCCAGGAAATCAGTGCAGAGCACTGAAGTTGCTGTCATTATTACATCTCCTGAGTGTCTCATAATTGCCATTTGGCACAGTGAAATCTTAATGCTTCTCTTCAGAATGATTTTTCACCTGAAGATTTTCACCTAAGGGAACACTCTTTGGTGAGAGTCAAATCACCAGTGCGTGTTGAAACCACTGTGGTTTTAAGCCCAGCAGTGTTCACTGACACATCTGAACCCAACAGGGTCCCAACAGGTACATCCAAGGAATATTAATGGGAAGAAAAATTACAGGCTCAAGCTAAAAAACTAGGCAGAAATCCTCTGGGGATCTTAACACATACTTCTCAGGATGAAAAGGAGCTATTGGATAAGCCAAGTTGAGCAAGCATGAAAGAGATGTTTTGCTAGGAGGAGGATGAAAATTACAAAAAATGGGCAGATATAAATTTTTTTTCACCCTCTGACAGAAGGCCACAAGGTTCAAGGCAGTGTCGTTTTTCTGTGTCACTTTCTAGGCTAGGATAGAGATGGGATTTTATCTACCTGCACCAAGCTTCTTTCTAAAGACTATGAACTAAACAAGGGCCTGTTTTGTTGGCAGCATCGTTTTCTTCATAGCCTTTGCTTTTGCCCTCTAAATGGTACATGAATTTCATAGACCTCGAGCTGTACTTGCAGCCTTTCCCCTAAGTCACAGCACTGATAGTCTTGGCTGTCCTCCATCAACTTAACTATTAAGTCTCAAAAGTCTGTTATAGATTTTATAGACTTGGGGGAAGCTCATTTTGCTTTGTGTGCAGGCACTCATCTGTTCAGTTCGGTTTGCTCTCTTCTGTAGTGGCACTTTTCATGTTTGTGGCATCAATAAATAACAAAAAAAACTATTCCACCAATCCCTTTGGATTATGCTGAAGTCAAGGAATGAAAATTATCCATAGAAAAATGTTTCTTTTGGCAGCAATGTGCCTTGTGCAGCAGTGACACTAAAAAATCAGCAGCACTGGGAAGAACTGAGTGTCTTTACAATTCCAGTTTTCTATGCCATGGGTTAAAGCAAGTCATAGAATCATGGAATCATTAAGGTTGGAAAAGAGATCATCAAACCAAACTTTGGATGTAGAAGTCAGTCCACTGTGGTTCCATATGATCCCCACATACACCACATAGTCCTTAGAATTTTGAAAGTATCCACTTCATCCCTTCCACAATAACATACCAAATGTTTAAAGCATAGGAAAATTAATAAAGAAAATAAGTACTGACATGGATAAAAATAATTTTTCCTCTGAAAGCACAGAGAAAAGCCACTGATGGCACAAATACTGCTCTTCTCCCCAACCCAACCACCTCCTTTTGCTGGGGATTTCAATGAGCAAGACCTGGTAATCTAAACTGCAAATCTGCATGGTTGCACAGAACCAAAACAGGCTTCTGCCTTTGCCTTTAATTGATGTTGCAATTCTGAAATAAGTAATTGGGAAAAGCTGCTGCTTACCCAAGGTACTGGACCATTTTGTGAAATGGGCTATTGTATGCAAAATAGATGCAGTGAGCTGTGTAGTTTAAAAAGAACTATATATATTGCTCAGGTGATCAAAAGGTCAGTAATATAATATATAATCATCACTTCTCAAGCTTTTCTTCAAAACCTAGGAAATAAAGCCTGAAAACCTCCTTTGACCACTTTGGTTTAAGAACAGTATCACCTGAAAACTAGAAAACAATATTTGAAATAGAGGAGGAATTATTTGCAATTCTTATGTTTGCAAATAGATATTTTTGACTTTGTGTCAGATAAAAGCCCCCAGGACCCACTCTGCTCTCTTTAACCAGGAGCAAAATGCAGGAAATAAAATTCAAGCGTTTTTCCATTTGTATTTGCATAATATTTGCTTTGGGCTAAAGGCACACGAGGCGTGCTAACCTGCTACTGGAAGGGTGAGCACTTTGGGAAGGACAAGAAAAGGGAGGTTCCATCCTGAAATGATGGTATCCATCAATTAATGGTATCCATTAATTGACTAATAGAATGTTGTCATTTCCAAATGGGCTCAGTGTCAAACTCCTGCTTCCCTCCAACTCTGGCAGCATTAACAGCATGCTGTTGGCACTGTGGCTCGATGTCTCTCAGTCTGACAGCTCTGAAAGGGTATTTTGGAAGGATTTAGTGGTTTTGAATAGCTTATTTCACTAACCCATAAAGAAACACTTTCCTTTGACACAAGCACGAGTGGTTATTTTCTCTACTTGAGAAGGCCAAGGTAAAGAAAACCCAACTGCGTATTTTTAAATATTTTATCTTTATACAAGCCTGGGTTATGCAGAACACAAAGCCATATACATACTTCACAGAGAAGGTAGTAAAATCTGACAAAATCTCAAGAACTGTCTAACTCATATGCCAAAACTTTCAAGAAGGAGTATGAAATTAGAAAAAAATAGTCCCAACAGAAATGTTATTAAAGCTAAGAACTTCCCCACCTGATGAGAAGCTGCATCTTCTCTCATTTCTAGGGATGGAGAAGCAACAGAAGTCAACAAATTCTCTGCATTTCCTACAGTGCCACAGTATAATATTAAATGCTCAATTTTTTTGTTTTAAATCTGTGCTAAAAATGGTCCTTCAGTCATATGCAGAACCAGTCTATTTGTCCTATAGATTTCCTAACTTACAGGGTGAGAGTGTGAGAGAACTGTAGGACTGAAGTAATTCAGAGTTTTCCCAATGATCTTGGTAAGTTCTTAACTGCCCCTGTTCTTTGGGCACTCCTCACTTCCAGGATTTTCTGCAGCCTTGGAAAAATATCCTTCCTCATGTTTTTGAAAATTAAGGAAAGAATGGTGTTATGATATGTGATGAAAAGCAATCAAATCAAATGTAATCCATACAAACCTGAGAAAAATCTGAAAAGCAAACAATGTCTCCATCTGAGTATTGTTACAACACATGGCTGTAATAATTATTATAATATATTATTTCCTTAGCAACAGCCTATGGTTTGTTTAGGCTATGTAAGTTTTTAAGAGGCTGACATTTCAACAATTCAGGGGATAACACAGTTGGATTCTTGTTAAACTACAAGTAAAATTTAATCCCATTTCATAAATGACTCCTGATTAAGCTTGTCCAGCCTCTCAGATGTCAGAGAACTGCTACCCTGATAAAGGAGCTGAGCTGGCTGAGAAAAATAACTGGAGAGGACCAAAGAACAACCATAATAATTTACCCTGCCATTTCAGTCTGAAAAGCAGGAGACTGTTCCTGTTTTGCACAGGCTTGAAGAAAGTGACTTTCCCAGGGTCACCCAACAGTGCATGGTCTGGAGTCCCAGCTGCCAGGATCCTACCAAATCCTCTCCCAGTTATGTCACAGAGGAGGTGCCTCACTCAGTGCTGTCTGTACCTTTGAGTTTCCAGAGCCATTCATCCCTTAAAATGCTATATTTGGGATACCTACCTTTGATTTTGGTGACAATTCCCATTGCAGGGTTCTTTGTGATTTCCTGACAGCCACCAACCTGAGTTGGTGGAGGAAATAAAGGAATGGTTTGCTCTGGAAGGCTCTGAAAGCAAGCACAGATAAGTCTTTGCTGTGGTAGCAGTAAGATCATATCCTGCTGTCCCACTTTCCCATCTGGAATGACAGCAAAGAGAGCTGAGAAGTCACCCTGGTGACTACAATAAGAACCAACTGCTTTTCCCTGTCCAGAAGCATTCTGATCTGTTTTGCATTCAAAGCCTTTGCTGGAAGGAGTTATAGCTGTCTGAATATTATTCCTGGTCAGACATTTATTAGATAGGAAATATTTTCACTGAGCACTTCTTAGAAACATTATAGAGCACTTTAACACTTTTATATGTTTTGCCAGTCTTATTCTTTGCCTTCATGATTCCCACTGTCCCTTTCCCTCTCCAAAATGAAAGAAAATGATGATTTAATCCAGGAGACATGCTGAGGGCATCAACAGCTGTGGTTTTGCTGCTCCACACTCTGACTCAGGGTCTTCTCCAAATCCCCAGGTGAAGTCAATTGTTTCATTGCTTCAAAAGGGTTTTGTGATGCTGGGGAAGTCACCTTGCCCCCTGTGCTCAGCACAGACTCTTCTGAAACTGGCAACCTGTGTTTGGGCTGGCCTGGGAGCTGCCATGGGACTAAGCACAAGTTGTCACAGTGATGGAGAGGGAAACAGTTAATGGTCCAGCCATTACTGATAGAAGTTGGAAAGAAGTAACTTCTGTTTATATTTCATTGTTGTTTAAAGCGCCCAGAACTAAAAAAGGAAATATCTGATGATTGAGGCTGTGTTTATATTGACTTTCTTCCCACTGATGTTTTCCTTAGCACAAAGAAATACTTCCTCAGCACAGAAATGTGGTATTAAGGGGAAGGTGTCAGAGGGCAGAAGAAAGATGTCTTCTGCAGGAGAGCAGTTTAGCAATTGTCAGGAGTCAAGCATGAGGAAGGAGTCATTTCTCAGGCCCCTGGCACTGGATGTGTTTGCAGGACCCTTGTGGGGATGCTCAGAGTCCCTAGACAGGACCAAGCCATGCCCAGGGCAGGGAATTCCGTGTTGGCCTCACTCCAAGGCACTTGGCTTTGCTGCTGGTGGATTCCTGGTTCCACTGATTTACCTGTTCCTCCACGCAGACCTCTCCAGGACCAGCCCCGAGCCATGGGCCAGCTCTGGAAGAGGCAGTCGAGCCTCTGCAGCCTTCCCAGACACTGTGCTGGAGTGTGGAGTGAGTGCCCAGCCCTGCTTTTGCAAGGTTTTACAGTTCACCCTTCCATCTGCCTCCCCCCCTTTCCCTCTCTTCCCCTCTCTCTTTTTCTGTCGGATGCTTCAAGGAAAAGAAAATTTATGGAAGCGGTTCCAAGAGCTGTTTTCCCTGCCTCGGTGCTAGTCGGTGCATGCTCCTGGCTGGCTCAGCCCTCCCTTGCCTCTGCCCGGCTCCACAACTCCTTCACCTCACACAAAAGATGGATCATGTTACCCTTCACTTGTTGCCTCCGGGCCCCAGCCCCCGGAGCTGGTGAGTGCATCCTTAAACGTGCCAGGTACATGCAGCTCCCTCCCTGAACCTCCTCTGAAGGATAAAATTCCATTTCCACATTCCCACCCTGGGAAAAATGTGAATTTCAAGCTTTTTCCGAGACGAAGAAGTAAGTGATGTTATCTTTCTGCACAGGGACGAGTGGTAGGAAACACAGGTTCTTATCCTCTCTGCTTTAATCAGCAAATTGCTTAATAAATGTGAGCTAATCAATCAGACTGGTGACACGTGCTTGGTTTTGAGGACAGGCTGCCTAAGTCTTGCCATGCTTGTCCTCCATCCCCAGGGCCAGCTTCAGGCATGGTCCAGCAGGGAAGGCAGGATCCCAGCTCCCTGCAGCCTCTTCTTCTTCATGTGCCAAAAAAGGAGGTCAAATAATGTGGATGGCAAAAGGAGGTCACCCAAGCTCAAGCAGCAGCTGCAAAAACCAGTCCTGTCCTTCCTCTGCCCTCCTTGTTGCCCCTTCTTTTGCATCTTTGCCTCCCTCATTTTCTCCCTGAATCTCATTCCAAGGCTTTCCATCTTCAGTATTGCTCTGCCAGTGCTAAAATTGCAAAGAATAAAACTTTAACCTGATTCAAGCTCTAAACTTGCTTTCATGCTCCTGCTTTTCTAAGCCTTGGTGGCCATTTTTCTCTAGAGCTAGCTCCTGATCTCAAGAGCAAATTTAAGAATTTGGGTTTTCTCACTGCCTTTCTTCCACTGGTTGAAACCCAGAGCAAATCTCGTTTTCAGAGACAGAATTTTCTCATGCATATTTCTGCATTCAGACTAAGATATTGTGTGACAGGGATTTTCTGCAGGTGACCTGGTAACTTTGAACTGAAGTGACAACTCTGATGGGCCCTGAGTCTGGGGGCATCTGTGGTGCCCTTTCCAGGACTGCCAGGCTGAGAGACAGCAGCAGTATAAAAACAAGGCTGTTTTTAAAGGTTTGTCTCTTGGCCTTCCCCCCATGATGATGTCTCACCTACAATACAGCCAGTGACTCATCCTTCAATTATTGCTGCTGTCATTCTGGTCCAAATTGCTCCAAGGAAGGGAAGTACTGACAGAGACACTTTGGGAGATTAAAATACCCGTGTCTGCAATGCTTTATAACAGCTTTGCTATAAGGAACCTGCTTTCTCTGTGATTACTTTGTTATGAATTCACTTGTGCAACACATTCTTGGAACAGCACAGTTTGTTTCTGGAACCAGGAATCAGTGACAGGAGATTCATTATAGGCAGGGAATATTTTCGTTAAAGAAAAGCTGTCAGGTCAAGTCAGGCTTTTATATTGCTGTTTGTAAAACAAGGTGTTTACATACCTGTAAAGCTGCCACTTCTTTTTTCTTTTTTTTTCCCTTTTGATGAAAGTCACCTTAAGAAAGGAAGGTGGAAAGAGTTCTTTGGCACTGAAAGCAGAGTGAGAGCAGGAAAGGCCAAGCAGCCGTGCTTCCTTGCCCTTTGCTGCCCTTACAAGGTGCCAGCTCCTGGGCAGGTGCCCAAGATGCACCCCAAATCCAGGGATGTGCACCCTCAGCTGTCAGAAGCACCCTGGCTCTGCCTGTGCTGTGACAAAGGGAGGGTGCAGCCTGTTGCCTGCAGCCTCCCTCCTGCCAATCCCTACATCTGTCCCCAGGGCCATGGGAGAAACCCCTCTTTGTCACAAGGTTAATAATTAAGATACTCTAGCTGATAAATGAACGTGCTAAGAACTCGGCGTGCTGCATATCCCTCCTCTCTGCAGGCAGCTACTCAGCTCTTTTATCTGGATTATGATCTCTGAAGGAAAGTATAATTTGGCAATCGTGGTCAAAGTGTTTAGACAATTCAGTCGATGGAAAACCCCGAGGGAAAAAGACAGCTTTAACAAAAACATGAAGACAGAGGGATGTGAGAGCAAACCCGGTTTGATAAACTGTGTCTTTAGACCAAAGCCCTCCTCTCTTGCCCATGGTGAGCATACCAGGACTGCTTCTTTCTCAGCTTCAGTTTGCCTCCCAAATATGAAGGAAAGCATGTGACCTAGATAAACAACAAATTAATCTAGAAATTAGGTGCTCATCTCAGAAACAGGAAAATTGTAAACCAGGCAGGATGTCTGTGTTTCTGCTTTTCCTTTTCTCTGGGGCTGGTGGAGCTGGCACTGGATGTTTTAATTCTGGAGTGAACACTTCTGTGCCCTAATTTACCCTGCCATTTGCCCACGCCCAGGAAAACAAAATTTGCATTTAGATAAACACAGACTCATTTCCAAGCCTCCACAGACTATTTAATTAAGAGTTTCCAAGTGGAAACCACACATTATTTCCCCAAATTAAGGGCTGCTCCATAGGAGCCCTCCCTTCTGCTCTGGGATAAACAGAAACCAGGAGGCGAGGGGCCAGGTCATATCCTGAGCTCCCACCCCTGCACGAGCACCAACCACCAGGCTGTGCAAACACAGACCTGTGTCTCTGGAGGGGAAAAACCAAACCAGCTCGTCCCCTCTGCAGCCAAAAACCTGGAGTGTGGCCAGGCTCCGCTGGTCTGACTGCTGCGGGGAGGAAGAGCTGTAAGCCAGCAATTAGCAATTCTGCTGCTAACAGGAAAGATTCCTGGGAAGCATAAACAGGGTGGCTGTTGATAGGGGAGTTAGTGCAGGAAGCTGTGTTGGGGATGATGGTTGGGTTTTTTCCCGAAAGCTGCCTTGCCTAGGGAAGGATGCGGTTTGTTGGAATCGTGGCACCTGGGAGAGGAAGAGCTTCGTGCACAGAGGTTTGGGGCTGGCTTTAGGGATTTGCACCCCTGATATTTTTACTTCCAGTCCAAACCATTCCATGATACATAATTGTGCATTCATGAGCTCCACAGCATAAGAGGTAACATAAAACCCTTTGGTAGGCACTGAGTTTTAAATTTACATTGTGGTGTGCTAGGGGGGAGTCTTGGACTATCAGAGTGATTGCTTTTTATTTTTCCTTCTTGTTTTAGCAGCACTCAAATGTTATCAAATACACACAGATCCCTGCAGTTTTGGAAGGGGCAGGTACTTTTGCAAGCAGCATGAAAAATACAATCATGAATGATGCAGAGCTTAGTCATGATAAACACAAAACTGAGAAAAAGAAAGCTTTGGGAAGGGGATTAGTTAATTTGTGCAAATAACTGAGCAAGGAAACACACCTCTAGATGGACTGTTGGCACCACTCAATAATCCAGAGGCCTCAGATGAAGAGAATATAAGGCCTGGAGAGTAACCAGACTTCTAGTTCCTTCAAGTGAAGGATGTTAATTTATTAAGAGCACTAAAAGTGAATGATGCTGGGCTGGAGGACTATGACAAAAGCATTGCTCTTGGGCCTTCACCCCGTGCATTTCATTGCACGTGTACATTTGAAATCAATCTCTTAAATATGTCAGCCCTGTGCCCACTGGAACTCACAGCCCTGTGTAGTTTGGCCAGTCCATCTAACCACTGGATTAAAGGGAAAAACAGACCTGCTGTGGGGTGCAGGAATTATTGGTGATGACACGAATCACACTGGGAGCAAAGTGACAACATGACAAAAAGAGGAAATTCCCTCTGACAGGCCCTTTACTTTCTTTAATGGCATATCATTCCTGGTCCAAATTATGTAGGGACCTCCTATGCTATTTGACAGTACCTGGAGGAGACAAGCTTAAAAATTTGCCAGTTTTGCCTTAGATAAATAGATAGAGTTTCTTCAGTGCTCCTTGAACTTCCTCCTACTTACTTTTGAGAGTGCTCCTAATCTAAGGCAGCAATATTAAGCTCTCCAGCAACTGGCAAGTTTTAAAGGATCATTGTATGTTTTCCTGCTCAAGTGATAAATCTGGAGGTCAGTTCCTGGCATGGCCAATGGGAGCATGGATGTGTGCTGCAGAAGACAGGTTTACAGCATTAAAACCTGGGAGAAGTAATTACGTGAGCCACTTTGGATGAAATCATAATTAAGCCTTATTGGGGTTTGAAAGTTTGGATTTACAATATATTTCACTCGCTGTTTTTCATTTTCATGAACCTCTGGCAGTTTCTGCTTCCAGCTGGGACAAAAAGAAAAGTGGCTTAAATGAACTATGAATTAAATAGTGGGAAAACTATATCCTTTCAGGAGGGCAGTCTAGGAGAAATCTTGTTCTTTAGACACAGAGAGCTCTGTTATATTCCTCAGGCTGAAGTGTACAAAGTAAAAATAAGGATCTGTGATGCTTTGGGGGTTCATGCAAAGCAAAATCCTTTTCCATGAAAAGGAAAGAAAACATCTGAGGTTCAGTTGCATTTTCCCTGAGGAACCCTCGCCTTGAGAAAACAGCAGAAAACACAAAATTCCCATCCTGGGCAAGAACTAGAGAAAAAAGGGCCATGTTACCTCATAAGTGAAGTCTAATGCACTGATCTGGGCCAGTAATGATACATCCACCAGTATTGTGTTCTCTGGTTTTATTCTGTGCAAACAGGAGCAGCAAGCTGGATGCAACAGGAAGAACCACTGACCTCAGTGCCTGCAGGAAAACTGATCCTGCTCACTCTCACCTTTTTGCTTTTTCACCAAGCTAAGGAGGTAGAAAACTCCAAAGTTGGGTTTGCAAACCTTGTGACTATGCACTTGTTTGGAATTTTGGCCAATCTGTTAAAAAATAACGTAAATATCAAAGAATGCAAAATATCATAGTGGCAACACCCATTACCTCCAGCACTGGCAAGGATTATAATATATAAACATCTATGTAATACAAAAATTCCATTAATTTAGATAATAAAGATTAATAGACTAACCTAAAACTATACAGCCCTGAAGAGAGCATGAATGTTTTTTCCATTAGGTCCTGGGGGAAAAAAAAAGAATAATCAAAACCAACTTTTGGTTTCAAATCACTTCAATAGAGATTTGCTTTTTGGGTCACTTTACCATAGAGGTTGGCTTGTAGCTGCCTTTGTGCCTCTTGTGTAGAATTCATGAAGTTGTCATGTTATCTCTGGAGGTTATTGGGACAGAATAAAAGGAGTAGAATTTCTGGGGAACAGCAAAATGTTGGAGGTGGAAGATATAAGTGGATGGATTCCAGGGACTCTGCCTTCAAAGTGAGGGGTGTCATGACCTCCTTTTTCTCCCATAAAGCATGCACAGCTCATCCATGGTATTTCCCAAACTCATGTTTGATACAACAGTTGGTGACAGGCTGTGAAGTTCTGCTGGCATTGGGGCTGGCATAGATCTCACCACCTTCCAGAATCAAGATTGAAAAGCCAGATTTTAAGACCTGCAATACAGAAAGGGTGTGGAGTTAGGCTTCCACTTCAAGTGTCTCAGTAATTGAAGCAATGTCCAGCCCTTCTGGTTTGGTTTTCTGGAAGCAGTCCAGCATGCTTGATTATCCAGAGAGATAGTGAGTTAATATGTGTTAATGGGGAATTTAGGTAATAACATTTACAAATGGCAAGCACACACTTCTCTGGTTTCCCAGCTAAATCTCAGGAATGCACTTGCTTGGAATTTCAAAGAGCAATCATAAAGCCCACAGCACAACTCCTGGTATTTCTTTTTAAGGAAATAGAATACCAAAGATCACTACAACTCTGTTTCCAAAACTGATTTTACTGCTTCAACTTAATTTTGTAGACAACATCATCATCCCACATTGCAAAACCATCCTTTCATCACAGACTTTGCATTTCATCAGTCTTTTTCATTCTTGCTCACCCTACAAATAGCAGAACACAAGCAAAGATTGAAAACAACCAGCAGAGCTGGTTTATCCATAACCAGATAGATATCTGGATCAGCCAGGGTGACAAAGCCAGATTAATACAATTTCTTTAATAAAATCCCAAACCATCAGCTTTAGGCTGAGTTTAATCCTAAAATTTACAACCCCACAGAGTCAGGGCAGCATTAGCTGCATTCTCTTGGAAACAACACCCTGGGCACTGCAGGAGACACAGCACCTAAATTAAGTTGTCTCTAAGCTGGGTATTTGCATGGAGAGGGGTGGAAATAGTCTTCCTGCAAGGATAATCAAAGGCACAAACTTCTTCTTAAAGTGGACACCCTTCCTTATTCTCCTGCTATCAAAACCAAGTTTATAGGCATTTTATCTAGGGGTGTATCAGCTATCTTTGCTTGTAACATTAGAAACTGCTATTAAACAGAGCAGGAAGGAGGCAAGTGGAAATAGGGAGAAGGTGGTAGCTCTGACTGACATCTTTACTGGCATGGGACACAGGATCAAGTTATGAAGCTTTTCTACTTGTGGCCCAAACCCAGTCAAGGTTGGCTCCATGATGTCTTGCCAGGAGTGCTATAATCCTCCTCTGCAGCCTCTTGGGTGGGAGACAGCGACACGAGAGCTTCACAGGAGGTCACACTCCTGCCTCAGCAGATGTTCACAGGCATATCCCTATAGGATTTGCATGGGCACAAGTCTCCCCTGAAGCTTGGGTTCTCCCTCTGGAGGTGAAGGAGTGGGTTTGATGTGGGGCAGAAGGGTTTGTTTCTCTTTGGGGTGATCAGTATGTGCATACTACCACTGGAGATGAGCCATTGTGGGGTCTCCAAATACTCCATCCTGGAGTAATAGGATGGATGCTTCATCCTGGAGCATCTCATCTACAGAAATGACTGCACTTGTCTAAGTCCAAGGCTGGGGCTACTTTCCATTCAAAGCAGCAGGGATGAGTGGTTCTTGCCTCTCCCCATGGCCATATTGTTTGTGTTTTCTGCAACCTTCAGGCGATAAAAGGAATATAACAATCTGTCTGTTGTCCCCCTGCCAAGCTGTCAGCCCAGCCAGTCCAGCAGCCCAGGAGCCTCAGAGGTTTTCTCAAACAACTTCCAAGCCATGTGTACGAGATACTGGGCACTTTATAAAGCAAAACCAGATAATTTCTCAGTCTAAAGCCACCCGTGAAGTGTCAGTCTGCAGGAATCAATTCACACAGGTTTTAATCAACTTGTAAGTTACACTGGGTATATGGGAATAGTTAAATTTATAGAGCTTGGAGTCTGGCCCATTAAACTCTGTCTATACTGTTTTAACACTTCTGGAAGCCCACATTTAAATTTGCCTCAGGTCATGAGTGAAATGAATTCTTCTACTTCCAGCAAAATACCAAGCACAGATCCCTGAATTTGTGCTGGAAGCAGAAGCTTCCCCGCGCTGTGTGCAGGGATGGTGGCGCTGTGGAACCAGCGGGATGTGCAGGGCAGGGGGATGCTCAGGGATGTGCAGGGCAGGGGGATGCTCAGGGATGTGCAGGGCAGGGGGATGCTCAGGGATGTGCAGGGCAGGGGGATGCTCAGGGATGTGCAGGGCAGGGGGGATGCTCAGGGATGTGCAGGGCAGGGGGATGCTCAGGGATGTGCAGGGCAGGGGGATGCTCAGGGATGTGCAGGGCAGGGGGATGCTCAGGGATGTGCAGGGCAGGGGGGATGCTCAGGGATGTGCAGGGCAGGGGGATGCTCAGGGATGTGCCACGCCGAGCCCACCGCTCTGCCTGGAGCTGCTGCTTTTTCTCCCGGTGCAGAAGAGCAAGCTGTGCCAGCCCTACACGAGCAGAAACGTGCCCGGGGATGAGATCCAGCTGTTTGCCCAAGCGATCCCGGCTACCGACAGCCAATCTGGACATTTTGGAAGCATCTGCGGGCTTGCTCTTATCGATGGAGGAGGGGTTTTGAGTGCGTTTTCTCTTGGAACAGGTTTGCTGATAGCATCAGCATCTGCTCGGCAGCAGCATTAGCAGCCCTGCCTATGCAGGTACCGAGGAAACCAGAGACAGCGCTTTTGCCAGTCAGGACAGGAATGTTTATTTAAATGTAAGGAGAGAACCAGATCTGCAGCTGCTGGATCTGCAATGAGTCTCAGAGGGGCAAAAACTGGCTTGGAAAAAAAAAAAAAAAAAAAAAAAAAGCATTGCGTCCTGTGAAATGGAAAAAAAAAAAAAAAAAAAAAGAAAAAGAAAAAAAAAAACCAACAAAACCAGAACCCCAACCCCAAACCCTTGCAGGAATATGCGCTGCCCAGACTGAAAAGGCTTTTTTGGTTCCCAGAAAAGCTGGCTACAGCCCACATGGCTCTGTTCGCCCAGTGACAGGCAGCCTTACACGCTGAATACCAACTGGGGAATTTGCAAAAACAATTACTTCAATTATCTCGTTCCCTTGGCAACCCCATAACACAGGCTCATGTTTAATGAGTCACTGCCACTGAGGAACCGAGCAGGGCAGGAGCCCTCTCCCAGAGCCCCGCAGCTCCCTGGGGAGCCCAAGGGGCACCCGAGGGTGTCCAGCAGCACCTGCCATTCCCACTGCACTTTTTTTTCCCCAAAAACTGAGAAAAACCACAATTTGCTGGCTTTAATACGAGCTGTTGGCTCAGAGCGAGCACCACTGCAACACCAAAAGCCTAACGTGAGCTAGTGCAAAATAAAGCAAATGTGAAAAAACATCGTTTCAACTTCTCAGGAGCACAGACCGTATAAAATCACCATTAATGAGTTAATTCTGGCTGAGGTGCCAGTGGTGTGAAGCTGGAGCAGTCACTGGCTGCTTTTAGGCACACTCAGGGACATCAGATGATGACTGTTTTCAAAACACTGAGCTGCACAGCCTCCGTAAAATAAGTTGTGCACACTGACTAAAACATGTATAATATATAACTTTGATATCTCATTCTATAATATATACATTGATACAGTCATTTATGCTTCTAGGCAAAAGTATTCTAAGTAGATGGGCTGATTTTTATTGTCTTATCTCAGTTCCATAGCAACTGCAAATTGCTAGAAAAGAGCAAGAAAAGCGATAAAAGCTCCTGGGAAAGTTTGTATTAAGATGACAAGTAAGGAAAATATTTTATGTATTCAGTGAAGGGAATGAGTAATGGGAAACATAATAAAATATATGAAACAAGGCTGGTGAGAATGGAATAATAATGAACCTGGGCTCTTATTCATCTCTTTGTGCAAATAGACAAGAAGACAGCCTGAAAATAAAAGAAAAACACACACATATGAATTTTTGGTGCATAATCCCTACTTATATGCAACCCTTGCACTTACTGCTGGAGCACTATGTCAGATCATGGTGTTTTAGAAACACCATGTAGTTACTACACTTTCTGAATCAAAAGTCTGCTCAGGAAACAAACCCTATTGCACAAGCTGAGCATATAGGAAAGGTCAGAAAGGACCTTCACTTCAGGCCAAGCAAATCCATTTCCAGAGCCTTTTTTAGTGAAATATTTATTTAAAACTCAACAAACTTCACTTTTGTTGACATGACAGAAAAGCAATTGAGAAAAACGTAAGAACTTGTGAATATTTTGTTTCTGGAAAAATGGGTGTTTTGGTTTTCTGTGTGCCTCTCCTATCACAGGTATGATCACACCTAGAAGCTGGTGGTTTTCCCACTTATATGGGTTTCAGTCTACTTTATTTGGATACTCAGAAGTGACAAATTTAGCCTGATATGCAAACACCATGTGCTGTCCCATGATGCTGAAAACAGAAGAGAGCTGGGAGCACACAGAGGGGTCCAACACATAGAAACCTTCAAAACCAGCTGCAATGAGGCAGCAGCTACATGGCACAAAAAAAACATTTCCCCCTGTAATCACAACAAATTGTTTTTAATCACAAGCAGATGTGATTCATAATCAGTTTTCTAAAGCCAGTCTAATGAAGGCCCCAGCAACTCCCAGCTGAAGAATTACTTTGGAGGGCAAGGGAATACCTGTAGGTCAGTTTACATACCTTGGCAACAGCATGCAAGCCAGTGGGGACATCCAGAAGGAAATAAGGTCACAAATTGGCAGGGCAGCAGCTGCATTTACCAGTTTAAACAAGATTCAGTTGTTGAAAATCTACATCTTAAAGGCCAAATCAGCAACTCATAGACCAAACTATGAATCTTCAACTTAAATGTTATTTCCATCTGAACATATGTATATGAAACCTGGATGCTCCCCAGAGGTGCACAGGCAGGCAGCTTAAAGCTTTGGAAACAAACTGGAGTGAATATATGAAGTGGAATGGATTTGTAAAGAACGTCAGGAGCTGCCGAGGAGCTCGGTAACTTTGTACTCCTGGCAAAAGAAAAGGGGGAATTTGGGATGTGTGGCAAGGATGAAGGCTCACATCTGCCCTGTCAGAGATGGCCAGGGGAGCCAGGGGAATGGCTGACTGCAGGACTCCAGCAAAAATGCTCTGAAGGTGCAGGACAGAGCATGAGGATGGCAGTGACAGCACCGCTTGCTCCGGCCAAAACTCGGGAATGCTGGACAGGATCTGCCGACTCTCGTGTGACCCACCTGATTACCTGGCCAGCTATCTCCTGACAAGCCAAGATGGGATATGACATGCACATATGACACTGGTCCTAATTAATATAAAGTTCCTCTGCTGTTTGCTCTATTCCTGTATCATTACAGGAATGATTTTCAAGATTTCCCAGTTCTTGTATAAATGATCAGATTTTTCCTAGACTTTTATCCCCATCCCAAGGACATTTTAGTAGGGCTGTTATGCTTTTTTTGGGGTGTTATTTGTGTCTACATATTCCTAGAATTATTAACACTGTACTGAACTGGTAGTGGAACTCCTGAATTTATAACTGATTACAGCTCAAAAGGAAAGAAAATCTGTTTTTTTTCAGAGTGAAATTTTCTTAACCATGGGAATGTATTTTAAACTCTTACATTCATAAGAAATCTTCTGCCTTGTCACCCTTAGATACCAAGCCCACAGATAGATGGATGTGAAACTATTTCTTTCATTTAAAAAAAATGCATGAACAATTCCTGACTATGACTGGGGGGAAATATTTCACTTGTTTTTTGATCTCAGTTGTGAGGGTGTTTCAGATGCTGTGAGCACTCCACCATATAGGATTGGATGCTCAAACAGCAGGAGGGAGCTCATATTCAAAGGAACGGAAAGAAAATAATGAATTACTGAACAGGGCTGGCCACTTCAGTAGGAACACCAGTCATCTAATGAAAATATTGACATTTATGAGAATCCACAGACAGAGTTGGGCATAGTTGTGGTCTCTGCTACTGTATCACTTTTCATAATGTTTTATTTCTGTTTACCTTCCAAAACAAACTACTGTAACTAATATGTTTATAATAATTAATGAGGAGACAGCCAAGCTGGAAAAAAGGAATGGCCTCAAAAATTCACACTTTTCCCAGCTGGGAAGCTTAATTGGGCTGGGGACTGCTTTTCTTTCCCTAATCAGATATGGAGGAAGCAGGGAGGTAGGAATGAGGGCCCTAATTATTGCTGGTGTAACTCTGTGTACAACAATGTGCTTGCACAAGGGATTCATTTAATGCATTGTCCTTTGCTAATCACTCCATTAGCAGCAAAACAACCACAACTAATATATTTATATGCATGCATGTGTGTATATACGTGTTTGTGAATGTCACACATGCCCCCTGGTCCCTGCTGGAGCTGGAGGTGGTGCACAGTGCCCTGTTTCTGCTGACAATAAATTCTCTTGAGGACAATCTCTCTTCAAGCCTCGGAGCAGCTTTTGTGGTCTGTCATTGCACAGACCATGCTGGGAGGAGCAGGGAGAGAGCTTTCTCAGGGAAAAGTCTGTGACTATTTTGCAACCAAAGCCAGTCTCAAACCTGAGGGGTCTCACTGCTGGAGGGATGGATGGCACCAAGCACTGGGTAGACATGATGGGTTTGTGGTTTTGTGAGACGGACTCAGGCTGATGGCCCTTCCAGGGAAGTCTGATCTCTTAATCTCAGCCAGGAAAATGTATTCTTTGCATGTTCTCTTAATTACTCATCAGGGGGAAAAGGCCTTGCTCAGAATGTGGCAGAATTCAGCTTGTTATGCCCCTCCAGAGCTGCCTTTCCTGGTGTGCTGGCGCTGAAGGTTCCTCAGCTTTGTCCATGTGATGCTCGTATATCCAGCAAGGATAAGCATCTTTTCGCCTCTCATCCATGGCTCCCAGAGCTTTCCATCTGCCCAGCTGACCTTCTTCTTTGGCCAGACCAGAGAGGTAATTTCTTAAAGATAGCCATGACATGGATCTGCCACTTAGGAAGGAATGTTTGTTTCTTATGGATCAAAATGTGCTCAGGAGAAGACATTGTAAAGCCAAGATGCTCACATCTCTTCTTCCAACAGAGGTGTATGCCCTTAAAGCAGTGAGAAAACTACTTTTTAGCACTTGTCATTTATGTGTGTCAGCTGGTTCTTTAAAAGTACTGATTTTGTTTCCAAGCAAGTGACCAAATTAATAAATTAATAAGGCCAGACAAACCTAAAATAGAGTGGGGAGTTCCTTAACTGAAGATTGAAGGGCCTAAACCTTCTTCCTATGCTTCTTCCAAAATTTAAATTACAGTGGATGCACCAAAGATTCCTTCAAGTTCTGTCTGGAGCATGAGAGAAAATACTGACCTTTGACATGCAAGTCTATCTCACTACAGTAAATATATTCTCTTCTACAGCATATCCACTCTTCCCTGAAGTTACCTGTCACTTGAAAACCACCTTGTAGCACTAAGAAATATTACATTTTCCATTTCCCTCTAAAAATGCTTCTGCTCTTTGCAGATCCTGAGTGCTTCTTGCACCATTCAAGGATCAGTGACAGCATAGGGAGTAGAATCAGTCTTTCACTTAATTAAACTGGCAAAAATGGCAGCTAAAACATTAAATAACAACTTTTCTGAAAAAGGTCAACCATGCTTACAGTTGGGAAAGAATGAAGTTAATCTGAGATATTTAATTTTTTAAAAGGACAGAAGAAAGGATGATTTTTTCATCAGCTCAGAGAGACAAAACCTGGTTTATTGCTCTGTAAGATAAGTAGAAGTTCTGCTGGAAAGGTATAATATATCCATGATAGTATAGTTTTAGAAGAATCATGACAGGGCTTTAAATCAAAAGATTTTACACCATTCAGCAGTAAACCTCAATGATAAAACATGGCAATAGGTGGGCTCTCTAACTGAGAAAGGATTCAAATAAAGTATTGGTAAAATCAATGCATCTCCATACATTCTTCTAATTCCAGTTGGAGTTGTGGTTGCATGGCTAATGCTGGGAAGAGTTACTGGTTAAAAATGCTGAATTTACTTAGTTGTCCTCTTCTGAGGGCAGGAGTATCTGAATCTGGAAAGTATTTAGGTTTCACAAAAGGATATGATCAAATATTCCTGATGAAAGCTCCATGCCCCTGCTCAATCAGAATTTCTGAACAGCTCTCTGAGCAAGGCTTTGGGAGAGTGGTGCAGGCTCAGACTCTCAGTTTGCTCTATTTTTTGGTATGTGCTAGGTTCACCACCTTCCTGTGGAAGGCACAGCAGCAGGGACCTCTCTCTGCTCCATGGAAACCCTGGAGGCATCACCTATCTGGAAAATCACTAGCTGACAGATATTAGGAGAACCTGTTACTTAAATCTGTTTTATCTGTTTTTGAAACTTCCTATGCTACTTTTTTTTTTTTTCTTTTCTCTTTGCAAGGTTTATCCCACGACCAATTTTAGATATTAATGGTCTGTATTTTAGAAAATGATCTTGCTGGTTATTTATGTCCTATATCTCTATTTCAGTTATGCATTCAGCAGCTGGAGTCCATATGGAAATGTTGGCCATTTTAACTGAGTGAAGACCTTTGCAGATAAGGGATAGGAAATCTGATAATTTTTTTCCTATTTGGTTCCTAATCATATGCCATTAAAGGGAAGAATATATGAAACAGGATATTTTTACCTAATGTTATGATTTACTATTATCAATTTTAACATACAACTTGGCCCTGAAGTAGGAAGCAAACAATGAAATACTTTATTTTAAAACTGTGAGCAGGCATTAATGGGATTGAACATTTCACTACTATTTTGAAGGAGCTTGACCTTGAGCAAGACCTCCTTCCTGTAGGAGCATCTTTTTCACTTTCCTACCTCCCTCAGGACCATTTCTGCCTGGGAACCAGCTCCATTTTCATATCCTGACACAGGACTCAGGTTATAAATAAGCAAAGAAATACTGAGTACTTTATTTGGGATGCACAGAATGGCAGCTCAGCTGTACCTTTAACCCACAGGGTTTTGCAGAAGCCCAGCACACACCCAGGAGCCCCATCTGCCTTCCCAGCAAATGTCCTGCTCTAAACACAATGACTCCTGCCTAGCTCTGCTGTCTGTTCAAAATCAGAGCCATTTAATGCCACAAAGATATGATACTTTATTCCAATTAAATACCCAGGCTCTCCTTTGACCTTCAAATCAAGACTTAGGTTCTATCAGGACCACAGGGTACCCTGCTTCCCTGACCAGGTTTGGTCAACAGAAGGTAAGAAGTGAAGCAGACTTTGATATTCTTCTCACCTGAGGAATGTAAATGACTTTGTTTCCAGCCAAGTATCAAACATCTGTATGTTCCTCATCCTCAAGAAGCTGACAAAATAAACCCAGCATTAAAAGTAAGGAGAAAATGAGCCTGACAGACTTATTCTGATCTGGGCACCCTTCCTGATTTGCTCTTTGCCAAGCCATGATTGCAAAAACAATTCCTTGCACCCCTGAATAAACACCACAGAGCTGTTCCAGAACCTACAACCAGATAAGACAATGTGGGGTGCTGTATTTAATGATGTTGGTAGCTGTGCATAAGAGAGTCAGGAGCAAATTTCACTTCTGGAAGTCCAAGGCAGCAATGGACCTGACAGGAAAATCAATTACAGAGCTACAGTGAGGGAGTGGAAAGAGAATAATAGAGAAGTCAAAAATAAAGAATATATATATTCTAGAATTTCAATTGAATAACCATCTTGCACCTGCCATGCCTACAGAGAAGAATGGCTTGTGCAAAGAAAAAAAAAGAAGAATATAAAACTCATAACCTAACATTACCAAGACTTCTGAGGGCAGATGGAAAATCCATGTAATAGTGAAGAACACAGCAGGTCTGCTGGTGTGCAAATGCAAAGAAAACAAGGCTGCTCACCAGCCTTATTAAGCTTAAAAGAAGCAATGGTTTCAGGACAGTTTACCACAAACAGCTGCAGAAAGTTGCCAAGAGCAAATTACAAATGTCACAAATCCTTCACTTTCACAACTGTAAGATTTTCTGACAAATAAGACTGAGGAAGCTGAATTCAAAAGCACTTATTTTTCAGCTGCAAATTCTCACACAAATGCATGCTTTGCTTTCAGAAATGCAGAAACTGCTGTGCATAGATAGCAAAATATTTTCATAATAAAGTCTTTGGTGGCAAAGACTTCTTGGACAATGTTTCTGTGCAAGCCCTGTCTCGCTCATCACTTGTTTCAGGTGAAGAAGAAACCTGGGGAGTTTCTAAACAGAGGCTTCCCACTCTTCACTAGGAATATTGTCTGAGCTGATATTTGTGATGCATTATAAAACAGAAGTCTACCTAAATTGTACATAGGCAAATATTTAATTACTGGAATTGAATGGGCATTCAGCATTAATATTCTTATATATTTTGAAGAGGAAGAGGGAAGTCTGGGTATAAAAAAAAGTGAATACTGCACCATCAGAAAATATTTTGCTTATACAGACAATCAGATGTTTTCACAGCCTGAGGGCATGCCAAGGTGGGAGTGTTCCCTACCACATGGTTTGCCCAACTGATTTATCAGAGGCCCAAGTGGCAACATTTTCTACTTGCTCTTAGCATGTTGTTCCAGAGCTTCTTTATTTTCAGCATCTGAAGGTTGTCCCCAGAAGCCCAGCCACATGTTACCTACATTCATTTTTTCACAAAATTTCCATAGATTTTGAAGGAGGAATCCCAATGCCCAATCTAAACAATGTTGGGAAAAAATTGGGAAAAGAGTGGGGTAAGAGAAAGGAGCCAATGTCAAAGTGCTTTGAAGCAAGAGAAGCAGAAGATATCCTGAATATCTGCCCTAAAACCCAGAGTGTGTTCAGTTTGGTTTGCACACATCATCATGACTGGATTCTGTGCAGCTACAGACACTGCAGCAGAATCCCCCCAAGGAGCCAGGAGCCAGGCAGGGTGTGCAGTGCCCTGGGTGCAGGGCATGGAGGAGAGCAGGCACAGGGAGAGCTCAGGGAGTGCTGCCCATCTCTGTCCAGAAACACATCTGGAGAGGAAAGTGCTCACAACTCATTTTCTCACATGTGGAGCAAGCTCTGTCACATATCCCATACATTTTCCTATTTCTCTGTTTTTAATTTTTCTTTATTTCATTGGCAGTTTTGAGGTATGAAATTCGCAGAGCTGAAATAATATTAAAAGAAACAGAACCTTCTTTGCAAGGGAATTTGATCCCTAAACTGAGTTTGGACTTAATGATGTTTGCAGGTCTGTTTTGTTCATTTTCCCTGCACATTTCAGCACTCCAGCCTTCTCTGTGAGAATGCTCATGGAAAGTGAATTTGAGGCAGTAGCTCGCTTTGGACTTTGCAGCTGACTTGCAAGCATGCCCTGTGCAAATCTCATTATAGCAATTAGCCAGATAGATGGTGGAAGAACCAAAGCATCCCATGAGGGAAAACCTGGGCCCAATGAAATTCAGGACAGTTTTGCCAATGCAGGATTTCAGCCTGTGTTTGTAATGTGGCAAACAAGGCAGTTGCAATTTTCAAGCGGTCATGGCTGGTGACAAAATTTTCCTCTCCAAAGAAATTAAAATTGTCAAATGGTGGATGCATCCAATTCAAATTGCAGACAGGAAAAAAGCAGTAATTGCTTATTGTAGTGTGAGCTATTGGCTCAGGTAAAATTCCAAACATGAAAAATTTTGCCAAATTTACAAAGAATTTGAGCAAATTAAATCTATTCCAAACCATTCTATTGCTCTACCATTTTCTCCTTCTAGATCAGGTTTAATCTTGGGTTAAGCTCAGAGCAAATCTTGAGATTATTTTACCCTAAATACTGACACAGATTTTCATTGTTAAAACCCCTTTTACTGTACAGCAGTTTTTTTTATCCAGACCACTTTCTTTGTTTAATCAGTGGACTAAACATGAATAATGCAGGACTTTAAGAAAATGCTTGGTTATTTAGTCACTGGTGACTTTTCTCAGTTTGCCTATGTGCAGAGTAGTTTGTGCTGTCTGAAACCAACAGAATCTTGAGACAATTTGTCTCACTGATGAGTAATTCTCATTAATGCCCACCCTCCTCATGGTGCTGGAAAGTGTGAGTGACACAGGAGGTGCCCCAGTTTTGGTGGGCCCATACTATTTAATCACATCTCAAGGCCCTAGAGAACAGGAGGAAAGTTGAGTATGGACTTTAAAATGACAGTTCAGGTCTTGTGCTTCTTCCCCCCACCCCAAAGCTGAGTTTTTACCTCTGGAAAAATGGTGGCATGCAGGAAAAGTGTTTGGGAGGAGCTGGAGCAGCACACAGGGTTCCAGTTTTCACATCCCAGCACTGCCTTCTAGAGCAGAGAAACAAGATGGGCAACCTTGCTGCCTAACACAGGAGTGCAGTGTCTCATTTTATAATCTCTTCACTTTATTGGCTCTAGGGAGAGAGGGAATTATTTAGAGAGGAATTGTGTAAGTGCTGTCTTTGTCAAACATGTGCAAAATGAGAAATAAACATTTAAAACAGCTGAAGGGCAAAGAAGGCACTGCCAAAAAATGCTTGTTGAAAAGAAGAAAATTAAATTTAAACCGAGTGCTACTAGTATTGCAAAAGAACAAGAAACAGAACCTGCTTCTATACACAGCACAGGAGTCACAATGGAAAAGCTGGGAAGGGAAGGGAGGGAAGGTGCCAGCACTGACACAGGAGCATCACTGGGCAGCCAAGCACGAGCCAGGACTGACTTGGGCAAGCTCTGTGACAGTGTCCCTTCTGGTGCCATGCCTGGTGGGACAGCCCTGGTGGGAGCTGCCTGCTGGGGTGCCCCATTTCACTCACCTCCAGCAGCCCCAAAAGTCCCCACTCACAGAGCAAAAAGGGAGCACGAGGAGAGCAGGGCAGAGGGATGCTGAGCAGCAGGAGGACCCTCTGCTCTCCCCTGGAGCTGGTGCAGCTCCATGGTAAACAGCATGCAGCCTGCAGCTGCCAGCAGCTCCTCTCAGGAGGGGCCAGCTGCACTTGCCTTGCAGCCTGGGATGTGCTCATCCCATCTGAGCCCTGTCCTTCTGTTCTGCTCACAGGGTAAAGAGCAGCCAAGGCGCAGCTTGGCCCCCGCGCTCCCTCTTTGTTATGATTACGAAATCTCAGCATATCTTGGTCAGCTAAAGGAACAGGGTGTTTAATTCCTCTCTCTGGTTCTTTATGGCCATGGAGCTGAGCCATGCAGTTTGGATCCAGCCCCTGCACAGAGCATTTTCAGAGCTGTTTGGATGTGGCCATCCGCCTCAGCCCCCTCTTCCCCCATGCCTCACCCTGGGTGCTGCCAGCCACGGTCTGGACTCTGCAAACCCCTGGGAAATGGATAGAGGAAAGGAGAGCCAAAGCTCAAAAAAGGCAGGAAAACTAAGGAATGGACCACGGGGGAAAAAACAGGGAAAAGGGGGTTGTGTAGCTGGCACTGCTGCAAATGTCAGAGAGCACACACTCTGTCACAGGAGAGATCCCAGGAGATTTATTTCTGAGACATTGCAGGGATTAGGCCCAGAGAAAAGCCTCTACTCTAATGTTTCAGAGCTGCCAGGTGAAGATAACCAAATTGCATCAGGCACCAGCTGCAATCTAAAACACACTGCAAACATATTCTACAGAGTTTCAAACTTGTTATATGACAAACTGGAGATTAAATGAAGGGGTTCTTCAGGATGATATCAGGACAGGAGGTGGGAGCAGGCTGGTTTTAGGGAGCTCTCTCTTCACAACTGTGATTTTGCCAACAGCCCTTTAGACTCCACATCCAGTAGTAAACAGTCCAAGCTCTCCCCTTTCACTTATGATTGTCATATAATCAGGAAATGGAAATTATACAATCTGCCTCTGGCTTCTGTAGCTAAGCAAAACACCACCCAGGCTTACTGCAACAAACTACAGAATTCCTTAGTAACCTGGAATGCAAATTAAATGAGACAGCTTCCCCTCTCTGATGATAGATGTCTTGTGTGAAGAAGAAAACCCTAACATCTGGGCATAGGATTACTTGTGAATTCCTCTCTTAGCTGCACTGAAGTGTGTTTTAAGATGGTTCCAGTATCCCATTTGGATACTTATGTCCAAAACAAACTCGTATTTTTTCCTTATTTTTCCCCCACAGAAGTGAGAAGATCTATTACTATCCAGAGGCATGTAAATCAGTACAAATTTATTACCCTGTTCTAATTAAGTTTATTTGTTGATTTATCCATTTCACCTCTTTAAAGTAACCAGAGCTAAAAGCTCTTCAAAAGCTGTGTGGTGATGGAGTCACCATCCTGTTTTTAAGTTTGTGGGCAGTAAGTCAGCCCTGCCTCATCCCAACAGCAAAAGCATCACACAGCAGACCCACACACTTTGTCTGTATGAGCAAAATGGACATCTTTTAATTCATCTTCTGAGCTCCATGACTTTATTTGGGCTGTGGGGGTGAAAGAGGGGAGATGGGGGTGTACATGGTCTGCAGCACCCTGGCTCCCACCCCACAATCTTGTCCCAGCTCTGGGAAAAGAGGCTGCTGAGCCTTCATCCAGGGCTCTCACCAGGGGGGTAAATCAACAGGGTGTGATCCCAGGTGTCTCCTCCTTTCCTTCTCTATCCTCTGCAGGGACCCAAGACCTAATGTAAATCCACTGACCTCAGCAGGAGCCTGATGAAAGGGGGCTGGGTTAGACCCCAGGGGCATTGCCTCCAAGAACTGTTTATGGCAAATCAATGTGACTTCAAGGAAGTGCCCTGACTTCCAAATTAAACATAATCTAATTTTAAATATCAGGTGGGGTAATCTTCTATTTAGGTAGGTCCTGATCCAGGAAATCACTGAGCACTTATTTAACTTTAAGCATCTCATTAAGTTCTGTGCTGTCCAGCATGAGACCAGAGCACAAGTTCACACGTCTTGGGTTTAAGTACATAATTAAAGGTAAGCATGTGGCTAAGTGTTCTGCTGAATGGGGATGGAATTACTTGCATGCTCAGATGCTGGGCAGAACCACAGAGACAGGGCCTGCTTTGTGCTCGCTGAGTGGAGAGAACAGGGAGCCTCTGCAGAATTCTGAAGGGCAAAGAAGTGAGCAAGGCACAGAATGAGCTTGAGGAGTGGATGATGCACAGGCAAATGAGCAGGACTTTGAGACCTGCTACAGAAATATTGGCAGGAATAGGGAAATCCATGGGTGCCTGGTCACTCTGTGCTGATTTTTCAGGCTTTCCTCCTATCTGGCTTCCCCTCCATCTCACAGGCTGATCTCCTTAGGAGGTCATCTAGCCCAGCTCGCTGCCCAAGCAGAGCCCCTGGAGCATGTTACCCAGGATTGTGCCCAGGTGGCTGCTGAATATCTTCGGGGAAGGAGACTCCACACCCTCTCTGGGCAACCTGTTCCAGCACTCAGTCACTGCTCAGTGAAATTCTGTTCCTCACTTCAGGTGTATGGACACAGCCCCAGCTGGAAGCAGTTCCTTGAGTTTTGTTCTCAGATGAAGTGTCCGGCATTTGGGTGACACTCCACGAGAGCTAAAAAGGAAAGCAAACAGGATATTTTCCAAACCCAGCGGGCTGTGGAGCATTGCTGCCGGGAGATGGATGCATGGATGGATGGATGGATGCTTGGATGGATGGGGCGCTGGTGCCACCTGCTGACCCAGCGCTTCCCTCCGGGACACATGGATCCTGCAAACGCAGCCTTCCCTGCCCTCCCAGCTCCATCCTTCTGCTTGCTTAAAGCCCACAGGAGCACAAACAGCTCCTTTTGCCATCCTGGTTTTCAATACTCCACTCAATTTCCACGTCTTTGTAAGCAAATGATGCTCAAAGCCAGGCTTACCGGGATATTGATATTCCTGGGCTACATGCCACATTTAGTATTTTGTTTAACTGCACCTTTGTTTATCCCAAAACATCCTGAGCTTTGAAAAAAACAACCCCCTCCTGTGGTTTCTAAAATCTAAGGAAAAAACATGGCAGTGTTGGTTAATTTTACCTCTGCAGAAAATTGGCTGCTCATCTTGATACTCTATCCTTCTCTGGTAAAAAAAAAAAATAATTACCTTTGCAAACTCAAACTGGCTGATTTTTAGGTGCACGTGGTGCCCAGCAAGCCCTTTGTCATCCCCAGGTCAGGCTGAGGGAACAGAGCCAGGTTCACCCCCACAATTTGAGACAGCAGCTCTCCATCCCAAATGAGGGGAAGAAAGGAAGAGGGAGGGAGAAAAACCCAGCACTGCACATTACACTGTGTCAACGAGCACTAGAGATCCAGACTTTTGGAAAAAGTGGAGGTTCAGAACATTTAGTGCATACCAACAGGATAGGGATACACACACAGGGCACCCAGCCCCAGGCTGACACCCAGCTTAGTGTCCAAAGGCACTTCCAACACTCTGCACTCAGATTTATTAGGCAGCTTTATGGACTGATACTTCCTCACATTTTACTAGTTTGATTAATTCAGCTGGCACCTCTGATCTTGCCTCCACTACTAACATTTTCTCTTGAATGGGATGGCTCTGTAGTCTCACCATTCATGTGCTCGAGTCAGATTTTACATCAAAGATGTCCTGGGTTTTATACTGTCAGAAGCAATTTTGTCCCAGAAGAATGAAGATTGTGATTATCCCAGGAGGAAAGCTGTCAACTCAGCTCTGTGTAGAAAAACTGCTGTCTACAAAAGCTTATATTGGACACCCTCTGGCAGACTGCCCTCTTTAAAAAAAAAAAAGTCCACTGTTACCTACATGAAAGACTTTTTCTAGGAGGGTTTGTGTGTTTGCTGACTTGGTTCATACAGAGAATTCAAATGAGGAGAAAGAGAATTATGTCTTTCTATTATCAGCACTCATTTTTATCAGGGCAATGCAGAGAAAAGTGGCAAAGGGGAGCATGAGGAAGGCATTTTGGAAAGGGAGTGACAAATGCTGAGCTTTGATGATGCTCTGTTAGAGCTCAATTAGATCCAAAATTCTGCTGGAGCAAACATTTATCAAGAAGTGGTGGAGCCTCAGTTTACACTCTCCACAAACCTTCAACACTGCTCCAGACACAGGGGATCTCCAGATCTTTGCTAATTTTGGCATGTTTGGTGCAGAACACACCACTGCACTCTGCGAGCTGGTTAAGGAGCAGCACATAACAAATTTTGTGCAAGAGTTGTCTTGCTGCCATCCCAACAGGACAGGAAGGACATCTCACAGCAGCTGCTTTTCACACAGCTCAGAGCCTGGGGTGCTTCACCACATTATAAATCAGCTTTGTGTCCAGCTGAGCCAGTGAGGCCATCCAGGAATCCGAATGCTGATGGAATTTCTTCTTGTCCAATGATCATTTCCTTTTTGCTTTTGTTTTCTGAAAGTATCCCAGGAGAAATCACTGCCAGTGAGCAAACTTGGCATAACTGTACTGACATGAAATCTAGGAACAGAACTGGGTGCAAAACCCCACCAAAATAAGGCAGAAGGACAAAGATTTTGATTTAATGAAGTGCTTGACCAAAACACTAATACCCACTGATTTCAAGAGAACTCCAGTATAAGCTTACAGCACAATACATGTTTAAGTGATTTACTAATTCAAGGCTTGATTACACAAAATAACAGACAAAGAAAAAAAAAAGAAAACTTGTAAAGAAAGAAGAAATCTGAGTGCCAAAGTCAAAAGAAAATTCTACAGTGTGAAAACAAGAGGCTGTCATTCTGTCCAGAAACACAAGTTTCACCCTTTAAATTTGTACCTTCCAGGCTTAATCTAACAAGGTGGTGTTTTGTATAACTTCCAAAAAAAAAAAAAAAAAAGAAAAAGTTTAAAGAAATGGCAGGATGGGGTACATTTCTATTACTGGAAATGGAATTTTAAGCACCGAGTTTATGTTGTCAGTTTGGCTCAGCAGTGATGTGAGCTCGCAAGGGGTGAAGTGGATCGCTAATTGCCAGGGAGCGGGACAATGGAGCGATAAGCACGGGAGCGGGGAGTCCTTTGGGGGAGAGATGTTCCAGGAAAGGGGGGGCTGTTTGAACAGGTACTTATCCTCTTGGGATTGGCATCCCCTCAGCTCAGCGCTGTTTGCCTCACTGTTGTTCTCTGATCCCCAAAAAGAGCACACTGGCAGTTGTTTGGGCCAAATCAGGGAGACAGGTATATACCTGCACTCTTTGCTGCCAAGGCCAGCTCCACCCTGCAAATCTTGCAGCTCTGTTTATGCTACATTTTTCCATGGCTCCAGACAGCCACAATTTTAATTGGACTGGCTGATTGTTTTTTTAACCCTTTTTCATTTATTTTATTTCGTTTTATGATGCTAATCTTGGCACTGGAGGACTCCCCTAATTCAAATTACAATATCAAAATACACATCAGGTAATATAACAAATGGCCATTCACCTAAAATTAGGCAATCTACCATAAACAATAAGCCAAATTAAACCCACGCTTCTCCTTTCTTCCTTTTGGCCTGAGCTGCTCCCCAAAGATCTAAGGAAGAGGGAAAGTTCAGAGATGCAAGAAGGTGAGAGGGGGAAGTACCAACCCTGCCCTGGGCTTTCAAGGTTTGTGATGCATTTTCCTCCTCACAAATGGAGTGCAACAGAGGAAAAATAAACTCCAAACCTTGGCCAGCCGTGAAAAGGAAATCCCAAAAGTGGGAAGGGACAATTTGGATGCAAGTTTTTCCTTCTGAAGAGCTGCCATCACTGTCTGGAGGAAAAGAAAAGGAAAGGAGAAAGGGACTTGGCCACATGTTGGGTTCTTTGTTCAGTTTGTGATGCCTCCTGGAGCTTCCTCCACATCCCCCAGTCCTCAGCTATTAGAAACAGCAGCAGCAAAGGAAAACAATAAATGATTTCAGGAGCACTTGAAAACCCTAACTCCCTCAAGAGAGAGGCTGGGTCTTAAATTGTCTTGGAAAGTACCCTCAAGAAGGGATGGTCTATCCAAAGGGAGCCTGGGCTTGTCAGCATCAGGTGGAGTAGAGGTGTTTTGCTTCCAGGTTTAGGCAGAAGTTTCCCTTCATTCCCATTTGCTCAGGTGGTTATTTATGAATTTGCTAGCTAGCTTTAAGGCACACCTCCTAAGTTCCCCCAGATCCCAGTGGACTGCTCCATAAAACACTTACAAATGCTACTGGCTGTCAGAAATGGTTCCCAAACAGTCTGAGCTCTGGCTATCCCTAAAATAACCAAAATAACCAATTTTTGTGGAAGTTCTCCAAGTTTTGGGCATTACCTCAGCAGGGAAACTTGCTGCTGCCCAATATGACACCAAGTATTGTATTTCCCATCCTGCCTGGATGGTTTGCAGTCTGAAAGGTGGGGGGGGGGGAAGTACAAAATAATGTGCCAGACAAAACTTTAAAAGCATTTTTGTTTAAGGTAATTATGATCTCTATTTATGCCTATTAAATTACAAAGATTAATATTAAAGAACACGCAAAAACTGCCAGAAGGCAACACCTGAACTGTGTATGCTTAACACCAGCACTGTTTCTAAAGTAGCTGCTCACTCATCTCCTTAGAGCTGCCTGGATAATTGCAATTTTTTTTGTCTAGAGGAGTTCATTTAAAATGGAAGACAGCAGGCATTTCCTATTGCACAGTCTGGGAATGCTGGGTGGACTTTGATCCCTTGTTTACACACCATACCTCTGATAATGCCTTACAGTAAGGTGGGGTTTGGTTCACCTAAGTACAGTGAGATGTTTGCCACAGTTGTGCCAGCTTTTCCATCAAATCCTGCACACATGGAATTGCCAGAGCTTTCCTGAGTCACACATAGCTGTGGATAAACTGAAGTGTATTTTATTATTTGTATTATTTGCCCACACGTGCCATAAAGCTTGTAGAGGCAGCAGTAGCATGGACATTGACTTTCATGATTTTCTTTTCAAATTTCCTCAAAAGTTTGTGATGAGATTCTGCAGAGTTTCAGCTCAGAAATCATGCTCTGAGGTGAGTATGAGAAAGATCTCTACAATTTTTTTTGTAGGCAAAAAAATTCCTATCCTCAAGTTGCAAGGACACATTAGAAAATAAATTGCATGTTGGTATGTTGGTAGCTGTTTGGTCAGCAAGGATCTCCATTTTAACATGGTCCCAGCCTCTCAGTCCTGATCCCAGGGAAAACTAATAATTTTGTCTGTTTTACAGAAACTGCCAGCATGGTGTAAATTTTTGAGGAGTAATATTGGTTTTTTGAGTGTTATTAGCAGCTTCTTCAGGCCAAAGTTGGAAGAAAAAGGAGAAACCAAGAGAGAAACTTGGCATCTCCTGTCCCTCAGCTTGAGCTGGAAACCTCAGTTATGAAAACAGGATGGGTAATAAATATCTCTATGCAAGTCTCATGTGGACTAACATGATTAAAAAGATAGCACATCACTCAGCACATCCCTTTGGCTCCTGACTAATGAAGCACAGCCACATATCCAGCTCCAGTGGGGATTTATTAAATGCCAGAACCTCACATCCTGCTGCAGCTGCTGATTTAACCTGACCAGGTTCCCTCCTGTGGAGCTACCCACATTTTCCACCAGAGGCACAGGAGGAGCAGCTGGGCTCTCCACACCTTCCTGGGGGTGTGGCACAGACACCTGAAGGGTTTTGGGATGGGGGCAAGGCTCACACTTGAAGGAACAGAGATGTGGAGGAATGCCTGGGAATCCTTGGGACATCCCAAGGGCGTTCCATGGAGAAATGAGGAGGGCCTCTCCTCAGAAACTTGAGAGAGCAATGTTTACATGGAGCCTGCATACTTCAAATCAGTAACCAGGAAGAAGAAAATAAATTATTTTCAAGTTCATTTTCGAGTTTGTCTAAAAAAGAGGCTCCTGTATTGTTTCTAGCACCAAGAAATAACATAACATTCTCACACATTTCAATCACTGCTCTGCCAGAGACACAAACTGTCCCTTCCTTAAGATTTCTACCTGCAGGTAGTTAAAGAAGCCCCCACAACCCCAAAGCTCTTCAAGTGCTTGTTTCAAGGCTGTCATCAGTTTGCAGTTTTTCTTCCTCCCAGATGCCCAGGCAAGGCAGAAATTACAGAACTCCAGTGGCAGATGACACGTTCAGCCCCTGGGAGTGGGGGACAGCTGTGAAACCTTCCTTTCAAGCATCCCTCTGTCCTCTTCCCACCCTCTCCCCGAGGCCCATTCCAGCTTGTTCACAAATCAGAGGTGGCTGACAGCAGCAAATCAGAGCCCATAAATCTCCTGCAGCAGGGAAGGCGAGGCTGTGCTGCTGCCAGGGTGTGAGCCAGAGGTCAGCACCCTGCTCCTCACACCCACCTGCACACCCAGCCCTCCCTCTGGGGACCACATTTAAGAGGGAACCCACCCTGGCCACCAGGGCAATCTGTGGGTTCAGAATTATGTCTGGAAGGTCAAAGCTGGGGGGCCCAACAGCGCCGCTCTGAAGAATTCAGTCTGGGCTCCATCCTCTCTGATGCTCATCTTCTCAAAAGAAGGGCACTCACTGCTGTGCTTCAGAGCAGATTTTGACACCTTTAAGAGTTAAATCCTGACCAAATCCTCCAGTGCTCATCTTCTCAAAATAAGGTCACTTCAGAGCACTTCAGAGCAGATTTTGTGTGTTGGTTTGTAGCTCCAATTGAGGGAGAGAACCACACCATTCTGCATTATTTGACAGTTTTCTTACACAATGGCTAAAACACAGCACACAGGTAGTTTTAATACCACCTGCTGTGCAGAAGTTAATGGGAACTATGATTATAAACCCACAGAGACAAGAAAAACAGTGCTGAACCAATAAATTAGAACAAAGTGTTAAGTAAGGAAAATCTCCGAAACACCGTGAGCAGGCTGGAGTCCTTCAGTGAAATGATTTGCTTCAATGGATGATTAAATTACCAAAAATGGGGTGGGGGTAAAAGTTGAATGTCTTAACACCATTTTTAACATCAAAGGAGTTTCATTTTGCCAGAAAATAACCCTCAGCACCTGTAGAATGGCGTCAAAACAAATCAAGTGGTTGCCACCACACTGCCATTAACTAAATTCTAGCCATTTTGTAATGTATAGAAACTTGGCTGATCAATTTTTTTTTGAGTAATTACTTTCTCCACTCTGTGTTCCTGCCTAGGAACTTCAATAAATGATAGCTTCTGCTCAGAATATAAGATATATAACATGATGAAAACAGCAAGTTTTTACAAACTTTGTTTTAAACCCACAATATATTAATTTGCTTGATATGGGACCATGCAACATCATTTCAACTGAAGCTGTTTTCCCAAATCCTACACCATAAATTCAAGTCATTCATGAACTTAGCACATTCACTTCTCCTTCAGAAGTTCTCCATGTGACTGATTAATGAAGGTGGGAGGAAACAGTTCAAACAACTTCCTGGGGATTAAAACAAATCAGAGACATTAGATAAAGGCTATTTTCCTTTTGACATATCAGAATGACTTCACCCTGCATTGCTGAGGTGAATGTTTAAGCACAACTCCCTCTCAAAATGAGGAATTGACCTACAAAGAGGTTGATTTTGGTTCTAATCCCGTGGCCAAGTGAATATTTTCTTTTTTTTCATTATTCCTATTTCTGCTTTAGGTCAAGATCAGGTGTCACAATTGCACAATACCAAGTGAGAAGCTATCAGAGTAATTAATGCAAGCAAGTGTTTAAAACCTCTATTGGATTTCCCAAAGTGAGGAATATTTGCTCTATTGAAAAGCACAAGAAGGCACACAAGCTATAAGATGCTAAAATTTGTATCCTTTTTATTTATTGCTATCACACACAGATTTAGAAAGACTCATGTAAGGCCTACAGCTAAATATCAACAGCTATGCTGGAGCTCTTCATTTTGCTGAAACAAAGTCAAAAAGGGATCAAAGCTTTAAAGTCTGGTGGGAGAAAAGTCACATAGTTATTTTTAGCCCCTACATTTCACTAGTTCCTTCCTGATCCCTTCCTATTCTCACACCTACGCAGAGGAGATGGTATCCCATGTCCTGAAGCAAGTTTTGTAATGAATGAGGAATTCCTAGTTTACACTTAAAGCTAAGCTCTTCTGGGGGAAAACACATCAGTCAGTTCTATGCTGCTCTTGTGAGATCATCAGAAAAATCCCAGTATCAGTACTGAGATATGCCTGTGAGAGAGATTTCAATGAAAAATATCATCCCCCTCTGCTTTCCCAGATTTGCAGCCCTGGTCTGAATGTGTGGTAGCCAGATTTGAGCAGCACATATTGTTTTTTGGGGATGTGTTCATGGCCACTTTACAAGGGGACTGGTATTCAGCATCATCTTGGGGTACCTGCCCAGTGGGACTGTCCTTTTTATAAATATGGGGAAAAAAAATCCACCCACCTGTCTAGGACAGCATTTTCTCAGGTTTCCATCTCTGATTGCTGCTGCTTTAACCTAATTCCTAATGCTAGTTCCCCCCAGGAGCCCATTTATGGTTTCCTGTCCTTAGGCAGGCATCTCACTGGCTCAACCCTGCACTGCAGGTCCCAAAAACCTGAGGGACCTTACCTGCTCCTGCCTCCTTAAATAACTGTTGATTACATTAGTCTCTCAATCTGATTCCAGGGAGAAATGATGCTGTTTCAAAGGAGATAAGTCTAGGAAGCCTTCAGTCTTTTGGAGTTGAGATGCTCAGTTTTGAATCAGAGCATGGCATGAGCTGAAAACTGCTTTCCAACCTTATTGTACACAGGGAGTTATTGGCACCACCAGAAACACATGCAGTATTTCCCTTTTGTTGGAAACCTGCTTGACATGCCATTTTCTACGTTGGTATTTACTGCAGTGCACAATTTTCTGCCAAACATGTATTTCAAGGTGGTTAAAGCCAAGTAAAAGCAGAGAAAGGAAAGTAGAAATTTACCTACAAGCCCTAAACAGGGGTCAGCTTTCCATGGTATTTTGTGTCTGTGAGGAATTTTGACAGGTTTATGTGTGACACCAGGTTGCCCTGGAAAGTGGGAAGCCTGTAATTAGATGCCCTGCCATCAGCTACCTCCCCCTGGAAACCAGTCTGCCTTAAATCTGCCACCTAGAAATGCCCTCAGGGAGGCAAAAGCCACTCACCTGTCACCTGTGGGCTGTACCTGAACACTCCCAAATTCATGGGATGGCTAGGGATGGGGTCAAGGGTTTGCCCTATTGCACTGCTGCTGTAGTGAACTTGGGAAAAGCTTTTTCCCCAGCAGCAAAACACAAAGAGGAGAATCTGACCCAGATCCACCACCTCCCAAGCCAGCAGGACCCTCCTGCCCTGCACCAGGACACAGCTACACCTTCTATCCCAATTTGTAACAGGATGCTCTCAGTGGCTTCAAAAAGACTTTAGCCAAAAATCCCCGTGTTATAATTTGAATGAAACGTTCACAGTCTGTGAGTACCACTGAGTTTGCCATCAGAGAGCTGCTGGTTTTCATTTGGGGAAAAAGCAGCCTCTGAAATAGCTGAAACTATATGATGCAAAAGGCAGGCATAAAAATAAAATACAATAAAGTTTGAGGAGCATGAGACAGGACAGACTGCACTGAAGAAATGAGCTGAAAATTTTTTCCATCTGAAGTCACTCTAATATTTATGATTTTGTTATTTTTTAAATGTCACCTACAAAAGAGGATGCATTACATAACAGAGAGGTATTGCTAAATACCCAAACACATGCACAAGGACACGAGAGCCATAAAACTTCAAAAGGTGGCTGCTTAATTAAAACATTAATGTTATTAATCATGTGTTTCTTGGAACTAGTTTTAATGTGCTGAGATATGCATAGCTGCTTACCTCTCAGATAACAACATAAGAAAGGAGAAGACAAGCCTGCTCCACGAGCATCATGTGCATGTGACTGATGGATACAGCACTGAGGGAGGGGAAAACACTTCCAGACAGGCAGGAAGGGATTGCAGCTGCAGATCCCAGTTATGGTGTGGCACCAGAGCTGGCCTGAGCTTCTTGGGCCAGCAGCATTCCTTTTGGCAAGGGAAAGGAGCACCTAAACCCCAAACTCAGGAAATCTAGCATTTCTCTGCATCTTCAGAGCTGTTTCACAGGAATAATTTCTTTCATAATTGTAAGAAGTGTCTTAATCACAACAGATACCAACCATGTTGCAGCCATAGTTTGGGTGTGAGCATCTAACTATGCTCCACTTTGTGGTGTTCAACTCTTCAGACCTCACAGCTCAGTTCCTTTAACTGAGATAACTCATGCAACATTACTCTGCAACATCACAGAGTCTGCTTTACAGAGGAGTAAAATCCTTGGAGATGCAGCCTGAGCAGAAAAGTTTACTAAAAAATATATATATATATATATATAATTTTTTTTAATAGGAAGAGGCAGCATTTTAAGAAACAAGCACCCCAACTCTATGGAGAAAAGCTGGCCACATTCAAGTCTTTGGAGCATTCAATAGCCAATACATAAACATAGGAATTAAAATAATAACATTATTTGAAAATGACCATAGGCAACCACTGAGACTGACAGACATCCCTATCTAAGTTTATGACTTTCACTCCTTTGCTGAAATATCTTTTGAGCAGAAAAGTGTAAATGAATAAAAAGTCACTGGTTTCAGACCAAGCCTTTCAGTAGGACTTAATAGATGTCATATTTACAGCAAGGGTCACTGTGGGCAGCTTCCATTCTCTCCCAGCAATAAACCAAGTGGAGGATTGGGTTACCAGGACCTGCCAAGTAGCTTTGCCAAAGTGTGAGAACCAACAGAAATAATTACTAGTTAGCAACCTCGTGTGCCATTTGGCAGCTGGAACCCATGACCTCTACTTAGCAAAAGCTGGAGCCACAGCAAAGTGACAGGGATGCAGAGAGCATGAAAATCTGGGTATGGGCAAGGCTGAGACAGGGAAATTCAAGAGCAGAGGGAAATGACAAAATTAATTGAGTGCTTTGTCTGTCATAGGAAACTCTACTCCAAAGTCTAGAATGGCCTGTCACTTGATTGAGAGCTTAGAGCACAGAGCTGGCTGGAGGTTGTTGTCATCCAACTCAAAATTCCTGTTCTGCACAGAGCACAGAATCTGAAGGCTTTTCCATTTTAAACCAAACACCCCCAGAAATCTGGTTTTTGAGATTAGTGATTTTCAGCGAAAAAACTTGAAAAAAACCCCCAGACTTTCAAAAAATGTAAAAAACATTTGTTCCAGTGCAGAGGGACTTGATGGATATTTTTTTTTTTTTTTTTGTGCAGCTGCATAGGGAAAAAGAGCAATCAGCAGTATGGCCATGAAGCTCTATAAAAGCTTTGCTGTTCTTTGGCTCAGGCACCACTGGTGCATTTCATTGCAGTGTCAGGACTGGAGTAAAAGCCATGGGAATGTGCCAAGGCTAACCTGCACTGAGCTGAGGGAAGGTTCACACTGCTGGGATGAGGCACTGATGGAGCTCATCAAGGAAAACTCACATTGTCCTGCCCTACCAAGGGAGAGGACTCCATGCTTTGCTCCCTCATTTTTGTCCCATGCTTCATCCTGGCAGCTTATTTTCTGCTTTTTGTCCTTTGGGCAGGGCCATCACAGTAGTTTTTATGATCCTTCTGGTATAAAAACCCCAAATCTAGTGGTTGACTGAGTGGTTTTCACTTTGAGGGCTTTTTATTAACACCTGATACAAAAGTCCCACAATATTCATGCTTTGGGATGGCTCTCCAAAGGAATGGAAAAGGCAGCTCGTGCTGGATTTCCTTAAGGAAATTTTCTTGCAGTGGCAATGCTTACATTTATCCCAGAAAAAGTACTTCTGTGCCACCTAGTGGAGTCACAGTTAGTGACATAATTAACATTTCATTACCAAAACCCCGAGTTCAAATGCTGTCCGAGGTGTTTTCTTACCACACCCTTTTGTTTCAGGGCCCAGGACAGGACAGGAATGGAATATCAGCCAGATGGGAACTCAGAAAAAGCTTTTATCGAGTGCTCTGGAATAGTCTGCAACCAGAAATGCAGTCCTGGTCTCTGGAGAGCCTGCCCAAGGGAAAGGTAAATAAACCAGTCCAAATACTACTTGCATTCTTGCAAGAGCCCTCTCAAGCATGCACTGCTGGGTCTTTTCACAGGTAAGCTGTGGAAAACGCCTCCAAATGAATAAATGCTGTATTTCATTTGAAACCTGCATTCCCTTGCTGTTAATGAGAGCAGTGAACTCTCCCTTACATGGCAGTGTCTAGTGAGTGCTGTGGAACCCCTGCCAGCCAGACTTGGCCAAAATGTGATGCAGTTTTACTCCTGCACAAGGAAACCCACAGCCTTTAAGCCAGATGGCAGCTTCAGGGAGAATTGAAGTGAAAATAAGCTAATTTGGGACTGTGCAATGTATAAAAAAACCAAGGCATCCCCCTGAAATGTGAAACTCCTGTGCCTGTCCCCAGTGACCAGACCCCACTAGATGGCAATCCACTCCTTGGCTCTGTCCCTGCAGCTTCTCTGCAAGTCATAGTCCTTGCCTGGTTTAAAAATTAAGAGGCCCAGGGTCTTCATACAAATATCTTTCTTCTTTTTTTCCTCCTTTTTCTCTCCTCCCTAATAGTTTAGATTTTAAAACATGTAGTAACTGATTTTTTTTTTAAAAATCAGCTGTTCTTTTTGTAGTGTAATGCTTAAGTAGAGCTTAAAATTTTCTGGTGTAATGCACTGCTTGACAGATTTGAATCCAGGTAGCATCTGTAACACAAACAATTTGTAATTTGTGGCTGTAATAAGTTGGCTTCAGGCCTACAGAGCAGAGAATTCAGTCAAACATCAAAAGATATGCCACAGAAAGTAACTTTGACTGTTTCAACCCTAGTCAAACTCCTGGTCTCTCACTGCTAAAAGAAAGCCTTTAACTCATCCTCCTCTGCTCCAAAAAAAGTTATTTAATGGGATGTTAAACAAACACCTAAGCCAAAATGATATTCTTTCCTCTGAAAAACTCCTAAACTTTCAGTTAGCAGTAGCAGAAGTAATATATATATTTATATATGTACTTACAAACCTTCATATAATAATGCAATTCTTCTGTATTAAAGCTATAGAAGAATAGAGGAATTGCTTTTAGTCTGTCCTCTGGTTCTCAGAGCATAGCTGAAAAATTGCTTTATTGTTATTTGCTTTGCAAAGATTTGATTGTAAAGCAGTTGGCTTTCACTCCTATGCAGACATCATCAAACAGGAGTTTTGTAAATTAATGAGGGCCATCCACAGAAATGGTTTGTTCATGGAAAACCAGAATGAAAAAGCTGCAGTGCATCACAGGGTTTACAGAAGCTAAAGGAGAGATTGGGGTGTTTGTGATATTCAAAGGTCACATACAGCTTTAAACTGCAGGCTGAGCCCTCATTTTATATAAAACCTCATATTCTCCAGCTCCCTGAGAAAATCTATTCCAGTGCACACTCCAGTATTTTAATCCCTCACAAGCTCCCCTCCAGCTTTCTTTGTGCTCTCCATCACCTCCCCAGCAGCTTGTCCAGAGGAGCTGTGGGTGCCCCATCCCTGGAAGTGTCCAAGGCCAGGTTGGATGGGGCTCTGAGCAACCTGGTCTGATGAAGGTGATCCTGCCCATGGCAGGGGGCTTGGAACTGCATGATCTTTGAGGTCCCGTCCCACCCAGGCCATTCTGTGATTCTGTGACACACAGAGCCTAGCAAGCTCAGCCCTGCTTCAGGAGCAGCTTTGTGCTGCCCCAATCATGTCCTGAACTCAGCACCAAACTGCATTTCAGCCAACACTGCTGCAGCTCCATCCTGCTGAAACAAATGTTCAAGCACTAATGAGTTCCCTTCCAATGAAAATGAACAGTTACAGTAAACTCGCCTCCTACTTCCAAAAGCAAAAATTTCCTCTAATTTCTTTTCAAGCAGCAAATCCTTCTCCCCCCCAGCTGAGTACAAACAAACATCTGGAACTGTTGTGCTTTAGGTTTTGTTTATGCATATTTAATAGATGGCCAGAGGGTTAGAAACTGCCAAATAATTCTACTCTTAGTAGTTTACATTAACTAATTTCCGTGGGATTTGGGATTCATTTGCCAAGTTTAAGATACAAGCAGAGCTTTTGTGGTTGAGCTGTGGCTCCTGGAAGGAACAGCCAATAAATGGAAAGGCCAGGCATGCATCCCTAATTCATCCTCATCCCCGAGTGTGGCTGCACTAGGTGAAGCTCTGACATTTAACCCTGCATGAACTGTGCTGAGCAAGAGCTGCAAACAGCTTAAGCCACTGCTGGTCCCAGCAGGGCTTTTCTCTTTGGTAACTAATTTAATACATTTTTAAACTTCTACTTGAGTATTGATAGGGACAACTCCTTTCACTGTCACGGCCAAAAATCAGTTTGCTTGTTCAGAACCTTAAAACTGTAACTCTCTGAAAAGATGGGCTACCAAACCTGTATTTGGGCTACCAAATCTGTATTTGGGCAACAAAGCCAACAGGATTCATGGAAATACTGCAAGTCCACAACTGCTTGTGGGGTTAAACCTTCCAGTGTAACAAACATTTGGATGCACTGCTTCCCATATGCTGGGAAGAGAAATAATTTTGAAATAGAAGCTTAAAGTAGTAATGACCACTGGATCTTAATCTTGGGGAAAAATAGGTCAGTGTTAGGAAAACCCCCAACTGCTGTGCTGAGCCATGAGGAAAAGAAGAGTGTGTAGCTTCCTTTCAGTAGCCTGCTGTTATTACCAGCTTATTCAGGAGGAGATAAGCTTCCCACAGCATTGATGAGCAACAATTCTCATTTTAAATGAATTCAACAATTATGAGAAAGTGACCAGTCTGATACAACTACCCAACATATTGCCATGAGTTCACAGTTCACTGAAATTGGATCTGAAAAGCATGAATTCTGTATATAACCCTACCTGGTTAAGCACCAGGTATGGACTCCTACCTGCATTTTCAACCCCAGTTTGCAAACTTTTTTTTTCTGTTAAAAAATAACCTGAATGTTGTATTTTTTTAGTCTTCAACATGGCTGCTCTAGGTATATGGAGAGTGAAAATTGTTATTTGAGTCTCTTATGGGTATGGATAGATGGTATTGAAAGGGGAAGAAATATGAAAGGAAAGCAGTGCAATTGTTTCCTTAATAGATTCCTATTCTTTACAACATCCAGGAAGTTTCTAAGCTTGCATTATTAATGTCCACTTATCTTTTATGCAGAACAATACTAGAAGAGATTTACAGTAATTTTCAAGGTAAAACAAGGAAATTTAAACTGGGGCACTAGCTAGTTTTGTGCATTTTTCAAAGTTAAGCCTTTAAAGAAATTAGAAGGGGAAAAAAAAGCTTGTTCACTACAGATTCTCAGTAAGTCAAGCAGAAAATTATAATCTGAAGAAAAATAGCTTTTGAAGAAAGCACAGGCTTGCAGCATTTTCCTACAATTACTGAAAGATTTTTGCATATCTTAGCAGTTCAACACCAATGAACAGCAAGTGTAGGCTTGGTATAAACACATAAATCAAAAACTGATTTCTTATTCTAGGCCTAAAGTTTCAGGGGAAAAAAACCAGAAGAACATGGCTGCTGTTTTGTAACATGGTCTTGACTCCAGACCTTCTCTTGTGACCTGCAGTGAGATTTTTCCCCATAAAATGGCAGAGACCAGAGGACATCTTGAGGAAACAATGCATTCACAGAGAAAAGATAATACTTCCCACAGACTAAGCCACCACATTTTGAATAAAATTGTCCCCCATAATGTCTTTGTCAAGGAGGATGACAAATGCTACAGCACCTTGCATAGCTCTGGTGTAGCTTTGCACCATCTGTGTACAGTCCTAAGCCTCTGGATCTCAGTAAATTGTTCAAATTTCACATAAATATTTTCACCTCACCTTTAAGTCTTTGTGCCAAAAAAGTAATCACTCATATAACCCAAGGGTGTTGTTTCCTTGACTTCATCCCCCTACAACAAGCTCTGCTTCCTCAGCCTTTATCTCCTTCCACTCTTTATGGAATAATCGTGTCTTTCCTTAGTTATTGCTCCTCTAAACCATAACAATCTGCCTTGGTAAGTCTTTCCAACTTCCCTGATGATCCCCATGGCTTTTTTTTTCCTCAATTTCCCTTCAGGTTATCTGGCTTTTCTATGCAAAAAATTGTTTTCTGTGCAAAACATTGTTTTAGTGGAGGTGCCATTTAAAGCAGTTTAGGGGAAAGTTCTCAACTGTTCCTTGAATAAACAGCTTTTCACATCCTGTACTTTGGGGAAAGAGTCTGTCAAAAATACCAACCTAAAAATGTTTTAGACTGAACATGGGTAAAATACAGGGGAAGAGCTCTGCATTAGGAGGTTGTACCAGTTCCCTGCTGATGCAGTATTAGCCTCTTGTCCACCCCAAGGCTTGTGCAGAGCCAGCTGGAGACAATGGAAGCAAAGCTGCTAACCCTATTAAAATATTTTGGCTGACTTCATTGAGTGGAGCTCGAGGCTATAGCTGCATTTGAAAAAATATTATGACAAAATTAAAGCTGCTTTAATTTAATAAAGCAGCTACATGCCTGGCTTTTATGTTGTTTAGTGTTTAAGTATTGACTTGACCGCAAGGGAATTTCTGAAAAGGGTTCTAAGGATGAATGGAGAAAAACCATTTCCCAAAAAGGCAGGGAAAAAAAATCTTGAAACAAGGCAAAAGGGAGGTATTAGGAGACCCTTAATTTGAACTTTTCTCACCCCAGGAAATTCAGAAATGCCTGCAACTACAGCACCTGCAACCAAAATTTACAGATAATTTAACATATTTAAAATATTCTGCTTAACTGATAACTGTCATTTAGTTGACATAAACAACATGGCTTGTTGTTTTCCTTTTATTAAGGTATGTTCTGCTCTTATAAATAAGTTTGTTTTCCTCCTTTTGCTTAAGTCTTGAAAACTTCTAATCATAAAAAGTGGGAAATGATGTTGATATTGTAGGTGCTGGGAGTGGACAGAGGGAACAGCCTTGGTACAGATATTTATGATAGTCAGTTGTGCCATTTCTCACTAGGTCAAGCCACAGCACATTGTTATTTTGCTTATTTCCCTGCAGCAGCCTATGTCAGGAAACTGGAAGCAGAAATCATGGTTCTTCATTACAGAGCTGACAGAAAAAGCCTGTAATTAAACTCAAACACAGTGTTAATAATCCATATATGACTGTGAGACAAATGTCCAGTTCCTGGGTCCAGCTCACCATCAGTATTTTCAGACAGAAACAATTTGTTCTCATTTGTTGTGCTGAACCTGTCTACCCCCTGTCCCCTCAAATTCCTTAGGCACCAGAGGAAAAGCATTAAGGATTTTTCCTTTAAAAAAGCCATTGCACCAAGTCATGGGAAGATTTTGACTTTTGACATCCAGCGAAAGCACAGCTTTCACTGGCTGTATAGGCAGGCAAAAATATCAATTTTAAATGTACTGTTAAGAAGGAAGGGGCTGCAGAGTCCATGTGGCATCTCCCAAGACTGAGCAGTAGGATCAGTGCTATTCATAGAATCAAGAATTAAAGTTGGAAAAGACCTTTAGGATTAAACCCAATCATTAACCCAGCACTGCCAGGTCAACCCCAAAACCGTGGAGACAGAGGGTTTGTTCCATGCCAAGGCATGGTTGGATTCCCTGTTAAGGGGATCTTTAAGCATCAATTAGACAACAGAGTTTCTGTGTGGGAATGGATCTCACCCCAAGTGAAAGCATTAAAATAAAGCAGGGCATGTCTCCATAAGATGTCTGTGAAATTTGCTTCAGTAAACAAGAGGCAGGGGCCAGAAGGCTCCAAGTGGAGAGGCAGAGCAGCACAAGGAATGTGTGGTTTCCACAAAAATACACTATCTTAAACAAATCCCAGAAAGAGGGCCTTCCTGATCCTGAAAGGCATGAATTCTGAGTGGCTATTTTTAAACAGATAAAAACATATGCATTTGAGAGACTGCCAGCTGCTGGCTCAGCATTTGTTCCATGCTGCTGTTGGCAGCAGCAGATCCATGATAAGGCAAAACAAACTCAGATATCACCTCCCAATTCACCATTTAAGAACTTAATGGAATTGCAGAAGAGGGAGAGGGGCCTGTGGACGCTTCCAGCCCTTGCAGTACCCCAAGATGTTAATGAGCAATGTCTGGTTTCCCTTTGAGCACATCAAACTGGCATGATCCAGCAATTTGTATGTTAAATGTCTGTCAACCATTCCCAGGTAATTTTTCAACTTTATTCTTCAGTGCTTAGTACACATCTATCAAAGGAGGCCAGTAAATAGTACCTCAGGCAGAGTTTTTACTGTAATTTCTTAATTTTCTAGCAGTCCACAGTTATCTGGACATACAAAGGAATGATTTTCTCTCCACCAATTAGCAGAGCGGGAGTTCAAAAGCCTTCGTGACTGCTTTAACACAGAGAATTCCTTAATCCATAAAAATTAATGGAGATTATGTTAAAGAGACTTAGATATTTAAATCCTTCTCCACATTAGTCACTCTCTTTTATGTGCAGGTAACTGCAGTTGAAGTCCTCAGGAGCCCTGTGTGTGGCAGAGCAAACTAATCTCTCCAAATGAGAAACGTGAGTTTTTGCCAGTTCTCCCCTGACAGCAGAAGGTGGCAGCTTCTGAGATCTGACTTTCCCCCCATTGAACCTCTTATGACTTATGTTAAAGTCTTAAAAGACCTCCAAAAGTCTTAGTTGGAGCCATTTATTATTGCTGTGGTTGGCTGTCCCAGTTACACATAACTTCATTGTGCAGTTAAGTACAACCAAGCACCAAGGTCTAAATTTTTATTTTTCCTTAAATCTGAAATGTAACTTCATCATCCTATACCAGTCCAAAGTATCCAAACAGAAACTTTACCCTGCTCCTTTTATGGCTGCACAGTCTTCACATGCACCTATTAACTGTAGTTACATTAAAAGGTTTTGAACTCATTTTCTCTAACATGATCACTTTAAATAGACATATCCTCAGAAAGAGAGGAGATTTTTAGAGGAGAGTAATTATCTCAATGATAAAAAGTTGCATTTCAAAGATTTGCTAGAGGCTATTTACTGACTATACCTGTCAAAGACAAAAGTTACAGAAGGGGGATTTTTATTTTCCACTCTCCCTTCACTTCTTTTCTTCCTGGCCCTTGAGTACATCTCCCAAGTATTTTTTTTCCTCTTAAACCCAGAGGCTCTTTGTGAAAGCAACAAAGGGGCAGGTTTCCCATATTTAGGATGATGGGGAACTACATTTGCTCAGGTTGGTTCATGCCCAAATTCACAGCTCAGTTTGGGGCTGGGGTTGACTTTGAGCTGTTCAGATGCTCCCAGCAGGAACCACAGCCTCAAAAAGTTTCCACAGCTTCAGAGAGAGCATTCCCATTTCCACACAGCCTTTCATGGGCTGCTGTGGATGCAGGGTTACAGCCCTTTCTCCTTGTGCCCTTCTGAGGGGATGATGCCACCAGCTGCTGCTACACCCAGGAGCTGGGCCAGTGAGAATGTGAAAGTTATATATAATTATTTATTTTTCATAGAATCATTTGGGTTGGAGAAGGCTCCTAATTAGTGATAGAAAAAGGGGGAATGGCCTTAAACTGAAAGAGAGTACATTTGGATAGGATATAAACCTCAAAGAACAGCAACAGCAGCACACTGAGGGCTGTAGCTCACAGAATAATTTGGGTTGGATTAAATATCATCTCATTCCAATCCCCTGCCATGGACAGGGACCCTTTCCACTCAACCAGGTTGCTCCATCCCTTGGACACTGCCACAGCTTGTCTGGGCACCCTGTGCCAGGGCCTCAGCACCCTCAGTAAAGAGCTTCTTCCAGACCTCAATCTCTCCTCTTTTAGCTTTAAACCATCAGCTGGTTCATTCCTCACCAGCCCAGCAGTGTTCCTTTGTATCCATTGATTGTCTGCAGTGGCTTTTTGGGGAGAAGAGCAACCTACAGAAAACCTATCCTCCTCACACCTACTGACCATGGCTTTTTCCTGGCCAGAAGAAAATGCCCCATTTCCCACTCACACCCCATATCCCAACATCCTATTTCACTCCCAGTGCTGCCCCTAAGCACCTCGGCAGTGATGCTTGGAGTTCCCCACGACACAACCTGTATGATGCTCATGTAAAACTGAGCACAGGCACGTTTTTCCTCCCCTCTTGGAAGGGGCACAGGGCAAGCCTGGGCAGGAAGGAGCTGCCCCTCCAAGCTCCAGGCAACCCCCAGGGCTGGCTCCTGCATCCCGGGTACCACTAGGGGTCAGGCGGAGCCCGGAGCATCCCTCTGCGCACCGAGGGATGGAGGGAGGGAGGGAGGGGCGGTGCTGACCTCTCGGGCTGCTCTGATCCAAAATTAGCATCGGGCCAGGCAGCTGTGAAAGCCGGCCTTCGAAACAGCTTAATTCAAGATGCTGCCTTCAAAGGAAAAGTGTTGCAGGACCAGGAAAAGGAATGTGGTGAGGTGAAGACAGCAAGTGAACCCTTTGGTATCTCAGAGGGACTTTCTGCTGCAGCTTTACAGCACAAATTCAGGTACCTGAATATGCTATTTGGGCAGAATTGAATCACAAACACACAGCACCTTTGCCAGCAGATTGAACTCATCCTTCCATAAAAATCTGAGCTGAAGCCCTAGGGGCTTGGGACCTACTCTAAATAAATATTGACATTTATTTAATAAAATCACAGAAGGGACCTTAAAAGATAACCTAGTTCCAACCCTCTGCCATGGGCAGGGATGCCTCCCACCAGACCAGGCTGCTCAAAGCCCTGAATATTCATCCCTGCTTGGAAAACTGGAATTGCACTCCCAAACAAATTTTACTCCCTTGCAGCAATCCAGAGCAGCCCATTGTTCTGTTAGTAGGCAATAATATACAATGATGTATTTAAAACAATATAAGAAAGCAGATTTTGGCCTTTGACATATCATGGAAATGGACATTACACAGCAGATGTGCAGCACACAGGACTCGTGGGAAAGTTCACTGAAACATTTTCAGGGCATTTTCAGCAAGCTGAGGGTTTTTTCTATGAATTTGATGCTTACAGATTGATGTTCCTTTGGTGAAACAGTCTGATATAATATAATTTTGGAGGTACTTCATTCCTCCTACACAGTTCAATAAATTCTTATTAGATTTTTTATTGTTTTCCAACTTTTTGGCAAGGATTATGCTAGAAACTACTAAGTTGTATGAACAATAGCTTTTTCTTTTTTTTTTTTTTTTTAATTGGATTTTGCTGGAAACTTTGCAGACAAATTCATGCAGTCTGCTGAGAACAACATCTAATTCTTGTGAAAACTAGAAATGAAGAACAGAAAATCAGTAGCCCTTTTGGTAAAGACAGCCTTCAGTCCCTGAAAGCCTCAAGCTGCCATTTGGTTTCCTTCTCAAAAAAAAGAAGAATCATCAAACATTCTACTATAACTATAGGACACCTTTCTGGCTTTTTTAGAATTGGCTTAATGACCAGAAAACACCAAAAATTCAGACAAGGACTTTTCAATAGTGAGACTGGAATGGTTTGAACATCTGATAGGGGGTCACCTGCCTTTCTCAATTTCATGGCAGACACCCAAAGGTTAAAATGTGAATTCTTAAGGAGAAATAAATCGAACTTGTTTGAAAACCCAAAAATAAAAGCAGTTTTTTAGCTCTGGTGATCACAGAGCGTGTGAGTGGGAATTCATGGAGCAGAGCCTGGTTTCTGGGAAGCAAGTGGCTTATTAGCAGTGCCTGCCTTGCAGCTGCTGCTAAAGCAGTGAGCTACTCAGCTGTGCAAGCCAGCAGTGAGAGCAAGAGCAGCAGGGCATGAGTCTCCATCTAATGAAGTGCTTTGCAGCCTCATTCAGACGTGCAGAAGCAGGAGAGTTGGGACTGGGGACTGGCAGATGCTGGGGCTGCACTGATGACAAATTCAAAATGGAGCAGCCAAAGAATAGCTTTAAACAAGGATGACTCCAGGGCTGTGGGGGCTCAGGCAAAAAGCTGATCAAGTCATCTAATGAGCTATGAGGCACACAGCTTGCCTGCAGGGCAAACCTTCATGGGCTTGGCCAAAGTGAGCCCCTCACTCCCACCAGAGGAAGGCACCCAGCTCCCTGGTCCATGCTTGTAGAACAGGACAGAAACAGAGGATCTGGTAAGACAAACTGCATCTCTGCCTTTGGTAAAGCAGAAGTCTCTGTTGTAGCTCATTAAGATCTGTAATAGCCCTACAAGCTTGTATACACCAGGCATTTCATGAATAGCAAGTTTTTGGCAGCTGACCAATCATCTGAATATTTCAAGGCTTGGCAATATTTCAGTCTCCATAGCAAAGGAGGTCATTTTCCTTCTATTCCCTGGAGTGGCAGCTTACAGTTCAGTCAAATTCCTTCAAGTGACCTTTCCATGCATTTAAAATATTTCTTTTAAATAACTTGCCATTCTGTTCCAGCTTGTTGCAGCAGTTACAGCTGCAAACCCCCAAACCTAGGATAAGGCTCTGATTTTATGTCATATCATTACTAAGTCCTCCCCTGGCAGACACTGATTAGAAATGACCAATTAACAGTTCTCCAGTCTGAGGAAGAAGCCTAATTAGCCAGACTGAGGAGTGCCTAGGAAACTAATGACTTTTCCCCTATTTGCACAGGAGGGGATGCCCAGTCAGCACAGCTTGGCAGGGCTCAGGGGGGCTGTCAAAACCCAGATAAGGACCTGCAGGGCAGAGTGGAAGCACTCTGTTCAGTGAAAAGGGCCTTCAGGATGAGAAACTGATGAGTTTGGTGCAGCATCTCTCTTGGGAGGAGCAATCACTCAGCACAAAGGGAGGCAGACCCTGGGGAAGGGAAAGCTCCCAGCCCGCAGAGCTTGGGAGGGATCGATCCACACTTGGTCTGTGATGCTGAAATACAAACAGTTCCCAGATGTCTGGGAATTCAATTCCTGAGGCTTGCAGGAGGACAACAATAGGGTCAAGAGGAGGAAGTTTTGGGGCAAACATATTTTGGCTGGGTGTGAGGACCCCTACTATGTATGATTTGTTCTTTTTTCCCTTTAGTTGCAAGTCCAGCTTGGCTATACAGGTTCAGGCTGCTTTCCACTTGAATGACCTTGCAATTTTGCAATAAGAAAGTCCTTTTTAGTTTCTATGAAACTGCAAGGCTGACCAAAATAATTTTTCTATTGTTAAAACTACTAAAATAGGAGTTTTAACTGGCTTTGCTCACTTAAAAATGATTTTTTTTCCACACAGTAATAAGAGAAACTGTCACTTAAGACTGGAAATTCCCACAGTTGCTAAACAGAAAAAAACAGAGGAAAATCTTTTTAATGTCATGCTTTGTGCAAAAATATTTAACAATTAACAGTCTCGAATTTCTTGTACATTTCTCTAAATATTGCAGTTGTTTTATGAAGACCACTGTGAACACAGCTGTGCCAAACCAACAAACAGTTGAGGCCATTGTTGGTATTTTGGCAAAACTCTCTTTGAGAAAAGCATGAAAGCCAGCTGGGTTGGAAATTGCAGATTCCAACTTTAAAGATTTAAGGGATGGAGTATGCAGAAATAAAGAGGGGTTATTCTGCCATATTTACCCACACCAGTAACAGCTCTTTGAGACCCACACACAGCAGAGGATATATTCAGGCTGCAGGGCAGATAGACCCCATGAGGAAAGGGGGAAAAAAAGCCAGTGCTGTTGAGGAGACAGGCAACAGCACTGGAATGCAGTTTGGGAATGCATTAAAACTCCCTCCCAAGTTTTAGACATATCCATTAATATGGATATGGATATATCCATTCCAATAAGTCCATTAATAGAGAGGGCTCTGCCAGTGAGAGGAGATCTGGCATGGAATATATTGTGCCACCTCATGCTGCTTTATGCTCTGCAAATGGGTTTCAGTGGCTGTCCTGCAGCTGTGAGTAGAATCAAAATATCCTCTGTAGGAAGAGAGATCCAAACCAGACCTGCCAGCCCAGCCAAAATTCCCTATCTAAAGTTCACCTCATGAGTTGGTCCATAGCTGTGTCATCACATTCACAGTTCACAGCTGCTGAAAGCACCTTGAGGGACATGATTCAGAGCACTCTGCATCCTGTGGACACATAAAACCACCCCAGGTGATGCTGGGCTGCCTTGGGAAGGCTGCAGAGATTTTGTGACCTCAGTGCCAGTGACACACACATGGCATGGGGACACAGTGGGATGCAGGCACTGCCAGCAGGACTGGTGGCTGGCAGAGATTTTACAGCCTTTCTCAGTGCAGAAAATGCAACTCACCAGCCAGATCTAATAAAAGCCAGTCCTCACAAGCAAGGTGATGGTGATGCCAACATTCAAAGTGGTAGGGAGTGCACGCTCTTTTTTTGGGGTGGAGGCCAAGCAAACATGATACAGTTTGTGTTTAGGGAAGCATATATTCTGCTGTGATGTTTGATCTGGCAAGAAACCACAGTTCCTTCCTGCAAGCTGGCAAAACACTAAACACAGGGAGTGCCATGCACAGACAGTCTCAATTAAGCTATCTTTTCTGAGCTATAAAACAGCACTGGGCACATAAAACAACAGAAAACACATTTGTTTCCTCTCCATCTGCACAAGATATGCAGTGATTCAGTTTTACTCAATTGGCAACCCCAGAGGGTGAAAAAACATGCATTTAATCTCTGTTTAGTACCACCTTACTCTGTACTGGCTATTGATCTTTAAAGGAACCAAAGGTGCCTTTAGAGGAACTTAAATCTGGAGCTAAAGTCCATTAACCATGGCCTGTACTACACTAAGGAGACCACAATTGCTACAGGTCACTAAGCAATTGGAAAATACAAAAAAAAACTTGCACAAACCAAGAAAAAAAACCCCAAACTATCCAATCCATCAAAAAACCCCCAATCACACCCCTACTGTCATGAAATTCAGTTAGGCAACACATTTTTAGAGCAGAAGTAATATCTCCTTAATAACCTTTAAAAACCTGGCATTTTCTTAGAAGCCATGTGTATAAATTAAGCAATAGGTTAATTAAAATTATAGTAGCTCATGACAAGTTATTTCACAAAACTTATGTGGCCCTGATGAAGCTGATTGCAACCATGGATTATACACACGAAAAATCTCAGGCTGCTGCAAGACTGAGAGAAATGCAGGCTATTTCACAGCAAAAATCTTATTTTTCATTTGGGTTCCCTAAATCACCAGCTCCACCAGCCCAGGTAAGAATCTAAATTCTGTTAGCTTGAGCAGGGAGTGCAGGAAAGTTGGGTTGGGGGAACCTGATGCATCAGTAGCTCCTTTGTGGCCAACTCCCTCTTTCCACTGTGCTATGTCTTACTGTCACTATAAAGCAAAGAGAAACCTTTGGATTGTAAGATAATCCACTAAGAACAAATTTAGGTCTCTCTGGGTTTTTTTTTCTTCCCCCTAACTACAGTCTACATGATTAGTACCACTCAACCATAAGAGGAAAATAATCATATTCAAATTTGGCCTTTGATCAGCAGCATTTCTCTCCACGAGAAAAGTTCAGTCTGGGTTTGGCTGGTGCTTTTGAGATAAACAGAAAATTACCCTGCAGTTTTTCTGGCAAGTTGGTGAGGAAAGGAGCCAATACTCAGCTAAAATTAAATGTAAAATTAAATAGTGTTTCTTCACCATTTATCTTCCTCTGGATTTTAAGCTGTATAACTGGGGATTCCAAACCTCTCATTTCACACATTCAGGAAACTCCCCAGCCTGTCCATTCACTCTCTTGTGTTTTTAGGAATCTCTTCCTTAAAAAAAAAAGACAACTTTGGCTGCATCTGTGCTGGTGTGAGCCTGAGGACCTGCCCAGTGTGGGTGTCCCATGTGCATCCCATGCCCAGCACAAAGCCCTGGGGTCTCTCCAGCCTGGCCCAGGTGCAGCTGCAGTGGGGCTGTGGCAAACACTGGAGCCCACAGAAGTTGTGCAAGCTGTCCCTGAGCTGACTGTCACCCTGCAGCACACAGGGACACACTTTATATATCCTCCCTGTCCCCCAGGGAATGGGCATGTCCATCACAGAGCCCTCTAGGAGCTGCTTCTGTGACTAATCATGCAGGACATCACACACAGATTGTCTTCTTGTTTATGGCAGGATTAGCTCTCTATCCCCCTAGACCATAATCCAGTGCTCAAAGCTCCTCTCACAGACCCTTTGGAGTGCTGCTGGGCTCAGATTAGTAAATTCTAGGTGACCTATGGTATATCTAAATGGCTCATGTTGCATGAAGTACTGACCTTGGCCAAAGCTGAAACAGAAATACTCCATTTTAAAAGCTGGCAGAAGCTGCTTGGACACAGTGGGATACAATTTCCCTAACTACTAACCTGAAAAACAGATTACCTGGACAAATGACTGTTAATAAACTCAGGGAAGCTTTCTGCTGATAATAACTTACCTAAATTAAGGCAATTAGGCAGTGGAAGGGGAAATAATCAGCACAGAAAGAGCAAAAAGCACCAGTCCAAGGTTCAGTCAGAGACAGCATCTGAGCAATTCTATGTCTTAAAACAGCTGACAGAAGCAAAACAGCAAGTAATTGTGACATACAACTGACAAAATCAAACAGATGTCTTCAGGACCAGATAAAACTATCCAGATTAAAATCCACATGAAAACTACCACATCTCTTACTAAAGCATAAAATGAATACATCTGTCTGGGGGGAAAAAAAGAAATCTATAGTGCAGTTACAACATTACTTCCTTTTGTCTTATTGACCTAATCTGGATGGGAGAAAAAAACCCCCAAAGCTCTGTTTTACAATGAGAGTGTCATGTGGACATGATAAAGAAAGCCACTTGTGCACTTAGGGTGGAATTGATCAGAATAGAAACACAGAGCTTGGTGACAGGCACTTGTCACAAAATTCAGAACATGAATTACTTACACAGAAATGCACAGCAATTAAAAAAACCTGATAGTCAGGATATATTTATGTGCCTAAAAACCAAGTCCCAAAGCAGCATTTTGAATTATGCATTACTCTATTTTATCTATTATAAGGTCACAGTTTTGGAAACATGAGTCCTTTCACATTCCTCTTCCCCACAAATGACACCTGGAACAAATCAAGTCACTTCTGAGCACACATGTCTGGTAACAACATGCAACACAGCAGCCAAGGGTGGAACAGGTGATTTGGCTTCCCAGTATTCCCAGCTGTTCAGTGGCAGCAAGCCATCCTTAAAATGGCATATTTTGGCAAGGATACCACAACAGTGAACCCTTTTTTGCTTGATAAACAGCACCACATTCCCCTTGGACACACAAAGTTCCTGTGACAGTGTGTTGACAATACCTGGCTTTATCAATCACTAAAAGTCTTGCAGAACTTTTTATTCAAGAAATGTGTTTCTTGCCCCATTGGACAGATGGTCTGGGAAGGGCAGGATGAAAAATAAACACTGAATTCATGACCACTTATCACTAAAGACAAGCTGGCCTGGCCAAGCCTGGCCTCAGCCATTCATTTCTCTGGAGTTTGGCAGAAGAGGAGCCATGCTTTCCATTTAGGTGCTTGTGCCCCTCAATTCCATTGCATTATTTAGAGCTGAGACAGGCCAAATCCTCCTTTCTCAAGCTGAGCCTAACCATGTGTGCTGAGCAACACCCTGCTGTTTCCTTGCAAACCCATTTCTAAAGTTTCTCTTCCCAGGCTAAGGAAGAAAAGAGGAGTCAAGCAGTTTTGTTTTGGTGAGGAGAAGCTGTTGAAATGCCCTCAGTCCCAACCTGTTTCCTCACAGCAAGGACACATCAGCATAGAGGAAGTCAGCAGAAACCCTGTCCTTGCATTCCTGGTAACAAATGACATTTTTTGGGGTGCCTGGTGGCAATTAACATTGAAATCCTTGCACAGAACCATGACACAGATAAACACTGCTTTGTCCTCCTCTCTGAGTAACCCAAGTGTCTCCTCCTAGCACAGTACTTAAATTCATTATGGTGGCCAATGCACTTTGAGCATTAATTATGACATTTCTACTCTCAGTCCCTCCATAATGGGTAAATCACCTTTAGTAAGGGGAACAGAGAGAATGTATGGCTCTACCAGGATGACATAAAAACTCCACAGGGAGAAGTTAATTGTGTCCAGAGTCCCTTGCTAACACCTTAAACTCCAGGCAGACTTTCCCCTTTATATACTGAAGGCACTTCATATGCAAAAGGAAAGCATTTCTCCTTCTGTACTGGATTTTATCAGATGCTTAGTATATTGATGTTAAAATGGAAAATAGGGAGCTTTGCTTTATTCATTAATCTTTTTATAGTGCTGAATCATCAGCTGAATACAAATTAATTTTTTTTTCTTTACCATCCTTAGTTTTTATGGCCACCAGGGGTATTTGGCCACTCTTGGGATAAGGTCATTTCCACGAGCCCATCCCCTCCCTCTCTCCTTCCCTTTCTTCTCAGGTATTTATTAGAGCTGGGGTAGCCAGCACACACATCAGGGAAAAACACCTGGATCTGCAGCATCCCTATTCCAGCTCCTCTGTGCCCTCAGGATGGCCCACAACCACTCCTGCTCTCCAAAACCAATCTGACTCCTCCAATAATGCAAAAACAAAACTGAGGATGTGCTTCCCAAAGTGCTCCCTGCCTTCCAAGGGCTGCACCCACCCCTCCTCCCCTTCCCAGCCAGGCAGATATTTGGTATTCAGTGCCTTTGTCTCCTGCTCAAGTCAGCTCATATAATTGATAGTGGAGCAATTTCCAACTTAAACTCCAGCCATTAACATACAAAAAGCAGAACGAATTTGGAGTGCTTCGCTGTTGGAGGGAAGGAAACATTAGTTCCAGGAAGACTTAACAAGAATGGAAGCAAGCAAATGGCTTTTAAGGAATCAAGGCATCCATGTCTCGATTTCCCCTCCTTTTATAGAAGGATTCTAGCCCTGAAAAATGGAACATGGACATGCCTTACAGAAGGCCAAAAAGCCCTTGGAGTTTCATTATTTATTTCAGACTTCAGCAGGATGCAGACATATATGTGCTCTGAAACACTGAAGCATGGTAATCACAGCATAATCAGTATTCTCATCTGCATTAAGAGCTGATCTTGCATTCATCAGATCAAACCCAATGCTCAGCCTGTGAGCTTATTCAGTGCTATAATATATTCCATTTCTCTTGATCCATCTGTCAGCACATTGCTGCTATGCAGAGAGTATGAACTCTGAGGAGCTGGATTTCTCCTTGGTCCTCATGGGGAAGTGTATGAAACAAATTTTGGTTTACTGTTGGGCTTTTCTTTCCACCTGCCTTGGCAGAAGGTGTCTGTGTGATGTGCAAGTACCTGCAGCATGGCAGGTGCTCTTTGATTCCCATTAGGATTTTTTTTTCCTGCCTTCTTATATTTGCAACTCACAAATTGGGCTCTACAGCTTAGTACCTTCCCTTTGCCCTTCTGAAAAGTACAGATATGAGTATCTTCATAGGGGGAGGTTATCACTATCATCAATCTCTCCCCATTCTCAGATCTTTACTTTTTTTAGTCGAAGTCACGGTTTTGTGTCTTTTGAGCCTCATTATTCTTTTGCCATTATGCTTGTTTTATGATTTACAGACTGAGAGAAACATTCTGCATTTTCAGCATCACCCTGTCCCCTCTCCCCTCTTTTTTTCAGGGATTCAATTGCAGAGCCAAGGCCTTTCCCTGAGCTGTGGCTTTCCCTTGAGAGGTGCCTTTGCTGCAGCACACCAGACACAGGATATCACCAGGATTCCCTTCCTCTGCCCCCACACTCCAGCTGTCCCCAAGCAAGCAGGGCCAGGGGTCACTGGTGGTCACAGCAGCCCTCGCTGAGCTGGCCCAGGGGATGGGCTGCATGCAGATAAAATCCACCCCACACAGCAATGCTCTCCACAGGGAATCAGCACTGCCACCAGATAACCCTGTGTGCACACTGCTACAAGTGACATGCTGCAGGGGGGACTGATAACATTCCTCTCCATAGCTGCAGCCCAGGAATTCCATATCTGCCCATCTCACTTCTCACACCCATTCCACCCAGGGAACATCAGTTAGGATGCTGCTTGAACAGAGATGTGTGTACCAAGGGCAGCTGGAGCCAGGCTTTGGATGAAAACAAAGCCAGGCTTTTACCTGTGGAAGGACTACAGAGTTAGCTGTAAAAACAATTCAGATTTACACAGAGGAGCACTGAGTTATCTTTCGAAGTGCCTTAGAAATATCTTGAAGGGCATCAACATTTTAATCTTTTTTTTACTTCTACAACTTAAGAAATTATTTTCAGCTCTCTAAAGGAGACTTTGGTTATTGCTCACAAGACACTTTACACTGTTCAGTTCATGCCATGCCTTTTGCAAACCACTACAGTTCTTGGATAAAGAAAACTTCAAGGAAACAAGCATTTACTGAATGCTCCAGAAGGAGGAATATATTTATCAAGCAAACATAAATCCAAGCTGGCAGAGCAAAGCCTGAAAACTAATCACATTCACTGTGAGTTTAGATTATTTTTCCTGAATTTACTGCTACTGCTTTTAGTGTTATTTTTACCTACCCAAGCCTTCCTGTAGATTATTCTACACATCTCACAAACATTCCATTGTCCTAACCAAGCTGGAAAAAGGCCAGCATAGAGACCCTCAGTTGCTAGAGCTTATCTTTGAGGAAAGTTAGAAGCAAAAAAGAGAGAATCCATGCAAAAAAAGCTCATATGCTCCATCTTTCACCCAACAGCCAAAGAGCCTCCTTTCTCTTCAATGGTTGTGCAAATAAGTAATAGATCCCTACATTTCAAGACAGAATTCTGGAGTCTGTATTTCTACAAGGCTTTACAGTTTTCTGTTTTTTTATGCAGGTGATTTATTTTGAAATCCTGCTTTGATTTCCTGCTCCCATCCTCAAATACACTGATAGTTTTCCAAGTAGTGATATAATTAAATTAGTTTTTCTGTCCAGGTGTTTTTACTGACCCATGCCCTTGGTTTCTGCCTAAACTCCCAAACCTGTTATGATTTAGTTCAGATTAATTTATACTGAACAACATATCATGGCTTGATCTAAAGTTAATTCCAATGGTGACAACTCAGTTGTTCTTCTCTGACCTTACTCAATTCCCAGCTCAGGCTAGATAATCTTGTATGATTAGGTATCCTCCATATGATTACAGCTTTCAGAAATACTCTGCCTTGCATGAGGCTTGTTCTTTGAAAGCATCACCATCTTAATGAACAGCTCTGTGGATGGTGTGCAATGAAAATGGAAAATTATTTTAGCCTTTTTACTGCCTTGTCCTACCACCCCACCAGGAATTAAATGGAAGTAGAATTTTTGGGTTTATTGCTGACATATATTGCATCCATGTATCTTTTACCATAGGAAACAAACAGTAGGATAAGCACAGCACCAACTTCCCAGAGAAGATTTCTATCATATATTTCAGCTGTATGTTGTTTTTGAATTTGCCTGTCCAAGTGTTTGATGGAATTAATGTGAACACTTGTCCTGTGGTGGAGTGACTTTGAGGTCTCAGCAGATGCAGTCTGGGATTGTGAGTTGTCTGTGTATTCTAATAGCTGAAGTTACACTAAATTAGTCTTCTCCTTTTAATGTCATCTCTTTCTTTCACAACACATATGAGAACATTATGGGTCTTTGCAGCTCTGCCTTTGACAGCTTTAGACCATATTTGCCCCTGGGTGCATAATCTAATCTAAAGTCTGGGAACAAGATGCAAATAGATAGACATCATCTTTACATAAGGTGTATTTTCACAGGGAAAGAAACAGAACAAACAAAGCTGTAGAGGGTAGAATATTTTAATATAATGTGCGTTTATGAAGTCCCTTTGGAATCCAGTCTATATTACAATCACAGAGAGATGGATCAGCACACAGCATCTCATCTCTTATGGTTATTAAAAATGGGAAGTGAAAGAAAAAAGGAGGACAGAGGATGGTTAATGGGGGCTCTGTGTGGGGGTGAGACAGAGATTTGTGTTGGAGCAGCAGCAGTTTCTTTTTGTAATTTTATTTGTGCTGTTCACTTAGAAAACACTTGTTGAGTACTCCCTCATGGCTTTGCTGTGCAGTTTGCATTTGCCACTCTCTCAGCATCCAGCTGCCAGGCAGATGTGGTGAGCAGCACAAAAGCTGCTAAAATGTACTTTGCACACACAGAAGTGGAATTGTGCCTCTCAAACTTGCTTCCAGCTGCACCCTGAATTTGTGAGTGACTGTGGGAGGTGCTGCCTGTTCTCAGACCAGCACACTGCCCCACTCACTGCCTTTTATTAACATCTGCAGTGTTGCAAAGAAGATTCTGAAATATGCACCATTTTTCATTATTTAGTGCACTAATGAAGGATAATGGCAGGTACTGCTGTGAGTTGGTAAGAATGTACAGGTTGATTTTAACCTTCACTCTGTCATCATTATACCAAGAAAGAATCTTCAAGCCTTGTCTTTCTTATGGGAAAAAATGTGCCTGTCACTCTTTACATCACCCAGCCTGAAGAAATTTATATCACAGAATCACAGAATTGTTAGGATTGGAAGGGACTCTGGAATCATCCAGTCCAGCCTTCCTGCCAAAGAAGGGTCACCTAGAGAATATGATATTAAATTTGATATATGATATCAATCAAAATGAAAGCAAGGGATCTCATAATTTTAACAGGCCAAGGTAACATTCTTTCTTATTAAAAGATGAAGGGGCTTTGAGGTGGGCACAAATGTAAATTAAACCTTAGCCTCAATTTCTCAAGGCTTTGCTTGAAAATCCCTGGGCATTTCAGCATCACAGGGTTCTCAGGAATGCTTGAAGATATTTGAAAGGCAGCTGATATTTCCAGCAGCAATACTGAAGAGAAATGTCATGGGATTGTTCTGTTCTTCAAATACTTTCAGCTCTACTTTGTTGGAGGAAGAGCTGTAGGGCAGACTTGGCTGGGGTTTGGTGGTGTTACTTTCTGAGTAACTGAATTTCCAGCTGAGTGCCATTGCTGCTATTTGAGTCAAAGACAAGCTGGAGTTCACTACAGGTATTAAAATTCTTAGATCTCTAATATGAAATAAAACAGAACTAGCAATGTTCTTACTGTTGAAAGGACTGGAAGGAAGGAAAGGTTTTCATAATTTTTTTTTACATTTTATTTTATTAGATATATCTTTCTTTTTTGCGATATATGTTTTCAATATTTGCCAATTTTAAAAAGGAGCTTTTACTTTAAAACTAAAGCAAAGACTTTACCTTGGCTGTATGCAGGGTCAGCACCAAGGGGATACAAGAAATCTCCCCAGACCTTCCTGAACTCAGGGCTGTGTGCATTGTTAGGGAAAAGCAAATTGAGGAAAGAGCTTTTCCCACTGAAATTCACAGTAGTGAGGGCCAAGCTGAGCAGAAATGACAGCTCAGCAGCTCCAAGAAGGGCATCAGGAGGAATCCTTCAAGCCTGGGAGATAAAAGAGCAGCTGCTTCAGCCCTGTGCAAGCTGAGAAGCAATCCCTGTGCTCAGCCCCCTTTCCCCTTCCCCAGTCTTAGATATGATGGAGAGGGGATGAAGAATGGGGGGAAAGGGGGAGGAAGGGTATTGGTGATGGCACAAGAGCACCTATTTCCTGCCCTTTTTGCCAGAGGGTGCCCGGGATCAGCTGGATGCTCACCCTGCAGCCCTTTGGTGCAATCCTGCTGGGGAGGCAGAAGGTGCCTGAGGACAGAGCAGGAACTGCTCTGCTCTCTCTCAATTAACCAGTTTGTCTCCTTTCAATGAGTTACAGTGCATTATGGCTTCAGAGAACACTAATTAAGGGTGAATGAACCAGCTCACATTGGTTTAAGTCTGGGTTCCTCCAGGAGTGCTGGGAGAGCTGTGGGATCCCATGTGCCCCATCCCAGGAGCACTGAACCTTCCCCTGGTCAAGAAATTCCATGAGCAGCATCTGCACACTGTGTGCCAAGAATGCCCTCAAGATGTTCTAATTGGGAAAACAACACCAGGGCTTTGGCTGTGTCTCCAACTCCAGCCAAACACATGTAACACAACAGCAGGAACATTTACATCTGATGTCAGCATGTTTATACCCAGTCAGGCTACAAAGCCTTATTGCCTTCCCAGGAAAAAGAGAAAGGACTTTATAAAAAAATGTCCATGGTTAACCTGTGTTCTCACTAGTGATGGTGCCACCTCCCTCTGGGAATAGAATGAACATACCTGGTACATGCCATGGCTGTCAAGGGCCAGTCATGCTCTGGAAGGAGCACACTTCTGCTGGTGTTGGACACATCAAGTTTTCTTCTCCCAGTTATCTCCCAAACTTACTCAAAGCCCTTATGAGGCAAAGTGGGAGGGTGAGTATGAGGGAAAATTCAGGCTGCAATTCTGCCAGTTGGACAGAACAACATTAATCCTATCCCTAAGACTCAGCCCTAATGGATTGAAGGGTTGATACTCAAGCAAGCTCCTCAACTCCAGCATTAGAAGATGCTATTTGTAAATAATTTGTTGGGGAGCAATTGCCCTGAAGCCTATATCTTGTGCAATCCTGCTAATGATTTTGGGATTCCAGGAAGTCATGGAATTTGGCTTATTTCTGCTTCCTATTTCCTATTGCTGGAATTACAGCCAGTTCCTGTCAAGAGTACAGTCCCAGCCACATTATCTCAAAGTGGGAATGCAATTGTTTAACACACCCCAGCTTTTCACAGTGTGTAAAGTTAACAGTAATTTTTTATCCTGTCTCTGCCACACAGCACAGATGTTGTTGCTTTCAACATTGCCTTTGTTGCTGGAGCACAGCTGAAGAATAATTTTAGTCCCCTATTTTACACAGTCTCTTTCATGTGCTGTTGCTGCAGCCATCAGCCAGACAAGACACTTGACTAAGCAAACTGTCAATGTATTTCACACATCCACGGGAGATGCATAAAATCAGACTCCAAGTTTATGTATGAGATGCCTCCAGTTTGTTTGATTTTATGCCAGACTCACTCTCACTCATTAGTTTCCCTTTTGTTGTAGCTGGGAGATTTTTGACAACATGACTTTTATTGTGAATATACCAAAACTTTTCCTGGGAGTGGGAATATTTCACACAAATATCTTGTGTTTTATGGCAGCCCCAAATTTCTTTTTTGATTTGTTCTCTTGCAATGCCAGAATTCAGTGTCCCTCAGCAGCTTACCTGTATTACCTGTAAGATGGAAGTGCAGGTAGGGATTATAAATCTCCAGCCTGTTTGCATACACACACACACAGAAAAAAAAGTTGGAAAAAGGCTACAGAATTAACTGTTAAGTTCTGATCTGGCATTTGGAGCCTTGCTGGATATTCCTGAGGTCCTGTCCTTATGGAGAAAGCACTTTGCTGTGCCAGAGAAATAGGAAGCAATGCACTTGCATGTGACTGGATCAGCACCCCAACAGTAAAGACCTTCCCTACACTATCAGCAAACCCAGTTAGCTTAAAAGACAGAGAATCCAAAACACTCACAACTTTCTCCCTGAGTGCAAATCAACCATGAACTGGAATCTCTGGAAGTCACTTAACAGCCTGTAATTTGTATGAGAAACTCTCTATTTCAAGAGAATTTCTGCATCTGTTTCCCCAGCAGATACTGCCAAAAGAAGACACTTGCAGAATTTCAGCATCTTGCCTTCTGTTTGAAACTTCTGTGAGTGTGGGAATATGGAAATGGAAGATAACTTTTAAAAAATATGATCTGAAGGAGATCATACCTATCTCTAGGTCTTGTGCACCAAAATGATCTAGAGATGAAAGTGAAACAGGGTTTTCTCCCACATTCCAAGAGGCTAAAAGACTGGGAATGTGGGAGTGCACAGCTTATTGCTTCCTGGCACTCACACTCCCAAATGTGACAATAATGCTGCAAGGATAATCAGCCCAATTTATGTTCCAAGTGTGAAATGTCCAAATCCTGCACAACAGGGGGGCTTTCATCATTTCATCTGCGTGCAATGAATGCAGAGAATAATTAGCAAAATGAATGAAAAGGCTTTGGACTCGATTTTAATCCACCTCTGTGCAATGGGAATAACACCCCAATTCATTAGGCATCAGATGCACATTAGTGAAACACAGTGGCAACTTCATTCAGCTGGGAAGGGCATCCCTCCAGGGAGGGCTGAAACAAGCAAGCCCATCATTTCTCCATATGTGGCTAGCTTCAATTAAACTTCCCAAAGCACACATTTGTACTCACCTTGAAGGAAAATGGGAAAGCACAGCTACTTTATGGACCTTCCTGTTGTATTTCAAGATGGTTTCCCCATCCTGAGCAAGTTGAAGCAGTAGGAGCAGTGGGAATTTCAATGGAAGGGAATTCAAGCACTGGAACAATGTATTCAGGGGACCTCTGCAATAGTCAGAACAGAATTTGCAATATCTTTAGGGAATATTATTACTAAATTTCAAGTTTCATTTATTCCTCTGGATTGTTCTACTCTTGCCCTTGTCACTTCTGATCAAGTGCTCCTTTGTGAGCTTGTTTTCTCATTTATTAAAGGCCAAGTGGTATTCTGTTTACTCAATTCCAGGGAAAACAGAGTGACAGCTTGCTTGGGCTTTGGGAATAAATGCTGTATCCTGAAGTTTCATTTCCTTGAAAACCCTTCTATTAAAGCAATAAGTGGGAAGGGTGAGCCAATTTTCCTTTTCTCTAAACTTTCCCTGAAGGTTTGCTTGATGTCTTTAGCTTAGACAAAATCTAGAAGGAAAACACTGGTGAGCTCCAATTTTTGTTCTCTTGGTAAAATATCTAGGAACTTGGCAAGTGCAGAGCTGAGGGGAGAAGTTAATTTAACTGATATCCTGCTCAGTTGGGATCCTCTTGCCTTTTGAGGTCTCAGTTTGCAATTCCAGCATGGTAAAAATTGGCCTTTACAGAAATTGCTTATTAGTTTTCCCAGGGTTTCAAGTTGCATCCCTGACTCCAGAATTCTCAGGGGTACTGTGTAAGGAAACTGGGATGTGTGACTCCCAGGGCCTGTCCTTGACTCCCTCCTCAGCTCTGAGAGACAAAGCTCCTTCTCTGCCTGGGCCATGGCATGCAGAGTTGAGGATACTCTTGTCCCAGAAAAGTACAGGCACCCTGCGGATGTTCCAAGGAGGGAAAACTGTGCTCGAATATTTATCCTCACTTGTTCCTGAGCAAAGGACATTTGTGACCCAGTATATAAATGGATGGTGCCCAGTTCCAGGGAAAGCTAAGGGATTTTCCATGTCACTCACCAAAACCAGCCCTTGGAGCTGATTTTGGG